>JAZAQC010000017.1:4800000-6000000 GCA_036289425.1 Rhopalosiphum nymphaeae
TTCTCACCAACGGAACGTGATGATAGTACATATAAAATTGTAATAGTCTTAACGAATTGAGTTTTACAATAACAACTAATTGGACATGACAATTTAAAACAATAAATGTACAAATGAACATACAATTCAAAACAATTAAACAATAAATAAGTATTAGTCATACAACATATCATGAACTAATATAATAAAAACGAGGTAATCACATAAGAATTAATAAACGGATAAAATGTAACATATAGTTGTTAAAAACGGTAATAATAAATCATTTTCAGAAATTAGAGTTCAAGATTTGAAGATATTAATTTAAGAAATCAGTATTTTATAAGCATTTGAAAAAAAAGATTTTACAATGTTTCCTCAAAATTAAGAAATAAAACATGTTTAATAGTGTTTATGAAATTGCAGGTGAATTTCTCTGCATAATTGAAACAAACTGTATAAATTATGCATTTTCTGAATCTAATAGTCAAGGATTGAAGATATTAACTTAAGAAATCAGTATTTTATAAGCATTTGAAAAAAATGAAATTTGGAATTTGTTAATAATGACACATAAAAATGCATATAATAGTTTTTATGAAACTTCAGGTAATATGTAACAGATAATTGATATATATGGTACTTATAATTCAATTTCTGAATGTAATGATCAAGATTTGAAGATATTAACTAAAAAAATCAGTTTTTAATTCACATTTGAAAAAAAAGATCGTACAATCTTATGTTAAAATTAAGAAAAACAACATGTTTAATAGTGTTTATGAAATTGCAGGTGAAGTTTTCTGCATAATTGAAACAAACTGTATAAATTATGCATTTTCTGAATCTAATAGTCAAGGATTGAAGATATTAACTTAAGAAATCAGTATTTTATAAGCATTTGAAAAAAATGAAATTTGGAATTTGTTAATAATGACACATAAAAATGCATATAATAGTTTTTATGAAACTTCAGGTAATATGTAACAGATAATTGATATATATGGTACTTATAATTCAATTTCTGAATGTAATGATCAAGATTTGAAGATATTAACTTAAAAAATCAGTTTTTAATTCACATTTGAAAAAAAAAGATCATACAATCTTATGTTAAAATTAAGAAAAACAACATGTTTAATATTGTTTATGAAATTGCAGGTGAATTTTTCTGCATAATTGAAACAAACGGTATAAATTATGCATTTTCTGAATCTAATAGTCAAGGTTTGAAGATATTACCTTAAGAAATCAGTATTTTATAAGCATATGAAAAAAATGAAATTTGGAATTTGTTAATAATGACACATAAACGTGCTTAATATAGTTTTTATGAAACTTCAGGTAAAATGTAACAGATAATTGATATATATGGTACTTATAATTCAATTTCTGAATGTAATGATCAAGATTTGAAGATATTAACTTAAAAAATCAGTTTTTAATTCACATTTGAAAAAAAAAGATCATACAATCTTATGTTAAAATTAAGAAAAACAACATGTTTAATAGTGTTTATGAAATTGCAGGTGAATTTTTCTGCATAATTGAAACAAACTGTATAAATTATGCATTTTCTGAATCTAATAGTCAAGGATTGAAGATATTAACTTAAGAAATCAGTATTTTATAAGCATTTGAAAAAAATGAAATTTGGAATTTGTTAATAATGACACATAAACGTGCTTAATATAGTTTTTATGAAACTTCAGGTAATATGTAACAGATAATTGATATATATGGTACTTATAATTCAATTTCTGAATGTAATGATCAAGATTTGAAGATATTAACTTAAAAAATCAGTTTTTAATTCACATTTGAAAAAAAAAGATCATACAATCTTATGTTAAAATTAAGAAAAACAACATGTTTAATAGTGTTTATGAAATTGCAGGTGAAGTTTTCTGCATAATTGAAACAAACTGTATAAATTATGCATTTTCTGAATCTAATAGTCAAGGATTGAAGATATTAACTTAAGAAATCAGTATTTTATAAGCATTTGAAAAAAATGAAATTTGGAATTTGTTAATAATGACACATAAAAATGCATATAATAGTTTTTATGAAACTTCAGGTAAAATGTAACAGATAATTGATATATATGGTACTTATAATTCAATTTCTGAATGTAATGATCAAGATTTGAAGATATTAACTTAAAAAATCAGTTTTTAATTCACATTTGAAAAAAAAAGATCATACAATCTTATGTTAAAATTAAGAAAAACAACATGTTTAATAGTGTTTATGAAATTGCAGGTGAATTTTTCTGCATAATTGAAACAAACGGTATAAATTATGCATTTTCTGAATCTAATAGTCAAGGTTTGAAGATATTACCTTAAGAAATCAGTATTTTATAAGCATATGAAAAAAATGAAATTTGGAATTTGTTAATAATGACACATAAACGTGCTTAATATAGTTTTTATGAAACTTCAGGTAAAATGTAACAGATAATTGATATATATGGTACTTATAATTCAATTTCTGAATGTAATGATCAAGATTTGAAGATATTAACTTAAAAAATCAGTTTTTAATTCACATTTGAAAAAAAAAGATCATACAATCTTATGTTAAAATTAAGAAAAACAACATGTTTAATAGTGTTTATGAAATTGCAGGTGAATTTTTCTGCATAATTGAAACAAACTGTATAAATTATGCATTTTCTGAATCTAATAGTCAAGGATTGAAGATATTAACTTAAGAAATCAGTATTTTATAAGCATTTGAAAAAAATGAAATTTGGAATTTGTTAATAATGACACATAAACGTGCTTAATATAGTTTTTATGAAACTTCAGGTAAAATGTAACAGATAATTGATATATATGGTACTTATAATTCAATTTCTGAATGTAATGATCAAGATTTGAAGATATTAACTTAAAAAATCAGTTTTTAATTCACATTTGAAAAAAAAAGATCATACAATCTTATGTTAAAATTAAGAAAAACAACATGTTTAATAGTGTTTATGAAATTGCAGGTGAATTTTTCTGCATAATTGAAACAAACGGTATAAATTATGCATTTTCTGAATCTAATAGTCAAGGTTTGAAGATATTACCTTAAGAAATCAGTATTTTATAAGCATATGAAAAAAATGAAATTTGGAATTTGTTAATAATGACACATAAACGTGCTTAATATAGTTTTTATGAAACTTCAGGTAAAATGTAACAGATAATTGATAAATATGGTACTTATAATTCAATTTCTGAATGTAATGATCAAGATTTGAAGATATTAACTTATAAAATCAGTTTTTAATTCACATTTGAAAAAAAAAGATCATACAATCTTATGTTAAAATTAAGAAAAACAACATGTTTAATAGTGTTTATGAAATTGCAGGTGAATTTTTCTGCATAATTGAAACAAACTGTATAAATTATGCATTTTCTGAATCTAATAGTCAAGGATTGAAGATATTAACTTAAGAAATCAGTATTTTATAAGCATTTGAAAAAAATTAAATTTGGAATTTGTTAATAATGACACATAAAAATGCATATAATAGTTTTTATGAAACTTCAGGTAATATGTAACAGATAATTGATATATATGGTACTTATAATTCAATTTCTGAATGTAATGATCAAGATTTGAAGGTATTAACTTAAAAAATCAGTTTTTAATTCACATTTGAAAAAAAAGATCGTACAATCTTATGTGAAAATTAAGAAAAACAACATGTTTAATATTGTTTATGAAATTGCAGGTGAATTTTTCTACATAATTGAAACAAACGGTATAAATTATGCATTTTCTGAATCTAATAGTCAAGGTTTGAAGATATTACCTTAAGAAATCAGTATTTTATAAGCATATGAAAAAAATGAAATTTGGAATTTGTTAATAATGACACATAAACGTGCTTAATATAGTTTTTATGAAACTTCAGGTAAAATGTAACAGATAATTGATATATATGGTACTTTTAATTCAATTTCTGAATGTAATGATCAAGATTTGAAGATATTAACTTAAAAAATCAGTTTTTAATTCACATTTGAAAAAAAAAAGATCATACAATCTTATGTTAAAATTAAGAAAAACAACATGTTTAATAGTGTTTATGAAATTGCAGGTGAATTTTTCTGCATAATTGAAACAAACGGTATAAATTATGCATTTTCTGAATCTAATAGTCAAGGTTTGAAGATATTACCTTAAGAAATCAGTATTTTATAAGCATATGAAAAAAATGAAATTTGGAATTTGTTAATAATGACACATAAACGTGCTTAATATAGTTTTTATGAAACTTCAGGTAAAATGTAACAGATAATTGATATATATGGTACTTATAATTCAATTTCTGAATGTAATGATCAAGATTTGAAGATATTAACTTAAAAAATCAGTTTTTAATTCACATTTGAAAAAAAAGATCGTACAATCTTATGTGAAAATTAAGAAAAACAACATGTTTAATATTGTTTATGAAATTGCAGGTGAATTTTTCTACATAATTGAAACAAACGGTATAAATTATGCATTTTCTGAATCTAATAGTCAAGGTTTGAAGATATTACCTTAAGAAATCAGTATTTTATAAGCATATGAAAAAAATGAAATTTGGAATTTGTTAATAATGACACATAAACGTGCTTAATATAGTTTTTATGAAACTTCAGGTAAAATGTAACAGATAATTGATATATATGGTACTTATAATTCAATTTCTGAATGTAATGATCAAGATTTGAAGATATTAACTTAAAAAATCAGTTTTTAATTCACATTTGAAAAAAAAAGATCATACAATCTTATGTTAAAATTAAGAAAAACAACATGTTTAATAGTGTTTATGAAATTGCAGGTGAATTTTTCTGCATAATTGAAACAAACGGTATAAATTATGCATTTTCTGAATCTAATAGTCAAGGTTTGAAGATATTACCTTAAGAAATCAGTATTTTATAAGCATATGAAAAAAATGAAATTTGGAATTTGTTAATAATGACACATAAACGTGCTTAATATAGTTTTTATGAAACTTCAGGTAAAATGTAACAGATAATTGATATATATGGTACTTATAATTCAATTTCTGAATGTAATGATCAAGATTTGAAGATATTAACTTAAAAAATCAGTTTTTAATTCACATTTGAAAAAAAAAGATCATACAATCTTATGTTAAAATTAAGAAAAACAACATGTTTAATAGTGTTTATGAAATTGCAGGTGAATTTTTCTGCATAATTGAAACAAACTGTATAAATTATGCATTTTCTGAATCTAATAGTCAAGGATTGAAGATATTAACTTAAGAAATCAGTATTTTATAAGCATTTGAAAAAAATTAAATTTGGAATTTGTTAATAATGACACATAAAAATGCATATAATAGTTTTTATGAAACTTCAGGTAATATGTAACAGATAATTGATATATATGGTACTTATAATTCAATTTCTGAATGTAATGATCAAGATTTGAAGATATTAACTTAAAAAATCAGTTTTTAATTCACATTTGAAAAAAAAGATCGTACAATCTTATGTGAAAATTAAGAAAAACAACATGTTTAATATTGTTTATGAAATTGCAGGTGAATTTTTCTACATAATTGAAACAAACGGTATAAATTATGCATTTTCTGAATCTAATAGTCAAGGTTTGAAGATATTACCTTAAGAAATCAGTATTTTATAAGCATATGAAAAAAATGAAATTTGGAATTTGTTAATAATGACACATAAACGTGCTTAATATAGTTTTTATGAAACTTCAGGTAAAATGTAACAGATAATTGATATATATGGTACTTATAATTCAATTTCTGAATGTAATGATCAAGATTTGAAGATATTAACTTAAAAAATCAGTTTTTAATTCACATTTGAAAAAAAAAGATCATACAATCTTATGTTAAAATTAAGAAAAACAACATGTTTAATAGTGTTTATGAAATTGCAGGTGAATTTTTCTGCATAATTGAAACAAACTGTATAAATTATGCATTTTCTGAATCTAATAGTCAAGGATTGAAGATATTAACTTAAGAAATCAGTATTTTATAAGCATTTGAAAAAAATAAAATTTGGAATTTGTTAATAATGACACATAAAAATGCATATAATAGTTTTTATGAAACTTCAGGTAATATGTAACAGATAATTGATATATATGGTACTTATAATTCAATTTCTGAATGTAATGATCAAGATTTGAAGATATTAACTAAAAAAATCAGTTTTTTATTCACATTTGAAAAAAAAAGATCATACAATCTTATGTTAAAATTAAGAAAAACAACATGTTTAATAGTGTTTATGAAATTGCAGGTGAATTTTTCTGCATAATTGAAACAAACGGTATAAATTATGCATTTTCTGAATCTAATAGTCAAGGTTTGAAGATATTACCTTAAGATATCAGTATTTTATAAGCATATGAAAATAATGAAATTTGGAATTTGTTAATAATGACACATAAACGTGCTTAATATAGTTTTTATGAAACTTCAGGTAAAATGTAACAGATAATTGATATATATGGTACTTATAATTCAATTTCTGAATGTAATGATCAAGATTTGAAGATATTAACTTAAAAAATCAGTTTTTAATTCACATTTGAAAAAAAAAGATCATACAATCTTATGTTAAAATTAAGAAAAACAACATGTTTAATAGTGTTTATGAAATTGCAGGTGAATTTTTCTGCATAATTGAAACAAACGGTATAAATTATGCATTTTCTGAATCTAATAGTCAAGGTTTGAAGATATTACCTTAAGAAATCAGTATTTTATAAGCATATGAAAAAAATGAAATTTGGAATTTGTTAATAATGACACATAAACGTGCTTAATATAGTTTTTATGAAACTTCAGGTAAAATGTAACAGATAATTGATATATATGGTACTTATAATTCAATTTCTGAATGTAATGATCAAGATTTGAAGATATTAACTTAAAAAATCAGTTTTTAATTCACATTTGAAAAAAAAAGATCATACAATCTTATGTTAAAATTAAGAAAAACAACATGTTTAATAGTGTTTATGAAATTGCAGGTGAATTTTTCTGCATAATTGAAACAAACTGTATAAATTATGCATTTTCTGAATCTAATAGTCAAGGATTGAAGATATTAACTTAAGAAATCAGTATTTTATAAGCATTTGAAAAAAATTAAATTTGGAATTTGTTAATAATGACACATAAAAATGCATATAATAGTTTTTATGAAACTTCAGGTAATATGTAACAGATAATTGATATATATGGTACTTATAATTCAATTTCTGAATGTAATGATCAAGATTTGAAGGTATTAACTTAAAAAATCAGTTTTTAATTCACATTTGAAAAAAAAGATCGTACAATCTTATGTGAAAATTAAGAAAAACAACATGTTTAATATTGTTTATGAAATTGCAGGTGAATTTTTCTACATAATTGAAACAAACGGTATAAATTATGCATTTTCTGAATCTAATAGTCATGGTTTGAAGATATTACCTTAAGAAATCAGTATTTTATAAGCATATGAAAAAAATGAAATTTGGAATTTGTTAATAATGACACATAAACGTGCTTAATATAGTTTTTATGAAACTTCAGGTAAAATGTAACAGATAATTGATATATATGGTACTTTTAATTCAATTTCTGAATGTAATGATCAAGATTTGAAGATATTAACTTAAAAAATCAGTTTTTAATTCACATTTGAAAAAAAAAGATCATACAATCTTATGTTAAAATTAAGAAAAACAACATGTTTAATAGTGTTTATGAAATTGCAGGTGAATTTTTCTGCATAATTGAAACAAACGGTATAAATTATGCATTTTCTGAATCTAATAGTCAAGGTTTGAAGATATTACCTTAAGAAATCAGTATTTTATAAGCATATGAAAAAAATGAAATTTGGAATTTGTTAATAATGACACATAAACGTGCTTAATATAGTTTTTATGAAACTTCAGGTAAAATGTAACAGATAATTGATATATATGGTACTTATAATTCAATTTCTGAATGTTATGATCAAGATTTGAAGATATTAACTAAAAAAATCAGTTTTTAATTCACATTTGAAAAAAAAGATCGTACAATCTTATGTGAAAATTAAGAAAAACAACATGTTTAATAGTGTTTATGAAATTGCAGGTGAATTTTTCTACATAATTGAAACAAACGGTATAAATTATGCATTTTCTGAATCTAATAGTCAAGGTTTGAAGATATTAACTTAAGAAATCAGTATTTTATAAGCATTTGAAAAAAATGAAATTTGGAATTTGTTAATAATGACACATAAAAATGCATATAATAGTTTTTATGAAACTTCAGGTAATATGTAACAGATAATTGATATATATGGTACTTATAATTCAATTTCTGAATGTAATGATCAAGATTTGAAGATATTAACTTAAAAAATCAGTTTTTAATTCACATTTGAAAAAAAAGATCGTACAATCTTATGTGAAAATTAAGAAAAACAACATGTTTAATATTGTTTATGAAATTGCAGGAGAATTTTTCTACATAATTGAAACAAACGGTATAAATTATGCATTTTCTGAATCTAATAGTCAAGGTTTGAAGATATTACCTTAAGAAATCAGTATTTTATAAGCATATGAAAAAAATGAAATTTGGAATTTGTTAATAATGACACATAAACGTGCTTAATATAGTTTTTATGAAACTTCAGGTAAAATGTAACAGATAATTGATATATATGGTACTTATAATTCAATTTCTGAATGTAATGATCAAGATTTGAAGATATTAACTAAAAAAATCAGTTTTTAATTCACATTTGAAAAAAAAGATCGTACAATCTTATGTGAAAATTAAGAAAAACAACATGTTTAATAGTGTTTATGAAATTGCAGGTGAATTTTTCTGCATAATTGAAACAAACGGTATAAATTTTGCATTTTCTGAATTTAATAGTCAAGGATTGAAGATATTAACTTAAGAAATCAGTATTTTATAAGCATTTGAAAAAAATGAAATTTGGAATTTGTTAATAATGACACATAAAAATGCATATAATAGTTTTTATGAAACTTCAGGTAATATGTAACAGATAATTGATATATATGGTACTTATAATTCAATTTCTGAATGTAATGATCAAGATTTGAAGATATTAACTAAAAAAATCAGTTTTTTATTCACATTTGAAAAAAAAAGATCATACAATCTTATGTTAAAATTAAGAAAAACAACATGTTTAATAGTGTTTATGAAATTGCAGGTGAATTTTTCTGCATAATTGAAACAAACGGTATAAATTATGCATTTTCTGAATCTAATAGTCAAGGTTTGAAGATATTACCTTAAGATATCAGTATTTTATAAGCATATGAAAATAATGAAATTTGGAATTTGTTAATAATGACACATAAACGTGCTTAATATAGTTTTTATGAAACTTCAGGTAAAATGTAACAGATAATTGATATATATGGTACTTATAATTCAATTTCTGAATGTAATGATCAAGATTTGAAGATATTAACTTAAAAAATCAGTTTTTAATTCACATTTGAAAAAAAAAGATCATACAATCTTATGTTAAAATTAAGAAAAACAACATGTTTAATAGTGTTTATGAAATTGCAGGTGAATTTTTCTGCATAATTGAAACAAACGGTATAAATTATGCATTTTCTGAATCTAATAGTCAAGGTTTGAAGATATTACCTTAAGAAATCAGTATTTTATAAGCATATGAAAAAAATGAAATTTGGAATTTGTTAATAATGACACATAAACGTGCTTAATATAGTTTTTATGAAACTTCAGGTAAAATGTAACAGATAATTGATATATATGGTACTTATAATTCAATTTCTGAATGTTATGATCAAGATTTGAAGATATTAACTAAAAAAATCAGTTTTTAATTCACATTTGAAAAAAAAGATCGTACAATCTTATGTGAAAATTAAGAAAAACAACATGTTTAATAGTGTTTATGAAATTGCAGGTGAATTTTTCTACATAATTGAAACAAACGGTATAAATTATGCATTTTCTGAATCTAATAGTCAAGGTTTGAAGATATTAACTTAAGAAATCAGTATTTTATAAGCATTTGAAAAAAATGAAATTTGGAATTTGTTAATAATGACACATAAAAATGCATATAATAGTTTTTATGAAACTTCAGGTAATATGTAACAGATAATTGATATATATGGTACTTATAATTCAATTTCTGAATGTAATGATCAAGATTTGAAGATATTAACTTAAAAAATCAGTTTTTAATTCACATTTGAAAAAAAAGATCGTACAATCTTATGTGAAAATTAAGAAAAACAACATGTTTAATATTGTTTATGAAATTGCAGGAGAATTTTTCTACATAATTGAAACAAACGGTATAAATTATGCATTTTCTGAATCTAATAGTCAAGGTTTGAAGATATTACCTTAAGAAATCAGTATTTTATAAGCATATGAAAAAAATGAAATTTGGAATTTGTTAATAATGACACATAAACGTGCTTAATATAGTTTTTATGAAACTTCAGGTAAAATGTAACAGATAATTGATATATATGGTACTTATAATTCAATTTCTGAATGTAATGATCAAGATTTGAAGATATTAACTAAAAAAATCAGTTTTTAATTCACATTTGAAAAAAAAGATCGTACAATCTTATGTGAAAATTAAGAAAAACAACATGTTTAATAGTGTTTATGAAATTGCAGGTGAATTTTTCTGCATAATTGAAACAAACGGTATAAATTTTGCATTTTCTGAATTTAATAGTCAAGGATTGAAGATATTAACTTAAGAAATCAGTATTTTATAAGCATTTGAAAAAAATGAAATTTGGAATTTGTTAATAATGACACATAAAAATGCATATAATAGTTTTTATGAAACTTCAGGTAATATGTAACAGATAATTGATATATATGGTACTTATAATTCAATTTCTGAATGTAATGATCAAGATTTGAAGATATTAACTAAAAAAATCAGTTTTTTATTCACATTTGAAAAAAAAAGATCATACAATCTTATGTTAAAATTAAGAAAAACAACATGTTTAATAGTGTTTATGAAATTGCAGGTGAATTTTTCTGCATAATTGAAACAAACGGTATAAATTATGCATTTTCTGAATCTAATAGTCAAGGTTTGAAGATATTACCTTAAGATATCAGTATTTTATAAGCATATGAAAATAATGAAATTTGGAATTTGTTAATAATGACACATAAACGTGCTTAATATAGTTTTTATGAAACTTCAGGTAAAATGTAACAGATAATTGATATATATGGTACTTATAATTCAATTTCTGAATGTAATGATCAAGATTTGAAGATATTAACTTAAAAAATCAGTTTTTAATTCACATTTGAAAAAAAAAGATCATACAATCTTATGTTAAAATTAAGAAAAACAACATGTTTAATAGTGTTTATGAAATTGCAGGTGAATTTTTCTGCATAATTGAAACAAACGGTATAAATTATGCATTTTCTGAATCTAATAGTCAAGGTTTGAAGATATTACCTTAAGAAATCAGTATTTTATAAGCATATGAAAAAAATGAAATTTGGAATTTGTTAATAATGACACATAAACATGCTTAATATAGTTTTTATGAAACTTCAGGTAAAATGTAACAGATAATTGATATATATGGTACTTATAATTCAATTTCTGAATGTAATGATCAAGATTTGAAGATATTAACTTAAAAAATCAGTTTTTAATTCACATTTGAAAAAAAAAGATCATACAATCTTATGTTAAAATTAAGAAAAACAACATGTTTAATAGTGTTTATGAAATTGCAGGTGAATTTTTCTGCATAATTGAAACAAACGGTATAAATTATGCATTTTCTGAATCTAATAGTCAAGGTTTGAAGATATTACCTTAAGAAATCAGTATTTTATAAGCATATGAAAAAAATGAAATTTGGAATTTGTTAATAATGACACATAAACGTGCTTAATATAGTTTTTATGAAACTTCAGGTAAAATGTAACAGATAATTGATATATATGGTACTTATAATTCAATTTCTGAATGTAATGATCAAGATTTGAAGATATTAACTTAAAAAATCAGTTTTTAATTCACATTTGAAAAAAAAAGATCATACAATCTTATGTTAAAATTAAGAAAAACAACATGTTTAATAGTGTTTATGAAATTGCAGGTGAATTTTTCTGCATAATTGAAACAAACTGTATAAATTATGCATTTTCTGAATCTAATAGTCAAGGATTGAAGATATTAACTTAAGAAATCAGTATTTTATAAGCATTTGAAAAAAATGAAATTTGGAATTTGTTAATAATGACACATAAACGTGCTTAATATAGTTTTTATGAAACTTCAGGTAAAATGTAACAGATAATTGATATATATGGTACTTATAATTCAATTTCTGAATGTAATGATCAAGATTTGAAGATATTAACTTAAAAAATCAGTTTTTAATTCACATTTGAAAAAAATAGATCATACAATCTTATGTTAAAATTAAGAAAAACAACATGTTTAATAGTGTTTATGAAATTGCAGGTGAATTTTTCTGCATAATTGAAACAAACGGTATAAATTATGCATTTTCTGAATCTAATAGTCAAGGTTTGAAGATATTACCTTAAGAAATCAGTATTTTATAAGCATATGAAAAAAATGAAATTTGGAATTTGTTAATAATGACACATAAACGTGCTTAATATAGTTTTTATGAAACTTCAGGTAAAATGTAACAGATAATTGATATATATGGTACTTATAATTCAATTTCTGAATGTAATGATCAAGATTTGAAGATATTAACTTAAAAAATCAGTTTTTAATTCACATTTGAAAAAAAAAGATCATACAATCTTATGTTAAAATTAAGAAAAACAACATGTTTAATAGTGTTTATGAAATTGCAGGTGAATTTTTCTGCATAATTGAAACAAACTGTATAAATTATGCATTTTCTGAATCTAATAGTCAAGGATTGAAGATATTAACTTAAGAAATCAGTATTTTATAAGCATTTGAAAAAAATGAAATTTGGAATTTGTTAATAATGACACATAAACGTGCTTAATATAGTTTTTATGAAACTTCAGGTAAAATGTAACAGATAATTGATATATATGGTACTTATAATTCAATTTCTGAATGTAATGATCAAGATTTGAAGATATTAACTTAAAAAATCAGTTTTTAATTCACATTTGAAAAAAATAGATCATACAATCTTATGTTAAAATTAAGAAAAACAACATGTTTAATAGTGTTTATGAAATTGCAGGTGAATTTTTCTGCATAATTGAAACAAACTGTATAAATTATGCATTTTCTGAATCTAATAGTCAAGGATTGAAGATATTAACTTAAGAAATCAGTATTTTATAAGCATTTGAAAAAAATTAAATTTGGAATTTGTTAATAATGACACATAAAAATGCATATAATAGTTTTTATGAAACTTCAGGTAATATGTAACAGATAATTGATATATATTGTACTTATAATTCAATTTTTGAATGTAATGATCAAGATTTGAAGATATTAACTTAAAAAATCAGTTTTTAATTCACATTTGAAAAAAGAGATCGTACAATCTTATGTGAAAATTAAGAAAAACAACATGTTTAATAGTGTTTATGAAATTGCAGGTGAATTTTTCTACATAATTGAAACAAACGGTATAAATTATGCATTTTCTGAATCTAATAGTCAAGGTTTGAAGATATTAACTTAAGAAATCAGTATTTTATAAGCATTTGAAAAAAATGAAATTTGGAATTTGTTAATAATGACACATAAAAATGCATATAATAGTTTTTATGAAACTTCAGGTAATATGTAACAGATAATTGATATATATGGTACTTATAATTCAATTTCTGAATGTAATGATCAAGATTTGAAGATATTAACTTAAAAAATCAGTTTTTAATTCACATTTGAAAAAAAAGATCGTACAATCTTATGTGAAAATTAAGAAAAACAACATGTTTAATATTGTTTATGAAATTGCAGGAGAATTTTTCTACATAATTGAAACAAACGGTATAAATTATGCATTTTCTGAATCTAATAGTCAAGGTTTGAAGATATTACCTTAAGAAATCAGTATTTTATAAGCATATGAAAAAAATGAAATTTGGAATTTGTTAATAATGACACTTAAACGTGCTTAATATAGTTTTTATGAAACTTCAGGTAAAATGTAACAGATAATTGATATATATGGTACTTATAATTCAATTTCTGAATGTAATGATCAAGATTTGAAGATATTAACTAAAAAAATCAGTTTTTAATTCACATTTGAAAAAAAAGATCGTACAATCTTATGTGAAAATTAAGAAAAACAACATGTTTAATAGTGTTTATGAAATTGCAGGTGAATTTTTCTGCATAATTGAAACAAACGGTATAAATTTTGCATTTTCTGAATTTAATAGTCAAGGATTGAAGATATTAACTTAAGAAATCAGTATTTTATAAGCATTTGAAAAAAATGAAATTTGGAATTTGTTAATAATGACACATAAAAATGCATATAATAGTTTTTATGAAACTTCAGGTAATATGTAACAGATAATTGATATATATGGTACTTATAATTCAATTTCTGAATGTAATGATCAAGATTTGAAGATATTAACTAAAAAAATCAGTTTTTTATTCACATTTGAAAAAAAAAGATCATACAATCTTATGTTAAAATTAAGAAAAACAACATGTTTAATAGTGTTTATGAAATTGCAGGTGAATTTTTCTGCATAATTGAAACAAACGGTATAAATTATGCATTTTCTGAATCTAATAGTCAAGGTTTGAAGATATTACCTTAAGATATCAGTATTTTATAAGCATATGAAAATAATGAAATTTGGAATTTGTTAATAATGACACATAAACGTGCTTAATATAGTTTTTATGAAACTTCAGGTAAAATGTAACAGATAATTGATATATATGGTACTTATAATTCAATTTCTGAATGTAATGATCAAGATTTGAAGATATTAACTTAAAAAATCAGTTTTTAATTCACATTTGAAAAAAAAAGATCATACAATCTTATGTTAAAATTAAGAAAAACAACATGTTTAATAGTGTTTATGAAATTGCAGGTGAATTTTTCTGCATAATTGAAACAAACGGTATAAATTATGCATTTTCTGAATCTAATAGTCAAGGTTTGAAGATATTACCTTAAGAAATCAGTATTTTATAAGCATATGAAAAAAATGAAATTTGGAATTTGTTAATAATGACACATAAACGTGCTTAATATAGTTTTTATGAAACTTCAGGTAAAATGTAACAGATAATTGATATATATGGTACTTATAATTCAATTTCTGAATGTTATGATCAAGATTTGAAGATATTAACTAAAAAAATCAGTTTTTAATTCACATTTGAAAAAAAAGATCGTACAATCTTATGTGAAAATTAAGAAAAACAACATGTTTAATAGTGTTTATGAAATTGCAGGTGAATTTTTCTACATAATTGAAACAAACGGTATAAATTATGCATTTTCTGAATCTAATAGTCAAGGTTTGAAGATATTAACTTAAGAAATCAGTATTTTATAAGCATTTGAAAAAAATGAAATTTGGAATTTGTTAATAATGACACATAAAAATGCATATAATAGTTTTTATGAAACTTCAGGTAATATGTAACAGATAATTGATATATATGGTACTTATAATTCAATTTCTGAATGTAATGATCAAGATTTGAAGATATTAACTTAAAAAATCAGTTTTTAATTCACATTTGAAAAAAAAGATCGTACAATCTTATGTGAAAATTAAGAAAAACAACATGTTTAATATTGTTTATGAAATTGCAGGAGAATTTTTCTACATAATTGAAACAAACGGTATAAATTATGCATTTTCTGAATCTAATAGTCAAGGTTTGAAGATATTACCTTAAGAAATCAGTATTTTATAAGCATATGAAAAAAATGAAATTTGGAATTTGTTAATAATGACACATAAACGTGCTTAATATAGTTTTTATGAAACTTCAGGTAAAATGTAACAGATAATTGATATATTTGGTACTTATAATTCAATTTCTGAATGTAATGATCAAGATTTGAAGATATTAACTAAAAAAATCAGTTTTTAATTCACATTTGAAAAAAAAGATCGTACAATCTTATGTGAAAATTAAGAAAAACAACATGTTTAATAGTGTTTATGAAATTGCAGGTGAATTTTTCTGCATAATTGAAACAAACGGTATAAATTTTGCATTTTCTGAATTTAATAGTCAAGGATTGAAGATATTAACTTAAGAAATCAGTATTTTATAAGCATTTGAAAAAAATGAAATTTGGAATTTGTTAATAATGACACATAAAAATGCATATAATAGTTTTTATGAAACTTCAGGTAATATGTAACAGATAATTGATATATATGGTACTTATAATTCAATTTCTGAATGTAATGATCAAGATTTGAAGATATTAACTAAAAAAATCAGTTTTTTATTCACATTTGAAAAAAAAAGATCATACAATCTTATGTTAAAATTAAGAAAAACAACATGTTTAATAGTGTTTATGAAATTGCAGGTGAATTTTTCTGCATAATTGAAACAAACGGTATAAATTATGCATTTTCTGAATCTAATAGTCAAGGTTTGAAGATATTACCTTAAGATATCAGTATTTTATAAGCATATGAAAATAATGAAATTTGGAATTTGTTAATAATGACACATAAACGTGCTTAATATAGTTTTTATGAAACTTCAGGTAAAATGTAACAGATAATTGATATATATGGTACTTATAATTCAATTTCTGAATGTAATGATCAAGATTTGAAGATATTAACTTAAAAAATCAGTTTTTAATTCACATTTGAAAAAAAAAGATCATACAATCTTATGTTAAAATTAAGAAAAACAACATGTTTAATAGTGTTTATGAAATTGCAGGTGAATTTTTCTGCATAATTGAAACAAACGGTATAAATTATGCATTTTCTGAATCTAATAGTCAAGGTTTGAAGATATTACCTTAAGAAATCAGTATTTTATAAGCATATGAAAAAAATGAAATTTGGAATTTGTTAATAATGACACATAAACGTGCTTAATATAGTTTTTATGAAACTTCAGGTAAAATGTAACAGATAATTGATATATATGGTACTTATAATTCAATTTCTGAATGTAATGATCAAGATTTGAAGATATTAACTTAAAAAATCAGTTTTTAATTCACATTTGAAAAAAAAGATCGTACAATCTTATGTGAAAATTAAGAAAAACAACATGTTTAATATTGTTTATGAAATTGCAGGTGAATTTTTCTACATAATTGAAACAAACGGTATAAATTATGCATTTTCTGAATCTAATAGTCAAGGTTTGAAGATATTACCTTAAGAAATCAGTATTTTATAAGCATATGAAAAAAATGAAATTTGGAATTTGTTAATAATGACACATAAACATGCTTAATATAGTTTTTATGAAACTTCAGGTAAAATGTAACAGATAATTGATATATATGGTACTTATAATTCAATTTCTGAATGTAATGATCAAGATTTGAAGATATTAACTTAAAAAATCAGTTTTTAATTCACATTTGAAAAAAAAAGATCATACAATCTTATGTTAAAATTAAGAAAAACAACATGTTTAATAGTGTTTATGAAATTGCAGGTGAATTTTTCTGCATAATTGAAACAAACGGTATAAATTATGCATTTTCTGAATCTAATAGTCAAGGTTTGAAGATATTACCTTAAGAAATCAGTATTTTATAAGCATATGAAAAAAATGAAATTTGGAATTTGTTAATAATGACACATAAACGTGCTTAATATAGTTTTTATGAAACTTCAGGTAAAATGTAACAGATAATTGATATATATGGTACTTATAATTCAATTTCTGAATGTAATGATCAAGATTTGAAGATATTAACTTAAAAAATCAGTTTTTAATTCACATTTGAAAAAAAAAGATCATACAATCTTATGTTAAAATTAAGAAAAACAACATGTTTAATAGTGTTTATGAAATTGCAGGTGAATTTTTCTGCATAATTGAAACAAACTGTATAAATTATGCATTTTCTGAATCTAATAGTCAAGGATTGAAGATATTAACTTAAGAAATCAGTATTTTATAAGCATTTGAAAAAAATTAAATTTGGAATTTGTTAATAATGACACATAAAAATGCATATAATAGTTTTTATGAAACTTCAGGTAATATGTAACAGATAATTGATATATATGGTACTTATAATTCAATTTCTGAATGTAATGATCAAGATTTGAAGATATTAACTTAAAAAATCAGTTTTTAATTCACATTTGAAAAAAAAGATCGTACAATCTTATGTGAAAATTAAGAAAAACAACATGTTTAATATTGTTTATGAAATTGCAGGTGAATTTTTCTACATAATTGAAACAAACGGTATAAATTATGCATTTTCTGAATCTAATAGTCAAGGTTTGAAGATATTACCTTAAGAAATCAGTATTTTATAAGCATTTGAAAAAAATGAAATTTGGAATTTGTTAATAATGACACATAAACGTGCTTAATATAGTTTTTATGAAACTTCAGGTAAAATGTAACAGATAATTGATATATATGGTACTTATAATTCAATTTCTGAATGTAATGATCAAGATTTGAAGATATTAACTTAAAAAATCAGTTTTTAATTCACATTTGAAAAAAATAGATCATACAATCTTATGTTAAAATTAAGAAAAACAACATGTTTAATAGTGTTTATGAAATTGCAGGTGAATTTTTCTGCATAATTGAAACAAACTGTATAAATTATGCATTTTCTGAATCTAATAGTCAAGGATTGAAGATATTAACTTAAGAAATCAGTATTTTATAAGCATTTGAAAAAAATTAAATTTGGAATTTGTTAATAATGACACATAAAAATGCATATAATAGTTTTTATGAAACTTCAGGTAATATGTAACAGATAATTGATATATATGGTACTTATAATTCAATTTCTGAATGTAATGATCAAGATTTGAAGATATTAACTTAAAAAATCAGTTTTTAATTCACATTTGAAAAAAAAGATCGTACAATCTTATGTGAAAATTA
The DNA here is from genome assembly GCA_036289425.1 of Rhopalosiphum nymphaeae. Lineage (NCBI taxonomy): Eukaryota > Metazoa > Arthropoda > Insecta > Hemiptera > Aphididae > Rhopalosiphum > Rhopalosiphum nymphaeae. The sequence continues at coordinate 4,819,116 of JAZAQC010000017.1, forward strand.
AGAAAAACAACATGTTTAATATTGTTTATGAAATTGCAGGTGAATTTTTCTACATAATTGAAACAAACGGTATAAATTATGCATTTTCTGAATCTAATAGTCAAGGTTTGAAGATATTACCTTAAGAAATCAGTATTTTATAAGCATTTGAAAAAAATGAAATTTGGAATTTGTTAATAATGACACATAAACGTGCTTAATATAGTTTTTATGAAACTTCAGGTAAAATGTAACAGATAATTGATATATATGGTACTTATAATTCAATTTCTGAATGTAATGATCAAGATTTGAAGATATTAACAAAAAAATCAGTTTTTAATTCACATTTGAAAAAAAAAGATCATACAATCTTATGTTAAAATTAAGAAAAACAACATGTTTAATAGTGTTTATGAAATTGCAGGTGAATTTTTCTACATAATTGAAACAAACTGTATAAATTATGCATTTTCTGAAGCTAATAGTCAAGGATTGAAGATATTAACTTAAGAAATCAGTATTTTATAAGCATTTGAAAAAAATGAAATTTGAAATTTGTTAATAATGACACATAAAAATGCATATAATAGTTTTTATGAAACTTCAGGTAAAATGTAACAGATAATTGATATATATGGTACTTATAATTCAATTTCTGAATGTAATGATCAAGATTTGAAGATATTAACTTAAAAAATCAGTTTTTAATTCACATTTGAAAAAAAAAATCGTACAATCTTATGTTAAAATTAAGAAAAACAACATGTTTAATAGTGTTTATGAAATTGCAGGTGAATTTTTCTGCATAATTGAAACAAACTGTATAAATTATGCATTTTCTGAATCTAATAGTCAAGGATTGAAGATATTAACTTAAGAAATCAGTATTTTATAAGCATTTGAAAAAAATGAAATTTGGAATTTGTTAATAATGACACATAAACGAGCTTAATATAGTTTTTATGAAACTTCAGGTAATATGTAACAGATAATTGATATATATGGTACTTATAATTCAATTTCTGAATGTAATGATCAAGATTTGAAGATATTAACTTAAAAAATCAGTTTTTAATTCACATTTGAAAAAAAAGATCGTACAATCTTCTGTGAAAATTAAGAAAAACAACATGTTTAATAGTGTTTATGAAATTGCAGGTGAATTTTTCTACATAATTGAAACAAACGGTATTAATTATGCATTTTCTGAATCTAATAGTCAAGGTTTGAAGATATTAACTTAAGAAATCAGTATTTTATAAGCATATGAAAAAAATGAAATTTGGAATTTGTTAATAATGACACATAAACGTGCTTAATATAGTTTTTATGAAACTTCAGGTAAAATGTAACAGATAATTGATATATATGGTACTTATAATTCAATTTCTGAATGTAATGATCAAGATTTGAAGATATTAACTTAAAAAATCAGTTTTTAATTCACATTTGAAAAAAAAAGATCATACAATCTTATGTTAAAATTAAGAAAAACAACATGTTTAATAGTGTTTATGAAATTGCAGGTGAATTTTTCTGCATAATTGAAACAAACTGTATAAATTATGCATTTTCTGAATCTAATAGTCAAGGATTGAAGATATTAACTTAAGAAATCAGTATTTTATAAGCATTTGAAAAAAATTAAATTTGGAATTTGTTAATAATGACACATAAAAATGCATATAATAGTTTTTATGAAACTTCAGGTAATATGTAACAGATAATTGATATATATGGTACTTATAATTCAATTTCTGAATGTAATGATCAAGATTTGAAGATATTAACTTAAAAAATCAGTTTTTAATTCACATTTGAAAAAAAAGATCGTACAATCTTATGTGAAAATTAAGAAAAACAACATGTTTAATATTGTTTATGAAATTGCAGGTGAATTTTTCTACATAATTGAAACAAACGGTATAAATTATGCATTTTCTGAATCTAATAGTCAAGGTTTGAAGATATTACCTTAAGAAATCAGTATTTTATAAGCATATGAAAAAAATGAAATTTGGAATTTGTTAATAATGACACATAAACGTGCTTAATATAGTTTTTATGAAACTTCAGGTAAAATGTAACAGATAATTGATATATATGGTACTTATAATTCAATTTCTGAATGTAATGATCAAGATTTGAAGATATTAACTTAAAAAATCAGTTTTTAATTCACATTTGAAAAAAAAAGATCATACAATCTTATGTTAAAATTAAGAAAAACAACATGTTTAATAGTGTTTATGAAATTGCAGGTGAATTTTTCTGCATAATTGAAACAAACGGTATAAATTATGCATTTTCTGAATCTAATAGTCAAGGTTTGAAGATATTACCTTAAGAAATCAGTATTTTATAAGCATATGAAAAAAATGAAATTTGGAATTTGTTAATAATGACACATAAACGTGCTTAATATAGTTTTTATGAAACTTCAGGTAAAATGTAACAGATAATTGATATATATGGTACTTATAATTCAATTTCTGAATGTAATGATCAAGATTTGAAGATATTAACTTAAAAAATCAGTTTTTAATTCACATTTGAAAAAAAAAGATCATACAATCTTATGTTAAAATTAAGAAAAACAACATGTTTAATAGTGTTTATGAAATTGCAGGTGAATTTTTCTGCATAATTGAAACAAACTGTATAAATTATGCATTTTCTGAATCTAATAGTCAAGGATTGAAGATATTAACTTAAGAAATCAGTATTTTATAAGCATTTGAAAAAAATGAAATTTGGAATTTGTTAATAATGACACATAAAAATGCATATAATAGTTTTTATGAAACTTCAGGTAATATGTAACAGATAATTGATATATATGGTACTTATAATTCAATTTCTGAATGTAATGATCAAGATTTGAAGATATTAACTTAAAAAATCAGTTTTTAATTCACATTTGAAAAAAAAGATCGTACAATCTTTTGTGAAAATTAAGAAAAACAACATGTTTAATAGTGTTTATGAAATTGCAGGTGAATTTTTCTACATAATTGAAACAAACGGTATTAATTATGCATTTTCTGAATCTAATAGTCAAGGTTTGAAGATATTAACTTAAGAAATCAGTATTTTATAAGCATATGAAAAAAATGAAATTTGGAATTTGTTAATAATGACAGATAAACGTGCTTAATATAGTTTTTATGAAACTTCAGGTAAAATGTAACAGATAATTGATATATATGGTACTTATAATTCAATTTCTGAATGTAATGATCAAGATTTGAAGATATTAACTTAAAAAATCAGTTTTTAATTCACATTTGAAAAAAAAAGATCATACAATCTTATGTTAAAATTAAGAAAAACAACATGTTTAATAGTGTTTATGAAATTGCAGGTGAATTTTTCTGCATAATTGAAACAAACTGTATAAATTATGCATTTTCTGAATCTAATAGTCAAGGATTGAAGATATTAACTTAAGAAATCAGTATTTTATAAGCATTTGAAAAAAATTAAATTTGGAATTTGTTAATAATGACACATAAAAATGCATATAATAGTTTTTATGAAACTTCAGGTAATATGTAACAGATAATTGATATATATGGTACTTATAATTCAATTTCTGAATGTAATGATCAAGATTTGAAGATATTAACTTAAAAAATCAGTTTTTAATTCACATTTGAAAAAAAAGATCGTACAATCTTATGTGAAAATTAAGAAAAACAACATATTTAATATTGTTTATGAAATTGCAGGTGAATTTTTCTACATAATTGAAACAAACGGTATAAATTATGCATTTTCTGAATCTAATAGTCAAGGTTTGAAGATATTACCTTAAGAAATCAGTATTTTATAAGCATATGAAAAAAATGAAATTTGGAATTTGTTAATAATGACACATAAACGTGCTTAATATAGTTTTTATGAAACTTCAGGTAAAATGTAACAGATAATTGATATATATGGTACTTATAATTCAATTTCTGAATGTAATGATCAAGATTTGAAGATATTAACTAAAAAAATCAGTTTTTAATTCACATTTGAAAAAAAAGATCATACAATCTTATGTGAAAATTAAGAAAAACAACATGTTTAATAGTGTTTATGAAATTGCAGGTGAATTTTTCTACATAATTGAAACAAACGGTATAAATTATGCATTTTCTGAATCTAATAGTCAAGGTTTGAAGATATTAACTTAAGAAATCAGTATTTTATAAGCATTTGAAAAAAATGAAATTTGGAATTTGTTAATAATGACACATAAAAATGCATATAATAGTTTTTATGAAACTTCAGGTAATATGTAACAGATAATTGATATATATGGTACTTATAATTCAATTTCTGAATGTAATGATCAAGATTTGAAGATATTAACTTAAAAAATCAGTTTTTAATTCACATTTAAAAAAAAGATCGTACAATCTTATGTGAAAATTAAGAAAAACAACATGTTTAATATTGTTTATGAAATTGCAGGTGAATTTTTCTGCATAATTGAAACAAACGGTATAAATTATGCATTTTCTGAATCTAATAGTCATGGTTTGAAGATATTACCTTAAGAAATCAGTATTTTATAAGCATATGAAAAAAATGAAATTTGGAATTTGTTAATAATGACACATAAACGTGCTTAATATAGTTTTTATGAAACTTCAGGTAAAATGTAACAGATAATTGATATATATGGTACTTATAATTCAATTTCTGAATGTAATGATCAAGATTTGAAGATATTAACTTAAAAAATCAGTTTTTAATTCACATTTGAAAAAAAAAGATCATACAATCTTATGTTAAAATTAAGAAAAACAACATGTTTAATAGTGTTTATGAAATTGCAGGTGAATTTTTCTGCATAATTGAAACAAACGGTATAAATTATGCATTTTCTGAATCTAATAGTCAAGGTTTGAAGATATTAACTTAAGAAATCGGTATTTTATAAGCATATGAAAAAATTGAAATTTGGAATTTGCTAATAATGACACATAAAAGTGCTGATTATAGTTTTTATGAAACATCAGGTAAAATGTAACAGATAATTGATATATATGGTACTAATAATTCAATTTCTGAATGTAATGATCAAGATTTGAAGATATTAACTTAAAAAATCAGTTTTTAATTCACATTTGAAAAAAAAGATCGTACAATCTTCTGTGAAAATTAAGAAAAACAACATGTTTAATAGTGTTTATGAAATTGCAGGTGAATTTTTCTACATAATTGAAACAAACGGTATTAATTATGCATTTTCTGAATCTAATAGTCAAGGTTTGAAGATATTAACTTAAGAAATCAGTATTTTATAAGCATATGAAAAAAATGAAATTTGGAATTTGTTAATAATGACAGATAAACGTGCTTAATATAGTTTTTATGAAACTTCAGGTAAAATGTAACAGATAATTGATATATATGGTACTTATAATTCAATTTCTGAATGTAATGATCAAGATTTGAAGATATTAACTTAAAAAATCAGTTTTTAATTCACATTTGAAAAAAAAAGATCATACAATCTTATGTTAAAATTAAGAAAAACAACATGTTTAATAGTGTTTATGAAATTGCAGGTGAATTTTTCTGCATAATTGAAACAAACTGTATAAATTATGCATTTTCTGAATCTAATAGTCAAGGATTGAAGATATTAACTTAAGAAATCAGTATTTTATAAGCATTTGAAAAAAATTAAATTTGGAATTTGTTAATAATGACACATAAAAATGCATATAATAGTTTTTATGAAACTTCAGGTAATATGTAACAGATAATTGATATATATGGTACTTATAATTCAATTTCTGAATGTAATGATCAAGATTTGAAGATATTAACTTAAAAAATCAGTTTTTAATTCACATTTGAAAAAAAAGATCGTACAATCTTATGTGAAAATTAAGAAAAACAACATGTTTAATATTGTTTATGAAATTGCAGGTGAATTTTTCTACATAATTGAAACAAACGGTATAAATTATGCATTTTCTGAATCTAATAGTCAAGGTTTGAAGATATTACCTTAAGAAATCAGTATTTTATAAGCATATGAAAAAAATGAAATTTGGAATTTGTTAATAATGACACATAAACGTGCTTAATATAGTTTTTATGAAACTTCAGGTAAAATGTAACAGATAATTGATATATATGGTACTTATAATTCAATTTCTGAATGTAATGATCAAGATTTGAAGATATTAACTTAAAAAATCAGTTTTTAATTCACATTTGAAAAAAAAAGATCATACAATCTTATGTTAAAATTAAGAAAAACAACATGTTTAATAGTGTTTATGAAATTGCAGGTGAATTTTTCTGCATAATTGAAACAAACGGTATAAATTATGGATTTTCTGAATCTAATAGTCAAGGTTTGAAGATATTAACTTAAGAAATCGGTATTTTATAAGCATATGAAAAAATTGAAATTTGGAATTTGCTAATAATGACACATAAAAGTGCTGATTATAGTTTTTATGAAACATCAGGTAAAATGTAACAGATAATTGATATATATGGTACTAATAATTCAATTTCTGAATGTAATGATCAAGATTTGAAGATATTAACTTAAAAAATCAGTTTTTAATTCACATTTGAAAAAAAAGATCGTACAATCTTCTGTGAAAATTAAGAAAAACAACATGTTTAATAGTGTTTATGAAATTGCAGGTGAATTTTTCTACATAATTGAAACAAACGGTATTAATTATGCATTTTCTGAATCTAATAGTCAAGGTTTGAAGATATTAACTTAAGAAATCAGTATTTTATAAGCATATGAAAAAAATGAAATTTGGAATTTGTTAATAATGACACATAAACGTGCTTAATATAGTTTTTATGAAACTTCAGGTAAAATGTAACAGATAATTGATATATATGGTACTTATAATTCAATTTCTGAATGTAATGATCAAGATTTGAAGATATTAACTTAAAAAATCAGTTTTTAATTCACATTTGAAAAAAAAAGATCATACAATCTTATGTTAAAATTAAGAAAAACAACATGTTTAATAGTGTTTATGAAATTGCAGGTGAATTTTTCTGCATAATTGAAACAAACTGTATAAATTATGCATTTTCTGAATCTAATAGTCAAGGATTGAAGATATTAACTTAAGAAATCAGTATTTTATAAGCATTTGAAAAAAATTAAATTTGGAATTTGTTAATAATGACACATAAAAATGCATATAATAGTTTTTATGAAACTTCAGGTAATATGTAACAGATAATTGATATATATGGTACTTATAATTCAATTTCTGAATGTAATGATCAAGATTTGAAGATATTAACTTAAAAAATCAGTTTTTAATTCACATTTGAAAAAAAAGATCGTACAATCTTATGTGAAAATTAAGAAAAACAACATGTTTAATATTGTTTATGAAATTGCAGGTGAATTTTTCTACATAATTGAAACAAACGGTATAAATTATGCATTTTCTGAATCTAATAGTCAAGGTTTGAAGATATTACCTTAAGAAATCAGTATTTTATAAGCATATGAAAAAAATGAAATTTGGAATTTGTTAATAATGACACATAAACGTGCTTAATATAGTTTTTATGAAACTTCAGGTAAAATGTAACAGATAATTGATATATATGGTACTTATAATTCAATTTCTGAATGTAATGATCAAGATTTGAAGATATTAACAAAAAAATCAGTTTTTAATTCACATTTGAAAAAAAAAGATCATACAATCTTATGTTAAAATTAAGAAAAACAACATGTTTAATAGTGTTTATGAAATTGCAGGTGAATTTTTCTACATAATTGAAACAAACGGTATTAATTATGCTTTTTCTGAATCTAATAGTCAAGGTTTGAAGATATTACCTTAAGAAATCAGTATTTTATAAGCATATGAAGAAAATGAAATTTGGAATTTGTTAATAATGAAACATAAACGTGCTTAATATAGTTTTTATGAAACTTCAGGTAAAATGTAACAGATAATTGATATATATGGTACTTATAATTCAATTTCTGAATGTAATGATCAAGATTTGAAGATATTAACTAAAAAAATCAGTTATTAATTCACATTTGAAAAAAAAGATCGTACAATCTTCTGTGAAAATTAAGAAAAACAACATGTTTAATAGTGTTTATGAAATTGCAGGTGAATTTTTCTACATAATTGAAACAAACGGTATTAATTATGCATTTTCTGAATCTAATAGTCAAGGTTTGAAGATATTAACTTAAGAAATCAGTATTTTATAAGCATATGAAAAAAATGAAATTTGGAATTTGTTAATAATGACACATAAACGTGCTTAATATAGTTTTTATGAAACTTCAGGTAAAATGTAACAGATAATTGATATATATGGTACTTATAATTCAATTTCTGAATGTAATGATCAAGATTTGAAGATATTAACTTAAAAAATCAGTTTTTAATTCACATTTGAAAAAAAAAGATCATACAATCTTATGTTAAAATTAAGAAAAACAACATGTTTAATAGTGTTTATGAAATTGCAGGTGAATTTTTCTGCATAATTGAAACAAACTGTATAAATTATGCATTTTCTGAATCTAATAGTCAAGGATTGAAGATATTAACTTAAGAAATCAGTATTTTATAAGCATTTGAAAAAAATTAAATTTGGAATTTGTTAATAATGACACATAAAAATGCATATAATAGTTTTTATGAAACTTCAGGTAATATGTAACAGATAATTGATATATATGGTACTTATAATTCAATTTCTGAATGTAATGATCAAGATTTGAAGATATTAACTTAAAAAATCAGTTTTTAATTCACATTTGAAAAAAAAGATCGTACAATCTTATGTGAAAATTAAGAAAAACAACATGTTTAATATTGTTTATGAAATTGCAGGTGAATTTTTCTACATAATTGAAACAAACGGTATAAATTATGCATTTTCTGAATCTAATAGTCAAGGTTTGAAGATATTACCTTAAGAAATCAGTATTTTATAAGCATATGAAAAAAATGAAATTTGGAATTTGTTAATAATGACACATAAACGTGCTTAATATAGTTTTTATGAAACTTCAGGTAAAATGTAACAGATAATTGATATATATGGTACTTATAATTCAATTTCTGAATGTAATGATCAAGATTTGAAGATATTAACTTAAAAAATCAGTTTTTAATTCACATTTGAAAAAAAAAGATCATACAATCTTATGTTAAAATTAAGAAAAACAACATGTTTAATAGTGTTTATGAAATTGCAGGTGAATTTTTCTGCATAATTGAAACAAACGGTATAAATTATGCATTTTCTGAATCTAATAGTCAAGGTTTGAAGATATTACCTTAAGAAATCAGTATTTTATAAGCATATGAAAAAAATGAAATTTGGAATTTGTTAATAATGACACATAAACGTGCTTAATATAGTTTTTATGAAACTTCAGGTAAAATGTAACAGATAATTAATATATATGGTACTTATAATTCAATTTCTGAATGTAATGATCAAGATTTGAAGATATTAACTTAAAAAATCAGTTTTTAATTCACATTTGAAAAAAAAAGATCATACAATCTTATGTTAAAATTAAGAAAAACAACATGTTTAATAGTGTTTATGAAATTGCAGGTGAATTTTTCTGCATAATTGAAACAAACTGTATAAATTATGCATTTTCTGAATCTAATAGTCAAGGATTGAAGATATTAACTTAAGAAATCAGTATTTTATAAGCATTTGAAAAAAATGAAATTTGGAATTTGTTAATAATGACACATAAAAATGCATATAATAGTTTTTATGAAACTTCAGGTAATATGTAACAGATAATTGATATATATGGTACTTATAATTCAATTTCTGAATGTAATGATCAAGATTTGAAGATATTAACTTAAAAAATCAGTTTTTAATTCACATTTGAAAAAAAAGATCGTACAATCTTCTGTGAAAATTAAGAAAAACAACATGTTTAATAGTGTTTATGAAATTGCAGGTGAATTTTTCTACATAATTGAAACAAACGGTATTAATTATGCATTTTCTGAATCTAATAGTCAAGGTTTGAAGATATTAACTTAAGAAATCAGTATTTTATAAGCATATGAAAAAAATGAAATTTGGAATTTGTTAATAATGACAGATAAACGTGCTTAATATAGTTTTTATGAAACTTCAGGTAAAATGTAACAGATAATTGATATATATGGTACTTATAATTCAATTTCTGAATGTAATGATCAAGATTTGAAGATATTAACTTAAAAAATCAGTTTTTAATTCACATTTGAAAAAAAAAGATCATACAATCTTATGTTAAAATTAAGAAAAACAACATGTTTAATAGTGTTTATGAAATTGCAGGTGAATTTTTCTGCATAATTGAAACAAACTGTATAAATTATGCATTTTCTGAATCTAATAGTCAAGGATTGAAGATATTAACTTAAGAAATCAGTATTTTATAAGCATTTGAAAAAAATTAAATTTGGAATTTGTTAATAATGACACATAAAAATGCATATAATAGTTTTTATGAAACTTCAGGTAATATGTAACAGATAATTGATATATATGGTACTTATAATTCAATTTCTGAATGTAATGATCAAGATTTGAAGATATTAACTTAAAAAATCAGTTTTTAATTCACATTTGAAAAAAAAGATCGTACAATCTTATGTGAAAATTAAGAAAAACAACATGTTTAATATTGTTTATGAAATTGCAGGTGAATTTTTCTACATAATTGAAACAAACGGTATAAATTATGCATTTTCTGAATCTAATAGTCAAGGTTTGAAGATATTACCTTAAGAAATCAGTATTTTATAAGCATATGAAAAAAATGAAATTTGGAATTTGTTAATAATGACACATAAACGTGCTTAATATAGTTTTTATGAAACTTCAGGTAAAATGTAACAGATAATTGATATATATGGTACTTATAATTCAATTTCTGAATGTAATGATCAAGATTTGAAGATATTAACTTAAAAAATCAGTTTTTAATTCACATTTGAAAAAAAAAGATCATACAATCTTATGTTAAAATTAAGAAAAACAACATGTTTAATAGTGTTTATGAAATTGCAGGTGAATTTTTCTGCATAATTGAAACAAACGGTATAAATTATGCATTTTCTGAATCTAATAGTCAAGGTTTGAAGATATTACCTTAAGAAATCAGTATTTTATAAGCATATGAAAAAAATGAAATTTGGAATTTGTTAATAATGACACATAAACGTGCTTAATATAGTTTTTATGAAACTTCAGGTAAAATGTAACAGATAATTGATATATATGGTACTTATAATTCAATTTCTGAATGTAATGATCAAGATTTGAAGATATTAACTTAAAAAATCAGTTTTTAATTCACATTTGAAAAAAAAAGATCATACAATCTTATGTTAAAATTAAGAAAAACAACATGTTTAATAGTGTTTATGAAATTGCAGGTGAATTTTTCTGCATAATTGAAACAAACTGTATAAATTATGCATTTTCTGAATCTAATAGTCAAGGATTGAAGATATTAACTTAAGAAATCAGTATTTTATAAGCATTTGAAAAAAATGAAATTTGGAATTTGTTAATAATGACACATAAAAATGCATATAATAGTTTTTATGAAACTTCAGGTAATATGTAACAGATAATTGATATATATGGTACTTATAATTCAATTTCTGAATGTAATGATCAAGATTTGAAGATATTAACTTAAAAAATCAGTTTTTAATTCACATTTGAAAAAAAAAGATCATACAATCTTATGTTAAAATTAAGAAAAACAACATGTTTAATAGTGTTTATGAAATTGCAGGTGAATTTTTCTGCATAATTGAAACAAACAGTATAAATTATGCATTTTCTGAATCTAATAGTCAAGGTTTGAAGATATTACCTTAAGAAATCAGTATTTTATAAGCATATGAAAAAAATGAAATTTGGAATTTGTTAATAATGACACATAAACGTGCTTAATATAGTTTTTATGAAACTTCAGGTAAAATGTAACAGATAATTGATATATATGGTACTTATAATTCAATTTCTGAATGTAATGATCAAGATTTGAAGATATTAACTTAAAAAATCAGTTTTTAATTCACATTTGAAAAAAAAAGATCATACAATCTTATGTTAAAATTAAGAAAAACAACATGTTTAATAGTGTTTATGAAATTGCAGGTGAATTTTTCTGCATAATTGAAACAAACGGTATAAATTATGCATTTTCTGAATCTAATAGTCAAGGTTTGAAGATATTAACTTAAGAAATCGGTATTTTATAAGCATATGAAAAAATTGAAATTTGGAATTTGCTAATAATGACACATAAAAGTGCTGATTATAGTTTTTATGAAACATCAGGTAAAATGTAACAGATAATTGATATATATGGTACTAATAATTCAATTTCTGAATGTAATGATCAAGATTTGAAGATATTAACTTAAAAAATCAGTTTTTAATTCACATTTGAAAATAAAGATCGTACAATCTTATGTGAAAATTAAGAAAAACAACATGTTTAATAGTGTTTATGAAATTGCAGGTGAATTTTTCTACATAATTGAAACAAACGGTATAAATTATGCATTTTCTGAATCTAATAGTCAAGGATTGAAGATATTAACTTAAGAAATCAGTATTTTATAAGCATCTGAAAAAAATGAAATTTGGAATTTGTTAATAATGACACATCAAAATGCATATAATAGTTTTTATGAAACTTCAGGTAATATGTAACAGATAATTGATATATATGGTACTTATAATTCAATTTCTTAATGTAATGATCAAGATTTGAAGATATTAACTTAAAAAATCAGTTTTTAATTCACATTTGAAAAAAAAGATCGTACAATCTTATGTGAAAATTAAGAAAAACAACATGTTTAATATTGTTTATGAAATTGCAGGTGAATTTTTCTACATTATTGAAACAAACGGTATAAATTATGCATTTTCTGAATCTAATAGTCAAGGTTTGAAGATATTACCTTAAGAAATCAGTATTTTATAAGCATATGAAAAAAATGAAATTTGGAATTTGTTAATAATGACACATAAACGTGCTTAATATAGTTTTTATGAAACTTCAGGTAAAATGTAACAGATAATTGATATATATGGTACTTATAATTCAATTTCTGAATGTAATGATCAAGATTTGAAGATATTAACAAAAAAATCAGTTTTTAATTCACATTTGAAAAAAAAAGATCATACAATCTTATGTTAAAATTAAGAAAAACAACATGTTTAATAGTGTTTATGAAATTGCAGGTGAATTTTTCTACATAATTGAAACAAACGGTATTAATTATGCATTTTCTGAATCTAATAGTCAAGGTTTGAAGATATTACCTTAAGAAATCAGTATTTTATAAGCATATGAAGAAAATGAAATTTGGAATTTGTTAATAATGAAACATAAACGTGCTTAATATAGTTTTTATGAAACTTCAGGTAAAATGTAACAGATAATTGATATATATGGTACTTATAATTCAATTTCTGAATGTAATGATCAAGATTTGAAGATATTAACTAAAAAAATCAGTTATTAATTCACATTTGAAAAAAAAGATCGTACAATCTTCTGTGAAAATTAAGAAAAACAACATGTTTAATAGTGTTTATGAAATTGCAGGTGAATTTTTCTACATAATTGAAACAAACGGTATTAATTATGCATTTTCTGAATCTAATAGTCAAGGTTTGAAGATATTAACTTAAGAAATCAGTATTTTATAAGCATATGAAAAAAATGAAATTTGGAATTTGTTAATAATGACACATAAACGTGCTTAATATAGTTTTTATGAAACTTCAGGTAAAATGTAACAGATAATTGATATATATGGTACTTATAATTCAATTTCTGAATGTAATGATCAAGATTTGAAGATATTAACTTAAAAAATCAGTTTTTAATTCACATTTGAAAAAAAAAGATCATACAATCTTATGTTAAAATTAAGAAAAACAACATGTTTAATAGTGTTTATGAAATTGCAGGTGAATTTTTCTGCATAATTGAAACAAACTGTATAAATTATGCATTTTCTGAATCTAATAGTCAAGGATTGAAGATATTAACTTAAGAAATCAGTATTTTATAAGCATTTGAAAAAAATTAAATTTGGAATTTGTTAATAATGACACATAAAAATGCATATAATAGTTTTTATGAAACTTCAGGTAATATGTAACAGATAATTGATATATATGGTACTTATAATTCAATTTCTGAATGTAATGATCAAGATTTGAAGATATTAACTTAAAAAATCAGTTTTTAATTCACATTTGAAAAAAAAGATCGTACAATCTTATGTGAAAATTAAGAAAAACAACATGTTTAATATTGTTTATGAAATTGCAGGTGAATTTTTCTACATAATTGAAACAAACGGTATAAGTTATGCATTTTCTGAATCTAATAGTCAAGGTTTGAAGATATTACCTTAAGAAATCAGTATTTTATAAGCATATGAAAAAAATGAAATTTGGAATTTGTTAATAATGACACATAAACGTGCTTAATATAGTTTTTATGAAACTTCAGGTAAAATGTAACAGATAATTGATATATATGGTACTTATAATTCAATTTCTGAATGTAATGATCAAGATTTGAAGATATTAACTTAAAAAATCAGTTTTTAATTCACATTTGAAAAAAAAAGATCATACAATCTTATGTTAAAATTAAGAAAAACAACATGTTTAATAGTGTTTATGAAATTGCAGGTGAATTTTTCTGCATAATTGAAACAAACGGTATAAATTATGCATTTTCTGAATCTAATAGTCAAGGTTTGAAGATATTACCTTAAGAAATCAGTATTTTATAAGCATATGAAAAAAATGAAATTTGGAATTTGTTAATAATGACACATAAACGTGCTTAATATAGTTTTTATGAAACTTCAGGTAAAATGTAACAGATAATTGATATATATGGTACTTATAATTCAATTTCTGAATGTAATGATCAAGATTTGAAGATATTAACAAAAAAATCAGTTTTTAATTCACATTTGAAAAAAAAAGATCATACAATCTTATGTTAAAATTAAGAAAAACAACATGTTTAATAGTGTTTATGAAATTGCAGGTGAATTTTTCTACATAATTGAAACAAACGGTATTAATTATGCATTTTCTGAATCTAATAGTCAAGGTTTGAAGATATTACCTTAAGAAATCAGTATTTTATAAGCATATGAAGAAAATGAAATTTGGAATTTGTTAATAATGAAACATAAACGTGCTTAATATAGTTTTTATGAAACTTCAGGTAAAATGTAACAGATAATTGATATATATGGTACTTATAATTCAATTTCTGAATGTAATGATCAAGATTTGAAGATATTAAATAAAAAAATCAGTTATTAATTCACATTTGAAAAAAAAGATCGTACAATCTTCTGTGAAAATTAAGAAAAACAACATGTTTAATAGTGTTTATGAAATTGCAGGTGAATTTTTCTACATAATTGAAACAAACGGTATTAATTATGCATTTTCTGAATCTAATAGTCAAGGTTTGAAGATATTAACTTAAGAAATCAGTATTTTATAAGCATATGAAAAAAATGAAATTTGGAATTTGTTAATAATGACACATAAACGTGCTTAATATAGTTTTTATGAAACTTCAGGTAAAATGTAACAGATAATTGATATATATGGTACTTATAATTCAATTTCTGAATGTAATGATCAAGATTTGAAGATATTAACAAAAAAATCAGTTTTTAATTCACATTTGAAAAAAAAAGATCATACAATCTTATGTTAAAATTAAGAAAAACAACATGTTTAATAGTGTTTATGAAATTGCAGGTGAATTTTTCTACATAATTGAAACAAACGGTATTAATTATGCATTTTCTGAATCTAATAGTCAAGGTTTGAAGATATTACCTTAAGAAATCAGTATTTTATAAGCATATGAAGAAAATGAAATTTGGAATTTGTTAATAATGAAACATAAACGTGCTTAATATAGTTTTTATGAAACTTCAGGTAAAATGTAACAGATAATTGATATATATGGTACTTATAATTCAATTTCTGAATGTAATGATCAAGATTTGAAGATATTAACTAAAAAAATCAGTTATTAATTCACATTTGAAAAAAAAGATCGTACAATCTTCTGTGAAAATTAAGAAAAACAACATGTTTAATAGTGTTTATGAAATTGCAGGTGAATTTTTCTACATAATTGAAACAAACGGTATTAATTATGCATTTTCTGAATCTAATAGTCAAGGTTTGAAGATATTAACTTAAGAAATCAGTATTTTATAAGCATATGAAAAAAATGAAATTTGGAATTTGTTAATAATGACACATAAACGTGCTTAATATAGTTTTTATGAAACTTCAGGTAAAATGTAACAGATAATTGATATATATGGTACTTATAATTCAATTTCTGAATGTAATGATCAAGATTTGAAGATATTAACTTAAAAAATCAGTTTTTAATTCACATTTGAAAAAAAAAGATCATACAATCTTATGTTAAAATTAAGAAAAACAACATGTTTAATAGTGTTTATGAAATTGCAGGTGAATTTTTCTGCATAATTGAAACAAACTGTATAAATTATGCATTTTCTGAATCTAATAGTCAAGGATTGAAGATATTAACTTAAGAAATCAGTATTTTATAAGCATTTGAAAAAAATTAAATTTGGAATTTGTTAATAATGACACATAAAAATGCATATAATAGTTTTTATGAAACTTCAGGTAATATGTAACAGATAATTGATATATATGGTACTTATAATTCAATTTCTGAATGTAATGATCAAGATTTGAAGATATTAACTTAAAAAATCAGTTTTTAATTCACATTTGAAAAAAAAGATCGTACAATCTTATGTGAAAATTAAGAAAAACAACATGTTTAATATTGTTTATGAAATTGCAGGTGAATTTTTCTACATAATTGAAACAAACGGTATAAGTTATGCATTTTCTGAATCTAATAGTCAAGGTTTGAAGATATTACCTTAAGAAATCAGTATTTTATAAGCATATGAAAAAAATGAAATTTGGAATTTGTTAATAATGACACATAAACGTGCTTAATATAGTTTTTATGAAACTTCAGGTAAAATGTAACAGATAATTGATATATATGGTACTTATAATTCAATTTCTGAATGTAATGATCAAGATTTGAAGATATTAACTTAAAAAATCAGTTTTTAATTCACATTTGAAAAAAAAAGATCATACAATCTTATGTTAAAATTAAGAAAAACAACATGTTTAATAGTGTTTATGAAATTGCAGGTGAATTTTTCTGCATAATTGAAACAAACGGTATAAATTATGCATTTTCTGAATCTAATAGTCAAGGTTTGAAGATATTACCTTAAGAAATCAGTATTTTATAAGCATATGAAAAAAATGAAATTTGGAATTTGTTAATAATGACACATAAACGTGCTTAATATAGTTTTTATGAAACTTCAGGTAAAATGTAACAGATAATTGATATATATGGTACTTATAATTCAATTTCTGAATGTAATGATCAAGATTTGAAGATATTAACAAAAAAATCAGTTTTTAATTCACATTTGAAAAAAAAAGATCATACAATCTTATGTTAAAATTAAGAAAAACAACATGTTTAATAGTGTTTATGAAATTGCAGGTGAATTTTTCTACATAATTGAAACAAACGGTATTAATTATGCATTTTCTGAATCTAATAGTCAAGGTTTGAAGATATTACCTTAAGAAATCAGTATTTTATAAGCATATGAAGAAAATGAAATTTGGAATTTGTTAATAATGAAACATAAACGTGCTTAATATAGTTTTTATGAAACTTCAGGTAAAATGTAACAGATAATTGATATATATGGTACTTATAATTCAATTTCTGAATGTAATGATCAAGATTTGAAGATATTAACTAAAAAAATCAGTTATTAATTCACATTTGAAAAAAAAGATCGTACAATCTTCTGTGAAAATTAAGAAAAACAACATGTTTAATAGTGTTTATGAAATTGCAGGTGAATTTTTCTACATAATTGAAACAAACGGTATTAATTATGCATTTTCTGAATCTAATAGTCAAGGTTTGAAGATATTAACTTAAGAAATCAGTATTTTATAAGCATATGAAAAAAATGAAATTTGGAATTTGTTAATAATGACACATAAACGTGCTTAATATAGTTTTTATGAAACTTCAGGTAAAATGTAACAGATAATTGATATATATGGTACTTATAATTCAATTTCTGAATGTAATGATCAAGATTTGAAGATATTAACTTAAAAAATCAGTTTTTAATTCACATTTGAAAAAAAAAGATCATACAATCTTATGTTAAAATTAAGAAAAACAACATGTTTAATAGTGTTTATGAAATTGCAGGTGAATTTTTCTACATAATTGAAACAAACGGTATTAATTATGCATTTTCTGAATCTAATAGTCAAGGTTTGAAGATATTACCTTAAGAAATCAGTATTTTATAAGCATATGAAGAAAATGAAATTTGGAATTTGTTAATAATGAAACATAAACGTGCTTAATATAGTTTTTATGAAACTTCAGGTAAAATGTAACAGATAATTGATATATATGGTACTTATAATTCAATTTCTGAATGTAATGATCAAGATTTGAAGATATTAACTAAAAAAATCAGTTATTAATTCACATTTGAAAAAAAAGATCGTACAATCTTCTGTGAAAATTAAGAAAAACAACATGTTTAATAGTGTTTATGAAATTGCAGGTGAATTTTTCTACATAATTGAAACAAACGGTATTAATTATGCATTTTCTGAATCTAATAGTCAAGGTTTGAAGATATTAACTTAAGAAATCAGTATTTTATAAGCATATGAAAAAAATGAAATTTGGAATTTGTTAATAATGACACATAAACGTGCTTAATATAGTTTTTATGAAACTTCAGGTAAAATGTAACAGATAATTGATATATATGGTACTTATAATTCAATTTCTGAATGTAATGATCAAGATTTGAAGATATTAACTTAAAAAATCAGTTTTTAATTCACATTTGAAAAAAAAAGATCATACAATCTTATGTTAAAATTAAGAAAAACAACATGTTTAATAGTGTTTATGAAATTGCAGGTGAATTTTTCTGCATAATTGAAACAAACTGTATAAATTATGCATTTTCTGAATCTAATAGTCAAGGATTGAAGATATTAACTTAAGAAATCAGTATTTTATAAGCATTTGAAAAAAATTAAATTTGGAATTTGTTAATAATGACACATAAAAATGCATATAATAGTTTTTATGAAACTTCAGGTAATATGTAACAGATAATTGATATATATGGTACTTATAATTCAATTTCTGAATGTAATGATCAAGATTTGAAGATATTAACTTAAAAAATCAGTTTTTAATTCACATTTGAAAAAAAAGATCGTACAATCTTATGTGAAAATTAAGAAAAACAACATGTTTAATATTGTTTATGAAATTGCAGGTGAATTTTTCTACATAATTGAAACAAACGGTATAAATTATGCATTTTCTGAATCTAATAGTCAAGGTTTGAAGATATTACCTTAAGAAATCAGTATTTTATAAGCATATGAAAAAAATGAAATTTGGAATTTGTTAATAATGACACATAAACGTGCTTAATATAGTTTTTATGAAACTTCAGGTAAAATGTAACAGATAATTGATATATATGGTACTTATAATTCAATTTCTGAATGTAATGATCAAGATTTGAAGATATTAACTTAAAAAATCAGTTTTTAATTCACATTTGAAAAAAAAAGATCATACAATCTTATGTTAAAATTAAGAAAAACAACATGTTTAATAGTGTTTATGAAATTGCAGGTGAATTTTTCTGCATAATTGAAACAAACGGTATAAATTATGCATTTTCTGAATCTAATAGTCAAGGTTTGAAGATATTACCTTAAGAAATCAGTATTTTATAAGCATATGAAAAAAATGAAATTTGGAATTTGTTAATAATGACACATAAACGTGCTTAATATAGTTTTTATGAAACTTCAGGTAAAATGTAACAGATAATTGATATATATGGTACTTATAATTCAATTTCTGAATGTAATGATCAAGATTTGAAGATATTAACTTAAAAAATCAGTTTTTAATTCACATTTGAAAAAAAAAGATCATACAATCTTATGTTAAAATTAAGAAAAACAACATGTTTAATAGTGTTTATGAAATTGCAGGTGAATTTTTCTGCATAATTGAAACAAACTGTATAAATTATGCATTTTCTGAATCTAATAGTCAAGGATTGAAGATATTAACTTAAGAAATCAGTATTTTATAAGCATTTGAAAAAAATGAAATTTGGAATTTGTTAATAATGACACATAAAAATGCATATAATAGTTTTTATGAAACTTCAGGTAATATGTAACAGATAATTGATATATATGGTACTTATAATTCAATTTCTGAATGTAATGATCAAGATTTGAAGATATTAACTTAAAAAATCAGTTTTTAATTCACATTTGAAAAAAAAGATCGTACAATCTTATGTGAAAATTAAGAAAAACAACATATTTAATATTGTTTATGAAATTGCAGGTGAATTTTTCTACATAATTGAAACAAACGGTATAAATTATGCATTTTCTGAATCTAATAGTCAAGGTTTGAAGATATTACCTTAAGAAATCAGTATTTTATAAGCATATGAAAAAAATGAAATTTGGAATTTGTTAATAATGACACATAAACGTGCTTAATATAGTTTTTATGAAACTTCAGGTAAAATGTAACAGATAATTGATATATATGGTACTTATAATTCAATTTCTGAATGTAATGATCAAGATTTGAAGATATTAACTAAAAAAATCAGTTTTTAATTCACATTTGAAAAAAAAGATCGTACAATCTTATGTGAAAATTAAGAAAAACAACATGTTTAATAGTGTTTATGAAATTGCAGGTGAATTTTTCTACATAATTGAAACAAACGGTATAAATTATGCATTTTCTGAATCTAATAGTCAAGGTTTGAAGATATTAACTTAAGAAATCAGTATTTTATAAGCATTTGAAAAAAATGAAATTTGGAATTTGTTAATAATGACACATAAAAATGCATATAATAGTTTTTATGAAACTTCAGGTAATATGTAACAGATAATTGATATATATGGTACTTATAATTCAATTTCTGAATGTAATGATCAAGATTTGAAGATATTAACTTAAAAAATCAGTTTTTAATTCACATTTAAAAAAAAGATCGTACAATCTTATGTGAAAATTAAGAAAAACAACATGTTTAATATTGTTTATGAAATTGCAGGTGAATTTTTCTGCATAATTGAAACAAACGGTATAAATTATGCATTTTCTGAATCTAATAGTCAAGGTTTGAAGATATTACCTTAAGAAATCAGTATTTTATAAGCATATGAAAAAAATGAAATTTGGAATTTGTTAATAATGACACATAAACGTGCTTAATATAGTTTTTATGAAACTTCAGGTAAAATGTAACAGATAATTGATATATATGGTACTTATAATTCAATTTCTGAATGTAATGATCAAGATTTGAAGATATTAACTTAAAAAATCAGTTTTTAATTCACATTTGAAAAAAAAAGATCATACAATCTTATGTTAAAATTAAGAAAAACAACATGTTTAATAGTGTTTATGAAATTGCAGGTGAATTTTTCTGCATAATTGAAACAAACAGTATAAATTATGCATTTTCTGAATCTAATAGTCAAGGTTTGAAGATATTACCTTAAGAAATCAGTATTTTATAAGCATATGAAAAAAATGAAATTTGGAATTTGTTAATAATGACACATAAACGTGCTTAATATAGTTTTTATGAAACTTCAGGTAAAATGTAACAGATAATTGATATATATGGTACTTATAATTCAATTTCTGAATGTAATGATCAAGATTTGAAGATATTAACTTAAAAAATCAGTTTTTAATTCACATTTGAAAAAAAAAGATCATACAATCTTATGTTAAAATTAAGAAAAACAACATGTTTAATAGTGTTTATGAAATTGCAGGTGAATTTTTCTGCATAATTGAAACAAACGGTATAAATTATGCATTTTCTGAATCTAATAGTCAAGGTTTGAAGATATTAACTTAAGAAATCGGTATTTTATAAGCATATGAAAAAATTGAAATTTGGAATTTGCTAATAATGACACATAAAAGTGCTGATTATAGTTTTTATGAAACATCAGGTAAAATGTAACAGATAATTGATATATATGGTACTAATAATTCAATTTCTGAATGTAATGATCAAGATTTGAAGATATTAACTTAAAAAATCAGTTTTTAATTCACATTTGAAAATAAAGATCGTACAATCTTATGTGAAAATTAAGAAAAACAACATGTTTAATAGTGTTTATGAAAGTGCAGGTGAATTTTTCTACATAATTGAAACAAACGGTATAAATTATGCATTTTCTGAATCTAATAGTCAAGGATTGAAGATATTAACTTAAGAAATCAGTATTTTATAAGCATCTGAAAAAAATGAAATTTGGAATTTGTTAATAATGACACATCAAAATGCATATAATAGTTTTTATGAAACTTCAGGTAATATGTAACAGATAATTGATATATATATGGTACTTATAATTCAATTTCTTAATGTAATGATCAAGATTTGAAGATATTAACTTAAAAAATCAGTTTTTAATTCACATTTGAAAAAAAAGATCGTACAATCTTATGTGAAAATTAAGAAAAACAACATGTTTAATATTGTTTATGAAATTGCAGGTGAATTTTTCTACATTATTGAAACAAACGGTATAAATTATGCATTTTCTGAATCTAATAGTCAAGGTTTGAAGATATTACCTTAAGAAATCAGTATTTTATAAGCATATGAAAAAAATGAAATTTGGAATTTGTTAATAATGACACATAAACGTGCTTAATACAGTTTTTATGAAACTTCAGGTAAAATGTAACAGATAATTGATATATATGGTACTTATAATTCAATTTCTGAATGTAATGATCAAGATTTGAAGATATTAACAAAAAAATCAGTTTTTAATTCACATTTGAAAAAAAAAGATCATACAATCTTATGTTAAAATTAAGAAAAACAACATGTTTAATAGTGTTTATGAAATTGCAGGTGAATTTTTCTACATAATTGAAACAAACGGTATTAATTATGCATTTTCTGAATCTAATAGTCAAGGTTTGAAGATATTACCTTAAGAAATCAGTATTTTATAAGCATATGAAGAAAATGAAATTTGGAATTTGTTAATAATGAAACATAAACGTGCTTAATATAGTTTTTATGAAACTTCAGGTAAAATGTAACAGATAATTGATATATATGGTACTTATAATTCAATTTCTGAATGTAATGATCAAGATTTGAAGATATTAACTAAAAAAATCAGTTATTAATTCACATTTGAAAAAAAAGATCGTACAATCTTATGTGAAAATTAAGAAAAACAACATGTTTAATAGTGTTTATGAAATTGCAGGTGAATTTTTCTACATAATTGAAACAAACGGTATAAATTATGCATTTTCTGAATCTAATAGTCAAGGTTTGAAGATATTAACTTAAGAAATCAGTATTTTATAAGCATATGAAAAAAATGAAATTTGGAATTTGTTAATAATGACACATAAACGTGCTTAATATAGTTTTTATGAAACTTCAGGTAAAATGTAACAGATAATTGATATATATGGTACTTATAATTCAATTTCTGATGTAATGATCAAGATTTGAAGATATTAACAAAAAAATCAGTTTTTAATTCACATTTGAAAAAAAAAGATCATACAATCTTATGTTAAAATTAAGAAAAACAACATGTTTAATAGTGTTTATGAAATTGCAGGTGAATTTTTCTGCATAATTGAAACAAACTGTATAAATTATGCATTTTCTGAAGCTAATAGTCAAGGATTGAAGATATTAACTTAAGAAATCAGTATTTTATAAGCATTTGAAAAAAATGAAATTTGAAATTTGTTAATAATGACACATAAAAATGCATATAATAGTTTTTATGAAACTTCAGGTAATATGTAACAGATAATTGATATATATGGAACTTATAATTCAATTTCTGAATGTAATGATCAAGATTTGAAGATATTAACTTAAAGAATCAGTTTTTAATTCACATTTGAAAAAAAAAGATCATACAATCTTATGTTAAAATTAAGAAAAACAACATGTTTAATAGTGTTTATGAAATTGCAGGTGAATTTTTCTGCATAATTGAAACAAACTGTATAAATTATGCATTTTCTGAAGCTAATAGTCAAGGATTGAAGATATTAACTTAAGAAATCAGTATTTTATAAGCATTTGAAAAAAATGAAATTTGAAATTTGTTAATAATGACACATAAAAATGCATATAATAGTTTTTATGAAACTTCAGGTAAAATGTAACAGATAATTGATATATATGGTACTTATAATTCAATTTCTGAATGTAATGATCAAGATTTGAAGATATTAACTAAAAAAATCAGTTATTAATTCACATTTGAAAAAAAAGATCGTACAATCTTATGTGAAAATTAAGAAAAACAACATGTTTAATAGTGTTTATGAAATTGCAGGTGAATTTTTCTACATAATTGAAACAAACGGTATAAATTATGCATTTTCTGAATCTAATAGTCAAGGTTTGAAGATATTAACTTAAGAAATCAGTATTTTATAAGCATATGAAAAAAATGAAATTTGGAATTTGTTAATAATGACACATAAACGTGCTTAATATAGTTTTTATGAAACTTCAGGTAAAATGTAACAGATAATTGATATATATGGTACTTATAATTCAATTTCTGATGTAATGATCAAGATTTGAAGATATTAACAAAAAAATCAGTTTTTAATTCACATTTGAAAAAAAAAGATCATACAATCTTATGTTAAAATTAAGAAAAACAACATGTTTAATAGTGTTTATGAAATTGCAGGTGAATTTTTCTGCATAATTGAAACAAACTGTATAAATTATGCATTTTCTGAAGCTAATAGTCAAGGATTGAAGATATTAACTTAAGAAATCAGTATTTTATAAGCATTTGAAAAAAATGAAATTTGAAATTTGTTAATAATGACACATAAAAATGCATATAATAGTTTTTATGAAACTTCAGGTAATATGTAACAGATAATTGATATATATGGAACTTATAATTCAATTTCTGAATGTAATGATCAAGATTTGAAGATATTAACTTAAAGAATCAGTTTTTAATTCACATTTGAAAAAAAAAGATCATACAATCTTATGTTAAAATTAAGAAAAACAACATGTTTAATAGTGTTTATGAAATTGCAGGTGAATTTTTCTGCATAATTGAAACAAACTGTATAAATTATGCATTTTCTGAAGCTAATAGTCAAGGATTGAAGATATTAACTTAAGAAATCAGTATTTTATAAGCATTTGAAAAAAATGAAATTTGAAATTTGTTAATAATGACACATAAAAATGCATATAATAGTTTTTATGAAACTTCAGGTAAAATGTAACAGATAATTGATATATATGGTACTTATAATTCAATTTCTGAATGTAATGATCAAGATTTGAAGATATTAACAAAAAAATCAGTTTTTAATTCACATTTGAAAAAAAAAGATCATACAATCTTATGTTAAAATTAAGAAAAACAACATGTTTAATAGTGTTTATGAAATTGCAGGTGAATTTTTCTGCATAATTGAAACAAACGGTATAAATTATGCATTTTCTGAATCTAATAGTCAAGGTTTGAAGATATTAACTTAAGAAATCAGTATTTTATAAGCATATGAAAAAATTGAAATTTGGAATTTGCTAATAATGACACATAAAAATGCTTATTATAGTTTTTATGAAACATCAGGTAAAATGTAACTGATAATTGATATATATGGTACTAATAATTCAATTTCTGAATGTAATGATCAAGATTTGAAGATATTAACTTAAAAAATCAGTTTTTAATTCACATTTGAAAAAAAAAATCGTACAATCTTATGTTAAAATTAAGAAAAACAACATGTTTAATAGTGTTTATGAAATTGCAGGTGAATTTTTCTGCATAATTGAAACAAACTGTATAAATTATGCATTTTCTGAATCTAATAGTCAAGGATTGAAGATATTAACTTAAGAAATCAGTATTTTATAAGCATTTGAAAAAAATGAAATTTGGAATTTGTTAATAATGACACATAAACGAGCTTAATATAGTTTTTATGAAACTTCAGGTAAAATGTAACAGATAATTGATATATATGGTACTTATAATTCAATTTATGAATGTAATGATCAAGATTTGAAGATATTAACTTAAAAAATCAGTTTTTAATTCACATTTGAAAAAAAAAGATCATACAATCTTATGTTAAAATTAAGAAAAACAACATGTTTAATAGTGTTTATGAAATTGCAGGTGAATTTTTCTGCATAATTGAAACAAACGGTATAAATTATGCATTTTCTGAATCTAATAGTCAAGGTTTGAAGATATTAACTTAAGAAATCAGTATTTTATAAGCATATGAAAAAATTGAAATTTGGAATTTGCTAATAATGACACATAAAAGTGCTGATTATAGTTTTTATGAAACATCAGGTAAAATGTAACAGATAATTGATATATATGGTACTTATAATTCAATTTCTGAATGTAATGATCAAGATTTGAAGATATTAACTTAAAAAATCAGTTTTTAATTCACATTTGAAAAAAAAAGATCATACAATCTTATGTTAAAATTAAGAAAAACAACATGTTTAATAGTGTTTATGAAATTGCAGGTGAATTTTTCTGCATAATTGAAACAAACTGTATAAATTATGCATTTTCTGAATCTAATAGTCAAGGATTGAAGATATTAACTTAAGAAATCGGTATTTTATAAGCATTTGAAAAAAATGAAATTTGGAATTTGTTAATAATGACACATAAAAATGCATATAATAGTTTTTATGAAACTTCAGGTAATATGTAACAGATAATTGATATATATGGTACTTATAATTCAATTTCTGAATGTAATGAACAAGATTTGAAGATATTAACTTAAAAAATCAGTTTTTAATTCACATTTGAAAAAAAAGATCGTACAATCTTATGTGAAAATTAAGAAAAACAACATGTTTAATATTGTTTATGAAATTGCAGGTGAATTTTACTACATAATTGAAACAAACGGTATAAATTATGCATTTTCTGAATCTAATAGTCAAGGTTTGAAGATATTACCTTAAGAAATCAGTATTTTATAAGCATATGAAAAAATTGAAATTTGGAATTTGCTAATAATGACACATAAAAGTGCTGATTATAGTTTTTATGAAACATCAGGTAAAATGTAACAGATAATTGATATATATGGTACTTATAATTCAATTTCTGAATGTAATGATCAAGATTTGAAGATATTAACTTAAAAAATCAGTTTTTAATTCACATTTGAAAAAAAAAGATCATACAATCTTATGTTAAAATTAAGAAAAACAACATGTTTAATAGTGTTTATGAAATTGCAGGTGAATTTTTCTGCATAATTGAAACAAACTGTATAAATTATGCATTTTCTGAATCTAATAGTCAAGGATTGAAGATATTAACTTAAGAAATCGGTATTTTATAAGCATTTGAAAAAAATGAAATTTGGAATTTGTTAATAATGACACATAAAAATGCATATAATAGTTTTTATGAAACTTCAGGTAATATGTAACAGATAATTGATATATATGGTACTTATAATTCAATTTCTGAATGTAATGAACAAGATTTGAAGATATTAACTTAAAAAATCAGTTTTTAATTCACATTTGAAAAAAAAGATCGTACAATCTTATGTGAAAATTAAGAAAAACAACATGTTTAATATTGTTTATGAAATTGCAGGTGAATTTTACTACATAATTGAAACAAACGGTATAAATTATGCATTTTCTGAATCTAATAGTCAAGGTTTGAAGATATTACCTTAAGAAATCAGTATTTTATAAGCATATGAAAAAAATGAAATTTGGAATTTGTTAATAATGACACATAAACGTGCTTAATATAGTTTTTATGAAACTTCAGGTAAAATGTAACAGATAATTGATATATATTGTACTTATAATTCAATTTCTGAATGTAATGATCAAGATTTGAAGATATTAACTTAAAAAATCAGTTTTTAATTCACATTTGAAAAAAAAAGATCATACAATCTTATGTTAAAATTAAGAAAAACAACATGTTTAATAGTGTTTATGAAATTGCAGGTGAATTTTTCTGCATAATTGAAACAAACGGTATAAATTATGCATTTTCTGAATCTAATAGTCAAGGTTTGAAGATATTAACTTAAGAAATCAGTATTTTATAAGCATATGAAAAAATTGAAATTTGGAATTTGCTAATAATGACACATAAAAGTGCTTATTATAGTTTTTATGAAACATCAGGTAAAATGTAACAGATAATTGATATATATGGTACTTATAATTCAATTTCTGAATGTAATGATCAAGATTTGAAGATATTAACTTAAAAAATCAGTTTTTAATTCACATTTGAAAAAAAAAGATCATACAATCTTATGTTAAAATTAAGAAAAACAACATGTTTAATAGTGTTTATGAAATTGCAGGTGAATTTTTCTGCATAATTGAAACAAACTGTATAAATTATGCATTTTCTGAATCTAATAGTCAAGGATTGAAGATATTAACTTAAGAAATCAGTATTTTATAAGCATTTGAAAAAAATGAAATTTGGAATTTGTTAATAATGACACATCAAAATGCATATAATAGTTTTTATGAAACTTCAGGTAATATGTAACAGATAATTGATATATATGGTACTTATAATTCAATTTCTGAATGTAATGATCAAGATTTGAAGATATTAACTTAAAAAATCAGTTTTTAATTCACATTTGAAAAAAAAAGATCATACAATCTTATGTTAAAATTAAGAAAAACAACATGTTTAATAGTGTTTATGAAATTGCAGGTGAATTTTTCTGCATAATTGAAACAAACGGTATAAATTATGCATTTTCTGAATCTAATAGTCAAGGTTTGAAGATATTAACTTAAGAAATCAGTATTTTATAAGCATATGAAAAAATTGAAATTTGGAATTTGCTAATAATGACACATAAAAGTGCTTATTATAGTTTTTATGAAACATCAGGTAAAATGTAACAGATAATTGATATATATGGTACTTATAATTCAATTTCTGAATGTAATGAACAAGATTTGAAGATATTAACTTAAAAAATCAGTTTTTAATTCACATTTGAAAAAAAAGATCGTACAATCTTATGTGAAAATTAAGAAAAACAACATGTTTAATATTGTTTATGAAATTGCAGGTGAATTTTACTACATAATTGAAACAAACGGTATAAATTATGCATTTTCTGAATCTAATAGTCAAGGTTTGAAGATATTACCTTAAGAAATCAGTATTTTATAAGCATATGAAAAAAATGAAATTTGGAATTTGTTAATAATGACACATAAACGTGCTTAATATAGTTTTTATGAAACTTCAGGTAAAATGTAACAGATAATTGATATATATTGTACTTATAATTCAATTTCTGAATGTAATGATCAAGATTTGAAGATATTAACTTAAAAAATCAGTTTTTAATTCACATTTGAAAAAAAAAGATCATACAATCTTATGTTAAAATTAAGAAAAACAACATGTTTAATAGTGTTTATGAAATTGCAGGTGAATTTTTCTGCATAATTGAAACAAACGGTATAAATTATGCATTTTCTGAATCTAATAGTCAAGGTTTGAAGATATTAACTTAAGAAATCAGTATTTTATAAGCATATGAAAAAATTGAAATTTGGAATTTGCTAATAATGACACATAAAAGTGCTTATTATAGTTTTTATGAAACATCAGGTAAAATGTAACAGATAATTGATATATATGGTACTTATAATTCAATTTCTGAATGTAATGATCAAGATTTGAAGATATTAACTTAAAAAATCAGTTTTTAATTCACATTTGAAAAAAAAAGATCATACAATCTTATGTTAAAATTAAGAAAAACAACATGTTTAATAGTGTTTATGAAATTGCAGGTGAATTTTTCTGCATAATTGAAACAAACTGTATAAATTATGCATTTTCTGAATCTAATAGTCAAGGATTGAAGATATTAACTTAAGAAATCAGTATTTTATAAGCATTTGAAAAAAATGAAATTTGGAATTTGTTAATAATGACACATCAAAATGCATATAATAGTTTTTATGAAACTTCAGGTAATATGTAACAGATAATTGATATATATGGTACTTATAATTCAATTTCTGAATGTAATGATCAAGATTTGAAGATATTAACTTAAAAAATCAGTTTTTAATTCACATTTGAAAAAAAAGATCGTACAATCTTATGTGAAAATTAAGAAAAACAACATGTTTAATATTGTTTATGAAATTGCAGGTGAATTTTTCTACATAATTGAAACAAACGGTATAAATTATGCATTTTCTGAATCTAATAGTCAAGGTTTGAAGATATTACCTTAAGAA
Organism: Rhopalosiphum nymphaeae; assembly: GCA_036289425.1. Classification (NCBI taxonomy): domain Eukaryota; kingdom Metazoa; phylum Arthropoda; class Insecta; order Hemiptera; family Aphididae; genus Rhopalosiphum; species Rhopalosiphum nymphaeae. Next base: position 4,849,739 of record JAZAQC010000017.1, read on the forward strand.
ATCAGTATTTTATAAGCATATGAAAAAAATGAAATTTGGAATTTGTTAATAATGACACATAAACGAGCTTAATATAGTTTTTATGAAACTTCAGGTAAAATGTAACAGATAATTGATATATATGGTACTTATAATTCAATTTATGAATGTAATGATCAAGATTTGAAGATATTAACTTAAAAAATCAGTTTTTAATTCACATTTGAAAAAAAAAGATCATACAATCTTATGTTAAAATTAAGAAAAACAACATGTTTAATAGTGTTTATGAAATTGCAGGTGAATTTTTCTGCATAATTGAAACAAACGGTATAAATTATGCATTTTCTGAATCTAATAGTCAAGGTTTGAAGATATTAACTTAAGAAATCAGTATTTTATAAGCATATGAAAAAATTGAAATTTGGAATTTGCTAATAATGACACATAAAAGTGCTTATTATAGTTTTTATGAAACATCAGGTAAAATGTAACAGATAATTGATATATATGGTACTTATAATTCAATTTCTGAATGTAATGAACAAGATTTGAAGATATTAACTTAAAAAATCAGTTTTTAATTCACATTTGAAAAAAAAGATCGTACAATCTTATGTGAAAATTAAGAAAAACAACATGTTTAATATTGTTTATGAAATTGCAGGTGAATTTTACTACATAATTGAAACAAACGGTATAAATTATGCATTTTCTGAATCTAATAGTCAAGGTTTGAAGATATTACCTTAAGAAATCAGTATTTTATAAGCATATGAAAAAAATGAAATTTGGAATTTGTTAATAATGACACATAAACGTGCTTAATATAGTTTTTATGAAACTTCAGGTAAAATGTAACAGATAATTGATATATATTGTACTTATAATTCAATTTCTGAATGTAATGATCAAGATTTGAAGATATTAACTTAAAAAATCAGTTTTTAATTCACATTTGAAAAAAAAAGATCATACAATCTTATGTTAAAATTAAGAAAAACAACATGTTTAATAGTGTTTATGAAATTGCAGGTGAATTTTTCTGCATAATTGAAACAAACGGTATAAATTATGCATTTTCTGAATCTAATAGTCAAGGTTTGAAGATATTAACTTAAGAAATCAGTATTTTATAAGCATATGAAAAAATTGAAATTTGGAATTTGCTAATAATGACACATAAAAGTGCTTATTATAGTTTTTATGAAACATCAGGTAAAATGTAACAGATAATTGATATATATGGTACTTATAATTCAATTTCTGAATGTAATGATCAAGATTTGAAGATATTAACTTAAAAAATCAGTTTTTAATTCACATTTGAAAAAAAAAGATCATACAATCTTATGTTAAAATTAAGAAAAACAACATGTTTAATAGTGTTTATGAAATTGCAGGTGAATTTTTCTGCAAAATTGAAACAAACTGTATAAATTATGCATTTTCTGAATCTAATAGTCAAGGATTGAAGATATTAACTTAAGAAATCAGTATTTTATAAGCATTTGAAAAAAATGAAATTTGGAATTTGTTAATAATGACACATCAAAATGCATATAATAGTTTTTATGAAACTTCAGGTAATATGTAACAGATAATTGATATATATGGTACTTATAATTCAATTTCTGAATGTAATGATCAAGATTTGAAGATATTAACTTAAAAAATCAGTTTTTAATTCACATTTGAAAAAAAAGATCGTACAATCTTATGTGAAAATTAAGAAAAACAACATGTTTAATATTGTTTATGAAATTGCAGGTGAATTTTTCTACATAATTGAAACAAACGGTATAAATTATGCATTTTCTGAATCTAATAGTCAAGGTTTGAAGATATTACCTTAAGAAATCAGTATTTTATAAGCATATGAAAAAAATGAAATTTGGAATTTGTTAATAATGACACATAAACGTGCTTAATATAGTTTTTATGAAACTTCAGGTAAAATGTAACAGATAATTGATATATATTGTACTTATAATTCAATTTCTGAATGTAATGATCAAGATTTGAAGATATTAACTTAAAAAATCAGTTTTTAATTCACATTTGAAAAAAAAAGATCATACAATCTTATGTTAAAATTAAAAAAAACAACATGTTTAATAGTGTTTATGAAATTGCAGGTGAATTTTTCTGCATAATTGAAACAAACTGTATTAATTATGCATTTTCTGAATCTAATAGTCAAGGATTGAAGATATTAACTTAAGAAATCAGTATTTTATAAGCATTTGAAAAAAATGAAATTTGGAATTTGTTAATAATGACACATCAAAATGCATATAATAGTTTTTATGAAACTTCAGGTAATATGTAACAGATAATTGATATATATGGAACTTATAATTCAATTTCTGAATGTAATGATCAAGATTTGAAGATATTAACTTAAAGAATCAGTTTTTAATTCACATTTGAAAAAAAAAGATCATACAATCTTATGTTAAAATTAAGAAAAACAACATGTTTAATAGTGTTTATGAAATTGCAGGTGAATTTTTCTGCATAATTGAAACAAACTGTATAAATTATGCATTTTCTGAAGCTAATAGTCAAGGATTGAAGATATTAACTTAAGAAATCAGTATTTTATAAGCATTTGAAAAAAATGAAATTTGAAATTTGTTAATAATGACACATAAAAATGCATATAATAGTTTTTATGAAACTTCAGGTAAAATGTAACAGATAATTGATATATATGGTACTTATAATTCAATTTCTGAATGTAATGATCAAGATTTGAAGATATTAACAAAAAAATCAGTTTTTAATTCACATTTGAAAAAAAAAGATCATACAATCTTATGTTAAAATTAAGAAAAACAACATGTTTAATAGTGTTTATGAAATTGCAGGTGAATTTTTCTGCATAATTGAAACAAACGGTATAAATTATGCATTTTCTGAATCTAATAGTCAAGGTTTGAAGATATTAACTTAAGAAATCAGTATTTTATAAGCATATGAAAAAATTGAAATTTGGAATTTGCTAATAATGACACATAAAAGTGCTTATTATAGTTTTTATGAAACATCAGGTAAAATGTAACAGATAATATATATATATGGTACTTATAATTCAATTTCTGAATGTAATGATCAAGATTTGAAGATATTAACTTAAAAAATCAGTTTTTAATTCACATTTGAAAAAAAAAGATCATACAATCTTATGTGAAAATTATGAAAAACAACATGTTTAATAGTGTTTATGAAATTGCAGGTGAATTTTTCTGCATAATTGAAACAAACGGTATAAATTATGCATTTTCTGAATCTAATAGTCAAGGTTTGAAGATATTAACTTAAGAAATCAGTATTTTATAAGCATATGAAAAAATTGAAATTTGGAATTTGCTAATAATGACACATAAAAGTGCTTATTATAGTTTTTATGAAACATCAGGTAAAATGTAACAGATAATATATATATATGGTACTTATAATTCAATTTCTGAATGTAATGATCAAGATTTGAAGATATTAACTTAAAAAATCAGTTTTTAATTCACATTTGAAAAAAAAAGATCATACAATCTTATGTGAAAATTAAGAAAAACAACATGTTTAATAGTGTTTATGAAATTGCAGGTGAATTTTTCTGCATAATTGAAACAAACGGTATAAATTATGCATTTTCTGAATCTAATAGTCAAGGTTTGAAGATATTAACTTAAGAAATCAGTATTTTATAAGCATTTGAAAAAAATGAAATTTGGAATTTGTTAATAATGACACATAAAAATGCATATAATAGTTTTTATGAAACTTCAGGTAATATGTAACAGATAATTGATATATATGGTACTTATAATTCAATTTCTGAATGTAATGATCAAGATTTGAAGATATTAACTTAAAAAATCAGTTTTTAATTCACATTTGAAAAAAAAAGATCATACAATCTTATGTTAAAATTAAGAAAAACAACATGTTTAATAGTGTTTATGAAATTGCAGGTGAATTTTTCTGCATAATTGAAACAAACTGTATAAATTATGCATTTTCTGAATCTAATAGTCAAGGATTGAAGATATTAACTTAAGAAATCAGTATTTTATAAGCATTTGAAAAAAATGAAATTTGGAATTTGTTAATAATGACACATCAAAATGCATATAATAGTTTTTATGAAACTTCAGGTAATATGTAACAGATACTTGATATATATGGTACTTATAATTCAATTTCTGAATGTAATGATCAAGATTTGAAGATATTAACTTAAAAAATCAGTTTTTAATTCACATTTGAAAAAAAAGATCGTACAATCTTATGTGAAAATTAAGAAAAACAACATGTTTAATATTGTTTATGAAATTGCAGGTGAATTTTTCTACATAATTGAAACAAACGGTATAAATTATGCATTTTCTGAATCTAATAGTCAAGGTTTGAAGATATTACCTTAAGAAATCAGTATTTTATAAGCATATGAAAAAAATGAAATTTGGAATTTGTTAATAATGACACATAAACGTGCTTAATATAGTTTTTATGAAACTTCAGGTAAAATGTAACAGATAATTGATATATATTGTACTTATAATTCAATTTCTGAATGTAATGATCAAGATTTGAAGATATTAACTTAAAAAATCAGTTTTTAATTCACATTTGAAAAAAAAAGATCATACAATCTTATGTTAAAATTAAAAAAAACAACATGTTTAATAGTGTTTATGAAATTGCAGGTGAATTTTTCTGCATAATTGAAACAAACTGTATAAATTATGCATTTTCTGAATCTAATAGTCAAGGATTGAAGATATTAACTTAAGAAATCAGTATTTTATAAGCATTTGAAAAAAATGAAATTTGGAATTTGTTAATAATGACACATCAAAATGCATATAATAGTTTTTATGAAACTTCAGGTAATATGTAACAGATAATTGATATATATGGTACTTATAATTCAATTTCTGAATGTAATGATCAAGATTTGAAGATATTAACTTAAAAAATCAGTTTTTAATTCACATTTGAAAAAAAAAGATCATACAATCTTATGTGAAAATTAAGAAAAACAACATGTTTAATAGTGTTTATGAAATTGCAGGTGAATTTTTCTGCATAATTGAAACAAACGGTATAAATTATGCATTTTCTGAATCTAATAGTCAAGGTTTGAAGATATTAACTTAAGAAATCAGTATTTTATAAGCATATGAAAAAATTGAAATTTGGAATTTGCTAATAATGACACATAAAAGTGCTTATTATAGTTTTTATGAAACATCAGGTAAAATGTAACAGATAATATATATATATGGTACTTATAATTCAATTTCTGAATGTAATGATCAAGATTTGAAGATATTAACTTAAAAAATCAGTTTTTAATTCACATTTGAAAAAAAAAGATCATACAATCTTATGTTAAAATTAAGAAAAACAACATGTTTAATAGTGTTTATGAAATTGCAGGTGAATTTTTCTGCATAATTGAAACAAACTGTATAAATTATGCATTTTCTGAATCTAATAGTCAAGGATTGAAGATATTAACTTAAGAAATCAGTATTTTATAAGCATTTGAAAAAAATGAAATTTGGAATTTGTTAATAATGACACATAAAAATGCATATAATAGTTTTTATGAAACTTCAGGTAATATGTAACAGATAATTGATATATATGGTACTTATAATTCAATTTCTGAATGTAATGATCAAGATTTGAAGATATTAACTTAAAAAATCAGTTTTTAATTCACATTTGAAAAAAAAAGATCATACAATCTTATGTTAAAATTAAAAAAAACAACATGTTTAATAGTGTTTATGAAATTGCAGGTGAATTTTTCTGCATAATTGAAACAAACTGTATAAATTATGCATTTTCTGAATCTAATAATCAAGGATTGAAGATATTAACTTAAGAAATCAGTATTTTATAAGCATTTGAAAAAAATGAAATTTGGAATTTGTTAATAATGACACATCAAAATGCATATAATAGTTTTTATGGAACTTCAGGTAATATGTAACAGATAATTGATATATATGGTACTTATAATTCAATTTCTGAATGTAATGATCAAGATTTGAAGATATTAACTTAAAAAATCAGTTTTTAATTCACATTTGAAAAAAAAAGATCATACAATCTTATGTGAAAATTAAGAAAAACAACATGTTTAATAGTGTTTATGAAATTGCAGGTGAATTTTTCTGCATAATTGAAACAAACGGTATAAATTATGCATTTTCTGAATCTAATAGTCAAGGTTTGAAGATATTAACTTAAGAAATCAGTATTTTATAAGCATATGAAAAAATTGAAATTTGGAATTTGCTAATAATGACACATAAAAGTGCTTATTATAGTTTTTATGAAACATCAGGTAAAATGTAACAGATAATATATATATATGGTACTTATAATTCAATTTCTGAATGTAATGATCAAGATTTGAAGATATTAACTTAAAAAATCAGTTTTTAATTCACATTTGAAAAAAAAAGATCATACAATCTTATGTTAAAATTAAGAAAAACAACATGTTTAATAGTGTTTATGAAATTGCAGGTGAATTTTTCTGCATAATTGAAACAAACTGTATAAATTATGCATTTTCTGAATCTAATAGTCAAGGATTGAAGATATTAACTTAAGAAATCAGTATTTTATAAGCATTTGAAAAAAATGAAATTTGGAATTTGTTAATAATGACACATAAAAATGCATATAATAGTTTTTATGAAACTTCAGGTAATATGTAACAGATAATTGATATATATGGTACTTATAATTCAATTTCTGAATGTAATGATCAAGATTTGAAGATATTAACTTAAAAAATCAGTTTTTAATTCACATTTGAAAAAAAAAGATCATACAATCTTATGTTAAAATTAAAAAAAACAACATGTTTAATAGTGTTTATGAAATTGCAGGTGAATTTTTCTGCATAATTGAAACAAACTGTATAAATTATGCATTTTCTGAATCTAATAATCAAGGATTGAAGATATTAACTTAAGAAATCAGTATTTTATAAGCATTTGAAAAAAATGAAATTTGGAATTTGTTAATAATGACACATCAAAATGCATATAATAGTTTTTATGGAACTTCAGGTAATATGTAACAGATAATTGATATATATGGTACTTATAATTCAATTTCTGAATGTAATGATCAAGATTTGAAGATATTAACTTAAAAAATCAGTTTTTAATTCACATTTGAAAAAAAAAGATCATACAATCTTATGTGAAAATTAAGAAAAACAACATGTTTAATAGTGTTTATGAAATTGCAGGTGAATTTTTCTGCATAATTGAAACAAACGGTATAAATTATGCATTTTCTGAATCTAATAGTCAAGGTTTGAAGATATTACCTTAAGAAATCAGTATTTTATAAGCATATGAAAAAATTGAAATTTGGAATTTGCTAATAATGACACATAAAAGTGCTTATTATAGTTTTTATGAAACATCAGGTAAAATGTAACAGATAATTGATATATATGGTACTAATAATTCAATTTCTGAATGTAATGATCAAGATTTGAAGATATTAACTTAAAAAATCAGTTTTTAATTCACATTTGAAAAAAAAAGATCATACAATCTTATGTTAAAATTAAAAAAAACAACATGTTTAATAGTGTTTATGAAATTGCAGGTGAATTTTTCTGCATAATTGAAACAAACTGTATAAATTATGCATTTTCTGAATCTAATAATCAAGGATTGAAGATATTAACTTAAGAAATCAGTATTTTATAAGCATTTGAAAAAAATGAAATTTGGAATTTGTTAATAATGACACATCAAAATGCATATAATAGTTTTTATGGAACTTCAGGTAATATGTAACAGATAATTGATATATATGGTACTTATAATTCAATTTCTGAATGTAATGATCAAGATTTGAAGATATTAACTTAAAAAATCAGTTTTTAATTCACATTTGAAAAAAAAAGATCATACAATCTTATGTGAAAATTAAGAAAAACAACATGTTTAATAGTGTTTATGAAATTGCAGGTGAATTTTTCTGCATAATTGAAACAAACGGTATAAATTATGCATTTTCTTAATCTAATAGTCAAGGTTTGAAGATATTAACTTAAGAAATCAGTATTTTATAAGCATATGAAAAAATTGAAATTTGGAATTTGCTAATAATGACACATAAAAGTGCTTATTATAGTTTTTATGAAACATCAGGTAAAATGTAACAGATAATATATATATATGGTACTTATAATTCAATTTCTGAATGTAATGATCAAGATTTGAAGATATTAACTTAAAAAATCAGTTTTTAATTCACATTTGAAAAAAAAAGATCATACAATCTTATGTTAAAATTAAGAAAAACAACATGTTTAATAGTGTTTATGAAATTGCAGGTGAATTTTTCTGCAAAATTGAAACAAACTGTATAAATTATGCATTTTCTGAATCTAATAGTCAAGGATTGAAGATATTAACTTAAGAAATCAGTATTTTATAAGCATTTGAAAAAAATGAAATTTGGAATTTGTTAATAATGACACATCAAAATGCATATAATAGTTTTTATGAAACTTCAGGTAATATGTAACAGATAATTGATATATATGGTACTTATAATTCAATTTCTGAATGTAATGATCAAGATTTGAAGATATTAACTTAAAAAATCAGTTTTTAATTCACATTTGAAAAAAAAAGATCATACAATCTTATGTTAAAATTAAAAAAAACAACATGTTTAATAGTGTTTATGAAATTGCAGGTGAATTTTTCTGCATAATTGAAACAAACTGTATAAATTATGCATTTTCTGAATCTAATAATCAAGGATTGAAGATATTAACTTAAGAAATCAGTATTTTATAAGCATTTGAAAAAAATGAAATTTGGAATTTGTTAATAATGACACATCAAAATGCATATAATAGTTTTTATGGAACTTCAGGTAATATGTAACAGATAATTGATATATATGATACTTATAATTCAATTTCTGAATGTAATGATCAAGATTTGAAGATATTAACTTAAAAAATCAGTTTTTAATTCACATTTGAAAAAAAAAGATCATACAATCTTATGTGAAAATTAAGAAAAACAACATGTTTAATAGTGTTTATGAAATTGCAGGTGAATTTTTCTGCATAATTGAAACAAACGGTATAAATTATGCATTTTCTGAATCTAATAGTCAAGGTTTGAAGATATTACCTTAAGAAATCAGTATTTTATAAGCATATGAAAAAATTGAAATTTGGAATTTGCTAATAATGACACATAAAAGTGCTTATTATAGTTTTTATGAAACATCAGGTAAAATGTAACAGATAATTGATATATATGGTACTAATAATTCAATTTCTGAATGTAATGATCAAGATTTGAAGATATTAACTTAAAAAATCAGTTTTTAATTCACATTTGAAAAAAAAAGATCATACAATCTTATGTGAAAATTAAGAAAAATAACATGTTTAATAGTGTTTATGAAATTGCAGGTGAATTTTTCTGCATAATTGAAACAAACGGTATAAATTATGCATTTTCTGAATCTAATAGTCAAGGTTTGAAGATATTAACTTAAGAAATCAGTATTTTATAAGCATATGAAAAAAATGAAATTTGGAATTTGTTAATAATGACACATAAACGTGCTTAATATAGTTTTTATGAAACTTCAGGTAAAATGTAACAGATAATTGATATATATGGTACTTATAATTCAATTTCTGAATGTAATGATCAAGATTTGAAGATATTAACAAAAAAATCAGTTTTTAATTCACATTTGAAAAAAAAAGATCATACAATCTTATGTTAAAATTAAGAAAAACAACATGTTTAATAGTGTTTATGAAATTGCAGGTGAATTTTTCTACATAATTGAAACAAACGGTATAAATTATGCATTTTCTGAATCTAATAGTCAAGGTTTGAAGATATTAACTTAAGAAATCAGTATTTTATAAGCATATGAAAAAAATGAAATTTGGAATTTGTTAATAATGACACATAAAGGTGCTTAATATAGTTTTTATGAAACTTCAGGTAAAATGTAACAGATAATTGATATATATGGTACTTATAATTCAATTTCTGAATGTAATGATCAAGATTTGAAGATATTAACAAAAAAATCAGTTTTTAATTCACATTTGAAAAAAAAAGATCATACAATCTTATGTTAAAATTAAGAAAAACAACATGTTTAATAGTGTTTATGAAATTGCAGGTGAATTTTTCTGCATAATTGAAACAAACTGTATAAATTATGCATTTTCTGAAGCTAATAGTCAAGGATTGAAGATATTAACTTAAGAAATCAGTATTTTATAAGCATTTGAAAAAAATGAAATTTGAAATTTGTTAATAATGACACATAAAAATGCATATAATAGTTTTTATGAAACTTCAGGTAATATGTAACAGATAATTGATATATATGGAACTTATAATTCAATTTCTGAATGTAATGATCAAGATTTGAAGATATTAACTTAAAGAATCAGTTTTTAATTCACATTTGAAAAAAAAAGATCATACAATCTTATGTTAAAATTAAGAAAAACAACATGTTTAATAGTGTTTATGAAATTGCAGGTGAATTTTTCTGCATAATTGAAACAAACTGTATAAATTATGCATTTTCTGAAGCTAATAGTCAAGGATTGAAGATATTAACTTAAGAAATCAGTATTTTATAAGCATTTGAAAAAAATGAAATTTGGAATTTGTTAATAATGACACATAAACGAGCTTAATATAGTTTTTATGAAACTTCAGGTAAAATGTAACAGATAATTGATATATATGGTACTTATAATTCAATTTCTGAATGTAATGATCAAGATTTGAAGATATTAACAAAAAAATCAGTTTTTAATTCACATTTGAAAAAAAAAGATCATACAATCTTATGTTAAAATTAAGAAAAACAACATGTTTAATAGTGTTTATGAAATTGCAGGTGAATTTTTCTGCATAATTGAAACAAACTGTATAAATTATGCATTTTCTGAAGCTAATAGTCAAGGATTGAAGATATTAACTTAAGAAATCAGTATTTTATAAGCATTTGAAAAAAATGAAATTTGAAATTTGTTAATAATGACACATAAAAATGCATATAATAGTTTTTATGAAACTTCAGGTAATATGTAACAGATAATTGATAAATATGGAACTTATAATTCAATTTCTGAATGTAATGATCAAGATTTGAAGATATTAACTTAAAGAATCAGTTTTTAATTCACATTTGAAAAAAAAAGATCATACAATCTTATGTTAAAATTAAGAAAAACAACATGTTTAATAGTGTTTATGAAATTGCAGGTGAATTTTTCTGCATAATTGAAACAAACTGTATAAATTATGCATTTTCTGAAGCTAATAGTCAAGGATTGAAGATATTAACTTAAGAAATCAGTATTTTATAAGCATTTGAAAAAAATGAAATTTGAAATTTGTTAATAATGACACATAAAAATGCATATAATAGTTTTTATGAAACTTCAGGTAAAATGTAACAGATAATTGATATATATGGTACTTATAATTCAATTTCTGAATGTAATGATCAAGATTTGAAGATATTAACAAAAAAATCAGTTTTTAATTCACATTTGAAAAAAAAAGATCATACAATCTTATGTTAAAATTAAGAAAAACAACATGTTTAATAGTGTTTATGAAATTGCAGGTGAATTTTTCTGCATAATTGAAACAAACGGTATAAATTATGCATTTTCTGAATCTAATAGTCAAGGTTTGAAGATATTAACTTAAGAAATCAGTATTTTATAAGCATATGAAAAAATTGAAATTTGGAATTTGCTAATAATGACACATAAAAATGCTTATTATAGTTTTTATGAAACATCAGGTAAAATGTAACAGATAATTGATATATATGGTACTAATAATTCAATTTCTGAATGTAATGATCAAGATTTGAAGATATTAACTTAAAAAATCAGTTTTTAATTCACATTTGAAAAAAAAAATCGTACAATCTTATGTTAAAATTAAGAAAAACAACATGTTTAATAGTGTTTATGAAATTGCAGGTGAATTTTTCTGCATAATTGAAACAAACTGTATAAATTATGCATTTTCTGAATCTAATAGTCAAGGATTGAAGATATTAACTTAAGAAATCAGTATTTTATAAGCATTTGAAAAAAATGAAATTTGGAATTTGTTAATAATGACACATAAACGAGCTTAATATAGTTTTTATGAAACTTCAGGTAAAATGTAACAGATAATTGATATATATGGTACTTATAATTCAATTTATGAATGTAATGATCAAGATTTGAAGATATTAACTTAAAAAATCAGTTTTTAATTCACATTTGAAAAAAAAAGATCATACAATCTTATGTTAAAATTAAGAAAAACAACATGTTTAATAGTGTTTATGAAATTGCAGGTGAATTTTTCTGCATAATTGAAACAAACTGTATAAATTATGCATTTTCTGAATCTAATAGTCAAGGATTGAAGATATTAACTTAAGAAATCGGTATTTTATAAGCATTTGAAAAAAATGAAATTTGGAATTTGTTAATAATGACACATAAAAATTTATATAATAGTTTTTATGAAACTTCAGGTAATATGTAACAGATAATTGATATATATGGTACTTATAATTCAATTTCTGAATGTAATGAACAAGATTTGAAGATATTAACTTAAAAAATCAGTTTTTAATTCACATTTGAAAAAAAAGATCGTACAATCTTATGTGAAAATTAAGAAAAACAACATGTTTAATATTGTTTATGAAATTGCAGGTGAATTTTACTACATAATTGAAACAAACGGTATAAATTATGCATTTTCTGAATCTAATAGTCAAGGTTTGAAGATATTACCTTAAGAAATCAGTATTTTATAAGCATATGAAAAAAATGAAATTTGGAATTTGTTAATAATGACACATAAACGTGCTTAATATAGTTTTTATGAAACTTCAGGTAAAATGTAACAGATAATTGATATATATTGTACTTATAATTCTATTTCTGAATGTAATGATCAAGATTTGAAGATATTAACTTAAAAAATCAGTTTTTAATTCACATTTGAAAAAAAAAGATCATACAATCTTATGTTAAAATTAAGAAAAACAACATGTTTAATAGTGTTTATGAAATTGCAGGTGAATTTTTCTGCATAATTGAAACAAACGGTATAAATTATGCATTTTCTGAATCTAATAGTCAAGGTTTGAAGATATTAACTTAAGAAATCAGTATTTTATAAGCATATGAAAAAATTGAAATTTGGAATTTGCTAATAATGACACATAAAAGTGCTTATTATAGTTTTTATGAAACTTCAGGTAATATGTAACAGATAATTGATATATATGGTACTTATAATTCAATTTCTGAATGTAATGATCAAGATTTGAAGATATTAACTTAAAAAATCAGTTTTTAATTCACATTTGAAAAAAAAAGATCATACAATCTTATGTGAAAATTAAGAAAAACAACATGTTTAATAGTGTTTATGAAATTGCAGGTGAATTTTTCTGCATAATTGAAACAAACGGTATAAATTATGCATTTTCTGAATCTAATAGTCAAGGTTTGAAGATATTAACTTAAGAAATCAGTATTTTATAAGCATATGAAAAAATTGAAATTTGGAATTTGCTAATAATGACACATAAAAGTGCTTATTATAGTTTTTATGAAACATCAGGTAAAATGTAACAGATAATATATATATATGGTACTTATAATTCAATTTCTGAATGTAATGATCAAGATTTGAAGATATTAACTTAAAAAATCAGTTTTTAATTCACATTTGAAAAAAAAAGATCATACAATCTTATGTTAAAATTAAGAAAAACAACATGTTTAATAGTGTTTATGAAATTGCAGGTGAATTTTTCTGCATAATTGAAACAAACTGTATAAATTATGCATTTTCTGAATCTAATAGTCAAGGATTGAAGATATTAACTTAAGAAATCAGTATTTTATAAGCATTTGAAAAAAATGAAATTTGGAATTTGTTAATAATGACACATAAAAATGCATATAATAGTTTTTATGAAACTTCAGGTAATATGTAACAGATAATTGATATATATGGTACTTATAATTCAATTTCTGAATGTAATGATCAAGATTTGAAGATATTAACTTAAAAAATCAGTTTTTAATTCACATTTGAAAAAAAAAGATCATACAATCTTATGTTAAAATTAAAAAAAACAACATGTTTAATAGTGTTTATGAAATTGCAGGTGAATTTTTCTGCATAATTGAAACAAACTGTATAAATTATGCATTTTCTGAATCTAATAATCAAGGATTGAAGATATTAACTTAAGAAATCAGTATTTTATAAGCATTTGAAAAAAATGAAATTTGGAATTTGTTAATAATGACACATCAAAATGCATATAATAGTTTTTATGAAACTTCAGGTAATATGTAACAGATAATTGATATATATGGTACTTATAATTCAATTTCTGAATGTAATGATCAAGATTTGAAGATATTAACTTAAAAAATCAGTTTTTAATTCACATTTGAAAAAAAAAGATCATACAATCTTATGTGAAAATTAAGAAAAACAACATGTTTAATAGTGTTTATGAAATTGCAGGTGAATTTTTCTGCATAATTGAAACAAACGGTATAAATTATGCATTTTCTGAATCTAATAGTCAAGGTTTGAAGATATTACCTTAAGAAATCAGTATTTTATAAGCATATGAAAAAATTGAAATTTGGAATTTGCTAATAATGACACATAAAAGTGCTTATTATAGTTTTTATGAAACATCAGGTAAAATGTAACAGATAATTGATATATATGGTACTAATAATTCAATTTCTGAATGTAATGATCAAGATTTGAAGATATTAACTTAAAAAATCAGTTTTTAATTCACATTTGAAAAAAAAAGATCATACAATCTTATGTGAAAATTAAGAAAAATAACATGTTTAATAGTGTTTATGAAATTGCAGGTGAATTTTTCTGCATAATTGAAACAAACGGTATAAATTATGCATTTTCTGAATCTAATAGTCAAGGTTTGAAGATATTAACTTAAGAAATCAGTATTTTATAAGCATATGAAAAAAATGAAATTTGGAATTTGTTAATAATGACACATAAACGTGCTTAATATAGTTTTTATGAAACTTCAGGTAAAATGTAACAGATAATTGATATATATGGTACTTATAATTCAATTTCTGAATGTAATGATCAAGATTTGAAGATATTAACTAAAAAAATCAGTTTTTAATTCACATTTGAAAAAAAAGATCGTACAATCTTATGTGAAAATTAAGAAAAACAACATGTTTAATAGTGTTTATGAAATTGCAGGTGAATTTTTCTACATAATTGAAACAAACGGTATAAATTATGCATTTTCTGAATCTAATAGTCAAGGTTTGAAGATATTAACTTAAGAAATCAGTATTTTATAAGCATATGAAAAAAATGAAATTTGGAATTTGTTAATAATGACACATAAAGGTGCTTATTATAGTTTTTATGAAACTTCAGGTAAAATGTAACAGATAATTGATATATATGGTACTTATAATTCAATTTCTGAATGTAATGATCAAGATTTGAAAATATTAACTAAAAAAATCAGTTTTTAATTCACATTTGAAAAAAAAGATCGTACAATCTTATGTGAAAATTAAGAAAAACAACATGTTTAATAGTGTTTATGAAATTGCAGGTGAATTTTTCTACATAATTGAAACAAACGGTATAAATTATGCATTTTCTGAATCTAATAGTCAAGGTTTGAAGATATTAACTTAAGAAATCAGTATTTTATAAGCATATGAAAAAAATGAAATTTGGAATTTGTTAATAATGACACATAAAGGTGCTTATTATAGTTTTTATGAAACTTCAGGTAAAATGTAACAGATAATTGATATATATGGTAATTATAATTCAATTTCTGAATGTAATGATCAAGATTTGAAGATATTAACTAAAAAAATCAGTTTTTAATTCACATTTGAAAAAAAAGATCGTACAATCTTATGTGAAAATTAAGAAAAACAACATGTTTAATAGTGTTTATGAAATTGCAGGTGAATTTTTCTACATAATTGAAACAAACGGTATAAATTATGCATTTTCTGAATCTAATAGTCAAGGTTTGAAGATATTACCTTAAGAAATCAGTATTTTATAAGCATATGAAAAAAATGAAATTTGGAATTTGTTAATAATGACACATAAACGTGCTTAATATAGTTTTTATGAAACTTCAGGTAAAATGTAAAAGATAATTGATATATATGGTACTTATAATTCAATTTCTGAATGTAATGATCAAGATTTGAAGATATTAACTAAAAAAATCAGTTTTTAATTCACATTTGAAAAAAAAGATCGTACAATCTTCTGTGAAAATTAAGAAAAACAACATGTTTAATAGTGTTTATGAAATTGCAGGTGAATTTTTCTACATAATTGAAACAAACGGTATTAATTATGCATTTTCTGAATCTAATAGTCAAGGTTTGAAGATATTAACTTAAGAAATCAGTATTTTATAAGCATATGAAAAAAATGAAATTTGGAATTTGTTAATAATGACACATAAACGTGCTTAATATAGTTTTTATGAAACTTCAGGTAAAATGTAACAGATAATTGATATATATGGTACTTATAATTCAATTTCTGAATGTAATGATCAAGATTTGAAGATATTAACTTAAAAAATCAGTTTTTAATTCACATTTGAAAAAAAAAGATCATACAATCTTATGTTAAAATTAAGAAAAACAACATGTTTAATAGTGTTTATGAAATTGCAGGTGAATTTTTCTGCATAATTGAAACAAACGGTATAAATTATGCATTTTCTGAATCTAATAGTCAAGGTTTGAAGATATTAACTTAAGAAATCAGTATTTTATAAGCATATGAAAAAATTGAAATTTGGAATTTGCTAATAATGACACATAAAAGTGCTGATTATAGTTTTTATGAAACATCAGGTAAAATGTAACAGATAATTGATATATATGGTACTTATAATTCAATTTCTGAATGTAATGATCAAGATTTGAAGATATTAACTTAAAAAATCAGTTTTTAATTCACATTTGAAAAAAAAAGATCATACAATCTTATGTTAAAATTAAGAAAAACAACATGTTTAATAGTGTTTATGAAATTGCAGGTGAATTTTTCTGCATAATTGAAACAAACAGTATAAATTATGCATTTTCTGAATCTAATAGTCAAGGTTTGAAGATATTAACTTAAGAAATCAGTATTTTATAAGCATATGAAAAAAATGAAATTTGGAATTTGTTAATAATGACACATAAACGTGCTTAATATAGTTTTTATGAAACTTCAGGTAAAATGTAACAGATAATTGATATATATGGTACTTATAATTCAATTTCTGAATGTAATGATCAAGATTTGAAGATATTAACTTAAAAAATCAGTTTTTAATTCACATTTGAAAAAAAAAGATCATACAATCTTATGTTAAAATTAAGAAAAACAACATGTTTAATAGTGTTTATGAAATTGCAGGTGAATTTTTCTGCATAATTGAAACAAACTGTATAAATTATGCATTTTCTGAATCTAATAGTCAAGGATTGAAGATATTAATTTAAGAAATCAGTATTTTATAAGCATTTGAAAAAAATGAAATTTGGAATTTGTTAATAATGACACATCAAAATGCATATAATAGTTTTTATGAAACTTTAGGTAATATGTAACAGATAATTGATATATATGGTACTTATAATTTAATTTCTGAATGTAATGATCAAGATTTGAAGATATTAACTTAAAAAATCAGTTTTTAATTCACATTTGAAAAAAAAAGATCATACAATCTTATGTGAAAATTAAGAAAAACAACATGTTTAATAGTGTTTATGAAATTGCAGGTGAAATTTTCTGCATAATTGAAACAAACTGTATAAATTATGCATTTTCTGAATCTAATAGTCAAGGTTTGAAGATATTAACTTAAGAAATCAGTATTTTATAAGCATATGAAAAAAATGAAATTTGGAATTTGTTAATAATGACACATAAAGGTGCTTATTATAGTTTTTATGAAACTTCAGGTAAAATGTAACAGATAATTGATATATATGGTAATTATAATTCAATTTCTGAATGTAATGATCAAGATTTGAAGATATTAACTAAAAAAATCAGTTTTTAATTCACATTTGAAAAAAAAGATCGTACAATCTTATGTGAAAATTAAGAAAAACAACATGTTTAATAGTGTTTATGAAATTGCAGGTGAATTTTTCTACATAATTGAAACAAACGGTATAAATTATGCATTTTCTGAATCTAATAGTCAAGGTTTGAAGATATTACCTTAAGAAATCAGTATTTTATAAGCATATGAAAAAAATGAAATTTGGAATTTGTTAATAATGACACATAAACGTGCTTAATATAGTTTTTATGAAACTTCAGGTAAAATGTAAAAGATAATTGATATATATGGTACTTATAATTCAATTTCTGAATGTAATGATCAAGATTTGAAGATATTAACTAAAAAAATCAGTTTTTAATTCACATTTGAAAAAAAAGATCGTACAATCTTCTGTGAAAATTAAGAAAAACAACATGTTTAATAGTGTTTATGAAATTGCAGGTGAATTTTTCTACATAATTGAAACAAACGGTATTAATTATGCATTTTCTGAATCTAATAGTCAAGGTTTGAAGATATTAACTTAAGAAATCAGTATTTTATAAGCATATGAAAAAAATGAAATTTGGAATTTGTTAATAATGACACATAAACGTGCTTAATATAGTTTTTATGAAACTTCAGGTAAAATGTAACAGATAATTGATATATATGGTACTTATAATTCAATTTCTGAATGTAATGATCAAGATTTGAAGATATTAACTTAAAAAATCAGTTTTTAATTCACATTTGAAAAAAAAAGATCATACAATCTTATGTTAAAATTAAGAAAAACAACATGTTTAATAGTGTTTATGAAATTGCAGGTGAATTTTTCTGCATAATTGAAACAAACGGTATAAATTATGCATTTTCTGAATCTAATAGTCAAGGTTTGAAGATATTAACTTAAGAAATCAGTATTTTATAAGCATATGAAAAAATTGAAATTTGGAATTTGCTAATAATGACACATAAAAGTGCTGATTATAGTTTTTATGAAACATCAGGTAAAATGTAACAGATAATTGATATATATGGTACTTATAATTCAATTTCTGAATGTAATGATCAAGATTTGAAGATATTAACTTAAAAAATCAGTTTTTAATTCACATTTGAAAAAAAAAGATCATACAATCTTATGTTAAAATTAAGAAAAACAACATGTTTAATAGTGTTTATGAAATTGCAGGTGAATTTTTCTGCATAATTGAAACAAACAGTATAAATTATGCATTTTCTGAATCTAATAGTCAAGGTTTGAAGATATTAACTTAAGAAATCAGTATTTTATAAGCATATGAAAAAAATGAAATTTGGAATTTGTTAATAATGACACATAAACGTGCTTAATATAGTTTTTATGAAACTTCAGGTAAAATGTAACAGATAATTGATATATATGGTACTTATAATTCAATTTCTGAATGTAATGATCAAGATTTGAAGATATTAACTTAAAAAATCAGTTTTTAATTCACATTTGAAAAAAAAAGATCATACAATCTTATGTTAAAATTAAGAAAAACAACATGTTTAATAGTGTTTATGAAATTGCAGGTGAATTTTTCTGCATAATTGAAACAAACTGTATAAATTATGCATTTTCTGAATCTAATAGTCAAGGATTGAAGATATTAATTTAAGAAATCAGTATTTTATAAGCATTTGAAAAAAATGAAATTTGGAATTTGTTAATAATGACACATCAAAATGCATATAATAGTTTTTATGAAACTTTAGGTAATATGTAACAGATAATTGATATATATGGTACTTATAATTTAATTTCTGAATGTAATGATCAAGATTTGAAGATATTAACTTAAAAAATCAGTTTTTAATTCACATTTGAAAAAAAAAGATCATACAATCTTATGTGAAAATTAAGAAAAACAACATGTTTAATAGTGTTTATGAAATTGCAGGTGAAATTTTCTGCATAATTGAAACAAACTGTATAAATTATGCATTTTCTGAATCTAATAGTCAAGGTTTGAAGATATTAACTTAAGAAATCAGTATTTTATAAGCATATGAAAAAAATGAAATTTGGAATTTGTTAATAATGACACATAAAGGTGCTTATTATAGTTTTTATGAAACTTCAGGTAAAATGTAACAGATAATTGATATATATGGTAATTATAATTCAATTTCTGAATGTAATGATCAAGATTTGAAGATATTAACTAAAAAAATCAGTTTTTAATTCACATTTGAAAAAAAAGATCGTACAATCTTATGTGAAAATTAAGAAAAACAACATGTTTAATAGTGTTTATGAAATTGCAGGTGAATTTTTCTACATAATTGAAACAAACGGTATAAATTATGCATTTTCTGAATCTAATAGTCAAGGTTTGAAGATATTACCTTAAGAAATCAGTATTTTATAAGCATATGAAAAAAATGAAATTTGGAATTTGTTAATAATGACACATAAACGTGCTTAATATAGTTTTTATGAAACTTCAGGTAAAATGTAAAAGATAATTGATATATATGGTACTTATAATTCAATTTCTGAATGTAATGATCAAGATTTGAAGATATTAACTAAAAAAATCAGTTTTTAATTCACATTTGAAAAAAAAGATCGTACAATCTTCTGTGAAAATTAAGAAAAACAACATGTTTAATAGTGTTTATGAAATTGCAGGTGAATTTTTCTGCATAATTGAAACAAACGGTATAAATTATGCATTTTCTGAATCTAATAGTCAAGGTTTGAAGATATTAACTTAAGAAATCAGTATTTTATAAGCATATGAAAAAAATGAAATTTGGAATTTGTTAATAATGACACATAAACGTGCTTAATATAGTTTTTATGAAACTTCAGGTAAAATGTAACAGATAATTGATATATATGTTACTTATAATTCAATTTCTGAATGTAATGATCAAGATTTGAAGATATTAACTAAAAAAATCAGTTTTTAATTCACATTTGAAAAAAAAGATCGTACAATCTTATGTGAAAATTAAGAAAAACAACATGTTTAATAGTGTTTATGAAATTGCAGGTGAATTTTTCTACATAATTGAAACAAACGGTATAAATTATGCATTTTCTGAATCTAATAGTCAAGGTTTGAAGATATTAACTTAAGAAATCAGTATTTTATAAGCATATGAAAAAAATGAAATTTGGAATTTGTTAATAATGACACATAAAGGTGCTTATTATAGTTTTTATGAAACTTCAGGTAAAATGTAACAGATAATTGATATATATGGTAATTATAATTCAATTTCTGAATGTAATGATCAAGATTTGAAGATATTAAATTAAAAAATCAGTTTTTAATTCACATTTGAAAAAAAAGATCGTACAATCTTATGTGAAAATTAAGAAAAACAACATGTTTAATATTGTTTATGAAATTGCAGGTGAATTTTTCTACATAATTGAAACAAACGGTATAAATTATGCATTTTCTGAATCTAATAGTCAAGGTTTGAAGATATTACCTTAAGAAATCAGTATTTTATAAGCATATGAAAAAAATGAAATTTGGAATTTGTTAATAATGACACATAAACGTGCTTAATATAGTTTTTATGAAACTTCAGGTAAAATGTAACAGATAATTGATATATATGGTACTTATAATTCAATTTCTGAATGTAATGATCAAGATTTGAAGATATTAACTAAAAAAATCAGTTTTTAATTCACATTTGAAAAAAAAGATCGTACAATCTTATGTGAAAATTAAGAAAAACAACATGTTTAATAGTGTTTATGAAATTGCAGGTGAATTTTTCTACATAATTGAAACAAACGGTATAAATTATGCATTTTCTGAATCTAATAGTCAAGGTTTGAAGATATTAACTTAAGAAATCAGTATTTTATAAGCATATGAAAAAAATGAAATTTGGAATTTGTTAATAATGACACATAAAGGTGCTTATTATAGTTTTTATGAAACTTCAGGTAAAATGTAACAGATAATTGATATATATGGTAATTATAATTCAATTTCTGAATGTAATGATCAAGATTTGAAGATATTAAATTAAAAAATCAGTTTTTAATTCACATTTGAAAAAAAAGATCGTACAATCTTATGTGAAAATTAAGAAAAACAACATGTTTAATATTGTTTATGAAATTGCAGGTGAATTTTTCTACATAATTGAAACAAACGGTATAAATTATGCATTTTCTGAATCTAATAGTCAAGGTTTGAAGATATTACCTTAAGAAATCAGTATTTTATAAGCATATGAAAAAAATGAAATTTGGAATTTGTTAATAATGACACATAAACGTGCTTAATATAGTTTTTATGAAACTTCAGGTAAAATGTAAAAGATAATTGATATATATGGTACTTATAATTCAATTTCTGAATGTAATGATCAAGATTTGAAGATATTAACTAAAAAAATCAGTTTTTAATTCACATTTGAAAAAAAAGATCGTACAATCTTCTGTGAAAATTAAGAAAAACAACATGTTTAATAGTGTTTATGAAATTGCAGGTGAATTTTTCTACATAATTGAAACAAACGGTATAAATTATGCATTTTCTGAATCTAATAGTCAAGGTTTGAAGATATTAACTTAAGAAATCAGTATTTTATAAGCATATGAAAAAAATGAAATTTGGAATTTGTTAATAATGACACATAAACGTGCTTATTATAGTTTTTATGAAACATCAGGTAAAATGTAACAGATAATTGATATATATGGTACTAATAATTCAATTTCTGAATGTAATGATCAAGATTTGAAGATATTAACTTAAAAAATCAGTTTTTAATTCACATTTGAAAAAAAAAGATCATACAATCTTATGTGAAAATTAAGAAAAACAATATGTTTAATAGTGTTTATGAAATTGCAGGTGAATTTTTCTGCATAATTGAAACAAACGGTATAAATTATGCATTTTCTGAATCTAATAGTCAAGGTTTGAAGATATTAACTTAAGAAATCAGTATTTTATAAGCATATGAAAAAATTGAAATTTGGAATTTGCTAATAATGACACATAAAAGTGCTTATTATAGTTTTTATGAAACATCAGGTAAAATGTAACAGATAATTGATATATATGGTACTAATAATTCAATTTCTGAATGTAAAGATCAAGATTTGAAGATATTAACAAAAAAAATCAGTTTTTAATTCACATTTGAAAAAAAAAGATCATACAATCTTATGTTAAAATTAAGAAAAACAACATGTTTAATAGTGTTTATGAAATTGCAGGTGAATTTTTCTGCATAATTGAAACAAACTGTATAAATTATGCATTTTCTGAAGCTAATAGTCAAGGATTGAAGATATTAACTTAAGAAATCAGTATTTTATAAGCATTTGAAAAAAATGAAATTTGGAATTTGTTAATAATGACACATAAAAATGCATATAATAGTTTTTATGAAACTTCAGGTAATATGTAACAGATAATTGATATATATGGAACTTATAATTGAATTTCTGAATGTAATGATCAAGATTTGAAGATATTAACTTAAAAAATCAGTTTTTAATTCACATTTGAAAAAAAAAGATCATACAATCTTATGTTAAAATTAAGAAAAACAACATGTTTAATAGTGTTTATGAAATTGCAGGTGAATTTTTCTGCATAATTGAAACAAACGGTATAAATTATGCATTTTCTGAATCTAATAGTCAAGGTTTGAAGATATTAACTTAAGAAATCAGTATTTTATAAGCATATGAAAAAATTGAAATTTGGAATTTGCTAATAATGACACATAAAAGTGCTGATTATAGTTTTTATGAAACATCAGGTAAAATGTAACAGATAATTGATATATATGGTACTAATAATTCAATTTCTGAATGTAATGATCAAGATTTGAAGATATTAACTTAAAAAATCAGTTTTTAATTCACATTTGAAAAAAAAAATCGTACAATCTTATGTGAAAATTAAGAAAAACAACATGTTTAATAGTGTTTATGAAATTGCAGGTGAATTTTTCTGCATAATTGAAACAAACTGTATAAATTATGCATTTTCTGAATCTAATAGTCAAGGATTGAAGATATTAACTTAAGAAATCAGTATTTTATAAGCATTTGAAAAAAATGAAATTTGGAATTTGTTAATAATGACACATCAAAATGCATATAATAGTTTTTATGAAACTTTAGGTAATATGTAACAGATAATTGATATATATGGTACTAATAATTCAATTTCTGAATGTAATGATCAAGATTTGAAGATATTAACTTAAAAAATCAGTTTTTAATTCACATTTGAAAAAAAAAGATCATACAATCTTATGTGAAAATTAAGAAAAACAATATGTTTAATAGTGTTTATGAAATTGCAGGTGAATTTTTCTGCATAATTGAAACAAACGGTATAAATTATGCATTTTCTGAATCTAATAGTCAAGGTTTGAAGATATTAACTTAAGAAATCAGTATTTTATAAGCATATGAAAAAATTGAAATTTGGAATTTGCTAATAATGACACATAAAAGTGCTTATTATAGTTTTTATGAAACATCAGGTAAAATGTAACAGATAATTGATATATATGGTACTAATAATTCAATTTCTGAATGTAAAGATCAAGATTTGAAGATATTAACAAAAAAAATCAGTTTTTAATTCACATTTGAAAAAAAAGATCGTACAATCTTATGTGAAAATTAAGAAAAACAACATGTTTAATAGTGTTTATGAAATTGCAGGTGAATTATTCTACATAATTGAAACAAACGGTATAAATTATGCATTTTCTGAATCTAATAGTCAAGGTTTGAAGATATTAACTTAAGAAATCAGTATTTTATAAGCATATGAAAAAAATGAAATTTGGAATTTGTTAATAATGACACATAAACGTGCTTAATATAGTTTTTATGAAACTTCAGGTAAAATGTAAAAGATAATTGATATATATGGTACTTATAATTCAATTTCTGAATGTAATGATCAAGATTTGAAGATATTAACTAAAAAAATCAGTTTTTAATTCACATTTGAAAAAAAAGATCGTACAATCTTCTGTGAAAATTAAGAAAAACAACATGTTTAATAGTGTTTATGAAATTGCAGGTGAATTTTTCTACATAATTGAAACAAACGGTATTAATTATGCATTTTCTGAATCTAATAGTCAAGGTTTGAAGATATTAACTTAAGAAATCAGTATTTTATAAGCATATGAAAAAAATGAAATTTGGAATTTGTTAATAATGACACATAAACGTGCTTAATATAGTTTTTATGAAACTTCAGGTAAAATGTAACAGATAATTGATATATATGGTACTTATAATTCAATTTCTGAATGTAATGATCAAGATTTGAAGATATTAACTTAAAAAATCAGTTTTTAATTCACATTTGAAAAAAAAGATCGTACAATCTTCTGTGAAAATTAAGAAAAACAACATGTTTAATAGTGTTTATGAAATTGCAGGTGAATTTTTCTACATAATTGAAACAAACGGTATAAATTATGCATTTTCTGAATCTAATAGTCAAGGTTTGAAGATATTAACTTAAGAAATCAGTATTTTATAAGCATATGAAAAAAATGAAATTTGGAATTTGTTAATAATGACACATAAACGTGCTTATTATAGTTTTTATGAAACATCAGGTAAAATGTAACAGATAATTGATATATATGGTACTAATAATTCAATTTCTGAATGTAATGATCAAGATTTGAAGATATTAACTTAAAAAATCAGTTTTTAATTCACATTTGAAAAAAAAAGATCATACAATCTTATGTGAAAATTAAGAAAAACAATATGTTTAATAGTGTTTATGAAATTGCAGGTGAATTTTTCTGCATAATTGAAACAAACGGTATAAATTATGCATTTTCTGAATCTAATAGTCAAGGTTTGAAGATATTAACTTAAGAAATCAGTATTTTATAAGCATATGAAAAAATTGAAATTTGGAATTTGCTAATAATGACACATAAAAGTGCTTATTATAGTTTTTATGAAACATCAGGTAAAATGTAACAGATAATTGATATATATGGTACTAATAATTCAATTTCTGAATGTAAAGATCAAGATTTGAAGATATTAACAAAAAAAATCAGTTTTTAATTCACATTTGAAAAAAAAAGATCATACAATCTTATGTTAAAATTAAGAAAAACAACATGTTTAATAGTGTTTATGAAATTGCAGGTGAATTTTTCTGCATAATTGAAACAAACTGTATAAATTATGCATTTTCTGAAGCTAATAGTCAAGGATTGAAGATATTAACTTAAGAAATCAGTATTTTATAAGCATTTGAAAAAAATGAAATTTGGAATTTGTTAATAATGACACATAAAAATGCATATAATAGTTTTTATGAAACTTCAGGTAATATGTAACAGATAATTGATATATATGGAACTTATAATTGAATTTCTGAATGTAATGATCAAGATTTGAAGATATTAACTTAAAAAATCAGTTTTTAATTCACATTTGAAAAAAAAAGATCATACAATCTTATGTTAAAATTATGAAAAACAACATGTTTAATAGTGTTTATGAAATTGCAGGTGAATTTTTCTGCATAATTGAAACAAACGGTATAAATTATGCATTTTCTGAATCTAATAGTCAAGGTTTGAAGATATTAACTTAAGAAATCAGTATTTTATAAGCATATGAAAAAATTGAAATTTGGAATTTGCTAATAATGACACATAAAAGTGCTTATTATAGTTTTTATGAAACATCAGGTAAAATGTAACAGATAATTGATATATATGGTACTAATAATTCAATTTCTGAATGTAATGATCAAGATTTGAAGATATTAACTTAAAAAATCAGTTTTTAATTCACATTTGAAAAAAAAAATCGTACAATCTTATGTGAAAATTAAGAAAAACAACATGTTTAATAGTGTTTATGAAATTGCATGTGAATTTTTCTGCATAATTGAAACAAACTGTATAAATTATGCATTTTCTGAATCTAATAGTCAAGGATTGAAGATATTAACTTAAGAAATCAGTATTTTATAAGCATTTGAAAAAAATGAAGTTTGGAATTTGTTAATAATGACACATAAACGTGCTTAATATAGTTTTTATGAAACTTCAGGTAAAATGTAACAGATAATTGATATATATGGTACTTATAATTCAATTTCTGAATGTAATGATCAAGATTTGAAGATATTAACTTAAAAAATCAGTTTTTAATTCACATTTGAAAAAAAAAGATCATACAATCTTATGTTAAAATTAAGAAAAACAACATGTTTAATAGTGTTTATGAAATTGCAGGTGAATTTTTCTGCATAATTGAAACAAACGGTATAAATTATGCATTTTCTGAATCTAATAGTCAAGGTTTGAAGATATTAACTTAAGAAATCAGTATTTTATAAGCATATGAAAAAATTGAAATTTGGAATTTGCTAATAATGACACATAAAAGTGCTGATTATAGTTTTTATGAAACATCAGGTAAAATGTAACAGATAATTGATATATATGGTACTAATAATTCAATTTCTGAATGTAAAGATCAAGATTTGAAGATATTAACAAAAAAAATCAGTTTTTAATTCACATTTGAAAAAAAAGATCGTACAATCTTATGTGAAAATTAAGAAAAACAACATGTTTAATAGTGTTTATGAAATTGCAGGTGAATTATTCTACATAATTGAAACAAACGGTATAAATTATGCATTTTCTGAATCTAATAGTCAAGGTTTGAAGATATTAACTTAAGAAATCAGTATTTTATAAGCATATGAAAAAAATGAAATTTGGAATTTGTTAATAATGACACATAAACGTGCTTAATATAGTTTTTATGAAACTTCAGGTAAAATGTAAAAGATAATTGATATATATGGTACTTATAATTCAATTTCTGAATGTAATGATCAAGATTTGAAGATATTAACTAAAAAAATCAGTTTTTAATTCACATTTGAAAAAAAAGATCGTACAATCTTCTGTGAAAATTAAGAAAAACAACATGTTTAATAGTGTTTATGAAATTGCAGGTGAATTTTTCTACATAATTGAAACAAACGGTATTAATTATGCATTTTCTGAATCTAATAGTCAAGGTTTGAAGATATTAACTTAAGAAATCAGTATTTTATAAGCATATGAAAAAAATGAAATTTGGAATTTGTTAATAATGACACATAAACGTGCTTAATATAGTTTTTATGAAACTTCAGGTAAAATGTAACAGATAATTGATATATATGGTACTTATAATTCAATTTCTGAATGTAATGATCAAGATTTGAAGATATTAACTTAAAAAATCAGTTTTTAATTCACATTTGAAAAAAAAAGATCATACAATCTTATGTTAAAATTAAGAAAAACAACATGTTTAATAGTGTTTATGAAATTGCAGGTGAATTTTTCTGCATAATTGAAACAAACTGTATAAATTATGCATTTTCTGAATCTAATAGTCAAGGATTGAAGATATTAACTTAAGAAATCAGTATTTTATAAGCATATGAAAAAAATGAAATTTGGAATTTGTTAATAATGACACATAAAGGTGCTTATTATAGTTTTTATGAAACATCAGGTAAAATGTAACAGATAATTGATATATATGGAACTTATAATTGAATTTCTGAATGTAATGATCAAGATTTGAAGATATTAACTTAAAAAATCAGTTTTTAATTCACATTTGAAAAAAAAAGATCATACAATCTTATGTTAAAATTATGAAAAACAACATGTTTAATAGTGTTTATGAAATTGCAGGTGAATTTTTCTGCATAATTGAAACAAACGGTATAAATTATGCATTTTCTGAATCTAATAGTCAAGGTTTGAAGATATTAACTTAAGAAATCAGTATTTTATAAGCATATGAAAAAATTGAAATTTGGAATTTGCTAATAATGACACATAAAAGTGCTTATTATAGTTTTTATGAAACATCAGGTAAAATGTAACAGATAATTGATATATATGGTACTAATAATTCAATTTCTGAATGTAATGATCAAGATTTGAAGATATTAACTTAAAAAATCAGTTTTTAATTCACATTTGAAAAAAAAAATCGTACAATCTTATGTGAAAATTAAGAAAAACAACATGTTTAATAGTGTTTATGAAATTGCATGTGAATTTTTCTGCATAATTGAAACAAACTGTATAAATTATGCATTTTCTGAATCTAATAGTCAAGGATTGAAGATATTAACTTAAGAAATCAGTATTTTATAAGCATTTGAAAAAAATGAAGTTTGGAATTTGTTAATAATGACACATAAACGTGCTTAATATAGTTTTTATGAAACTTCAGGTAAAATGTAACAGATAATTGATATATATGGTACTTATAATTCAATTTCTGAATGTAATGATCAAGATTTGAAGATATTAACTTAAAAAATCAGTTTTTAATTCACATTTGAAAAAAAAAGATCATACAATCTTATGTTAAAATTAAGAAAAACAACATGTTTAATAGTGTTTATGAAATTGCAGGTGAATTTTTCTGCATAATTGAAACAAACGGTATAAATTATGCATTTTCTGAATCTAATAGTCAAGGTTTGAAGATATTAACTTAAGAAATCAGTATTTTATAAGCATATGAAAAAATTGAAATTTGGAATTTGCTAATAATGACACATAAAAGTGCTGATTATAGTTTTTATGAAACATCAGGTAAAATGTAACAGATAATTGATATATATGGTACTAATAATTCAATTTCTGAATGTAAAGATCAAGATTTGAAGATATTAACAAAAAAAATCAGTTTTTAATTCACATTTGAAAAAAAAGATCGTACAATCTTATGTGAAAATTAAGAAAAACAACATGTTTAATAGTGTTTATGAAATTGCAGGTGAATTATTCTACATAATTGAAACAAACGGTATAAATTATGCATTTTCTGAATCTAATAGTCAAGGTTTGAAGATATTAACTTAAGAAATCAGTATTTTATAAGCATATGAAAAAAATGAAATTTGGAATTTGTTAATAATGACACATAAACGTGCTTAATATAGTTTTTATGAAACTTCAGGTAAAATGTAAAAGATAATTGATATATATGGTACTTATAATTCAATTTCTGAATGTAATGATCAAGATTTGAAGATATTAACTAAAAAAATCAGTTTTTAATTCACATTTGAAAAAAAAGATCGTACAATCTTCTGTGAAAATTAAGAAAAACAACATGTTTAATAGTGTTTATGAAATTGCAGGTGAATTTTTCTACATAATTGAAACAAACGGTATTAATTATGCATTTTCTGAATCTAATAGTCAAGGTTTGAAGATATTAACTTAAGAAATCAGTATTTTATAAGCATATGAAAAAAATGAAATTTGGAATTTGTTAATAATGACACATAAACGTGCTTAATATAGTTTTTATGAAACTTCAGGTAAAATGTAACAGATAATTGATATATATGGTACTTATAATTCAATTTCTGAATGTAATGATCAAGATTTGAAGATATTAACTTAAAAAATCAGTTTTTAATTCACATTTGAAAAAAAAAGATCATACAATCTTATGTTAAAATTAAGAAAAACAACATGTTTAATAGTGTTTATGAAATTGCAGGTGAATTTTTCTGCATAATTGAAACAAACTGTATAAATTATGCATTTTCTGAATCTAATAGTCAAGGATTGAAGATATTAACTTAAGAAATCAGTATTTTATAAGCATTTGAAAAAAATGAAATTTGGAATTTGTTAATAATGACACATCAAAATGCATATAATAGTTTTTATGAAACTTTAGGTAATATGTAACAGATAATTGATATATATGGTACTTATAATTTAATTTCTGAATGTAATGATCAAGATTTGAAGATATTAACTTAAAAAATCAGTTTTTAATTCACATTTGAAAAAAAAAGATCATACAATCTTATGTGAAAATTAAGAAAAACAACATGTTTAATAGTGTTTATGAAATTGCAGGTGAATTTTTCTGCATAATTGAAACAAACGGTATAAATTATGCATTTTCTGAATCTAATAGTCAAGGTTTGAAGATATTAACTTAAGAAATCAGTATTTTATAAGCATATGAAAAAAATGAAATTTGGAATTTGTTAATAATGACACATAAACGTGCTTAATATAGTTTTTATGAAACTTCAGGTAAAATGTAACAGATAATTGATATATATGTTACTTATAATTCAATTTCTGAATGTAATGATCAAGATTTGAAGATATTAACTAAAAAAATCAGTTTTTAATTCACATTTGAAAAAAAAGATCGTACAATCTTATGTGAAAATTAAGAAAAACAACATGTTTAATAGTGTTTATGAAATTGCAGGTGAATTTTTCTACATAATTGAAACAAACGGTATAAATTATGCATTTTCTGAATCTAATAGTCAAGGTTTGAAGATATTAACTTAAGAAATCAGTATTTTATAAGCATATGAAAAAAATGAAATTTGGAATTTGTTAATAATGACACATAAAGGTGCTTATTATAGTTTTTATGAAACTTCAGGTAAAATGTAACAGATAATTGATATATATGGTAATTATAATTCAATTTCTGAATGTAATGATCAAGATTTGAAGATATTAAATTAAAAAATCAGTTTTTAATTCACATTTGAAAAAAAAGATCGTACAATCTTATGTGAAAATTAAGAAAAACAACATGTTTAATATTGTTTATGAAATTGCAGGTGAATTTTTCTACATAATTGAAACAAACGGTATAAATTATGCATTTTCTGAATCTAATAGTCAAGGTTTGAAGATATTACCTTAAGAAATCAGTATTTTATAAGCATATGAAAAAAATGAAATTTGGAATTTGTTAATAATGACACATAAACGTGCTTAATATAGTTTTTATGAAACTTCAGGTAAAATGTAACAGATAATTGATATATATGGTACTTATAATTCAATTTCTGAATGTAATGATCAAGATTTGAAGATATTAACTAAAAAAATCAGTTTTTAATTCACATTTGAAAAAAAAGATCGTACAATCTTATGTGAAAATTAAGAAAAACAACATGTTTAATAGTGTTTATGAAATTGCAGGTGAATTTTTCTACATAATTGAAACAAACGGTATAAATTATGCATTTTCTGAATCTAATAGTCAAGGTTTGAAGATATTAACTTAAGAAATCAGTATTTTATAAGCATATGAAAAAAATGAAATTTGGAATTTGTTAATAATGACACATAAACGTGCTTAATATAGTTTTTATGAAACTTCAGGTAAAATGTAAAAGATAATTGATATATATGGTACTTATAATTCAATTTCTGAATGTAATGATCAAGATTTGAAGATATTAACTAAAAAAATCAGTTTTTAATTCACATTTGAAAAAAAAGATCGTACAATCTTCTGTGAAAATTAAGAAAAACAACATGTTTAATAGTGTTTATGAAATTGCAGGTGAATTTTTCTACATAATTGAAAAAAACGGTATAAATTATGCATTTTCTGAATCTAATAGTCAAGGTTTGAAGATATTAACTTAAGAAATCAGTATTTTATAAGCATATGAAAAAAATGAAATTTGGAATTTGTTAATAATGACACATAAACGTGCTTATTATAGTTTTTATGAAACATCAGGTAAAATGTAACAGATAATTGATATATATGGTACTAATAATTCAATTTCTGAATGTAATGATCAAGATTTGAAGATATTAACTTAAAAAATCAGTTTTTAATTCACATTTGAAAAAAAAAGATCATACAATCTTATGTGAAAATTAAGAAAAACAATATGTTTAATAGTGTTTATGAAATTGCAGGTGAATTTTTCTGCATAATTGAAACAAACGGTATAAATTATGCATTTTCTGAATCTAATAGTCAAGGTTTGAAGATATTAACTTAAGAAATCAGTATTTTATAAGCATATGAAAAAATTGAAATTTGGAATTTGCTAATAATGACACATAAAAGTGCTTATTATAGTTTTTATGAAACATCAGGTAAAATGTAACAGATAATTGATATATATGGTACTAATAATTCAATTTCTGAATGTAAAGATCAAGATTTGAAGATATTAACAAAAAAAATCAGTTTTTAATTCACATTTGAAAAAAAAAGATCATACAATCTTATGTTAAAATTAAGAAAAACAACATGTTTAATAGTGTTTATGAAATTGCAGGTGAATTTTTCTGCATAATTGAAACAAACTGTATAAATTATGCATTTTCTGAAGCTAATAGTCAAGGATTGAAGATATTAACTTAAGAAATCAGTATTTTATAAGCATTTGAAAAAAATGAAATTTGGAATTTGTTAATAATGACACATAAAAATGCATATAATAGTTTTTATGAAACTTCAGGTAATATGTAACAGATAATTGATATATATGGAACTTATAATTGAATTTCTGAATGTAATGATCAAGATTTGAAGATATTAACTTAAAAAATCAGTTTTTAATTCACATTTGAAAAAAAAAGATCATACAATCTTATGTTAAAATTATGAAAAACAACATGTTTAATAGTGTTTATGAAATTGCAGGTGAATTTTTCTGCATAATTGAAACAAACGGTATAAATTATGCATTTTCTGAATCTAATAGTCAAGGTTTGAAGATATTAACTTAAGAAATCAGTATTTTATAAGCATATGAAAAAATTGAAATTTGGAATTTGCTAATAATGACACATAAAAGTGCTTATTATAGTTTTTATGAAACATCAGGTAAAATGTAACAGATAATTGATATATATGGTACTAATAATTCAATTTCTGAATGTAATGATCAAGATTTGAAGATATTAACTTAAAAAATCAGTTTTTAATTCACATTTGAAAAAAAAAATCGTACAATCTTATGTGAAAATTAAGAAAAACAACATGTTTAATAGTGTTTATGAAATTGCATGTGAATTTTTCTGCATAATTGAAACAAACTGTATAAATTATGCATTTTCTGAATCTAATAGTCAAGGATTGAAGATATTAACTTAAGAAATCAGTATTTTATAAGCATTTGAAAAAAATGAAGTTTGGAATTTGTTAATAATGACACATAAACGTGCTTAATATAGTTTTTATGAAACTTCAGGTAAAATGTAACAGATAATTGATATATATGGTACTTATAATTCAATTTCTGAATGTAATGATCAAGATTTGAAGATATTAACTTAAAAAATCAGTTTTTAATTCACATTTGAAAAAAAAAGATCATACAATCTTATGTTAAAATTAAGAAAAACAACATGTTTAATAGTGTTTATGAAATTGCAGGTGAATTTTTCTGCATAATTGAAACAAACGGTATAAATTATGCATTTTCTGAATCTAATAGTCAAGGTTTGAAGATATTAACTTAAGAAATCAGTATTTTATAAGCATATGAAAAAATTGAAATTTGGAATTTGCTAATAATGACACATAAAAGTGCTGATTATAGTTTTTATGAAACATCAGGTAAAATGTAACAGATAATTGATATATATGGTACTAATAATTCAATTTCTGAATGTAATGATCAAGATTTGAAGATATTAACTTAAAAAATCAGTTTTTAATTCACATTTGAAAAAAAAAATCGTACAATCTTATGTGAAAATTAAGAAAAACAACATGTTTAATAGTGTTTATGAAATTGCAGGTGAATTTTTCTGCATAATTGAAACAAACTGTATAAATTATGCATTTTCTGAATCTAATAGTCAAGGATTGAAGATATTAACTTAAGAAATCAGTATTTTATAAGCATTTGAAAAAAAAGAAATTTGAAATTTGTTAATAATGACACATAAAAATGCATATAATAGTTTTTATGAAACTTCAGGTAATATGCAACAGATAATTGATATATATGGAACTTATAATTCAATTTCTGAATGTAATGATCAAGATTTGAAGATATTAACTTAAAAAATCAGTTTTTAATTCACATTTGAAAAAAAAAGATCATACAATCTTATGTTAAAATTAAGAAAAACAACATGTTTAATAGTGTTTATGAAATTGCAGGTGAATTTTTCTGCATAATTGAAACAAACGGTATAAATTATGCATTTTCTGAATCTAATAGTCAAGGATTGAAGATATTAACTTAAGAAATCAGTATTTTATAAGCATATGAAAAAAATGAAATTTGGAATTTGTTAATAATGACACATAAAAATGCATTTAATAGTTTTTATGAAACTTCAGGTAATATGTAACAGATAATTGATATATATGGTACTTATAATTCAAATTCTGAATGTAATGATCAAGATTTGAAGATATTAACTTAAAAAATCAGTTTTTAATTCACATTTGAAAAAACAAGATCATACAATCTTATGTTAAAATTAAGAAAAACAACATGTTTAATAGTGTTTATGAAATTGCAGGTGAATTTTTCTGCATAATTGAAACAAACTGTATAAATTATGCATTTTCTGAATCTAATAGTCAAGGATTGAAGATATTAACTTAAGAAATCAGTATTTTATAAGCATTTGAAAAAAATGAAATTTGGAATTTGTTAATAATGACACATCAAAATGCATATAATAGTTTTTATGAAACTTTAGGTAATATGTAACAGATAATTGATATATATGGTACTAATAATTCAATTTCTGAATGTAATGATCAAGATTTGAAGATATTAACTTAAAAAATCAGTTTTTAATTCACATTTGAAAAAAAAAGATCATACAATCTTATGTGAAAATTAAGAAAAACAATATGTTTAATAGTGTTTATGAAATTGCAGGTGAATTTTTCTGCATAATTGAAACAAACGGTATAAATTATGCATTTTCTGAATCTAATAGTCAAGGTTTGAAGATATTAACTTAAGAAATCAGTATTTTATAAGCATATGAAAAAATTGAAATTTGGAATTTGCTAATAATGACACATAAAAGTGCTTATTATAGTTTTTATGAAACATCAGGTAAAATGTAACAGATAATTGATATATATGGTACTAATAATTCAATTTCTGAATGTAAAGATCAAGATTTGAAGATATTAACAAAAAAAATCAGTTTTTAATTCACATTTGAAAAAAAAGATCGTACAATCTTATGTGAAAATTAAGAAAAACAACATGTTTAATAGTGTTTATGAAATTGCAGGTGAATTATTCTACATAATTGAAACAAACGGTATAAATTATGCATTTTCTGAATCTAATAGTCAAGGTTTGAAGATATTAACTTAAGAAATCAGTATTTTATAAGCATATGAAAAAAATGAAATTTGGAATTTGTTAATAATGACACATAAACGTGCTTAATATAGTTTTTATGAAACTTCAGGTAAAATGTAACAGATAATTGATATATATGGTACTTATAATTCAATTTCTGAATGTAATGATCAAGATTTGAAGATATTAACTAAAAAAATCAGTTTTTAATTCACATTTGAAAAAAAAAGATCATACAATCTTATGTTAAAATTAAGAAAAACAACATGTTTAATAGTGTTTATGAAATTGCAGGTGAATTTTTCTGCATAATTGAAACAAACTGTATAAATTATGCATTTTCTGAAGCTAATAGTCAAGGATTGAAGATATTAACTTAAGAAATCAGTATTTTATAAGCATTTGAAAAAAATGAAATTTGGAATTTGTTAATAATGACACATAAAAATGCATATAATAGTTTTTATGAAACTTCTGGTAATATGTAACAGATAATTGATATATATGGAACTTATAATTGAATTTCTGAATGTAATGATCAAGATTTGAAGATATTAACTTAAAAAATCAGTTTTTAATTCACATTTGAAAAAAAAAGATCATACAATCTTATGTTAAAATTATGAAAAACAACATGTTTAATAGTGTTTATGAAATTGCAGGTGAATTTTTCTGCATAATTGAAACAAACGGTATAAATTATGCATTTTCTGAATCTAATAGTCAAGGTTTGAAGATATTAACTTAAGAAATCAGTATTTTATAAGCATATGAAAAAATTGAAATTTGGAATTTGCTAATAATGACACATAAAAGTGCTTATTATAGTTTTTATGAAACATCAGGTAAAATGTAACAGATAATTGATATATATGGTACTAATAATTCAATTTCTGAATGTAATGATCAAGATTTGAAGATATTAACTTAAAAAATCAGTTTTTAATTCACATTTGAAAAAAAAAATCGTACAATCTTATGTGAAAATTAAGAAAAACAACATGTTTAATAGTGTTTATGAAATTGCAGGTGAATTTTTCTGCATAATTGAAACAAACTGTATAAATTATGCATTTTCTGAATCTAATAGTCAAGGATTGAAGATATTAACTTAAGAAATCAGTATTTTATAAGCATTTGAAAAAAATGAAGTTTGGAATTTGTTAATAATGACACATAAACGTGCTTAATATAGTTTTTATGAAACTTCAGGTAAAATGTAACAGATAATTGATATATATGGTACTTATAATTCAATTTCTGAATGTAATGATCAAGATTTGAAGATATTAACTTAAAAAATCAGTTTTTAATTCACATTTGAAAAAAAAAGATCATACAATCTTATGTTAAAATTAAGAAAAACAACATGTTTAATAGTGTTTATGAAATTGCAGGTGAATTTTTCTGCATAATTGAAACAAACGGTATAAATTATGCATTTTCTGAATCTAATAGTCAAGGTTTGAAGATATTAACTTAAGAAATCAGTATTTTATAAGCATATGAAAAAATTGAAATTTGGAATTTGCTAATAATGACACATAAAAGTGCTGATTATAGTTTTTATGAAACATCAGGTAAAATGTAACAGATAATTGATATATATGGTACTAATAATTCAATTTCTGAATGTAATGATCAAGATTTGAAGATATTAACTTAAATAATCAGTTTTTAATTCACATTTGAAAAAAAAGATCATACAATCTTATGTGAAAATTAAGAAAAACAACATGTTTAATAGTGTTTATGAAATTGCAGGTGAATTTTTCTGCATAATTGAAACAAACTGTATAAATTATGCATTTTCTGAATCTAATAGTCAAGGATTGAAGATATTAACTTAAGAAATCAGTATTTTATAAGCATTTGAAAAAAATGAAATTTGGAATTTGTTAATAATGACACATAAACGTGCTTAATATAGTTTATATGAAACTTCAGGTAAAATGTAACAGATAATTGATATATATGGTACTTATAATTCAATTTCTGAATGTAATGATCAAGATTTGAAGATATTAACTTAAAAAATCAGTTTTTAATTCACATTTGAAAAAAAAAGATCCTACAATCTTATGTTAAAATTAAGAAAAACAACATGTTTAATAGTGTTTATGAAATTGCAGGTGAATTTTTCTGCATAATTGAAACAAACGGTATAAATTATGCATTTTCTGAATCTAATAGTCAAGGTTTGAAGATATTAACTTAAGAAATCAGTATTTTATAAGCATATGAAAAAATTGAAATTTGGAATTTGCTAATAATGACACATAAAAGTGCTGATTATAGTTTTTATGAAACATCAGGTAAAATGTAACAGATAATTGATATATATGGTACTAATAATTCAATTTCTGAATGTAATGATCAAGATTTGAAGATATTAACTTAAAAAATCAGTTTTTAATTCACATTTGAAAAAAAAGATCGTACAATCTTATGTGAAAATTAAGAAAAACAACATGTTTAATAGTGTTTATGAAATTGCAGGTGAATTTTTCTGCATAATTGAAACAAACTGTATAAATTATGCATTTTCTGAATCTAATAGTCAAGGATTGAAGATATTAACTTAAGAAATCAGTATTTTATAAGCATTTGAAAAAAATGAAATTTGGAATTTGTTAATAATGACACATAAACGTGCTTAATATAGTTTTTATGAAACTTCAGGTAAAATGTAACAGATAATTGATATATATGGTACTTATAATTCAATTTCTGAATGTAATGATCAAGATTTGAAGATATTAACTAAAAAAATCAGTTTTTAATTCACATTTGAAAAAAAAGATCGTACAATCTTATGTGAAAATTAAGAAAAACAACATGTTTAATAGTGTTTATGAAATTGCAGGTGAATTTTTCTACATAATTGAAACAAACGGTATAAATTATGCATTTTCTGAATCTAATAGTCAAGGTTTGAAGATATTAACTTAAGAAATCAGTATTTTATAAGCATATGAAAAAAATGAAATTTGGAATTTGTTAATAATGTCACATAAACGTGCTTAATATAGTTTTTATGAAACTTCAGGTAAAATGTAACAGATAATTGATATATATGGTACTTATAATTCAATTTCTGAATGTAATGATCAAGATTTGAAGATATTAACTAAAAAAATCAGTTTTTAATTCACATTTGAAAAAAAAAGATCATACAATCTTATGTTAAAATTAAGAAAAACAACATGTTTAATAGTGTTTATGAAATTGCAGGTGAATTTTTCTGCATAATTGAAACAAACTGTATAAATTATGCATTTTCTGAAGCTAATAGTCAAGGATTGAAGATATTAACTTAAGAAATCATTATTTTATAAGCATTTGAAAAAAAAGAAATTTGAAATTTGTTAATAATGACACATAAAAATGCATATAATAGTTTTTATGAAACTTCAGGTAATATGCAACAGATAATTGATATATATGGAACTTATAATTCAATTTCTGAATGTAATGATCAAGATTTGAAGATATTAACTTAAAAAATCAGTTTTTAATTCACATTTGAAAAAAAAAGATCATACAATCTTATGTTAAAATTAAGAAAAACAACATGTTTAATAGTGTTTATGAAATTGCAGGTGAATTTTTCTGCATAATTGAAACAAACGGTATAAATTATGCATTTTCTGAATCTAATAGTCAAGGTTTGAAGATATTAACTTAAGAAATCAGTATTTTATAAGCATATGAAAAAAATGAAATTTGGAATTTGTTAATAATGACACATAAACGTGCTTAATATAGTTTTTATGAAACTTCAGGTAAAATGTAACAGATAATTGATATATATGGTACTTATAATTCAATTTCTGAATGTAATGATCAAGATTTGAAGATATTAACTAAAAAAATCAGTTTTTAATTCACATTTGAAAAAAAAAGATCATACAATCTTATGTTAAAATTAAGAAAAACAACATGTTTAATAGTGTTTATGAAATTGCAGGTGAATTTTTCTGCATAATTGAAACAAACTGTATAAATTATGCATTTTCTGAAGCTAATAGTCAAGGATTGAAGATATTAACTTAAGAAATCAGTATTTTATAAGCATTTGAAAAAAATGAAATTTGGAATTTGTTAATAATGACACATAAAAATGCATATAATAGTTTTTATGAAACTTCAGGTAATATGTAACAGATAATTGATATATATGGAACTTATAATTCAATTTCTGAATGTAATGATCAAGATTTGAAGATATTAACTTAAAAAATCAGTTTTTAATTCACATTTGAAAAAAAAAGATCATACAATCTTATGTTAAAATTAAGAAAAACAACATGTTTAATAGTGTTTATGAAATTGCAGGTGAATTTTTCTGCATAATTGAAACAAACAGTATAAATTATGCATTTTCTGAATCTAATAGTCAAGGTTTGAAGATATTAACTTAAGAAATCAGTATTTTATAAGCATATGAAAAAAATGAAATTTGGAATTTGTTAATAATGACACATAAACGTGCTTAATATAGTTTTTATGAAACTTCAGGTAAAATGTAACAGATAATTGATATATATGGTACTTATAATTCAATTTCTGAATGTAATGATCAAGATTTGAAGATATTAACTAAAAAAATCAGTTTTTAATTCACATTTGAAAAAAAAAGATCATACAATCTTATGTTAAAATTAAGAAAAACAACATGTTTAATAGTGTTTATGAAATTGCAGGTGAATTTTTCTGCATAATTGAAACAAACTGTATAAATTATGCATTTTCTGAAGCTAATAGTCAAGGATTGAAGATATTAACTTAAGAAATCATTATTTTATAAGCATTTGAAAAAAAAGAAATTTGAAATTTGTTAATAATGACACATAAAAATGCATATAATAGTTTTTATGAAACTTCAGGTAATATGTAACAGATAATTGATATATATGGAACTTATAATTCAATTTCTGAATGTAATGATCAAGATTTGAAGATATTAACTTAAAAAATCAGTTTTTAATTCACATTTGAAAAAAAAAGATCATACAATCTTATGTTAAAATTAAGAAAAACAATATGTTTAATAGTGTTTATGAAATTGCAGGTGAATTTTTCTGCATAATTGAAACAAACGGTATAAATTATGCATTTTCTGAATCTAATAGTCAAGGTTTGAAGATATTAACTTAAGAAATCAGTATTTTATAAGCATATGAAAAAAATGAAATTTGGAATTTGTTAATAATGACACATAAACGTGCTTAATATAGTTTTTATGAAACTTCAGGTAAAATGTAACAGATAATTGATATATATGGTACTTATAATTCAATTTCTGAATGTAATGATCAAGATTTGAAGATATTAACTAAAAAAATCAGTTTTTAATTCACATTTGAAAAAAAAAGATCATACAATCTTATGTTAAAATTAAGAAAAACAACATGTTTAATAGTGTTTATGAAATTGCAGGTGAATTTTTCTGCATAATTGAAACAAACTGTATAAATTATGCATTTTCTGAAGCTAATAGTCAAGGATTGAAGATATTAACTTAAGAAATCAGTATTTTATAAGCATTTGAAAAAAATGAAATTTGGAATTTGTTAATAATGACACATAAAAATGCATATAATAGTTTTTATGAAACTTCAGGTAATATGTAACAGATAATTGATATATATGGAACTTATAATTCAATTTCTGAATGTAATGATCAAGATTTGAAGATATTAACTTAAAAAATCAGTTTTTAATTCACATTTGAAAAAAAAAGATCATACAATCTTATGTTAAAATTAAGAAAAACAACATGTTTAATAGTGTTTATGAAATTGCAGGTGAATTTTTCTGCATAATTGAAACAAACGGTATAAATTATGCATTTTCTGAAGCTAATAGTCAAGGATTGAAGATATTAACTTAAGAAATCATTATTTTATAAGCATTTGAAAAAAAAGAAATTTGAAATTTGTTAATAATGACACATAAAAATGCATATAATAGTTTTTATGAAACTTCAGGTAATATGTAACAGATAATTGATATATATGGAACTTATAATTCAATTTCTGAATGTAATGATCAAGATTTGAAGATATTAACTTAAAAAATCAGTTTTTAATTCACATTTGAAAAAAAAAGATCATACAATCTTATGTTAAAATTAAGAAAAACAACATGTTTAATAGTGTTTATGAAGTTGCAGGTGAATTTTTCTGCATAATTGAAACAAACGGTATAAATTATGCATTTTCTGAATCTAATAGTCAAGGTTTGAAGATATTAACTTAAGAAATCAGTATTTTATAAGCATATGAAAAAAATGAAATTTGGAATTTGTTAATAATGACACATAAACGTGCTTAATATAGTTTTTATGAAACTTCAGGTAAAATGTAACAGATAATGATATATATGGTACTTATAATTCAATTTCTGAATGTAATGATCAAGATTTGAAGATATTAACTAAAAAAATCAGTTTTTAATTCACATTTGAAAAAAAAAGATCATACAATCTTATGTTAAAATTAAGAAAAACAACATGTTTAATAGTGTTTATGAAATTGCAGGTGAATTTTTCTGCATAATTGAAACAAACTGTATAAATTATGCATTTTCTGAAGCTAATAGTCAAGGATTGAAGATATTAACTTAAGAAATCAGTATTTTATAAGCATTTGAAAAAAATGAAATTTGGAATTTGTTAATAATGACACATAAAAATGCATATAATAGTTTTTATGAAACTTCAGGTAATATGTAACAGATAATTGATATATATGGTACTTATAATTCAATTTCTGAATGTAATGATCAAGATTTGAAGATATTAACTTAAAAAATCAGTTTTTAATTCACATTTGAAAAAAAAAGTTCATACAATCTTATGTTAAAATTAAGAAAAACAACATGTTTAATAGTGTTTATGAAATTGCAGGTGAATTTTTCTGCATAATTGAAACAAACAGTATAAATTATGCATTTTCTGAATCTAATAGTCAAGGTTTGAAGATATTAACTTAAGAAATCAGTATTTTATAAGCATATGAAAAAAATGAAATTTGGAATTTGTTAATAATGACACATAAACGTGCTTAATATAGTTTTTATGAAACTTCAGGTAAAATGTAACAGATAATTGATATATATGGTACTTATAATTCAATTTCTGAATGTAATGATCAAGATTTGAAGATATTAA
This sequence comes from Rhopalosiphum nymphaeae, assembly GCA_036289425.1. Classification (NCBI taxonomy): domain Eukaryota; kingdom Metazoa; phylum Arthropoda; class Insecta; order Hemiptera; family Aphididae; genus Rhopalosiphum; species Rhopalosiphum nymphaeae. Next base: position 4,893,293 of record JAZAQC010000017.1, read on the forward strand.
CTTAAAAAATCAGTTTTTAATTCACATTTGAAAAAAAAAGATCATACAATCTTATGTTAAAATTAAGAAAAACAACATGTTTAATAGTGTTTATGAAATTGCAGGTGAATTTTTCTGCATAATTGAAACAAACGGTATAAATTATGCATTTTCTGAATCTAATAGTCAAGGATTGAAGATATTAACTTAAGAAATCAGTATTTTATAAGCATATGAAAAAAATGAAATTTGGAATTTGTTAATAATGACACATAAAAATGCATTTAATAGTTTTTATGAAACTTCAGGTAATATGTAACAGATAATTGATATATATGGTACTTATAATTCAAATTCTGAATGTAATGATCAAGATTTGAAGATATTAACTTAAAAAATCAGTTTTTAATTCACATTTGAAAAAACAAGATCATACAATCTTATGTTAAAATTAAGAAAAACAACATGTTTAATAGTGTTTATGAAATTGCAGGTGAATTTTTCTGCATAATTGAAACAAACTGTATAAATTATGCATTTTCTGAATCTAATAGTCAAGGATTGAAGATATTAACTTAAGAAATCAGTATTTTATAAGCATTTGAAAAAAATGAAATTTGGAATTTGTTAATAATGACACATAAAAATGCATATAATAGTTTTTATGAAACTTCAGGTAATATGTAACAGATAATTGATATATATGGTACTTATAATTCAATTTCTGAATGTAATGATCAAGATTTGAAGATATTAACTTAAAAAATCAGTTTTTAATTCACATTTGAAAAAAAAAGATCCTACAATCTTATGTTAAAATTAAGAAAAACAACATGTTTAATAGTGTTTATGAAATTGCAGGTGAATTTTTCTGCATAATTGAAACAAACGGTATAAATTATGCATTTTCTGAATCTAATAGTCAAGGTTTGAAGATATTAACTTAAGAAATCAGTATTTTATAAGCATATGAAAAAATTGAAATTTGGAATTTGCTAATAATGACACATAAAAGTGCTGATTATAGTTTTTATGAAACATCAGGTAAAATGTAACAGATAATTGATATATATGGTACTAATAATTCAATTTCTGAATGTAATGATCAAGATTTGAAGATATTAACTTAAAAAATCAGTTTTTAATTCACATTTGAAAAAAAAGATCGTACAATCTTATGTGAAAATTAAGAAAAACAACATGTTTAATAGTGTTTATGAAATTGCAGGTGAATTTTTCTGCATAATTGAAACAAACTGTATAAATTATGCATTTTCTGAATCTAATAGTCAAGGATTGAAGATATTAACTTAAGAAATCAGTATTTTATAAGCATTTGAAAAAAATGAAATTTGGAATTTGTTAATAATGACACATAAACGTGCTTAATATAGTTTTTATGAAACTTCAGGTAAAATGTAACAGATAATTGATATATATGGTACTTATAATTCAATTTCTGAATGTAATGATCAAGATTTGAAGATATTAACTAAAAAAATCAGTTTTTAATTCACATTTGAAAAAAAAGATCGTACAATCTTATGTGAAAATTAAGAAAAACAACATGTTTAATAGTGTTTATGAAATTGCAGGTGAATTTTTCTACATAATTGAAACAAACGGTATAAATTATGCATTTTCTGAATCTAATAGTCAAGGTTTGAAGATATTAACTTAAGAAATCAGTATTTTATAAGCATATGAAAAAAATGAAATTTGGAATTTGTTAATAATGTCACATAAACGTGCTTAATATAGTTTTTATGAAACTTCAGGTAAAATGTAACAGATAATTGATATATATGGTACTTATAATTCAATTTCTGAATGTAATGATCAAGATTTGAAGATATTAACTAAAAAAATCAGTTTTTAATTCACATTTGAAAAAAAAAGATCATACAATCTTATGTTAAAATTAAGAAAAACAACATGTTTAATAGTGTTTATGAAATTGCAGGTGAATTTTTCTGCATAATTGAAACAAACTGTATAAATTATGCATTTTCTGAAGCTAATAGTCAAGGATTGAAGATATTAACTTAAGAAATCATTATTTTATAAGCATTTGAAAAAAAAGAAATTTGAAATTTGTTAATAATGACACATAAAAATGCATATAATAGTTTTTATGAAACTTCAGGTAATATGCAACAGATAATTGATATATATGGAACTTATAATTCAATTTCTGAATGTAATGATCAAGATTTGAAGATATTAACTTAAAAAATCAGTTTTTAATTCACATTTGAAAAAAAAAGATCATACAATCTTATGTTAAAATTAAGAAAAACAACATGTTTAATAGTGTTTATGAAATTGCAGGTGAATTTTTCTGCATAATTGAAACAAACGGTATAAATTATGCATTTTCTGAATCTAATAGTCAAGGTTTGAAGATATTAACTTAAGAAATCAGTATTTTATAAGCATATGAAAAAAATGAAATTTGGAATTTGTTAATAATGACACATAAACGTGCTTAATATAGTTTTTATGAAACTTCAGGTAAAATGTAACAGATAATTGATATATATGGTACTTATAATTCAATTTCTGAATGTAATGATCAAGATTTGAAGATATTAACTAAAAAAATCAGTTTTTAATTCACATTTGAAAAAAAAAGATCATACAATCTTATGTTAAAATTAAGAAAAACAACATGTTTAATAGTGTTTATGAAATTGCAGGTGAATTTTTCTGCATAATTGAAACAAACTGTATAAATTATGCATTTTCTGAAGCTAATAGTCAAGGATTGAAGATATTAACTTAAGAAATCAGTATTTTATAAGCATTTGAAAAAAATGAAATTTGGAATTTGTTAATAATGACACATAAAAATGCATATAATAGTTTTTATGAAACTTCAGGTAATATGTAACAGATAATTGATATATATGGAACTTATAATTCAATTTCTGAATGTAATGATCAAGATTTGAAGATATTAACTTAAAAAATCAGTTTTTAATTCACATTTGAAAAAAAAAGATCATACAATCTTATGTTAAAATTAAGAAAAACAACATGTTTAATAGTGTTTATGAAATTGCAGGTGAATTTTTCTGCATAATTGAAACAAACAGTATAAATTATGCATTTTCTGAATCTAATAGTCAAGGTTTGAAGATATTAACTTAAGAAATCAGTATTTTATAAGCATATGAAAAAAATGAAATTTGGAATTTGTTAATAATGACACATAAACGTGCTTAATATAGTTTTTATGAAACTTCAGGTAAAATGTAACAGATAATTGATATATATGGTACTTATAATTCAATTTCTGAATGTAATGATCAAGATTTGAAGATATTAACTAAAAAAATCAGTTTTTAATTCACATTTGAAAAAAAAAGATCATACAATCTTATGTTAAAATTAAGAAAAACAACATGTTTAATAGTGTTTATGAAATTGCAGGTGAATTTTTCTGCATAATTGAAACAAACTGTATAAATTATGCATTTTCTGAAGCTAATAGTCAAGGATTGAAGATATTAACTTAAGAAATCATTATTTTATAAGCATTTGAAAAAAAAGAAATTTGAAATTTGTTAATAATGACACATAAAAATGCATATAATAGTTTTTATGAAACTTCAGGTAATATGTAACAGATAATTGATATATATGGAACTTATAATTCAATTTCTGAATGTAATGATCAAGATTTGAAGATATTAACTTAAAAAATCAGTTTTTAATTCACATTTGAAAAAAAAAGATCATACAATCTTATGTTAAAATTAAGAAAAACAATATGTTTAATAGTGTTTATGAAATTGCAGGTGAATTTTTCTGCATAATTGAAACAAACGGTATAAATTATGCATTTTCTGAATCTAATAGTCAAGGTTTGAAGATATTAACTTAAGAAATCAGTATTTTATAAGCATATGAAAAAAATGAAATTTGGAATTTGTTAATAATGACACATAAACGTGCTTAATATAGTTTTTATGAAACTTCAGGTAAAATGTAACAGATAATTGATATATATGGTACTTATAATTCAATTTCTGAATGTAATGATCAAGATTTGAAGATATTAACTAAAAAAATCAGTTTTTAATTCACATTTGAAAAAAAAAGATCATACAATCTTATGTTAAAATTAAGAAAAACAACATGTTTAATAGTGTTTATGAAATTGCAGGTGAATTTTTCTGCATAATTGAAACAAACTGTATAAATTATGCATTTTCTGAAGCTAATAGTCAAGGATTGAAGATATTAACTTAAGAAATCAGTATTTTATAAGCATTTGAAAAAAATGAAATTTGGAATTTGTTAATAATGACACATAAAAATGCATATAATAGTTTTTATGAAACTTCAGGTAATATGTAACAGATAATTGATATATATGGAACTTATAATTCAATTTCTGAATGTAATGATCAAGATTTGAAGATATTAACTTAAAAAATCAGTTTTTAATTCACATTTGAAAAAAAAAGATCATACAATCTTATGTTAAAATTAAGAAAAACAACATGTTTAATAGTGTTTATGAAATTGCAGGTGAATTTTTCTGCATAATTGAAACAAACGGTATAAATTATGCATTTTCTGAAGCTAATAGTCAAGGATTGAAGATATTAACTTAAGAAATCATTATTTTATAAGCATTTGAAAAAAAAGAAATTTGAAATTTGTTAATAATGACACATAAAAATGCATATAATAGTTTTTATGAAACTTCAGGTAATATGTAACAGATAATTGATATATATGGAACTTATAATTCAATTTCTGAATGTAATGATCAAGATTTGAAGATATTAACTTAAAAAATCAGTTTTTAATTCACATTTGAAAAAAAAAGATCATACAATCTTATGTTAAAATTAAGAAAAACAACATGTTTAATAGTGTTTATGAAGTTGCAGGTGAATTTTTCTGCATAATTGAAACAAACGGTATAAATTATGCATTTTCTGAATCTAATAGTCAAGGTTTGAAGATATTAACTTAAGAAATCAGTATTTTATAAGCATATGAAAAAAATGAAATTTGGAATTTGTTAATAATGACACATAAACGTGCTTAATATAGTTTTTATGAAACTTCAGGTAAAATGTAACAGATAATGATATATATGGTACTTATAATTCAATTTCTGAATGTAATGATCAAGATTTGAAGATATTAACTAAAAAAATCAGTTTTTAATTCACATTTGAAAAAAAAAGATCATACAATCTTATGTTAAAATTAAGAAAAACAACATGTTTAATAGTGTTTATGAAATTGCAGGTGAATTTTTCTGCATAATTGAAACAAACTGTATAAATTATGCATTTTCTGAAGCTAATAGTCAAGGATTGAAGATATTAACTTAAGAAATCAGTATTTTATAAGCATTTGAAAAAAATGAAATTTGGAATTTGTTAATAATGACACATAAAAATGCATATAATAGTTTTTATGAAACTTCAGGTAATATGTAACAGATAATTGATATATATGGAACTTATAATTCAATTTCTGAATGTAATGATCAAGATTTGAAGATATTAACTTAAAAAATCAGTTTTTAATTCACATTTGAAAAAAAAAGATCATACAATCTTATGTTAAAATTAAGAAAAACAACATGTTTAATAGTGTTTATGAAATTGCAGGTGAATTTTTCTGCATAATTGAAACAAACGGTATAAATTATGCATTTTCTGAATCTAATAGTCAAGGTTTGAAGATATTAACTTAAGAAATCAGTATTTTATAAGCATATGAAATAATTGAAATTTGGAATTTGCTAATAATGACACATAAAAGTGCTTATTATAGTTTTTATGAAACATCAGGTAAAATGTAACAGATAATTGATATATATGGTACTAATAATTCAATTTCTGAATGTAATGATCAAGATTTGAAGATATTAACTTAAAAAATCAGTTTTTAATTCACATTTGAAAAAAAAAGATCATACAATCTTATGTTAAAATTAAGAAAAACAACATGTTTAATAGTGTTTATGAAATTGCAGGTGAATTTTTCTGCATAATTGAAACAAACGGTATAAATTATGCATTTTCTGAATCTAATAGTCAAGGTTTGAAGATATTAACTTAAGAAATCAGTATTTTATAAGCATATGAAAAAAATGAAATTTGGAATTTGTTAATAATGACACATAAACGTGCTTAATATAGTTTTTATGAAACTTCAGGTAAAATGTAACAGATAATTGATATATATGGTACTTATAATTCAATTTCTGAATGTAATGATCAAGATTTGAAGATATTAACTTAAAAAATCAGTTTTTAATTCACATTTGAAAAAAAAAGATCATACAATCTTATGTTAAAATTAAGAAAAACAACATGTTTAATAGTGTTTATGAAATTGCAGGTGAATTTTTCTGCATAATTGAAACAAACGGTATAAATTATGCATTTTCTGAATCTAATAGTCAAGGTTTGAAGATATTAACTTAAGAAATCAGTATTTTATAAGCATATGAAAAAAATGAAATTTGGAATTTGTTAATAATGACACATAAACGTGCTTAATATAGTTTTTATGAAACTTCAGGTAATATGTAACAGATAATTGATATATATGGTACTTATAATTCAATTTCTGAATGTAATGATCAAGATTTGAAGATATTAACTTAAAAAATCAGTTTTTAATTCACATTTGAAAAAAAAAGTTCATACAATCTTATGTTAAAATTAAGAAAAACAACATGTTTAATAGTGTTTATGAAATTGCAGGTGAATTTTTCTGCATAATTGAAACAAACAGTATAAATTATGCATTTTCTGAATCTAATAGTCAAGGTTTGAAGATATTAACTTAAGAAATCAGTATTTTATAAGCATATGAAAAAAATGAAATTTGGAATTTGTTAATAATGACACATAAACGTGCTTAATATAGTTTTTATGAAACTTCAGGTAAAATGTAACAGATAATTGATATATATGGTACTTATAATTCAATTTCTGAATGTAATGATCAAGATTTGAAGATATTAACTTAAAAAATCAGTTTTTAATTCACATTTGAAAAAAAAAGATCATACAATCTTATGTTAAAATTAAGAAAAACAACATGTTTAATAGTGTTTATGAAATTGCAGGTGAATTTTTCTGCATAATTGAAACAAACGGTATAAATTATGCATTTTCTGAATCTAATAGTCAAGGATTGAAGATATTAACTTAAGAAATCAGTATTTTATAAGCATATGAAAAAAATGAAATTTGGAATTTGTTAATAATGACACATAAAAATGCATTTAATAGTTTTTATGAAACTTCAGGTAATATGTAACAGATAATTGATATATATGGTACTTATAATTCAAATTCTGAATGTAATGATCAAGATTTGAAGATATTAACTTAAAAAATCAGTTTTTAATTCACATTTGAAAAAACAAGATCATACAATCTTATGTTAAAATTAAGAAAAACAACATGTTTAATAGTGTTTATGAAATTGCAGGTGAATTTTTCTGCATAATTGAAACAAACTGTATAAATTATGCATTTTCTGAATCTAATAGTCAAGGATTGAAGATATTAACTTAAGAAATCAGTATTTTATAAGCATTTGAAAAAAATGAAATTTGGAATTTGTTAATAATGACACATAAAAATGCATATAATAGTTTTTATGAAACTTCAGGTAATATGTAACAGATAATTGATATATATGGTACTTATAATTCAATTTCTGAATGTAATGATCAAGATTTGAAGATATTAACTTAAAAAATCAGTTTTTAATTCACATTTGAAAAAAAAAGATCATACAATCTTATGTTAAAATTAAGAAAAACAACATGTTTAATAGTGTTTATGAAATTGCAGGTGAATTTTTCTGCATAATTGAAACAAACGGTATAAATTATGCATTTTCTGAATCTAATAGTCAAGGTTTGAAGATATTAACTTAAGAAATCAGTATTTTATAAGCATATGAAAAAAATGAAATTTGGAATTTGTTAATAATGACACATAAACGTGCTTAATATAGTTTTTATGAAACTTCAGGTAAAATGTAACAGATAATTGATATATATGATACTTATAATTCAATTTCTGAATGTAATGATCAAGATTTGAAGATATTAACTTAAAAAATCAGTTTTTAATTCACATTTGAAAAAAAAAGATCATACAATCTTATGTTAAAATTAAGAAAAACAACATGTTTAATAGTGTTTATGTAATTGCAGGTGAATTTTTCTGCATAATTGAAACAAACAGTATAAATTATGCATTTTCTGAATCTAATAGTCAAGGTTTGAAGATATTAACTTAAGAAATCAGTATTTTATAAGCATATGAAAAAAATGAAATTTGGAATTTGTTAATAATGACACATAAACGTGCTTAATATAGTTTTTATGAAACTTCAGGTAAAATGTAACAGATAATTGATATATATGGTACTTATAATTCAATTTCTGAATGTAATGATCAAGATTTGAAGATATTAACTTAAAAAATCAGTTTTTAATTCACATTTGAAAAAAAAAGATCATACAATCTTATGTTAAAATTAAGAAAAACAACATGTTTAATAGTGTTTATGAAATTGCAGGTGAATTTTTCTGCATAATTGAAACAAACGGTATAAATTATGCATTTTCTGAATCTAATAGTCAAGGTTTGAAGATATTAACTTAAGAAATCAGTATTTTATAAGCATATGAAAAAAATGAAATTTGGAATTTGTTAATAATGACACATAAACGTGCTTAATATAGTTTTTATGAAACTTCAGGTAAAATGTAACAGATAATTGATATATATGGTACTTATAATTCAATTTCTGAATGTAATGATCAAGATTTGAAGATATTAACTTAAAAAATCAGTTTTTAATTCACATTTGAAAAAAAAAGATCATACAATCTTATGTTAAAATTAAGAAAAACAACATGTTTAATAGTGTTTATGAAATTGCAGGTGAATTTTTCTGCATAATTGAAACAAACGGTATAAATTATGCATTTTCTGAATCTAATAGTCAAGGTTTGAAGATATTAACTTAAGAAATCAGTATTTTATAAGCATATGAAAAAAATGAAATTTGGAATTTGTTAATAATGACACATAAACGTGCTTAATATAGTTTTTATGAAACTTCAGGTAATATGTAACAGATAATTGATATATATGGTACTTATAATTCAATTTCTGAATGTAATGATCAAGATTTGAAGATATTAACTTAAAAAATCAGTTTTTAATTCACATTTGAAAAAAAAAGTTCATACAATCTTATGTTAAAATTAAGAAAAACAACATGTTTAATAGTGTTTATGAAATTGCAGGTGAATTTTTCTGCATAATTGAAACAAACAGTATAAATTATGCATTTTCTGAATCTAATAGTCAAGGTTTGAAGATATTAACTTAAGAAATCAGTATTTTATAAGCATATGAAAAAAATGAAATTTGGAATTTGTTAATAATGACACATAAACGTGCTTAATATAGTTTTTATGAAACTTCAGGTAAAATGTAACAGATAATTGATATATATGGTACTTATAATTCAATTTCTGAATGTAATGATCAAGATTTGAAGATATTAACTTAAAAAATCAGTTTTTAATTCACATTTGAAAAAAAAAGATCATACAATCTTATGTTAAAATTAAGAAAAACAACATGTTTAATAGTGTTTATGAAATTGCAGGTGAATTTTTCTGCATAATTGAAACAAACGGTATAAATTATGCATTTTCTGAATCTAATAGTCAAGGATTGAAGATATTAACTTAAGAAATCAGTATTTTATAAGCATATGAAAAAAATGAAATTTGGAATTTGTTAATAATGACACATAAAAATGCATTTAATAGTTTTTATGAAACTTCAGGTAATATGTAACAGATAATTGATATATATGGTACTTATAATTCAAATTCTGAATGTAATGATCAAGATTTGAAGATATTAACTTAAAAAATCAGTTTTTAATTCACATTTGAAAAAACAAGATCATACAATCTTATGTTAAAATTAAGAAAAACAACATGTTTAATAGTGTTTATGAAATTGCAGGTGAATTTTTCTGCATAATTGAAACAAACTGTATAAATTATGCATTTTCTGAATCTAATAGTCAAGGATTGAAGATATTAACTTAAGAAATCAGTATTTTATAAGCATTTGAAAAAAATGAAATTTGGAATTTGTTAATAATGACACATAAAAATGCATATAATAGTTTTTATGAAACTTCAGGTAATATGTAACAGATAATTGATATATATGGTACTTATAATTCAATTTCTGAATGTAATGATCAAGATTTGAAGATATTAACTTAAAAAATCAGTTTTTAATTCACATTTGAAAAAAAAAGATCATACAATCTTATGTTAAAATTAAGAAAAACAACATGTTTAATAGTGTTTATGAAATTGCAGGTGAATTTTTCTGCATAATTGAAACAAACGGTATAAATTATGCATTTTCTGAATCTAATAGTCAAGGTTTGAAGATATTAACTTAAGAAATCAGTATTTTATAAGCATATGAAAAAAATGAAATTTGGAATTTGTTAATAATGACACATAAACGTGCTTAATATAGTTTTTATGAAACTTCAGGTAAAATGTAACAGATAATTGATATATATGATACTTATAATTCAATTTCTGAATGTAATGATCAAGATTTGAAGATATTAACTTAAAAAATCAGTTTTTAATTCACATTTGAAAAAAAAAGATCATACAATCTTATGTTAAAATTAAGAAAAACAACATGTTTAATAGTGTTTATGAAATTGCAGGTGAATTTTTCTGCATAATTGAAACAAACAGTATAAATTATGCATTTTCTGAATCTAATAGTCAAGGTTTGAAGATATTAACTTAAGAAATCAGTATTTTATAAGCATATGAAAAAAATGAAATTTGGAATTTGTTAATAATGACACATAAACGTGCTTAATATAGTTTTTATGAAACTTCAGGTAAAATGTAACAGATAATTGATATATATGGTACTTATAATTCAATTTCTGAATGTAATGATCAAGATTTGAAGATATTAACTTAAAAAATCAGTTTTTAATTCACATTTGAAAAAAAAAGATCATACAATCTTATGTTAAAATTAAGAAAAACAACATGTTTAATAGTGTTTATGAAATTGCAGGTGAATTTTTCTGCATAATTGAAACAAACGGTATAAATTATGCATTTTCTGAATCTAATAGTCAAGGATTGAAGATATTAACTTAAGAAATCAGTATTTTATAAGCATATGAAAAAAATGAAATTTGGAATTTGTTAATAATGACACATAAAAATGCATTTAATAGTTTTTATGAAACTTCAGGTAATATGTAACAGATAATTGATATATATGGTACTTATAATTCAATTTCTGAATGTAATGATCAAGATTTGAAGATATTAACTTAAAAAATCAGTTTTTAATTCACATTTGAAAAAAAAAGATCATACAATCTTATGTTAAAATTAAGAAAAACAACATGTTTAATAGTGTTTATGAAATTGCAGGTGAATTTTTCTGCATAATTGAAACAAACGGTATAAATTATGCATTTTCTGAATCTAATAGTCAAGGTTTGAAGATATTAACTTAAGAAATCAGTATTTTATAAGCATATGAAAAAAATGAAATTTGGAATTTGTTAATAATGACACATAAACGTGCTTAATATAGTTTTTATGAAACTTCAGGTAAAATGTAACAGATAATTGATATATATGGTACTTATAATTTAATTTCTGAATGTAATGATCAAGATTTGAAGATATTAACTTAAAAAATCAGTTTTTAATTCACATTTGAAAAAAAAAGATCATACAATCTTATGTTAAAATTAAGAAAAACAACATGTTTAATAGTGTTTATGAAATTGCAGGTGAATTTTTCTGCATAATTGAAACAAACGGTATAAATTATGCATTTTCTAAATCTAATAGTCAAGGTTTGAAGATATTAACTTAAGAAATCAGTATTTTATAAGCATATGAAAAAAATGAAATTTGGAATTTGTTAATAATGACACATAAACGTGCTTAATATAGTTTTTATGAAACTTCAGGTAAAATGTAACAGATAATTGATATATATGGTACTTATAATTCAAATTCTGAATGTAATGATCAAGATTTGAAGATATTAACTTAAAAAATCAGTTTTTAATTCACATATGAAAAAACAAGATCATACAATCTTATGTTAAAATTAAGAAAAACAACATGTTTAATAGTGTTTATGAAATTGCAGGTGAATTTTTCTGCATAATTGAAACAAACTGTATAAATTATGCATTTTCTGAATCTAATAGTCAAGGATTGAAGATATTAACTTAAGAAATCAGTATTTTATAAGCATTTGAAAAAAATGAAATTTGGAATTTGTTAATAATGACACATAAACGTGCTTAATATAGTTTTTATGAAACTTCAGGTAAAATGTAACAGATAATTGATATATATGATACTTATAATTCAATTTCTGAATGTAATGATCAAGATTTGAAGATATTAACTTAAAAAATCAGTTTTTAATTCACATTTGAAAAAAAAAAGATCATACAATCTTATGTTAAAATTAAGAAAAACAACATGTTTAATAGTGTTTATGAAATTGCAGGTGAATTTTTCTGCATAATTGAAACAAACTATATAAATTATGCATTTTCTGAATCTAATAGTCAAGGATTGAAGATATTAACTTAAGAAATCAGTATTTTATAAGCATTTGAAAAAAATGAAATTTGGAATTTGTTAATAATGACACATAAACGTGCTTAATATAGTTTTTATGAAACTTCAGGTAAAATGTAACAGATAATTGATATATATGGTACTTATAATTCAATTTCTGAATGTAATGATCAAGATTTGAAGATATTAACTTAAAAAATAAGTTTTTAATTCACATTTGAAAAAAAAAGATCATACAATCTTATGTTAAAATTAAGAAAAACAACATGTTTAATAGTGTTTATGAAATTGCAGGTGAATTTTTCTGCATAATTGAAACAAACGGTATAAATTATGCATTTTCTGAATCTAATAGTCAAGGTTTGAAGATATTAACTTAAGAAATCAGTATTTTATAAGCATATGAAAAAAATGAAATTTGGAATTTGTTAATAATGACACATAAACGTGCTTAATATAGTTTTTATGAAACTTCAGGTAAAATGTAACAAATAATTGATATATATGGTACTTATAATTCAATTTCTGAATGTAATGATCAAGATTTGAAGATATTAACTTAAAAAATCAGTTTTTAATTCACATTTGAAAAAAAAAGATCATACAATCTTATGTTAAAATTAAGAAAAACAACATGTTTAATAGTGTTTATGAAATTGCAGGTGAATTTTTCTGCATAATTGAAACAAACGGTATAAATTATGCATTTTCTAAATCTAATAGTCAAGGTTTGAAGATATTAACTTAAGAAATCAGTATTTTATAAGCATATGAAAAAAATGAAATTTGGAATTTGTTAATAATGACACATAAACGTGCTTAATATAGTTTTTATGAAACTTCAGGTAAAATGTAACAGATAATTGATATATATGGTACTTATAATTCAAATTCTGAATGTAATGATCAAGATTTGAAGATATTAACTTAAAAAATCAGTTTTTAATTCACATTTGAAAAAACAAGATCATACAATCTTATGTTAAAATTAAGAAAAACAACATGTTTAATAGTGTTTATGAAATTGCAGGTGAATTTTTCTGCATAATTGAAACAAACTGTATAAATTATGCATTTTCTGAATCTAATAGTCAAGGATTGAAGATATTAACTTAAGAAATCAGTATTTTATAAGCATTTGAAAAAAATGAAATTTGGAATTTGTTAATAATGACACATAAACGTGCTTAATATAGTTTTTATGAAACTTCAGGTAAAATGTAACAGATAATTGATATATATGATACTTATAATTCAATTTCTGAATGTAATGATCAAGATTTGAAGATATTAACTTAAAAAATCAGTTTTTAATTCACATTTGAAAAAAAAAAGATCATACAATCTTATGTTAAAATTAAGAAAAACAACATGTTTAATAGTGTTTATGAAATTGCAGGTGAATTTTTCTGCATAATTGAAACAAACTATATAAATTATGCATTTTCTGAATCTAATAGTCAAGGATTGAAGATATTAACTTAAGAAATCAGTATTTTATAAGCATTTGAAAAAAATGAAATTTGGAATTTGTTAATAATGACACATAAACGTGCTTAATATAGTTTTTATGAAACTTCAGGTAAAATGTAACAGATAATTGATATATATGGTACTTATAATTCAATTTCTGAATGTAATGATCAAGATTTGAAGATATTAACTTAAAAAATAAGTTTTTAATTCACATTTGAAAAAAAAAGATCATACAATCTTATGTTAAAATTAAGAAAAACAACATGTTTAATAGTGTTTATGAAATTGCAGGTGAATTTTTCTGCATAATTGAAACAAACGGTATAAATTATGCATTTTCTGAATCTAATAGTCAAGGTTTGAAGATATTAACTTAAGAAATCAGTATTTTATAAGCATATGAAAAAAATGAAATTTGGAATTTGTTAATAATGACACATAAACGTGCTTAATATAGTTTTTATGAAACTTCAGGTAAAATGTAACAAATAATTGATATATATGGTACTTATAATTCAATTTCTGAATGTAATGATCAAGATTTGAAGATATTAACTTAAAAAATCAGTTTTTAATTCACATTTGAAAAAAAAAGATCATACAATCTTATGTTAAAATTAAGAAAAACAACATGTTTAATAGTGTTTATGAAATTGCAGGTGAATTTTTCTGCATAATTGAAACAAACTGTATAAATTATGCATTTTCTGAATCTAATAGTCAAGGATTGAAGATATTAACTTAAGAAATCAGTATTTTATAAGCATTTGAAAAAAATGAAATTTGGAATTTGTTAATAATGACACATAAACGTGCTTAATATAGTTTTTATGAAACTTCAGGTAAAATGTAACAGATAATTGATATATATGGTACTTATAATTCAATTTCTGAATGTAATGATCAAGATTTGAAGATATTAACTTAAAAAATCAGTTTTTAATTCACATTTGAAAAAAAAAAGATCATACAATCTTATGTTAAAATTAAGAAAAACAACATGTTTAATAGTGTTTATGAAATTGCAGGTGAATTTTTCTGCATAATTGAAACAAACGGTATAAATTATGCATTTTCTGAATCTAATAGTCAAGGTTTGAAGATATTAACTTAAGAAATCAGTATTTTATAAGCATATGAAAAAAATGAAATTTGGAATTTGTTAATAATGACACATAAACGTGCTTAATATAGTTTTTAAGAAACTTCAGGTAAAATGTAACAGATAATTGATATATATGGTACTTATAATTCAATTTCTGAATGTAATGATCAAGATTTGAAGATATTAACTTAAAAAATCAGTTTTTAATTCACATTTGAAAAAAAAAGATCATACAATCTTATGTTAAAATTAAGAAAAACAACATGTTTAATAGTGTTTATGAAATTGCAGGTGAATTTTTCTGCATAATTGAAACAAACTGTATAAATTATGCATTTTCTGAATCTAATAGTCAAGGATTGAAGATATTAACTTAAGAAATCAGTATTTTATAAGCATTTGAAAAAAATGAAATTTGGAATTTGTTAATAATGACACATAAACGTGCTTAATATAGTTTTTATGAAACTTCAGGTAAAATGTAACAGATAATTGATATATATGGTACTTATAATTCAATTTCTGAATGTAATGATCAAGATTTGAAGATATTAACTTAAAAAATCAGTTTTTAATTCACATTTGAAAAAAAAAGATCATACAATCTTATGTTAAAATTAAGAAAAACAACATGTTTAATTGTGTTTATGAAATTGCAGGTGAATTTTTCTGCATAATTGAAACAAACTGTATAAATTATGCATTTTCTGAATCTAATAGTCAAGGATTGAAGATATTAACTTAAGAAATCAGTATTTTATAAGCATATGAAAAAAATGAAATTTGGAATTTGTTAATAATGACACATAAACGTGCTTAATATAGTTTTTATGAAACTTCAGGTAAAATGTAACAGATAATTGATATATATGGTACTTATAATTCAATTTCTGAATGTAATGATCAAGATTTGAAGATATTAACTTAAAAAATAAGTTTTTAATTCACATTTGAAAAAAAAAGATGATACAATCTTATGTTAAAATTAAGAAAAACAACATGTTTAATAGTGTTTATGAAATTGCAGGTGAATTTTTCTGCATAATTGAAACAAACGGTATAAATTATGCATTTTCTGAATCTAATAGTCAAGGTTTGAAGATATTAACTTAAGAAATCAGTATTTTATAAGCATATGAAAAAAATGAAATTTGGAATTTGTTAATAATGACACATAAACGTGCTTAATATAGTTTTTATGAAACTTCAGGTAAAATGTAACAGATAATTGATATATATGGTACTTATAATTCAATTTCTGAATGTAATGATCAAGATTTGAAGATATTAACTTAAAAAATCAGTTTTTAATTCACATTTGAAAAAAAAAGATCATACAATCTTATGTTAAAATTAAGAAAAACAACATGTTTAATTGTGTTTATGAAATTGCAGGTGAATTTTTCTGCATAATTGAAACAAACTGTATAAATTATGCATTTTCTGAATCTAATAGTCAAGGATTGAAGATATTAACTTAAGAAATCAGTATTTTATAAGCATTTGAAAAAAATGAAATTTGGAATTTGTTAATAATGACACATAAACGTGCTTAATATAGTTTTTATGAAACTTCAGGTAAAATGTAACAGATAATTGATATATATGGTACTTATAATTCAATTTCTGAATGTAATGATCAAGATTTGAAGATATTAACTTAAAAAATCAGTTTTTAATTCACATTTGAAAAAAAAAGATCATACAATCTTATGTTAAAATTAAGAAAAACAACATGTTTAATAGTGTTTATGAAATTGCAGGTGAATTTTTCTGCATAATTGAAACAAACGGTATAAATTATGCATTTTCTGAATCTAATAGTCAAGGTTTGAAGATATTAACTTAAGAAATCAGTATTTTATAAGCATATGAAAAAAATGAAATTTGGAATTTGTTAATAATGACACATAAACGTGCTTAATATAGTTTTTAAGAAACTTCAGGTAAAATGTAACAGATAATTGATATATATGGTACTTATAATTCAATTTCTGAATGTAATGATCAAGATTTGAAGATATTAACTTAAAAAATCAGTTTTTAATTCACATTTGAAAAAAAAAGATCATACAATCTTATGTTAAAATTAAGAAAAACAACATGTTTAATAGTGTTTATGAAATTGCAGGTGAATTTTTCTGCATAATTGAAACAAACTGTATAAATTATGCATTTTCTGAATCTAATAGTCAAGGATTGAAGATATTAACTTAAGAAATCAGTATTTTATAAGCATTTGAAAAAAATGAAATTTGGAATTTGTTAATAATGACACATAAAAATGCATATAATAGTTTTTATGAAACTTCAGGTAATATGTAACAGATAATTGATATATATGGTACTTATAATTCAATTTCTGAATGTAATGATCAAGATTTGAAGATATTAACTTAAAAAATCAGTTTTTAATTCACATTTGAAAAAAAAAGATCATACAATCTTATGTTAAAATTAAGAAAAACAACATGTTTAATTGTGTTTATGAAATTGCAGGTGAATTTTTCTGCATAATTGAAACAAACTGTATAAATTATGCATTTTCTGAATCTAATAGTCAAGGATTGAAGATATTAACTTAAGAAATCAGTATTTTATAAGCATTTGAAAAAAATGAAATTTGGAATTTGTTAATAATGACACATAAACGTGCTTAATATAGTTTTTATGAAACTTCAGGTAAAATGTAACAGATAATTGATATATATGGTACTTATAATTCAATTTCTGAATGTAATGATCAAGATTTGAAGATATTAACTTAAAAAATCAGTTTTTAATTCACATTTGAAAAAAAAAAGATCATACAATCTTATGTTAAAATTAAGAAAAACAACATGTTTAATAGTGTTTATGAAATTGCAGGTGAATTTTTCTGCATAATTGAAACAAACGGTATAAATTATGCATTTTCTGAATCTAATAGTCAAGGTTTGAAGATATTAACTTAAGAAATCAGTATTTTATAAGCATATGAAAAAAATGAAATTTGGAATTTGTTAATAATGACACATAAACGTGCTTAATATAGTTTTTAAGAAACTTCAGGTAAAATGTAACAGATAATTGATATATATGGTACTTATAATTCAATTTCTGAATGTAATGATCAAGATTTGAAGATATTAACTTAAAAAATCAGTTTTTAATTCACATTTGAAAAAAAAAGATCATACAATCTTATGTTAAAATTAAGAAAAACAACATGTTTAATAGTGTTTATGAAATTGCAGGTGAATTTTTCTGCATAATTGAAACAAACTGTATAAATTATGCATTTTCTGAATCTAATAGTCAAGGATTGAAGATATTAACTTAAGAAATCAGTATTTTATAAGCATTTGAAAAAAATGAAATTTGGAATTTGTTAATAATGACACATAAACGTGCTTAATATAGTTTTTATGAAACTTCAGGTAAAATGTAACAGATAATTGATATATATGGTACTTATAATTCAATTTCTGAATGTAATGATCAAGATTTGAAGATATTAACTTAAAAAATCAGTTTTTAATTCACATTTGAAAAAAAAAGATCATACAATCTTATGTTAAAATTAAGAAAAACAACATGTTTAATTGTGTTTATGAAATTGCAGGTGAATTTTTCTGCATAATTGAAACAAACTGTATAAATTATGCATTTTCTGAATCTAATAGTCAAGGATTGAAGATATTAACTTAAGAAATCAGTATTTTATAAGCATATGAAAAAAATGAAATTTGGAATTTGTTAATAATGACACATAAACGTGCTTAATATAGTTTTTATGAAACTTCAGGTAAAATGTAACAGATAATTGATATATATGGTACTTATAATTCAATTTCTGAATGTAATGATCAAGATTTGAAGATATTAACTTAAAAAATAAGTTTTTAATTCACATTTGAAAAAAAAAGATGATACAATCTTATGTTAAAATTAAGAAAAACAACATGTTTAATAGTGTTTATGAAATTGCAGGTGAATTTTTCTGCATAATTGAAACAAACGGTATAAATTATGCATTTTCTGAATCTAATAGTCAAGGTTTGAAGATATTAACTTAAGAAATCAGTATTTTATAAGCATATGAAAAAAATGAAATTTGGAATTTGTTAATAATGACACATAAACGTGCTTAATATAGTTTTTATGAAACTTCAGGTAAAATGTAACAGATAATTGATATATATGGTACTTATAATTCAATTTCTGAATGTAATGATCAAGATTTGAAGATATTAACTTAAAAAATCAGTTTTTAATTCACATTTGAAAAAAAAAGATCATACAATCTTATGTTAAAATTAAGAAAAACAACATGTTTAATTGTGTTTATGAAATTGCAGGTGAATTTTTCTGCATAATTGAAACAAACTGTATAAATTATGCATTTTCTGAATCTAATAGTCAAGGATTGAAGATATTAACTTAAGAAATCAGTATTTTATAAGCATTTGAAAAAAATGAAATTTGGAATTTGTTAATAATGACACATAAACGTGCTTAATATAGTTTTTATGAAACTTCAGGTAAAATGTAACAGATAATTGATATATATGGTACTTATAATTCAAATTCTGAATGTAATGATCAAGATTTGAAGATATTAACTTAAAAAATCAGTTTTTAATTCACATATGAAAAAACAAGATCATACAATCTTATGTTAAAATTAAGAAAAACAACATGTTTAATAGTGTTTATGAAATTGCAGGTGAATTTTTCTGCATAATTGAAACAAACTGTATAAATTATGCATTTTCTGAATCTAATAGTCAAGGATTGAAGATATTAACTTAAGAAATCAGTATTTTATAAGCATTTGAAAAAAATGAAATTTGGAATTTGTTAATAATGACACATAAACGTGCTTAATATAGTTTTTATGAAACTTCAGGTAAAATGTAACAGATAATTGATATATATGATACTTATAATTCAATTTCTGAATGTAATGATCAAGATTTGAAGATATTAACTTAAAAAATCAGTTTTTAATTCACATTTGAAAAAAAAAAGATCATACAATCTTATGTTAAAATTAAGAAAAACAACATGTTTAATAGTGTTTATGAAATTGCAGGTGAATTTTTCTGCATAATTGAAACAAACTATATAAATTATGCATTTTCTGAATCTAATAGTCAAGGATTGAAGATATTAACTTAAGAAATCAGTATTTTATAAGCATTTGAAAAAAATGAAATTTGGAATTTGTTAATAATGACACATAAACGTGCTTAATATAGTTTTTATGAAACTTCAGGTAAAATGTAACAGATAATTGATATATATGGTACTTATAATTCAATTTCTGAATGTAATGATCAAGATTTGAAGATATTAACTTAAAAAATAAGTTTTTAATTCACATTTGAAAAAAAAAGATCATACAATCTTATGTTAAAATTAAGAAAAACAACATGTTTAATAGTGTTTATGAAATTGCAGGTGAATTTTTCTGCATAATTGAAACAAACGGTATAAATTATGCATTTTCTGAATCTAATAGTCAAGGTTTGAAGATATTAACTTAAGAAATCAGTATTTTATAAGCATATGAAAAAAATGAAATTTGGAATTTGTTAATAATGACACATAAACGTGCTTAATATAGTTTTTATGAAACTTCAGGTAAAATGTAACAAATAATTGATATATATGGTACTTATAATTCAATTTCTGAATGTAATGATCAAGATTTGAAGATATTAACTTAAAAAATCAGTTTTTAATTCACATTTGAAAAAAAAAGATCATACAATCTTATGTTAAAATTAAGAAAAACAACATGTTTAATAGTGTTTATGAAATTGCAGGTGAATTTTTCTGCATAATTGAAACAAACGGTATAAATTATGCATTTTCTAAATCTAATAGTCAAGGTTTGAAGATATTAACTTAAGAAATCAGTATTTTATAAGCATATGAAAAAAATGAAATTTGGAATTTGTTAATAATGACACATAAACGTGCTTAATATAGTTTTTATGAAACTTCAGGTAAAATGTAACAGATAATTGATATATATGGTACTTATAATTCAAATTCTGAATGTAATGATCAAGATTTGAAGATATTAACTTAAAAAATCAGTTTTTAATTCACATTTGAAAAAACAAGATCATACAATCTTATGTTAAAATTAAGAAAAACAACATGTTTAATAGTGTTTATGAAATTGCAGGTGAATTTTTCTGCATAATTGAAACAAACTGTATAAATTATGCATTTTCTGAATCTAATAGTCAAGGATTGAAGATATTAACTTAAGAAATCAGTATTTTATAAGCATTTGAAAAAAATGAAATTTGGAATTTGTTAATAATGACACATAAACGTGCTTAATATAGTTTTTATGAAACTTCAGGTAAAATGTAACAGATAATTGATATATATGATACTTATAATTCAATTTCTGAATGTAATGATCAAGATTTGAAGATATTAACTTAAAAAATCAGTTTTTAATTCACATTTGAAAAAAAAAAGATCATACAATCTTATGTTAAAATTAAGAAAAACAACATGTTTAATAGTGTTTATGAAATTGCAGGTGAATTTTTCTGCATAATTGAAACAAACTATATAAATTATGCATTTTCTGAATCTAATAGTCAAGGATTGAAGATATTAACTTAAGAAATCAGTATTTTATAAGCATTTGAAAAAAATGAAATTTGGAATTTGTTAATAATGACACATAAACGTGCTTAATATAGTTTTTATGAAACTTCAGGTAAAATGTAACAGATAATTGATATATATGGTACTTATAATTCAATTTCTGAATGTAATGATCAAGATTTGAAGATATTAACTTAAAAAATAAGTTTTTAATTCACATTTGAAAAAAAAAGATCATACAATCTTATGTTAAAATTAAGAAAAACAACATGTTTAATAGTGTTTATGAAATTGCAGGTGAATTTTTCTGCATAATTGAAACAAACGGTATAAATTATGCATTTTCTGAATCTAATAGTCAAGGTTTGAAGATATTAACTTAAGAAATCAGTATTTTATAAGCATATGAAAAAAATGAAATTTGGAATTTGTTAATAATGACACATAAACGTGCTTAATATAGTTTTTATGAAACTTCAGGTAAAATGTAACAAATAATTGATATATATGGTACTTATAATTCAATTTCTGAATGTAATGATCAAGATTTGAAGATATTAACTTAAAAAATCAGTTTTTAATTCACATTTGAAAAAAAAAGATCATACAATCTTATGTTAAAATTAAGAAAAACAACATGTTTAATAGTGTTTATGAAATTGCAGGTGAATTTTTCTGCATAATTGAAACAAACTGTATAAATTATGCATTTTCTGAATCTAATAGTCAAGGATTGAAGATATTAACTTAAGAAATCAGTATTTTATAAGCATTTGAAAAAAATGAAATTTGGAATTTGTTAATAATGACACATAAACGTGCTTAATATAGTTTTTATGAAACTTCAGGTAAAATGTAACAGATAATTGATATATATGGTACTTATAATTCAATTTCTGAATGTAATGATCAAGATTTGAAGATATTAACTTAAAAAATCAGTTTTTAATTCACATTTGAAAAAAAAAAGATCATACAATCTTATGTTAAAATTAAGAAAAACAACATGTTTAATAGTGTTTATGAAATTGCAGGTGAATTTTTCTGCATAATTGAAACAAACGGTATAAATTATGCATTTTCTGAATCTAATAGTCAAGGTTTGAAGATATTAACTTAAGAAATCAGTATTTTATAAGCATATGAAAAAAATGAAATTTGGAATTTGTTAATAATGACACATAAACGTGCTTAATATAGTTTTTAAGAAACTTCAGGTAAAATGTAACAGATAATTGATATATATGGTACTTATAATTCAATTTCTGAATGTAATGATCAAGATTTGAAGATATTAACTTAAAAAATCAGTTTTTAATTCACATTTGAAAAAAAAAGATCATACAATCTTATGTTAAAATTAAGAAAAACAACATGTTTAATAGTGTTTATGAAATTGCAGGTGAATTTTTCTGCATAATTGAAACAAACTGTATAAATTATGCATTTTCTGAATCTAATAGTCAAGGATTGAAGATATTAACTTAAGAAATCAGTATTTTATAAGCATTTGAAAAAAATGAAATTTGGAATTTGTTAATAATGACACATAAACGTGCTTAATATAGTTTTTATGAAACTTCAGGTAAAATGTAACAGATAATTGATATATATGGTACTTATAATTCAATTTCTGAATGTAATGATCAAGATTTGAAGATATTAACTTAAAAAATCAGTTTTTAATTCACATTTGAAAAAAAAAGATCATACAATCTTATGTTAAAATTAAGAAAAACAACATGTTTAATTGTGTTTATGAAATTGCAGGTGAATTTTTCTGCATAATTGAAACAAACTGTATAAATTATGCATTTTCTGAATCTAATAGTCAAGGATTGAAGATATTAACTTAAGAAATCAGTATTTTATAAGCATATGAAAAAAATGAAATTTGGAATTTGTTAATAATGACACATAAACGTGCTTAATATAGTTTTTATGAAACTTCAGGTAAAATGTAACAGATAATTGATATATATGGTACTTATAATTCAATTTCTGAATGTAATGATCAAGATTTGAAGATATTAACTTAAAAAATAAGTTTTTAATTCACATTTGAAAAAAAAAGATGATACAATCTTATGTTAAAATTAAGAAAAACAACATGTTTAATAGTGTTTATGAAATTGCAGGTGAATTTTTCTGCATAATTGAAACAAACGGTATAAATTATGCATTTTCTGAATCTAATAGTCAAGGTTTGAAGATATTAACTTAAGAAATCAGTATTTTATAAGCATATGAAAAAAATGAAATTTGGAATTTGTTAATAATGACACATAAACGTGCTTAATATAGTTTTTATGAAACTTCAGGTAAAATGTAACAGATAATTGATATATATGGTACTTATAATTCAATTTCTGAATGTAATGATCAAGATTTGAAGATATTAACTTAAAAAATCAGTTTTTAATTCACATTTGAAAAAAAAAGATCATACAATCTTATGTTAAAATTAAGAAAAACAACATGTTTAATTGTGTTTATGAAATTGCAGGTGAATTTTTCTGCATAATTGAAACAAACTGTATAAATTATGCATTTTCTGAATCTAATAGTCAAGGATTGAAGATATTAACTTAAGAAATCAGTATTTTATAAGCATTTGAAAAAAATGAAATTTGGAATTTGTTAATAATGACACATAAACGTGCTTAATATAGTTTTTATGAAACTTCAGGTAAAATGTAACAGATAATTGATATATATGGTACTTATAATTCAATTTCTGAATGTAATGATCAAGATTTGAAGATATTAACTTAAAAAATCAGTTTTTAATTCACATTTGAAAAAAAAAGATCATACAATCTTATGTTAAAATTAAGAAAAACAACATGTTTAATAGTGTTTATGAAATTGCAGGTGAATTTTTCTGCATAATTGAAACAAACGGTATAAATTATGCATTTTCTGAATCTAATAGTCAAGGTTTGAAGATATTAACTTAAGAAATCAGTATTTTATAAGCATATGAAAAAAATGAAATTTGGAATTTGTTAATAATGACACATAAACGTGCTTAATATAGTTTTTAAGAAACTTCAGGTAAAATGTAACAGATAATTGATATATATGGTACTTATAATTCAATTTCTGAATGTAATGATCAAGATTTGAAGATATTAACTTAAAAAATCAGTTTTTAATTCACATTTGAAAAAAAAAGATCATACAATCTTATGTTAAAATTAAGAAAAACAACATGTTTAATAGTGTTTATGAAATTGCAGGTGAATTTTTCTGCATAATTGAAACAAACTGTATAAATTATGCATTTTCTGAATCTAATAGTCAAGGATTGAAGATATTAACTTAAGAAATCAGTATTTTATAAGCATTTGAAAAAAATGAAATTTGGAATTTGTTAATAATGACACATAAACGTGCTTAATATAGTTTTTATGAAACTTCAGGTAAAATGTAACAGATAATTGATATATATGATACTTATAATTCAATTTCTGAATGTAATGATCAAGATTTGAAGATATTAACTTAAAAAATCAGTTTTTAATTCACATTTGAAAAAAAAAAGATCATACAATCTTATGTTAAAATTAAGAAAAACAACATGTTTAATAGTGTTTATGAAATTGCAGGTGAATTTTTCTGCATAATTGAAACAAACTATATAAATTATGCATTTTCTGAATCTAATAGTCAAGGATTGAAGATATTAACTTAAGAAATCAGTATTTTATAAGCATTTGAAAAAAATGAAATTTGGAATTTGTTAATAATGACACATAAACGTGCTTAATATAGTTTTTATGAAACTTCAGGTAAAATGTAACAGATAATTGATATATATGGTACTTATAATTCAATTTCTGAATGTAATGATCAAGATTTGAAGATATTAACTTAAAAAATAAGTTTTTAATTCACATTTGAAAAAAAAAGATCATACAATCTTATGTTAAAATTAAGAAAAACAACATGTTTAATAGTGTTTATGAAATTGCAGGTGAATTTTTCTGCATAATTGAAACAAACGGTATAAATTATGCATTTTCTGAATCTAATAGTCAAGGTTTGAAGATATTAACTTAAGAAATCAGTATTTTATAAGCATATGAAAAAAATGAAATTTGGAATTTGTTAATAATGACACATAAACGTGCTTAATATAGTTTTTATGAAACTTCAGGTAAAATGTAACAAATAATTGATATATATGGTACTTATAATTCAATTTCTGAATGTAATGATCAAGATTTGAAGATATTAACTTAAAAAATCAGTTTTTAATTCACATTTGAAAAAAAAAGATCATACAATCTTATGTTAAAATTAAGAAAAACAACATGTTTAATAGTGTTTATGAAATTGCAGGTGAATTTTTCTGCATAATTGAAACAAACTGTATAAATTATGCATTTTCTGAATCTAATAGTCAAGGATTGAAGATATTAACTTAAGAAATCAGTATTTTATAAGCATTTGAAAAAAATGAAATTTGGAATTTGTTAATAATGACACATAAACGTGCTTAATATAGTTTTTATGAAACTTCAGGTAAAATGTAACAGATAATTGATATATATGGTACTTATAATTCAATTTCTGAATGTAATGATCAAGATTTGAAGATATTAACTTAAAAAATCAGTTTTTAATTCACATTTGAAAAAAAAAAGATCATACAATCTTATGTTAAAATTAAGAAAAACAACATGTTTAATAGTGTTTATGAAATTGCAGGTGAATTTTTCTGCATAATTGAAACAAACGGTATAAATTATGCATTTTCTGAATCTAATAGTCAAGGTTTGAAGATATTAACTTAAGAAATCAGTATTTTATAAGCATATGAAAAAAATGAAATTTGGAATTTGTTAATAATGACACATAAACGTGCTTAATATAGTTTTTAAGAAACTTCAGGTAAAATGTAACAGATAATTGATATATATGGTACTTATAATTCAATTTCTGAATGTAATGATCAAGATTTGAAGATATTAACTTAAAAAATCAGTTTTTAATTCACATTTGAAAAAAAAAGATCATACAATCTTATGTTAAAATTAAGAAAAACAACATGTTTAATAGTGTTTATGAAATTGCAGGTGAATTTTTCTGCATAATTGAAACAAACTGTATAAATTATGCATTTTCTGAATCTAATAGTCAAGGATTGAAGATATTAACTTAAGAAATCAGTATTTTATAAGCATTTGAAAAAAATGAAATTTGGAATTTGTTAATAATGACACATAAACGTGCTTAATATAGTTTTTATGAAACTTCAGGTAAAATGTAACAGATAATTGATATATATGGTACTTATAATTCAATTTCTGAATGTAATGATCAAGATTTGAAGATATTAACTTAAAAAATCAGTTTTTAATTCACATTTGAAAAAAAAAGATCATACAATCTTATGTTAAAATTAAGAAAAACAACATGTTTAATTGTGTTTATGAAATTGCAGGTGAATTTTTCTGCATAATTGAAACAAACTGTATAAATTATGCATTTTCTGAATCTAATAGTCAAGGATTGAAGATATTAACTTAAGAAATCAGTATTTTATAAGCATATGAAAAAAATGAAATTTGGAATTTGTTAATAATGACACATAAACGTGCTTAATATAGTTTTTATGAAACTTCAGGTAAAATGTAACAGATAATTGATATATATGGTACTTATAATTCAATTTCTGAATGTAATGATCAAGATTTGAAGATATTAACTTAAAAAATAAGTTTTTAATTCACATTTGAAAAAAAAAGATGATACAATCTTATGTTAAAATTAAGAAAAACAACATGTTTAATAGTGTTTATGAAATTGCAGGTGAATTTTTCTGCATAATTGAAACAAACGGTATAAATTATGCATTTTCTGAATCTAATAGTCAAGGTTTGAAGATATTAACTTAAGAAATCAGTATTTTATAAGCATATGAAAAAAATGAAATTTGGAATTTGTTAATAATGACACATAAACGTGCTTAATATAGTTTTTATGAAACTTCAGGTAAAATGTAACAGATAATTGATATATATGGTACTTATAATTCAATTTCTGAATGTAATGATCAAGATTTGAAGATATTAACTTAAAAAATCAGTTTTTAATTCACATTTGAAAAAAAAAGATCATACAATCTTATGTTAAAATTAAGAAAAACAACATGTTTAATTGTGTTTATGAAATTGCAGGTGAATTTTTCTGCATAATTGAAACAAACTGTATAAATTATGCATTTTCTGAATCTAATAGTCAAGGATTGAAGATATTAACTTAAGAAATCAGTATTTTATAAGCATTTGAAAAAAATGAAATTTGGAATTTGTTAATAATGACACATAAACGTGCTTAATATAGTTTTTATGAAACTTCAGGTAAAATGTAACAGATAATTGATATATATGGTACTTATAATTCAATTTCTGAATGTAATGATCAAGATTTGAAGATATTAACTTAAAAAATCAGTTTTTAATTCACATTTGAAAAAAAAAGATCATACAATCTTATGTTAAAATTAAGAAAAACAACATGTTTAATAGTGTTTATGAAATTGCAGGTGAATTTTTCTGCATAATTGAAACAAACGGTATAAATTATGCATTTTCTGAATCTAATAGTCAAGGTTTGAAGATATTAACTTAAGAAATCAGTATTTTATAAGCATATGAAAAAAATGAAATTTGGAATTTGTTAATAATGACACATAAACGTGCTTAATATAGTTTTTAAGAAACTTCAGGTAAAATGTAACAGATAATTGATATATATGGTACTTATAATTCAATTTCTGAATGTAATGATCAAGATTTGAAGATATTAACTTAAAAAATCAGTTTTTAATTCACATTTGAAAAAAAAAGATCATACAATCTTATGTTAAAATTAAGAAAAACAACATGTTTAATAGTGTTTATGAAATTGCAGGTGAATTTTTCTGCATAATTGAAACAAACTGTATAAATTATGCATTTTCTGAATCTAATAGTCAAGGATTGAAGATATTAACTTAAGAAATCAGTATTTTATAAGCATTTGAAAAAAATGAAATTTGGAATTTGTTAATAATGACACATAAAAATGCATATAATAGTTTTTATGAAACTTCAGGTAATATGTAACAGATAATTGATATATATGGTACTTATAATTCAATTTCTGAATGTAATGATCAAGATTTGAAGATATTAACTTAAAAAATCAGTTTTTAATTCACATTTGAAAAAAAAAGATCATACAATCTTATGTTAAAATTAAGAAAAACAACATGTTTAATTGTGTTTATGAAATTGCAGGTGAATT
The DNA here is from genome assembly GCA_036289425.1 of Rhopalosiphum nymphaeae. Taxonomy (NCBI): domain Eukaryota; kingdom Metazoa; phylum Arthropoda; class Insecta; order Hemiptera; family Aphididae; genus Rhopalosiphum; species Rhopalosiphum nymphaeae. The sequence goes on from JAZAQC010000017.1 coordinate 4,922,482, forward strand.
TTTCTGCATAATTGAAACAAACTGTATAAATTATGCATTTTCTGAATCTAATAGTCAAGGATTGAAGATATTAACTTAAGAAATCAGTATTTTATAAGCATTTGAAAAAAATGAAATTTGGAATTTGTTAATAATGACACATAAACGTGCTTAATATAGTTTTTATGAAACTTCAGGTAAAATGTAACAGATAATTGATATATATGGTACTTATAATTCAATTTCTGAATGTAATGATCAAGATTTGAAGATATTAACTTAAAAAATCAGTTTTTAATTCACATTTGAAAAAAAAAAGATCATACAATCTTATGTTAAAATTAAGAAAAACAACATGTTTAATAGTGTTTATGAAATTGCAGGTGAATTTTTCTGCATAATTGAAACAAACGGTATAAATTATGCATTTTCTGAATCTAATAGTCAAGGTTTGAAGATATTAACTTAAGAAATCAGTATTTTATAAGCATATGAAAAAAATGAAATTTGGAATTTGTTAATAATGACACATAAACGTGCTTAATATAGTTTTTAAGAAACTTCAGGTAAAATGTAACAGATAATTGATATATATGGTACTTATAATTCAATTTCTGAATGTAATGATCAAGATTTGAAGATATTAACTTAAAAAATCAGTTTTTAATTCACATTTGAAAAAAAAAGATCATACAATCTTATGTTAAAATTAAGAAAAACAACATGTTTAATAGTGTTTATGAAATTGCAGGTGAATTTTTCTGCATAATTGAAACAAACTGTATAAATTATGCATTTTCTGAATCTAATAGTCAAGGATTGAAGATATTAACTTAAGAAATCAGTATTTTATAAGCATTTGAAAAAAATGAAATTTGGAATTTGTTAATAATGACACATAAACGTGCTTAATATAGTTTTTATGAAACTTCAGGTAAAATGTAACAGATAATTGATATATATGGTACTTATAATTCAATTTCTGAATGTAATGATCAAGATTTGAAGATATTAACTTAAAAAATCAGTTTTTAATTCACATTTGAAAAAAAAAGATCATACAATCTTATGTTAAAATTAAGAAAAACAACATGTTTAATTGTGTTTATGAAATTGCAGGTGAATTTTTCTGCATAATTGAAACAAACTGTATAAATTATGCATTTTCTGAATCTAATAGTCAAGGATTGAAGATATTAACTTAAGAAATCAGTATTTTATAAGCATATGAAAAAAATGAAATTTGGAATTTGTTAATAATGACACATAAACGTGCTTAATATAGTTTTTATGAAACTTCAGGTAAAATGTAACAGATAATTGATATATATGGTACTTATAATTCAATTTCTGAATGTAATGATCAAGATTTGAAGATATTAACTTAAAAAATAAGTTTTTAATTCACATTTGAAAAAAAAAGATGATACAATCTTATGTTAAAATTAAGAAAAACAACATGTTTAATAGTGTTTATGAAATTGCAGGTGAATTTTTCTGCATAATTGAAACAAACGGTATAAATTATGCATTTTCTGAATCTAATAGTCAAGGTTTGAAGATATTAACTTAAGAAATCAGTATTTTATAAGCATATGAAAAAAATGAAATTTGGAATTTGTTAATAATGACACATAAACGTGCTTAATATAGTTTTTATGAAACTTCAGGTAAAATGTAACAGATTATTGATATATATGGTACTTATAATTCAATTTCTGAATGTAATGATCAAGATTTGAAGATATTAACTTAAAAAATCAGTTTTTAATTCACATTTGAAAAAAAAAGATCATACAATCTTATGTTAAAATTAAGAAAAACAACATGTTTAATTGTGTTTATGAAATTGCAGGTGAATTTTTCTGCATAATTGAAACAAACTGTATAAATTATGCATTTTCTGAATCTAATAGTCAAGGATTGAAGATATTAACTTAAGAAATCAGTATTTTATAAGCATTTGAAAAAAATGAAATTTGGAATTTGTTAATAATGACACATAAACGTGCTTAATATAGTTTTTATGAAACTTCAGGTAAAATGTAACAGATAATTGATATATATGGTACTTATAATTCAATTTCTGAATGTAATGATCAAGATTTGAAGATATTAACTTAAAAAATCAGTTTTTAATTCACATTTGAAAAAAAAAGATCATACAATCTTATGTTAAAATTAAGAAAAACAACATGTTTAATAGTGTTTATGAAATTGCAGGTGAATTTTTCTGCATAATTGAAACAAACGGTATGAATTATGCATTTTCTGAATCTAATAGTCAAGGTTTGAAGATATTAACTTAAGAAATCAGTATTTTATAAGCATATGAAAAAAATGAAATTTGGAATTTGTTAATAATGACACATAAACGTGCTTAATATAGTTTTTATGAAACTTCAGGTAAAATGTAACAGATAATTGATATATATGGTACTTATAATTCAATTTCTGAATGTAATGATCAAGATTTGAAGATATTAACTTAAAAAATCAGTTTTTAATTCACATTTGAAAAAAAAAAGATCATACAATCTTATGTTAAAATTAAGAAAAACAACATGTTTAATAGTTTTTATGAAATTGCAGGTGAATTTTTCTGCATAATTGAAACAAACGGTATAAATTATGCATTTTCTGAATCTAATAGTCAAGGTTTGAAGATATTAACTTAAGAAATCAGTATTTTATAAGCATATGAAAAAAATGAAATTTGGAATTTGTTAATAATGACACATAAACGTGCTTAATATAGTTTTTAAGAAACTTCAGGTAAAATGTAACAGATAATTGATATATATGGTACTTATAATTCAATTTCTGAATGTAATGATCAAGATTTGAAGATATTAACTTAAAAAATCAGTTTTTAATTCACATTTGAAAAAAAAAGATCATACAATCTTATGTTAAAATTAAGAAAAACAACATGTTTAATAGTGTTTATGAAATTGCAGGTGAATTTTTCTGCATAATTGAAACAAACTGTATAAATTATGCATTTTCTGAATCTAATAGTCAAGGATTGAAGATATTAACTTAAGAAATCAGTATTTTATAAGCATTTGAAAAAAATGAAATTTGGAATTTGTTAATAATGACACATAAACGTGCTTAATATAGTTTTTATGAAACTTCAGGTAAAATGTAACAGATAATTGATATATATGGTACTTATAATTCAATTTCTGAATGTAATGATCAAGATTTGAAGATATTAACTTAAAAAATCAGTTTTTAATTCACATTTGAAAAAAAAAGATCATACAATCTTATGTTAAAATTAAGAAAAACAACATGTTTAATTGTGTTTATGAAATTGCAGGTGAATTTTTCTGCATAATTGAAACAAACTGTATAAATTATGCATTTTCTGAATCTAATAGTCAAGGATTGAAGATATTAACTTAAGAAATCAGTATTTTATAAGCATATGAAAAAAATGAAATTTGGAATTTGTTAATAATGACACATAAACGTGCTTAATATAGTTTTTATGAAACTTCAGGTAAAATGTAACAGATAATTGATATATATGGTACTTATAATTCAATTTCTGAATGTAATGATCAAGATTTGAAGATATTAACTTAAAAAATCAGTTTTTAATTCACATTTGAAAAAAAAAGATCATACAATCTTATGTTAAAATTAAGAAAAACAACATGTTTAATAGTGTTTATGAAATTGCAGGTGAATTTTTCTGCATAATTGAAACAAACGGTATAAATTATGCATTTTCTGAATCTAATAGTCAAGGTTTGAAGATATTAACTTAAGAAATCAGTATTTTATAAGCATATGAAAAAAATGAAATTTGGAATTTGTTAATAATGACACATAAACGTGCTTAATATAGTTTTTATGAAACTTCAGGTAAAATGTAACAGATAATTGATATATATGGTACTTATAATTCAATTTCTGAATGTAATGATCAAGATTTGAAGATATTAACTTAAAAAATCAGTTTTTAATTCACATTTGAAAAAAAAAAGATCATACAATCTTATGTTAAAATTAAGAAAAACAACATGTTTAATAGTGTTTATGAAATTGCAGGTGAATTTTTCTGCATAATTGAAACAAACGGTATAAATTATGCATTTTCTGAATCTAATAGTCAAGGTTTGAAGATATTAACTTAAGAAATCAGTATTTTATAAGCATATGAAAAAAATGAAATTTGGAATTTGTTAATAATGACACATAAACGTGCTTAATATAGTTTTTAAGAAACTTCAGGTAAAATGTAACAGATAATTGATATATATGGTACTTATAATTCAATTTCTGAATGTAATGATCAAGATTTGAAGATATTAACTTAAAAAATCAGTTTTTAATTCACATTTGAAAAAAAAAGATCATACAATCTTATGTTAAAATTAAGAAAAACAACATGTTTAATAGTGTTTATGAAATTGCAGGTGAATTTTTCTGCATAATTGAAACAAACTGTATAAATTATGCATTTTCTGAATCTAATAGTCAAGGATTGAAGATATTAACTTAAGAAATCAGTATTTTATAAGCATTTGAAAAAAATGAAATTTGGAATTTGTTAATAATGACACATAAACGTGCTTAATATAGTTTTTATGAAACTTCAGGTAAAATGTAACAGATAATTGATATATATGGTACTTATAATTCAATTTCTGAATGTAATGATCAAGATTTGAAGATATTAACTTAAAAAATCAGTTTTTAATTCACATTTGAAAAAAAAAGATCATACAATCTTATGTTAAAATTAAGAAAAACAACATGTTTAATTGTGTTTATGAAATTGCAGGTGAATTTTTCTGCATAATTGAAACAAACTGTATAAATTATGCATTTTCTGAATCTAATAGTCAAGGATTGAAGATATTAACTTAAGAAATCAGTATTTTATAAGCATATGAAAAAAATGAAATTTGGAATTTGTTAATAATGACACATAAACGTGCTTAATATAGTTTTTATGAAACTTCAGGTAAAATGTAACAGATAATTGATATATATGGTACTTATAATTCAATTTCTGAATGTAATGATCAAGATTTGAAGATATTAACTTAAAAAATAAGTTTTTAATTCACATTTGAAAAAAAAAGATGATACAATCTTATGTTAAAATTAAGAAAAACAACATGTTTAATAGTGTTTATGAAATTGCAGGTGAATTTTTCTGCATAATTGAAACAAACGGTATAAATTATGCATTTTCTGAATCTAATAGTCAAGGTTTGAAGATATTAACTTAAGAAATCAGTATTTTATAAGCATATGAAAAAAATGAAATTTGGAATTTGTTAATAATGACACATAAACGTGCTTAATATAGTTTTTATGAAACTTCAGGTAAAATGTAACAGATAATTGATATATATGGTACTTATAATTCAATTTCTGAATGTAATGATCAAGATTTGAAGATATTAACTTAAAAAATCAGTTTTTAATTCACATTTGAAAAAAAAAGATCATACAATCTTATGTTAAAATTAAGAAAAACAACATGTTTAATAGTGTTTATGAAATTGCAGGTGAATTTTTCTGCATAATTGAAACAAACGGTATAAATTATGCATTTTCTGAATCTAATAGTCAAGGTTTGAAGATATTAACTTAAGAAATCAGTATTTTATAAGCATATGAAAAAAATGAAATTTGGAATTTGTTAATAATGACACATAAACGTGCTTAATATAGTTTTTATGAAACTTCAGGTAAAATGTAACAGATAATTGATATATATGGTACTTATAATTCAATTTCTGAATGTAATGATCAAGATTTGAAGATATTAACTTAAAAAATAAGTTTTTAATTCACATTTGAAAAAAAAAGATGATACAATCTTATGTTAAAATTAAGAAAAACAACATGTTTAATAGTGTTTATGAAATTGCAGGTGAATTTTTCTGCATAATTGAAACAAACGGTATAAATTATGCATTTTCTGAATCTAATAGTCAAGGTTTGAAGATATTAACTTAAGAAATCAGTATTTTATAAGCATATGAAAAAAATGAAATTTGGAATTTGTTAATAATGACACATAAACGTGCTTAATATAGTTTTTATGAAACTTCAGGTAAAATGTAACAGATAATTGATATATATGGTACTTATAATTCAATTTCTGAATGTAATGATCAAGATTTGAAGATATTAACTTAAAAAATCAGTTTTTAATTCACATTTGAAAAAAAAAGATCATACAATCTTATGTTAAAATTAAGAAAAACAACATGTTTAATAGTGTTTATGAAATTGCAGGTGAATTTTTCTGCATAATTGAAACAAACGGTATAAATTATGCATTTTCTGAATCTAATAGTCAAGGTTTGAAGATATTAACTTAAGAAATCAGTATTTTATGAGCATATGAAAAAAATGAAATTTGGAATTTGTTAATAATGACACATAAACGTGCTTAATATAGTTTTTATGAAACTTCAGGTAAAATGTAACAGATAATTGATATATATGGTACTTATAATTCAATTTCTGAATGTAATGATCAAGATTTGAAGATATTAACTTAAAAAATCAGTTTTTAATTCACATTTGAAAAAAAAAGATCATACAATCTTATGTTAAAATTAAGAAAAACAACATGTTTAATAGTGTTTATGAAATTGCAGGTGAATTTTTCTGCATAATTGAAACAAACTGTATAAATTATGCATTTTCTGAATCTAATAGTCAAGGATTGAAGATATTACCTTAAGAAATCAGTATTTTATAAGCATATGAAAAAAATGAAATTTGGAATTTGTTAATAATGACACATAAACGTGCTTAATATAGTTTTTATGAAACTTCAGGTAAAATGTAACAGATAATTGATATATATGGTACTTATAATTCAATTTCTGAATGTAATGATCAAGATTTGAAGATATTAACTTAAAAAATCAGTTTTTAATTGACATTTGAAAAAAATGATCGTACAATCTTATGTTAAAATTAAGAAAAACAACATGTTTAATAGTGTTTATGATATTGCAGGTGAATTTTTCTGCCTAATTGAAACAAACGGTATTAATTATGCATTTTCTGTATCTTATAGTCAAGGTTTGAAGATATTAAATTAAGAAATCAGTATTTTATAAGCATATGAAAAAAATGAAATTTGGAATTTGTTAAATATGACACATAAACGTGCTTAATATAGTTTTTATGAAACTTCAGGTAAAATGTAACAGATAATTGATATATATGGTACTTATAATTCAATTTCTGAATGTAATGATCAAGATTTGAAGATATTAACTTAAAAAATCAGTTTTTAATTCACATTTGAAAAAAAAAGATCATACAATCTTATGTTAAAATTAAGAAAAACAACATGTTTAATAGTGTTTATGAAATTGCAGGTGAATTTTTCTGCATAATTGAAACAAACTGTATAAATTATGCATTTTCTGAATCTAATAGTCAAGGATTGAAGATATTAACTTAAGAAATCAGTATTTTATAAGCATTTGAAAAAAATGAAATTTGGAATTTGTTAATAATGACACATAATAATGCATATAATAGTTTTTATGAAACTTCAGGTAATATGTAACAGATAATTGATATATATGGTACTTATAATTCAATTTCTGAATGTAATGATCAAGATTTGAAGATATTAACTAAAAAAATCAGTTTTTAATTCACATTTGAAAAAAAAGATCGTACAATCTTATGTGAAAATTAAGAAAAACAACATGTTTAATAGTGTTTATGAAATTGCAGGTGAATTTTTCTGCATAATTGAAACAAACGGTATAAATTATGCATTTTCTGAATCTAATAGTCAAGGTTTGAAGATATTAACTTAAGAAATCAGTATTTTATAAGCATATGAAAAAAATGAAATTTGGAATTTGTTAATAATGACACATAAACGTGCTTAATATAGTTTTTATGAAACTTCAGGTAAAATGTAACAGATAATTGATATATATGGTACTTATAATTCAATTTCTGAATGTAATGATCAAGATTTGAAGATATTAACTTAAAAAATAAGTTTTTAATTCACATTTGAAAAAAAAAGATCATACAATCTTATGTTAAAATTAAGAAAAACAACATGTTTAATAGTGTTTATGAAATTGCAGGTGAATTTTTCTGCATAATTGAAACAAACGGTATAAATTATGCATTTTCTGAATCTAATAGTCAAGGTTTGAAGATATTAACTTAAGAAATCAGTATTTTATAAGCATATGAAAAAAATGAAATTTGGAATTTGTTAATAATGACACATAAACGTGCTTAATATAGTTTTTATGAAACTTCAGGTAAAATGTAACAGATAATTGATATATATGGTACTTATAATTCAATTTCTGAATGTAATGATCAAGATTTGAAGATATTAACTTAAAAAATCAGTTTTTAATTCACATTTGAAAAAAAAAGATCATACAATCTTATGTTAAAATTAAGAAAAACAACATGTTTAATAGTGTTTATGAAATTGCAGGTGAATTTTTCTGCATAATTGAAACAAACGGTATAAATTATGCATTTTCTGAATCTAATAGTCAAGGTTTGAAGATATTAACTTAAGAAATCAGTATTTTATGAGCATATGAAAAAAATGAAATTTGGAATTTGTTAATAATGACACATAAACGTGCTTAATATAGTTTTTATGAAACTTCAGGTAAAATGTAACAGATAATTGATATATATGGTACTTATAATTCAATTTCTGAATGTAATGATCAAGATTTGAAGATATTAACTTAAAAAATCAGTTTTTAATTCACATTTGAAAAAAAAAGATCATACAATCTTATGTTAAAATTAAGAAAAACAACATGTTTAATAGTGTTTATGAAATTGCAGGTGAATTTTTCTGCATAATTGAAACAAACTGTATAAATTATGCATTTTCTGAATCTAATAGTCAAGGATTGAAGATATTACCTTAAGAAATCAGTATTTTATAAGCATATGAAAAAAATGAAATTTGGAATTTGTTAATAATGACACATAAACGTGCTTAATATAGTTTTTATGAAACTTCAGGTAAAATGTAACAGATAATTGATATATATGGTACTTATAATTCAATTTCTGAATGTAATGATCAAGATTTGAAGATATTAACTTAAAAAATCAGTTTTTAATTGACATTTGAAAAAAATGATCGTACAATCTTATGTTAAAATTAAGAAAAACAACATGTTTAATAGTGTTTATGATATTGCAGGTGAATTTTTCTGCCTAATTGAAACAAACGGTATTAATTATGCATTTTCTGTATCTTATAGTCAAGGTTTGAAGATATTAAATTAAGAAATCAGTATTTTATAAGCATATGAAAAAAATGAAATTTGGAATTTGTTAAATATGACACATAAACGTGCTTAATATAGTTTTTATGAAACTTCAGGTAAAATGTAACAGATAATTGATATATATGGTACTTATAATTCAATTTCTGAATGTAATGATCAAGATTTGAAGATATTAACTTAAAAAATCAGTTTTTAATTCACATTTGAAAAAAAAAGATCATACAATCTTATGTTAAAATTAAGAAAAACAACATGTTTAATAGTGTTTATGAAATTGCAGGTGAATTTTTCTGCATAATTGAAACAAACGGTATAAATTATGCATTTTCTGAATCTAATAGTCAAGGTTTGAAGATATTAACTTAAGAAATCAGTATTTTATAAGCATATGAAAAAAATGAAATTTGGAATTTGTTAATAATGACACATAAACGTGCTTAATATAGTTTTTATGAAACTTCAGGTAAAATGTAACAGATAATTGATATATATGGTACTTATAATTCAATTTCTGAATGTAATGATCAAGATTTGAAGATATTAACTTAAAAAATAAGTTTTTAATTCACATTTGAAAAAAAAAGATCATACAATCTTATGTTAAAATTAAGAAAAACAACATGTTTAATAGTGTTTATGAAATTGCAGGTGAATTTTTCTGCATAATTGAAACAAACGGTATAAATTATGCATTTTCTGAATCTAATAGTCAAGGTTTGAAGATATTAACTTAAGAAATCAGTATTTTATAAGCATATGAAAAAAATGAAATTTGGAATTTGTTAATAATGACACATAAACGTGCTTAATATAGTTTTTATGAAACTTCAGGTAAAATGTAACAGATAATTGATATATATGGTACTTATAATTCAATTTCTGAATGTAATGATCAAGATTTGAAGATATTAACTTAAAAAATCAGTTTTTAATTCACATTTGAAAAAAAAAGATCATACAATCTTATGTTAAAATTAAGAAAAACAACATGTTTAATAGTGTTTATGAAATTGCAGGTGAATTTTTCTGCATAATTGAAACAAACGGTATAAATTATGCATTTTCTGAATCTAATAGTCAAGGTTTGAAGATATTAACTTAAGAAATCAGTATTTTATGAGCATATGAAAAAAATGAAATTTGGAATTTGTTAATAATGACACATAAACGTGCTTAATATAGTTTTTATGAAACTTCAGGTAAAATGTAACAGATAATTGATATATATGGTACTTATAATTCAATTTCTGAATGTAATGATCAAGATTTGAAGATATTAACTTAAAAAATCAGTTTTTAATTGACATTTGAAAAAAATGATCGTACAATCTTATGTTAAAATTAAGAAAAACAACATGTTTAATAGTGTTTATGATATTGCAGGTGAATTTTTCTGCCTAATTGAAACAAACGGTATTAATTATGCATTTTCTGTATCTTATAGTCAAGGTTTGAAGATATTAAATTAAGAAATCAGTATTTTATAAGCATATGAAAAAAATGAAATTTGGAATTTGTTAAATATGACACATAAACGTGCTTAATATAGTTTTTATGAAACTTCAGGTAAAATGTAACAGATAATTGATATATATGGTACTTATAATTCAATTTCTGAATGTAATGATCAAGATTTGAAGATATTAACTTAAAAAATCAGTTTTTAATTCACATTTGAAAAAAAAAGATCATACAATCTTATGTTAAAATTAAGAAAAACAACATGTTTAATAGTGTTTATGAAATTGCAGGTGAATTTTTCTGCATAATTGAAACAAACTGTATAAATTATGCATTTTCTGAATCTAATAGTCAAGGATTGAAGATATTACCTTAAGAAATCAGTATTTTATAAGCATATGAAAAAAATGAAATTTGGAATTTGTTAATAATGACACATAAACGTGCTTAATATAGTTTTTATGAAACTTCAGGTAAAATGTAACAGATAATTGATATATATGGTACTTATAATTCAATTTCTGAATGTAATGATCAAGATTTGAAGATATTAACTTAAAAAATCAGTTTTTAATTGACATTTGAAAAAAATGATCGTACAATCTTATGTTAAAATTAAGAAAAACAACATGTTTAATAGTGTTTATGATATTGCAGGTGAATTTTTCTGCCTAATTGAAACAAACGGTATTAATTATGCATTTTCTGTATCTTATAGTCAAGGTTTGAAGATATTAAATTAAGAAATCAGTATTTTATAAGCATATGAAAAAAATGAAATTTGGAATTTGTTAAATATGACACATAAACGTGCTTAATATAGTTTTTATGAAACTTCAGGTAAAATGTAACAGATAATTGATATATATGGTACTTATAATTCAATTTCTGAATGTAATGATCAAGATTTGAAGATATTAACTTAAAAAATCAGTTTTTAATTCACATTTGAAAAAAAAAGATCATACAATCTTATGTTAAAATTAAGAAAAACAACATGTTTAATAGTGTTTATGAAATTGCAGGTGAATTTTTCTGCATAATTGAAACAAACGGTATAAATTATGCATTTTCTGAATCTAATAGTCAAGGTTTGAAGATATTAACTTAAGAAATCAGTATTTTATAAGCATATGAAAAAAATGAAATTTGGAATTTGTTAATAATGACACATAAACGTGCTTAATATAGTTTTTATGAAACTTCAGGTAAAATGTAACAGATAATTGATATATATGGTACTTATAATTCAATTTCTGAATGTAATGATCAAGATTTGAAGATATTAACTTAAAAAATAAGTTTTTAATTCACATTTGAAAAAAAAAGATCATACAATCTTATGTTAAAATTAAGAAAAACAACATGTTTAATAGTGTTTATGAAATTGCAGGTGAATTTTTCTGCATAATTGAAACAAACGGTATAAATTATGCATTTTCTGAATCTAATAGTCAAGGTTTGAAGATATTAACTTAAGAAATCAGTATTTTATAAGCATATGAAAAAAATGAAATTTGGAATTTGTTAATAATGACACATAAACGTGCTTAATATAGTTTTTATGAAACTTCAGGTAAAATGTAACAGATAATTGATATATATGGTACTTATAATTCAATTTCTGAATGTAATGATCAAGATTTGAAGATATTAACTTAAAAAATCAGTTTTTAATTCACATTTGAAAAAAAAAGATCATACAATCTTATGTTAAAATTAAGAAAAACAACATGTTTAATAGTGTTTATGAAATTGCAGGTGAATTTTTCTGCATAATTGAAACAAACGGTATAAATTATGCATTTTCTGAATCTAATAGTCAAGGTTTGAAGATATTAACTTAAGAAATCAGTATTTTATGAGCATATGAAAAAAATGAAATTTGGAATTTGTTAATAATGACACATAAACGTGCTTAATATAGTTTTTATGAAACTTCAGGTAAAATGTAACAGATAATTGATATATATGGTACTTATAATTCAATTTCTGAATGTAATGATCAAGATTTGAAGATATTAACTTAAAAAATAAGTTTTTAATTCACATTTGAAAAAAAAAGATCATACAATCTTATGTTAAAATTAAGAAAAACAACATGTTTAATAGTGTTTATGAAATTGCAGGTGAATTTTTCTGCATAATTGAAACAAACGGTATAAATTATGCATTTTCTGAATCTAATAGTCAAGGTTTGAAGATATTAACTTAAGAAATCAGTATTTTATAAGCATATGAAAAAAATGAAATTTGGAATTTGTTAATAATGACACATAAACGTGCTTAATATAGTTTTTATGAAACTTCAGGTAAAATGTAACAGATAATTGATATATATGGTACTTATAATTCAATTTCTGAATGTAATGATCAAGATTTGAAGATATTAACTTAAAAAATCAGTTTTTAATTCACATTTGAAAAAAAAAGATCATACAATCTTATGTTAAAATTAAGAAAAACAACATGTTTAATAGTGTTTATGAAATTGCAGGTGAATTTTTCTGCATAATTGAAACAAACGGTATAAATTATGCATTTTCTGAATCTAATAGTCAAGGTTTGAAGATATTAACTTAAGAAATCAGTATTTTATGAGCATATGAAAAAAATGAAATTTGGAATTTGTTAATAATGACACATAAACGTGCTTAATATAGTTTTTATGAAACTTCAGGTAAAATGTAACAGATAATTGATATATATGGTACTTATAATTCAATTTCTGAATGTAATGATCAAGATTTGAAGATATTAACTTAAAAAATCAGTTTTTAATTCACATTTGAAAAAAAAAGATCATACAATCTTATGTTAAAATTAAGAAAAACAACATGTTTAATAGTGTTTATGAAATTGCAGGTGAATTTTTCTGCATAATTGAAACAAACTGTATAAATTATGCATTTTCTGAATCTAATAGTCAAGGATTGAAGATATTACCTTAAGAAATCAGTATTTTATAAGCATATGAAAAAAATGAAATTTGGAATTTGTTAATAATGACACATAAACGTGCTTAATATAGTTTTTATGAAACTTCAGGTAAAATGTAACAGATAATTGATATATATGGTACTTATAATTCAATTTCTGAATGTAATGATCAAGATTTGAAGATATTAACTTAAAAAATCAGTTTTTAATTGACATTTGAAAAAAATGATCGTACAATCTTATGTTAAAATTAAGAAAAACAACATGTTTAATAGTGTTTATGATATTGCAGGTGAATTTTTCTGCCTAATTGAAACAAACGGTATTAATTATGCATTTTCTGTATCTTATAGTCAAGGTTTGAAGATATTAAATTAAGAAATCAGTATTTTATAAGCATATGAAAAAAATGAAATTTGGAATTTGTTAAATATGACACATAAAAATGCATATTATAGTTTTTATGAAATATCAGGTGTAATTTTTCATTTTGTGAAGCTAATGGTTAGAGATTTCAAGAGATTAGTTTAATATTTGAGTGTTTCATAAGCATTTATAACCATGAATTTTATATATTTTTCAAAATTGTCATATATTAGATTGTATTATTGCGGTCTTCAATTCAGATATTATATTTTAACAAATTTATAGGGAATCGATTGTGAGAATTTAATTCTTTAAATGTTATTTAAAATTGCACTTATGAGAAATAATGTTTTTATTTATTATTTTTCCATCCCTGATGTTTATAAGCCAATTATGAATTATTTATTGGTTTTCATTTTTAATGAAAATATCTGAGGAGATGTTTGATGGAAAATATGATAGTTTATTTACTGGTGTCGTAATTGAATCATTATCTTACCCAAACGACTACTATTCAAAATGTATTAATTAATAAACTTTTGTGAAATGGCGGTAGACTGTTTATCATTACTACACACGGTTACATTAGTGAACTTGGAATATGTAAACTGGACACACATAGTGACATGTACAAAAAGATTACTTAAAATTAACTTAATATTAGCTACTGATTAAATCCCAAAGCGGCAACGAGAACACTTTGTATGATGTTGATACTGGACAATTCTCAGGCATGGATGATATCCGTCGTTATAATGACAGGACACACAACAACCGTCTCCGGTCCCACTTTAGAAAGCATATCCAATATATTGGGTAAATAATGTATCATTGCTGGATCATTCCTGAAAAAACACGTAAACAACAGTAGTTCTTTCGACATTGTTTTTTTCCTAATTCTATTGGTATTCTTATAGGACATTTAACTTACTCTGTTGAACAATATCTTTTGATTTTTGTAACCATAAAAGTTTAGCCATCTACCGGATACGAATACCAAACTACCAACCATCATCATATTCATTTTTCACAAAAATCCTGATAGGTTCCCTATCTATAAAATCTCCTACAGTGGCGTATTTACGGAGGGGTGATATGTGGGATAGATTCCCCTCCCTTGACCTTTTTTTGTAATAGGCATTAGTATCATTTTCTGTTTTTCTCAAAATTATATTACTTTTAAGTATGTCTGTTTTTTAAATGTTCTAGTCGTTGTTAATTGTACAGCTCTGATATACTAATAGCCACAAGTCGTGGGTGATATATGCGATTAACGGTCAACAAATACATATACCTATATAGTATAAGGTGTATTGTAATTATTATTTCTGCCAATTATTTTTCATGGAAAGTGTTTTTAATAAACCCGATAAGCAGTCTCTAAATAAAACAAAATTACTATAAAGACCAAGCATTTACTTAGGGCGGGTTTATTTAAAAAAAATTTGTTATTAGCTGATAAAAGGACTAGTGTATGATATCGTGATTCGTGAATACTGTGAACAGTAGATATTCTGGTACGGTCGTCATTCCAAGTACTGACTTTCACACTTTATTTTCTTATTTTATTACAAATAAAAGACTTTGAAGAAGATTAAGTTTTACATAAGCAATAGTTTGACAGAAATAAATATTTTATCAATTCACCTGTTTAATATTGAAATATATTTATAAGCCAGTAATTATTATATACCTGGTTTATTAGAACCGGCTTAATGGTTTGACTTTATTGGTATGTCTCCGGTCGATACAAATCATGCCATATGAGATTATCGATGAACCGAGTATCCAAATATATAGTAAAGTAGATTTTGTATTATAATTAGTGTTAACTACTCAATTGAAAGAATGAATCTGATAGAAATATTCTTTATTAATTCAAACGACATAAACATAACGCACACCAGACAGCAGAACCGGACACACGGCCAACAACCAAGTAGTAGTATGCACGACACAAGTACAACTATCGCACATATCGGCGAACGCATCCTACTGGCTCAGATGTTATCACTCGGCCGTGTTGGACCACTATTCTCACCAACGGAACGTGATGATAGTACATATAAAATTGTAATAGTCTTAACGAATTGAGTTTTACAATAACAACTAATTGGACATGACAATTTAAAACAATAAATGTACAAATGAACATACAATTCAAAACAATTAAACAATAAATAAGTATTAGTCATACAACATATCATGAACTAATATAATAAAAATGAGGTAATCACATAAGAATTAGTAAACGGATAAAATGTAACATATAGTTGTTAAAAACGGTAATAATAAATCATTTTCAGAAATTAAAGTTCAAGATTTGAAGATATTAATTTAAGAAATCAATATTTTATAAGCATTTGAAAAAAAAGATTTTACAATATTTCCTCAAAATTAAGAAATAAAACATGTTTAATAGTGTTTTTGAAATTGCAGGTGAATTTTTCTGCATAATTGAAACAAACTGTATAAATTATGCATTTTCTGAATCTAATAGTCAAGGATTGAAGATATTAACTTAAGAAATCAGTATTTTATAAGCATTTGAAAAAAATGAAAATTGGAATTTGTTAATAATGACACATAAAAATGCATATAATAGTTTTTATGAAACTTCAGGTAATATGTAACAGATAATTGATATATATGGTACTTATAATTCAATTTCTGAATGTAATGATCAAGATTTGAAGATATTAACTAAAAAAATCAGTTTTTAATTCACATTTGAAAAAAAAGATCGTACAATCTTATGTGAAAATTAAGAAACACAACATGTTTAATATTGTTTATGAAATTGCAGGTGAATTTTTCTACATAATTGAAACAAACGGTATAAATTATGCATTTTCTGAATCTAATAGTCAAGGTATGAAGATATTACCTTAAGAAATCAGTATTTTATAAGCATATGAAAAAAATGAAATTTGGAATTTGTTAATAATGACACATAAACGTGCTTAATATAGTTTTTATGAAACTTCAGGTAAAATGTAACAGATAATTGATATATATGGTACTTATAATTCAATTTCTGAATGTAATGATCAAGATTTGAAGATATTAACTTAAAAAATCAGTTTTTAATTCACATTTGAAAAAAAAAGATCATACAATCTTATGTTAAAATTAAGAAAAACAACATGTTTAATATTGTTTATGAAATTGCAGGTGAATTTTTCTACATAATTGAAACAAACTGTATAAATTATGCATTTTCTGAATCTAATAGTCAAGGATTGAAGATATTAACTTAAGAAATCAGTATTTTATAAGCATTTGAAAAAAATGAAATTTGGAATTTGTTAATAATGACACATAAACGTGCTTAATATAGTTTTTATGAAACTTCAGGTAAAATGTAACAGATAATTGATATATATGGTACTTATAATTCAATTTCTGAATGTAATGATCAAGATTTGAAGATATTAACTTAAAAAATCAGTTTTTAATTCACATTTGAAAAAAAAAGATCATACAATCTTATGTTAAAATTAAGAAAAACAACATGGTTAATAGTGTTTTGAAATTGCAGGTGAATTTTTCTGCATAATTGAAACAAACTGTATAAATTATGCATTTTCTGAATCTAATAGTCAAGGATTGAAGATATTAACTTAAGAAATCAGTATTTTATAAGCATATGAAAAAAATGAAATTTGGAATTTGTTAATAATGACACATAAACGTGTTTAATATAGTTTTTATGAAACTTCAGGTAAAATGTAACAGATAATTGATATATATGGTACTTATAATTCAATTTCTGAATGTAATGATCAAGATTTGAAGATATTAACTAAAAAAATCAGTTTTTAATTCACATTTGAAAAAAAAAGATCATACAATCTTATGTTAAAATTAAGAAAAACAACATGTTTAATAGTGTTTATGAAATTGCAGGTGAATTTTTCTGCATAATTGAAACAAACTGTATAAATAATGCATTTTCTGAATCTAATAGTCAAGGATTGAAGATATTAACTTAAGAAATCAGTATTTTATAAGCATATGAAAAAAATGAAATTTGGAATTTGTTAATAATGACACATAAACGTGTTTAATATAGTTTTTATGAAACTTCAGGTAAAATGTAACAGATAATTGATATATATGGTACTTATAATTCAATTTCTGAATGTAATGATCAAGATTTGAAGATATTAACTAAAAAAATCAGTTTTTAATTCACATTTGAAAAAAAAGATCGTACAATCTTATGTGAAAATTAAGAAACACAACATGTTTAATATTGTTTATGAAATTGCAGGTGAATTTTTCTACATAATTGAAACAAACGGTATAAATTATGCATTTTCTGAATCTAATAGTCAAGGTTTGAAGATATTACCTTAAGAAATCAGTATTTTATAAGCATATGAAAAAAATGAAATTTGGAATTTGTTAATAATGACACATAAACGTGCTTAATATAGTTTTTATGAAACTTCAGGTAAAATGTAACAGATAATTGATATATATGGTACTTATAATTCAATTTCTGAATGTAATGATCAAGATTTGAAGATATTAACTAAAAAAATCAGTTTTTAATTCACATTTGAAAAAAAAGATCGTACAATCTTATGTGAAAATTAAGAAACACAACATGTTTAATATTGTTTATGAAATTGCAGGTGAATTTTTCTACATAATTGAAACAAACGGTATAAATTATGCATTTTCTGAATCTAATAGTCAAGGTTTGAAGATATTACCTTAAGAAATCAGTATTTTATAAGCATATGAAAAAAATGAAATTTGGAATTTGTTAATAATGACACATAAACGTGCTTAATATAGTTTTTATGAAACTTCAGGTAAAATGTAACAGATAATTGATATATATGGTACTTATAATTCAATTTCTGAATGTAATGATCAAGATTTGAAGATATTAACTTAAAAAATCAGTTTTTAATTCACATTTGAAAAAAAAAGATCATACAATCTTATGTTAAAATTAAGAAAAACAACATGTTTAATAGTGTTTATGAAATTGCAGGTGAATTTTTCTGCATAATTGAAACAAACGGTATAAATTATGCATTTTCTGAATCTAATAGTCAAGGTTTGAAGATATTAACTTAAGAAATCAGTATTTTATAAGCAAATGAAAAAAATGAAATTTGGAATTTGTTAATAATGACACATAAACGTGCTTAATATAGTTTTTATGAAACTTCAGGTAAAATGTAACAGATAATTGATATATATGGTACTTATAATTCAATTTCTGAATGTAATGATAAAGATTTGAAGATATTAACTAAAAAAATCAGTTTTTAATTCACATTTGAAAAAAAAGATCGTACAATCTTATGTGAAAATTAAGAAAAACAACATGGTTAATAGTGTTTTGAAATTGCAGGTGAATTTTTCTGCATAATTGAAACAAACTGTATAAATTATGCATTTTCTGAATCTAATAGTCAAGGATTGAAGATATTAACTTAAGAAATCAGTATTTTATAAGCAATTGAAAAAAATGAAATTTGGAATTTGTTAATAATGACACATAAACGTGCTTAATATAGTTTTTATGAAACTTCATGTAAAATGTAACAGATAATTGATATATATGGTACTTATAATTCAATTTCTGAATGTAATGATCAAGATTTGAAGATATTAACTAAAAAAATCAGTTTTTAATTCACATTTGAAAAAAAAGATCGTACAATCTAATGTGAAAATTAAGAAAAACAACATGTTTAATAGTGTTTATGAAATTGCAGGTGAATTTTTCTACATAATTGAAACAAACGGTATAAATTATGCATTTTCTGAATCTAATAGTCAAGGTTTGAAGATATTAACTTAAGAAATCAGTATTTTATAAGCATATGAAAAAAATGAAATTTGGAATTTGTTAATAATGACACATAAACGTGTTTAATATAGTTTTTATGAAACTTCAGGTAAAATGTAACAGATAATTGATATATATGGTACTTATAAATCAATTTCTGAATGTAATGATCAAGATTTGAAGATATTAACTAAAAAAATCAGTTTTTAATTCACATTTGAAAAAAAAGATCGTACAATCTTATGTGAAAATTAAGAAAAACAACATGGTTAATAGTGTTTTGAAATTGCAGGTGAATTTTTCTGCATAATTGAAACAAACTGTATAAATTATGCATTTTCTGAATCTAATAGTCAAGGATTGAAGATATTAACTTAAGAAATCAGTATTTTATAAGCAATTGAAAAAAATGAAATTTGGAATTTGTTAATAATGACACATAAAAATGCATATAATAGTTTTTATGAAACTTCAGGTAATATGTAACAGATAATTGATATATATGGTACTTATAATTCAATTTCTGAATGTAATGATCAAGATTTGAAGATATTAACTTAAAAAATCAGTTTTTAATTCACATTTGAAAAAAAAAGATCATACAATCTTATGTTAAAATTAAGAAAAACAACATGTTTAATAGTGTTTATGAAATTGCAGGTGAATTTTTCTGCATAATTGAAACAAACTGTATAAATTATGCATTTTCTGAATCTAATAGTCAAGGTTTGAAGATATTAACTTAAGAAATCAGTATTTTATAAGCATTTGAATAAAATGAAAATTGGAATTTGTTAATAATGACACATAAAAATGCATATAATAGTTTTTATGAAACTTCAGGTAATATGTAACAGATAATTGATATATATGGTACTTATAATTCAATTTCTGAATGTAATGATCAAGATTTGAAGATATTAACTAAAAAAATCAGTTTTTAATTCACATTTGAAAAAAAAGATCGTACAATCTTATGTGAAAATTAAGAAACACAACATGTTTAATATTGTTTATGAAATTGCAGGTGAATTTTTCTACATAATTTAAACAAACGGTATAAATTATGCATTTTCTGAATCTAATAGTCAAGGTTTGAAGATATTACCTTAAGAAATCAGTATTTTATAAGCATATGAAAAAAATGAAATTTGGAATTTGTTAATAATGACACATAAACGTGCTTAATATAGTTTTTATGAAACTTCAGGTAAAATGTAACAGATAATTGATATATATGGTACTTATAAATCAATTTCTGAATGTAATGATCAAGATTTGAAGATATTAACTAAAAAAATCAGTTTTTAATTCACATTTGAAAAAAAAGATCGTACAATCTTATGTGAAAATTAAGAAAAACAACATGGTTAATAGTGTTTTGAAATTGCAGGTGAATTTTTCTGCATAATTGAAACAAACTGTATAAATTATGCATTTTCTGAATCTAATAGTCAAGGATTGAAGATATTAACTTAAGAAATCAGTATTTTATAAGCAATTGAAAAAAATGAAATTTGGAATTTGTTAATAATGACACATAAAAATGCATATAATAGTTTTTATGAAACTTCAGGTAATATGTAACAGATAATTGATATATATGGTACTTATAATTCAATTTCTGAATGTAATGATCAAGATTTGAAGATATTAACTTAAAAAATCAGTTTTTAATTCACATTTGAAAAAAAAAGATCATACAATCTTATGTTAAAATTAAGAAAAACAACATGTTTAATAGTGTTTATGAAATTGCAGGTGAATTTTTCTGCATAATTGAAACAAACTGTATAAATTATGCATTTTCTGAATCTAATAGTCAAGGTTTGAAGATATTAACTTAAGAAATCAGTATTTTATAAGCATTTGAATAAAATGAAAATTGGAATTTGTTAATAATGACACATAAAAATGCATATAATAGTTTTTATGAAACTTCAGGTAATATGTAACAGATAATTGATATATATGGTACTTATAATTCAATTTCTGAATGTAATGATCAAGATTTGAAGATATTAACTAAAAAAATCAGTTTTTAATTCACATTTGAAAAAAAAGATCGTACAATCTTATGTGAAAATTAAGAAACACAACATGTTTAATATTGTTTATGAAATTGCAGGTGAATTTTTCTACATAATTTAAACAAACGGTATAAATTATGCATTTTCTGAATCTAATAGTCAAGGTTTGAAGATATTACCTTAAGAAATCAGTATTTTATAAGCATATGAAAAAAATGAAATTTGGAATTTGTTAATAATGACACATAAACGTGCTTAATATAGTTTTTATGAAACTTCAGGTAAAATGTAACAGATAATTGATATATATGGTACTTATAATTCAATTTCTGAATGTAATGATCAAGATTTGAAGATATTAACTTAAAAAATCAGTTTTTAATTCACATTTGAAAAAAAAAGATCATACAATCTTATGTTAAAATTAAGAAAAACAACATGTTTAATAGTGTTTATGAAATTGCAGGTGAATTTTTCTGCATAATTGAAACAAACGGTATAAATTATGCATTTTCTGAATCTAATAGTCAAGGTTTGAAGATATTAACTTAAGAAATCAGTATTTTATAAGCAAATGAAAAAAATGAAATTTGGAATTTGTTAATAATGACACATAAACGTGCTTAATATAGTTTTTATGAAACTTCAGGTAAAATGTAACAGATAATTGATATATATGGTACTTATAAATCAATTTCTGAATGTAATGATCAAGATTTGAAGATATTAACTAAAAAAATCAGTTTTTAATTCACATTTGAAAAAAAAGATCGTACAATCTTATGTGAAAATTAAGAAAAACAACATGGTTAATAGTGTTTTGAAATTGCAGGTGAATTTTTCTGCATAATTGAAACAAACTGTATAAATTATGCATTTTCTGAATCTAATAGTCAAGGATTGAAGATATTAACTTAAGAAATCAGTATTTTATAAGCAATTGAAAAAAATGAAATTTGGAATTTGTTAATAATGACACATAAAAATGCATATAATAGTTTTTATGAAACTTCAGGTAATATGTAACAGATAATTGATATATATGGTACTTATAATTCAATTTCTGAATGTAATGATCAAGATTTGAAGATATTAACTTAAAAAATCAGTTTTTAATTCACATTTGAAAAAAAAAGATCATACAATCTTATGTTAAAATTAAGAAAAACAACATGTTTAATAGTGTTTATGAAATTGCAGGTGAATTTTTCTGCATAATTGAAACAAACTGTATAAATTATGCATTTTCTGAATCTAATAGTCAAGGTTTGAAGATATTAACTTAAGAAATCAGTATTTTATAAGCATTTGAATAAAATGAAAATTGGAATTTGTTAATAATGACACATAAAAATGCATATAATAGTTTTTATGAAACTTCAGGTAATATGTAACAGATAATTGATATATATGGTACTTATAATTCAATTTCTGAATGTAATGATCAAGATTTGAAGATATTAACTAAAAAAATCAGTTTTTAATTCACATTTGAAAAAAAAGATCGTACAATCTTATGTGAAAATTAAGAAACACAACATGTTTAATATTGTTTATGAAATTGCAGGTGAACTTTTCTACATAATTTAAACAAACGGTATAAATTATGCATTTTCTGAATCTAATAGTCAAGGTTTGAAGATATTACCTTAAGAAATCAGTATTTTATAAGCATATGAAAAAAATGAAATTTGGAATTTGTTAATAATGACACATAAACGTGCTTAATATAGTTTTTATGAAACTTCAGGTAAAATGTAACAGATAATTGATATATATGGTACTTATAAATCAATTTCTGAATGTAATGATCAAGATTTGAAGATATTAACTAAAAAAATCAGTTTTTAATTCACATTTGAAAAAAAAGATCGTACAATCTTATGTGAAAATTAAGAAAAACAACATGGTTAATAGTGTTTTGAAATTGCAGGTGAATTTTTCTGCATAATTGAAACAAACTGTATAAATTATGCATTTTCTGAATCTAATAGTCAAGGATTGAAGATATTAACTTAAGAAATCAGTATTTTATAAGCAATTGAAAAAAATGAAATTTGGAATTTGTTAATAATGACACATAAAAATGCATATAATAGTTTTTATGAAACTTCAGGTAATATGTAACAGATAATTGATATATATGGTACTTATAATTCAATTTCTGAATGTAATGATCAAGATTTGAAGATATTAACTTAAAAAATCAGTTTTTAATTCACATTTGAAAAAAAAAGATCATACAATCTTATGTTAAAATTAAGAAAAACAACATGGTTAATAGTGTTTTGAAATTGCAGGTGAATTTTTCTGCATAATTGAAACAAACTGTATAAATTATGCATTTTCTGAATCTAATAGTCAAGGATTGAAGATATTAACTTAAGAAATCAGTATTTTATAAGCATATGAAAAAAATGAAATTTGGAATTTGTTAATAATGACACATAAACGTGTTTAATATAGTTTTTATGAAACTTCAGGTAAAATGTAACAGATAATTGATATATATGGTACTTATAATTCAATTTCTGAATGTAATGATCAAGATTTGAAGATATTAACTAAAAAAATCAGTTTTTAATTCACATTTGAAAAAAAAAGATCATACAATCTTATGTTAAAATTAAGAAAAACAACATGTTTAATAGTGTTTATGAAATTGCAGGTGAATTTTTCTGCATAATTGAAACAAACTGTATAAATAATGCATTTTCTGAATCTAATAGTCAAGGATTGAAGATATTAACTTAAGAAATCAGTATTTTATAAGCATATGAAAAAAATGAAATTTGGAATTTGTTAATAATGACACATAAACGTGTTTAATATAGTTTTTATGAAACTTCAGGTAAAATGTAACAGATAATTGATATATATGGTACTTATAATTCAATTTCTGAATGTAATGATCAAGATTTGAAGATATTAACTAAAAAAATCAGTTTTTAATTCACATTTGAAAAAAAAGATCGTACAATCTTATGTGAAAATTAAGAAACACAACATGTTTAATATTGTTTATGAAATTGCAGGTGAATTTTTCTACATAATTGAAACAAACGGTATAAATTATGCATTTTCTGAATCTAATAGTCAAGGTTTGAAGATATTACCTTAAGAAATCAGTATTTTATAAGCATATGAAAAAAATGAAATTTGGAATTTGTTAATAATGACACATAAACGTGCTTAATATAGTTTTTATGAAACTTCAGGTAAAATGTAACAGATAATTGATATATATGGTACTTATAATTCAATTTCTGAATGTAATGATCAAGATTTGAAGATATTAACTAAAAAAATCAGTTTTTAATTCACATTTGAAAAAAAAGATCGTACAATCTTATGTGAAAATTAAGAAACACAACATGTTTAATATTGTTTATGAAATTGCAGGTGAATTTTTCTACATAATTGAAACAAACGGTATAAATTATGCATTTTCTGAATCTAATAGTCAAGGTTTGAAGATATTACCTTAAGAAATCAGTATTTTATAAGCATATGAAAAAAATGAAATTTGGAATTTGTTAATAATGACACATAAACGTGCTTAATATAGTTTTTATGAAACTTCAGGTAAAATGTAACAGATAATTGATATATATGGTACTTATAATTCAATTTCTGAATGTAATGATCAAGATTTGAAGATATTAACTTAAAAAATCAGTTTTTAATTCACATTTGAAAAAAAAAGATCATACAATCTTATGTTAAAATTAAGAAAAACAACATGTTTAATAGTGTTTATGAAATTGCAGGTGAATTTTTCTGCATAATTGAAACAAACGGTATAAATTATGCATTTTCTGAATCTAATAGTCAAGGTTTGAAGATATTAACTTAAGAAATCAGTATTTTATAAGCAAATGAAAAAAATGAAATTTGGAATTTGTTAATAATGACACATAAACGTGCTTAATATAGTTTTTATGAAACTTCAGGTAAAATGTAACAGATAATTGATATATATGGTACTTATAATTCAATTTCTGAATGTAATGATAAAGATTTGAAGATATTAACTAAAAAAATCAGTTTTTAATTCACATTTGAAAAAAAAGATCGTACAATCTTATGTGAAAATTAAGAAAAACAACATGGTTAATAGTGTTTTGAAATTGCAGGTGAATTTTTCTGCATAATTGAAACAAACTGTATAAATTATGCATTTTCTGAATCTAATAGTCAAGGATTGAAGATATTAACTTAAGAAATCAGTATTTTATAAGCAATTGAAAAAAATGAAATTTGGAATTTGTTAATAATGACACATAAACGTGCTTAATATAGTTTTTATGAAACTTCATGTAAAATGTAACAGATAATTGATATATATGGTACTTATAATTCAATTTCTGAATGTAATGATCAAGATTTGAAGATATTAACTAAAAAAATCAGTTTTTAATTCACATTTGAAAAAAAAGATCGTACAATCTAATGTGAAAATTAAGAAAAACAACATGTTTAATAGTGTTTATGAAATTGCAGGTGAATTTTTCTACATAATTGAAACAAACGGTATAAATTATGCATTTTCTGAATCTAATAGTCAAGGTTTGAAGATATTAACTTAAGAAATCAGTATTTTATAAGCATATGAAAAAAATGAAATTTGGAATTTGTTAATAATGACACATAAACGTGTTTAATATAGTTTTTATGAAACTTCAGGTAAAATGTAACAGATAATTGATATATATGGTACTTATAAATCAATTTCTGAATGTAATGATCAAGATTTGAAGATATTAACTAAAAAAATCAGTTTTTAATTCACATTTGAAAAAAAAGATCGTACAATCTTATGTGAAAATTAAGAAAAACAACATGGTTAATAGTGTTTTGAAATTGCAGGTGAATTTTTCTGCATAATTGAAACAAACTGTATAAATTATGCATTTTCTGAATCTAATAGTCAAGGATTGAAGATATTAACTTAAGAAATCAGTATTTTATAAGCAATTGAAAAAAATGAAATTTGGAATTTGTTAATAATGACACATAAAAATGCATATAATAGTTTTTATGAAACTTCAGGTAATATGTAACAGATAATTGATATATATGGTACTTATAATTCAATTTCTGAATGTAATGATCAAGATTTGAAGATATTAACTTAAAAAATCAGTTTTTAATTCACATTTGAAAAAAAAAGATCATACAATCTTATGTTAAAATTAAGAAAAACAACATGTTTAATAGTGTTTATGAAATTGCAGGTGAATTTTTCTGCATAATTGAAACAAACTGTATAAATTATGCATTTTCTGAATCTAATAGTCAAGGTTTGAAGATATTAACTTAAGAAATCAGTATTTTATAAGCATTTGAATAAAATGAAAATTGGAATTTGTTAATAATGACACATAAAAATGCATATAATAGTTTTTATGAAACTTCAGGTAATATGTAACAGATAATTGATATATATGGTACTTATAATTCAATTTCTGAATGTAATGATCAAGATTTGAAGATATTAACTAAAAAAATCAGTTTTTAATTCACATTTGAAAAAAAAGATCGTACAATCTTATGTGAAAATTAAGAAACACAACATGTTTAATATTGTTTATGAAATTGCAGGTGAATTTTTCTACATAATTTAAACAAACGGTATAAATTATGCATTTTCTGAATCTAATAGTCAAGGTTTGAAGATATTACCTTAAGAAATCAGTATTTTATAAGCATATGAAAAAAATGAAATTTGGAATTTGTTAATAATGACACATAAACGTGCTTAATATAGTTTTTATGAAACTTCAGGTAAAATGTAACAGATAATTGATATATATGGTACTTATAAATCAATTTCTGAATGTAATGATCAAGATTTGAAGATATTAACTAAAAAAATCAGTTTTTAATTCACATTTGAAAAAAAAGATCGTACAATCTTATGTGAAAATTAAGAAAAACAACATGGTTAATAGTGTTTTGAAATTGCAGGTGAATTTTTCTGCATAATTGAAACAAACTGTATAAATTATGCATTTTCTGAATCTAATAGTCAAGGATTGAAGATATTAACTTAAGAAATCAGTATTTTATAAGCAATTGAAAAAAATGAAATTTGGAATTTGTTAATAATGACACATAAAAATGCATATAATAGTTTTTATGAAACTTCAGGTAATATGTAACAGATAATTGATATATATGGTACTTATAATTCAATTTCTGAATGTAATGATCAAGATTTGAAGATATTAACTTAAAAAATCAGTTTTTAATTCACATTTGAAAAAAAAAGATCATACAATCTTATGTTAAAATTAAGAAAAACAACATGTTTAATAGTGTTTATGAAATTGCAGGTGAATTTTTCTGCATAATTGAAACAAACTGTATAAATTATGCATTTTCTGAATCTAATAGTCAAGGTTTGAAGATATTAACTTAAGAAATCAGTATTTTATAAGCATTTGAATAAAATGAAAATTGGAATTTGTTAATAATGACACATAAAAATGCATATAATAGTTTTTATGAAACTTCAGGTAATATGTAACAGATAATTGATATATATGGTACTTATAATTCAATTTCTGAATGTAATGATCAAGATTTGAAGATATTAACTAAAAAAATCAGTTTTTAATTCACATTTGAAAAAAAAGATCGTACAATCTTATGTGAAAATTAAGAAACACAACATGTTTAATATTGTTTATGAAATTGCAGGTGAATTTTTCTACATAATTTAAACAAACGGTATAAATTATGCATTTTCTGAATCTAATAGTCAAGGTTTGAAGATATTACCTTAAGAAATCAGTATTTTATAAGCATATGAAAAAAATGAAATTTGGAATTTGTTAATAATGACACATAAACGTGCTTAATATAGTTTTTATGAAACTTCAGGTAAAATGTAACAGATAATTGATATATATGGTACTTATAATTCAATTTCTGAATGTAATGATCAAGATTTGAAGATATTAACTTAAAAAATCAGTTTTTAATTCACATTTGAAAAAAAAAGATCATACAATCTTATGTTAAAATTAAGAAAAACAACATGTTTAATAGTGTTTATGAAATTGCAGGTGAATTTTTCTGCATAATTGAAACAAACGGTATAAATTATGCATTTTCTGAATCTAATAGTCAAGGTTTGAAGATATTAACTTAAGAAATCAGTATTTTATAAGCAAATGAAAAAAATGAAATTTGGAATTTGTTAATAATGACACATAAACGTGCTTAATATAGTTTTTATGAAACTTCAGGTAAAATGTAACAGATAATTGATATATATGGTACTTATAAATCAATTTCTGAATGTAATGATCAAGATTTGAAGATATTAACTAAAAAAATCAGTTTTTAATTCACATTTGAAAAAAAAGATCGTACAATCTTATGTGAAAATTAAGAAAAACAACATGGTTAATAGTGTTTTGAAATTGCAGGTGAATTTTTCTGCATAATTGAAACAAACTGTATAAATTATGCATTTTCTGAATCTAATAGTCAAGGATTGAAGATATTAACTTAAGAAATCAGTATTTTATAAGCAATTGAAAAAAATGAAATTTGGAATTTGTTAATAATGACACATAAAAATGCATATAATAGTTTTTATGAAACTTCAGGTAATATGTAACAGATAATTGATATATATGGTACTTATAATTCAATTTCTGAATGTAATGATCAAGATTTGAAGATATTAACTTAAAAAATCAGTTTTTAATTCACATTTGAAAAAAAAAGATCATACAATCTTATGTTAAAATTAAGAAAAACAACATGTTTAATAGTGTTTATGAAATTGCAGGTGAATTTTTCTGCATAATTGAAACAAACTGTATAAATTATGCATTTTCTGAATCTAATAGTCAAGGTTTGAAGATATTAACTTAAGAAATCAGTATTTTATAAGCATTTGAATAAAATGAAAATTGGAATTTGTTAATAATGACACATAAAAATGCATATAATAGTTTTTATGAAACTTCAGGTAATATGTAACAGATAATTGATATATATGGTACTTATAATTCAATTTCTGAATGTAATGATCAAGATTTGAAGATATTAACTAAAAAAATCAGTTTTTAATTCACATTTGAAAAAAAAGATCGTACAATCTTATGTGAAAATTAAGAAACACAACATGTTTAATATTGTTTATGAAATTGCAGGTGAACTTTTCTACATAATTTAAACAAACGGTATAAATTATGCATTTTCTGAATCTAATAGTCAAGGTTTGAAGATATTACCTTAAGAAATCAGTATTTTATAAGCATATGAAAAAAATGAAATTTGGAATTTGTTAATAATGACACATAAACGTGCTTAATATAGTTTTTATGAAACTTCAGGTAAAATGTAACAGATAATTGATATATATGGTACTTATAAATCAATTTCTGAATGTAATGATCAAGATTTGAAGATATTAACTAAAAAAATCAGTTTTTAATTCACATTTGAAAAAAAAGATCGTACAATCTTATGTGAAAATTAAGAAAAACAACATGGTTAATAGTGTTTTGAAATTGCAGGTGAATTTTTCTGCATAATTGAAACAAACTGTATAAATTATGCATTTTCTGAATCTAATAGTCAAGGATTGAAGATATTAACTTAAGAAATCAGTATTTTATAAGCAATTGAAAAAAATGAAATTTGGAATTTGTTAATAATGACACATAAAAATGCATATAATAGTTTTTATGAAACTTCAGGTAATATGTAACAGATAATTGATATATATGGTACTTATAATTCAATTTCTGAATGTAATGATCAAGATTTGAAGATATTAACTTAAAAAATCAGTTTTTAATTCACATTTGAAAAAAAAAGATCATACAATCTTATGTTAAAATTAAGAAAAACAACATGTTTAATAGTGTTTATGAAATTGCAGGTGAATTTTTCTGCATAATTGAAACAAACTGTATAAATTATGCATTTTCTGAATCTAATAGTCAAGGTTTGAAGATATTAACTTAAGAAATCAGTATTTTATAAGCATTTGAATTAAATGAAAATTGGAATTTGTTAATAATGACACATAAAAATGCATATAATAGTTTTTATGAAACTTCAGGTAATATGTAACAGATAATTGATATATATGGTACTTATAATTCAATTTCTGAATGTAATGATCAAGATTTGAAGATATTAACTAAAAAAATCAGTTTTTAATTCACATTTGAAAAAAAAGATCGTACAATCTTATGTGAAAATTAAGAAACACAACATGTTTAATATTGTTTATGAAATTGCAGGTGAATTTTTCTACATAATTTAAACAAACGGTATAAATTATGCATTTTCTGAATCTAATAGTCAAGGTTTGAAGATATTACCTTAAGAAATCAGTATTTTATAAGCATATGAAAAAAATGAAATTTGGAATTTGTTAATAATGACACATAAACGTGCTTAATATAGTTTTTATGAAACTTCAGGTAAAATGTAACAGATAATTGATATATATGGTACTTATAATTCAATTTCTGAATGTAATGATCAAGATTTGAAGATATTAACTTAAAAAATCAGTTTTTAATTCACATTTGAAAAAAAAAGATCATACAATCTTATGTTAAAATTAAGAAAAACAACATGTTTAATAGTGTTTATGAAATTGCAGGTGAATTTTTCTGCATAATTGAAACAAACGGTATAAATTATGCATTTTCTGAATCTAATAGTCAAGGTTTGAAGATATTAACTTAAGAAATCAGTATTTTATAAGCAAATGAAAAAAATGAAATTTGGAATTTGTTAATAATGACACATAAACGTGCTTAATATAGTTTTTATGAAACTTCAGGTAAAATGTAACAGATAATTGATATATATGGTACTTATAATTCAATTTCTGAATGTAATGATAAAGATTTGAAGATATTAACTAAAAAAATCAGTTTTTAATTCACATTTGAAAAAAAAGATCGTACAATCTTATGTGAAAATTAAGAAAAACAACATGGTTAATAGTGTTTTGAAATTGCAGGTGAATTTTTCTGCATAATTGAAACAAACTGTATAAATTATGCATTTTCTGAATCTAATAGTCAAGGATTGAAGATATTAACTTAAGAAATCAGTATTTTATAAGCAATTGAAAAAAATGAAATTTGGAATTTGTTAATAATGACACATAAACGTGCTTAATATAGTTTTTATGAAACTTCATGTAAAATGTAACAGATAATTGATATATATGGTACTTATAATTCAATTTCTGAATGTAATGATCAAGATTTGAAGATATTAACTAAAAAAATCAGTTTTTAATTCACATTTGAAAAAAAAGATCGTACAATCTAATGTGAAAATTAAGAAAAACAACATGTTTAATAGTGTTTATGAAATTGCAGGTGAATTTTTCTACATAATTGAAACAAACGGTATAAATTATGCATTTTCTGAATCTAATAGTCAAGGTTTGAAGATATTAACTTAAGAAATCAGTATTTTATAAGCATATGAAAAAAATGAAATTTGGAATTTGTTAATAATGACACATAAACGTGTTTAATATAGTTTTTATGAAACTTCAGGTAAAATGTAACAGATAATTGATATATATGGTACTTATAATTCAATTTCTGAATGTAATGATCAAGATTTGAAGATATTAACTTAAAAAATCAGTTTTTAATTCACATTTGAAAAAAAAAGATCATACAATCTTATGTTAAAATTAAGAAAAACAACATGTTTAATAGTGTTTATGAAATTGCAGGTGAATTTTTCTGCATAATTGAAACAAACTGTATAAATTATGCATTTTCTGAATCTAATAGTCAAGGTTTGAAGATATTAACTTAAGAAATCAGTATTTTATAAGCATTTGAATAAAATGAAAATTGGAATTTGTTAATAATGACACATAAAAATGCATATAATAGTTTTTATGAAACTTCAGGTAAAATGTAACAGATAATTGATATATATGGTACTTATAAATCAATTTCTGAATGTAATGATCAAGATTTGAAGATATTAACTAAAAAAATCAGTTTTTAATTCACATTTGAAAAAAAAGATCGTACAATCTTATGTGAAAATTAAGAAAAACAACATGGTTAATAGTGTTTTGAAATTGCAGGTGAATTTTTCTGCATAATTGAAACAAACTGTATAAATTATGCATTTTCTGAATCTAATAGTCAAGGATTGAAGATATTAACTTAAGAAATCAGTATTTTATAAGCAATTGAAAAAAATGAAATTTGGAATTTGTTAATAATGACACATAAAAATGCATATAATAGTTTTTATGAAACTTCAGGTAATATGTAACAGATAATTGATATATATGGTACTTATAATTCAATTTCTGAATGTAATGATCAAGATTTGAAGATATTAACTTAAAAAATCAGTTTTTAATTCACATTTGAAAAAAAAAGATCATACAATCTTATGTTAAAATTAAGAAAAACAACATGTTTAATAGTGTTTATGAAATTGCAGGTGAATTTTTCTGCATAATTGAAACAAACTGTATAAATTATGCATTTTCTGAATCTAATAGTCAAGGTTTGAAGATATTAACTTAAGAAATCAGTATTTTATAAGCATTTGAATAAAATGAAAATTGGAATTTGTTAATAATGACACATAAAAATGCATATAATAGTTTTTATGAAACTTCAGGTAATATGTAACAGATAATTGATATATATGGTACTTATAATTCAATTTCTGAATGTAATGATCAAGATTTGAAGATATTAACTAAAAAAATCAGTTTTTAATTCACATTTGAAAAAAAAGATCGTACAATCTTATGTGAAAATTAAGAAACACAACATGTTTAATATTGTTTATGAAATTGCAGGTGAATTTTTCTACATAATTGAAACAAACTGTATAAATTATGCATTTTCTGAATCTAATAGTCAAGGATTGAAGATATTAACTTAAGAAATCAGTATTTTATAAGCATTTGAAAAAAATGAAATTTGGAATTTGTTAATAATGACACATAAACGTGCTTAATATAGTTTTTATGAAACTTCAGGTAAAATGTAACAGATAATTGATATATATGGTACTTATAATTCAATTTCTGAATGTAATGATCAAGATTTGAAGATATTAACTTAAAAAATCAGTTTTTAATTCACATTTGAAAAAAAAAGATCATACAATCTTATGTTAAAATTAAGAAAAACAACATGTTTAATAGTGTTTATGAAATTGCAGGTGAATTTTTCTGCATAATTGAAACAAACTGTATTAATAATGCATTTTCTGAATCTAATAGTCAAGGATTGAAGATATTAACTTAAGAAATCAGTATTTTATAAGCATATGAAAAAAATGAAATTTGGAATTTGTTAATAATGACACATAAACGTGTTTAATATAGTTTTTATGAAACTTCAGGTAAAATGTAACAGATAATTGATATATATGGTACTTATAATTCAATTTCTGAATGTAATGATCAAGATTTGAAGATATTAACTAAAAAAATCAGTTTTTAATTCACATTTGAAAAAAAAGATCGTACAATCTTATGTGAAAATTAAGAAACACAACATGTTTAATATTGTTTATGAAATTGCAGGTGAATTTTTCTACATAATTGAAACAAACGGTATAAATTATGCATTTTCTGAATCTAATAGTCAAGGTTTGAAGATATTACCTTAAGAAATCAGTATTTTATAAGCATATGAAAAAAATGAAATTTGGAATTTGTTAATAATGACACATAAACGTGCTTAATATAGTTTTTATGAAACTTCAGGTAAAATGTAACAGATAATTGATATATATGGTACTTATAATTCAATTTCTGAATGTAATGATCAAGATTTGAAGATATTAACTAAAAAAATCAGTTTTTAATTCACATTTGAAAAAAAAGATCGTACAATCTTATGTGAAAATTAAGAAACACAACATGTTTAATATTGTTTATGAAATTGCAGGTGAATTTTTCTACATAATTGAAACAAACGGTATAAATTATGCATTTTCTGAATCTAATAGTCAAGGTTTGAAGATATTACCTTAAGAAATCAGTATTTTATAAGCATATGAAAAAAATGAAATTTGGAATTTGTTAATAATGACACATAAACGTGCTTAATATAGTTTTTATGAAACTTCAGGTAAAATGTAACAGATAATTGATATATATGGTACTTATAATTCAATTTCTGAATGTAATGATCAAGATTTGAAGATATTAACTTAAAAAATCAGTTTTTAATTCACATTTGAAAAAAAAAGATCATACAATCTTATGTTAAAATTAAGAAAAACAACATGTTTAATAGTGTTTATGAAATTGCAGGTGAATTTTTCTGCATAATTGAAACAAACGGTATAAATTATGCATTTTCTGAATCTAATAGTCAAGGTTTGAAGATATTAACTTAAGAAATCAGTATTTTATAAGCAAATGAAAAAAATGAAATTTGGAATTTGTTAATAATGACACATAAACGTGCTTAATATAGTTTTTATGAAACTTCAGGTAAAATGTAACAGATAATTGATATATATGGTACTTATAATTCAATTTCTGAATGTAATGATAAAGATTTGAAGATATTAACTAAAAAAATCAGTTTTTAATTCACATTTGAAAAAAAAGATCGTACAATCTTATGTGAAAATTAAGAAAAACAACATGGTTAATAGTGTTTTGAAATTGCAGGTGAATTTTTCTGCATAATTGAAACAAACTGTATAAATTATGCATTTTCTGAATCTAATAGTCAAGGATTGAAGATATTAACTTAAGAAATCAGTATTTTATAAGCAATTGAAAAAAATGAAATTTGGAATTTGTTAATAATGACACATAAACGTGCTTAATATAGTTTTTATGAAACTTCATGTAAAATGTAACAGATAATTGATATATATGGTACTTATAATTCAATTTCTGAATGTAATGATCAAGATTTGAAGATATTAACTAAAAAAATCAGTTTTTAATTCACATTTGAAAAAAAAGATCGTACAATCTAATGTGAAAATTAAGAAAAACAACATGTTTAATAGTGTTTATGAAATTGCAGGTGAATTTTTCTACATAATTGAAACAAACGGTATAAATTATGCATTTTCTGAATCTAATAGTCAAGGTTTGAAGATATTAACTTAAGAAATCAGTATTTTATAAGCATATGAAAAAAATGAAATTTGGAATTTGTTAATAATGACACATAAACGTGTTTAATATAGTTTTTATGAAACTTCAGGTAAAATGTAACAGATAATTGATATATATGGTACTTATAAATCAATTTCTGAATGTAATGATCAAGATTTGAAGATATTAACTAAAAAAATCAGTTTTTAATTCACATTTGAAAAAAAAGATCGTACAATCTTATGTGAAAATTAAGAAAAACAACATGGTTAATAGTGTTTTGAAATTGCAGGTGAATTTTTCTGCATAATTGAAACAAACTGTATAAATTATGCATTTTCTGAATCTAATAGTCAAGGATTGAAGATATTAACTTAAGAAATCAGTATTTTATAAGCAATTGAAAAAAATGAAATTTGGAATTTGTTAATAATGACACATAAAAATGCATATAATAGTTTTTATGAAACTTCAGGTAATATGTAACAGATAATTGATATATATGGTACTTATAATTCAATTTCTGAATGTAATGATCAAGATTTGAAGATATTAACTAAAAAAATCAGTTTTTAATTCACATTTGAAAAAAAAGATCGTACAATCTTATGTGAAAATTAAGAAACACAACATGTTTAATATTGTTTATGAAATTGCAGGTGAACTTTTCTACATAATTTAAACAAACGGTATAAATTATGCATTTTCTGAATCTAATAGTCAAGGTTTGAAGATATTACCTTAAGAAATCAGTATTTTATAAGCATATGAAAAAAATGAAATTTGGAATTTGTTAATAATGACACATAAACGTGCTTAATATAGTTTTTATGAAACTTCAGGTAAAATGTAACAGATAATTGATATATATGGTACTTATAAATCAATTTCTGAATGTAATGATCAAGATTTGAAGATATTAACTAAAAAAATCAGTTTTTAATTCACATTTGAAAAAAAAGATCGTACAATCTTATGTGAAAATTAAGAAAAACAACATGGTTAATAGTGTTTTGAAATTGCAGGTGAATTTTTCTGCATAATTGAAACAAACTGTATAAATTATGCATTTTCTGAATCTAATAGTCAAGGATTGAAGATATTAACTTAAGAAATCAGTATTTTATAAGCAATTGAAAAAAATGAAATTTGGAATTTGTTAATAATGACACATAAAAATGCATATAATAGTTTTTATGAAACTTCAGGTAATATGTAACAGATAATTGATATATATGGTACTTATAATTCAATTTCTGAATGTAATGATCAAGATTTGAAGATATTAACTTAAAAAATCAGTTTTTAATTCACATTTGAAAAAAAAGATCGTACAATCTTATGTGAAAATTAAGAAACACAACATGTTTAATATTGTTTATGAAATTGCAGGTGAATTTTTCTACATAATTTAAACAAACGGTATAAATTATGCATTTTCTGAATCTAATAGTCAAGGTTTGAAGATATTACCTTAAGAAATCAGTATTTTATAAGCATATGAAAAAAATGAAATTTGGAATTTGTTAATAATGACACATAAACGTGCTTAATATAGTTTTTATGAAACTTCAGGTAAAATGTAACAGATAATTGATATATATGGTACTTATAATTCAATTTCTGAATGTAATGATCAAGATTTGAAGATATTAACTTAAAAAATCAGTTTTTAATTCACATTTGAAAAAAAAAGATCATACAATCTTATGTTAAAATTAAGAAAAACAACATGTTTAATAGTGTTTATGAAATTGCAGGTGAATTTTTCTGCATAATTGAAACAAACGGTATAAATTATGCATTTTCTGAATCTAATAGTCAAGGTTTGAAGATATTAACTTAAGAAATCAGTATTTTATAAGCAAATGAAAAAAATGAAATTTGGAATTTGTTAATAATGACACATAAACGTGCTTAATATAGTTTTTATGAAACTTCAGGTAAAATGTAACAGATAATTGATATATATGGTACTTATAATTCAATTTCTGAATGTAATGATAAAGATTTGAAGATATTAACTAAAAAAATCAGTTTTTAATTCACATTTGAAAAAAAAGATCGTACAATCTTATGTGAAAATTAAGAAAAACAACATGGTTAATAGTGTTTTGAAATTGCAGGTGAATTTTTCTGCATAATTGAAACAAACTGTATAAATTATGCATTTTCTGAATCTAATAGTCAAGGATTGAAGATATTAACTTAAGAAATCAGTATTTTATAAGCAATTGAAAAAAATGAAATTTGGAATTTGTTAATAATGACACATAAACGTGCTTAATATAGTTTTTATGAAACTTCATGTAAAATGTAACAGATAATTGATATATATGGTACTTATAATTCAATTTCTGAATGTAATGATCAAGATTTGAAGATATTAACTAAAAAAATCAGTTTTTAATTCACATTTGAAAAAAAAGATCGTACAATCTAATGTGAAAATTAAGAAAAACAACATGTTTAATAGTGTTTATGAAATTGCAGGTGAATTTTTCTACATAATTGAAACAAACGGTATAAATTATGCATTTTCTGAATCTAATAGTCAAGGTTTGAAGATATTAACTTAAGAA
Source organism: Rhopalosiphum nymphaeae (assembly GCA_036289425.1). Taxonomy (NCBI): domain Eukaryota; kingdom Metazoa; phylum Arthropoda; class Insecta; order Hemiptera; family Aphididae; genus Rhopalosiphum; species Rhopalosiphum nymphaeae. The sequence continues at coordinate 4,961,082 of JAZAQC010000017.1, forward strand.
ATCAGTATTTTATAAGCATATGAAAAAAATGAAATTTGGAATTTGTTAATAATGACACATAAACGTGTTTAATATAGTTTTTATGAAACTTCAGGTAAAATGTAACAGATAATTGATATATATGGTACTTATAATTCAATTTCTGAATGTAATGATCAAGATTTGAAGATATTAACTTAAAAAATCAGTTTTTAATTCACATTTGAAAAAAAAAGATCATACAATCTTATGTTAAAATTAAGAAAAACAACATGTTTAATAGTGTTTATGAAATTGCAGGTGAATTTTTCTGCATAATTGAAACAAACTGTATAAATTATGCATTTTCTGAATCTAATAGTCAAGGTTTGAAGATATTAACTTAAGAAATCAGTATTTTATAAGCATTTGAATAAAATGAAAATTGGAATTTGTTAATAATGACACATAAAAATGCATATAATAGTTTTTATGAAACTTCAGGTAAAATGTAACAGATAATTGATATATATGGTACTTATAAATCAATTTCTGAATGTAATGATCAAGATTTGAAGATATTAACTAAAAAAATCAGTTTTTAATTCACATTTGAAAAAAAAGATCGTACAATCTTATGTGAAAATTAAGAAAAACAACATGGTTAATAGTGTTTTGAAATTGCAGGTGAATTTTTCTGCATAATTGAAACAAACTGTATAAATTATGCATTTTCTGAATCTAATAGTCAAGGATTGAAGATATTAACTTAAGAAATCAGTATTTTATAAGCAATTGAAAAAAATGAAATTTGGAATTTGTTAATAATGACACATAAAAATGCATATAATAGTTTTTATGAAACTTCAGGTAATATGTAACAGATAATTGATATATATGGTACTTATAATTCAATTTCTGAATGTAATGATCAAGATTTGAAGATATTAACTTAAAAAATCAGTTTTTAATTCACATTTGAAAAAAAAAGATCATACAATCTTATGTTAAAATTAAGAAAAACAACATGTTTAATAGTGTTTATGAAATTGCAGGTGAATTTTTCTGCATAATTGAAACAAACTGTATAAATTATGCATTTTCTGAATCTAATAGTCAAGGTTTGAAGATATTAACTTAAGAAATCAGTATTTTATAAGCATTTGAATAAAATGAAAATTGGAATTTGTTAATAATGACACATAAAAATGCATATAATAGTTTTTATGAAACTTCAGGTAATATGTAACAGATAATTGATATATATGGTACTTATAATTCAATTTCTGAATGTAATGATCAAGATTTGAAGATATTAACTAAAAAAATCAGTTTTTAATTCACATTTGAAAAAAAAGATCGTACAATCTTATGTGAAAATTAAGAAACACAACATGTTTAATATTGTTTATGAAATTGCAGGTGAATTTTTCTACATAATTTAAACAAACGGTATAAATTATGCATTTTCTGAATCTAATAGTCAAGGTTTGAAGATATTACCTTAAGAAATCAGTATTTTATAAGCATATGAAAAAAATGAAATTTGGAATTTGTTAATAATGACACATAAACGTGCTTAATATAGTTTTTATGAAACTTCAGGTAAAATGTAACAGATAATTGATATATATGGTACTTATAAATCAATTTCTGAATGTAATGATCAAGATTTGAAGATATTAACTAAAAAAATCAGTTTTTAATTCACATTTGAAAAAAAAGATCGTACAATATTATGTGAAAATTAAGAAAAACAACATGGTTAATAGTGTTTTGAAATTGCAGGTGAATTTTTCTGCATAATTGAAACAAACTGTATAAATTATGCATTTTCTGAATCTAATAGTCAAGGATTGAAGATATTAACTTAAGAAATCAGTATTTTATAAGCAATTGAAAAAAATGAAATTTGGAATTTGTTAATAATGACACATAAAAATGCATATAATAGTTTTTATGAAACTTCAGGTAATATGTAACAGATAATTGATATATATGGTACTTATAATTCAATTTCTGATTGTAATGATCAAGATTTGAAGATATTAACTAAAAAAATCAGTTTTTAATTCACATTTGAAAAAAAAGATCGTACAATCTTATGTGAAAATTAAGAAAAACAACATGGTTAATAGTGTTTTGAAATTGCAGGTGAATTTTTCTGCATAATTGAAACAAACGGTATAAATTATGCATTTTCTGAATCTAATAGTCAAGGTTTGAAGATATTACCTTAAGAAATCAGTATTTTATAAGCATATGAAAAAAATGAAATTTGGAATTTGTTAAAAATGACACATAAACGTGCTTAATATAGTTTTTATGAAACTTCAGGTAAAATGTAACAGATAATTGATATATATGGTACTTATAATTCAATTTCTGAATGTAATGATCAAGATTTGAAGATATTAACTTAAAAAATCAGTTTTTAATTCACATTTGAAAAAAAAAGATCATACAATCTTATGTTAAAATTAAGAAAAACAACATGTTTAATAGTGTTTATGAAATTGCAGGTGAATTTTTCTGCATAATTGAAACAAACGGTATAAATTATGCATTTTCTGAATATAATAGTCAAGGTTTGAAGATATTAACTTAAGAAATCAGTATTTTATAAGCATATGAAAAAAATGAAATTTGGAATTTGTTAATAATGACACATAAACGTGCTTAATATAGTTTTTATGAAACTTCAGGTAAAATGTAACAGATAATTGATATATATGGTACTTATAATTCAATTTCTGAATGTAATGATCAATATTTGAAGATATTAACTAAAAAAATCAGTTTTTAATTCACATTTGAAAAAAAAGATCGTACAATCAATCTTATGTGAAAATTAAGAAAAACAACATGGTTAATAGTGTTTTGAAATTGCAGGTGAATTTTTCTGCATAATTGAAACAAACTGTATAAATTATGCATTTTCTGAATCTAATAGTCAAGGATTGAAGATATTAACTTAAGAAATCAGTATTTTATAAGCAATTGAAAAAAATGAAATTTGGAATTTGTTAATAATGACACATAAAAATGCATATAATAGTTTTTATGAAACTTCAGGTAATATGTAACAGATAATTGATATATATGGTACTTATAATTCAATTTCTGAATGTAATGATCAAGATTTGAAGATATTAACTAAAAAAATCAGTTTTTAATTCACATTTGAAAAAAAAGATCGTACAATCTTATGTGAAAATTAAGAAACACAACATGTTTAATATTGTTTATGAAATTGCAGGTGAATTTTTCTACATAATTGAAACAAACGGTATAAATTATGCATTTTCTGAATCTAATAGTCAAGGTTTGAAGATATTACCTTAAGAAATCAGTATTTTATAAGCATATGAAAAAAATGAAATTTGGAATTTGTTAATAATGACACATAAACGTGCTTAATATAGTTTTTATGAAACTTCAGGTAAAATGTAACAGATAATTGATATATATGGTACTTATAATTCAATTTCTGAATGTAATGATCAAGATTTGAAGATATTAACTTAAAAAATCAGTTTTTAATTCACATTTGAAAAAAAAAGATCATACAATCTTATGTTAAAATTAAGAAAAACAACATGTTTAATAGTGTTTATGAAATTGCAGGTGAATTTTTCTGCATAATTGAAACAAACGGTATAAATTATGCATTTTCTGAATCTAATAGTCAAGGTTTGAAGATATTAACTTAAGAAATCAGTATTTTATAAGCATATGAAAAAAATGAAATTTGGAATTTGTTAATAATGACACATAAACGTGCTTAATATAGTTTTTATGAAACTTCAGGTAAAATGTAACAGATAATTGATATATATGGTACTTATAATTCAATTTCTGAATGTAATGATCAAGATTTGAAGATATTAACTAAAAAAATCAGTTTTTAATTCACATTTGAAAAAAAAGATCGTACAATCTTATGTGAAAATTAAGAAAAACAACATGGTTAATAGTGTTTTGAAATTGCAGGTGAATTTTTCTGCATAATTGAAACAAACTGTATAAATTATGCATTTTCTGAATCTAATAGTCAAGGATTGAAGATATTAACTTAAGAAATCAGTATTTTATAAGCATATGAAAAAAATGAAATTTGGAATTTGTTAATAATGACACATAAACGTGCTTAATATAGTTTTTATGAAACTTCAGGTAAAATGTAACAGATAATTGATATATATGGTACTTATAATTCAATTTCTGAATGTAATGATCAAGATTTGAAGATATTAACTAAAAAAATCAGTTTTTAATTCACATTTGAAAAAAAAGATCGTACAATCTTATGTGAAAATTAAGAAACACAACATGTTTAATATTGTTTATGAAATTGCAGGTGAATTTTTCTACATAATTGAAACAAACGGTATAAATTATGCATTTTCTGAATCTAATAGTCAAGGTTTGAAGATATTACCTTAAGAAATCAGTATTTTATAAGCATATGAAAAAAATGAAATTTGGAATTTGTTAATAATGACACATAAACGTGTTTAATATAGTTTTTATGAAACTTCAGGTAAAATGTAACAGATAATTGATATATATGGTACTTATAATTCAATTTCTGAATGTAATGATCAAGATTTGAAGATATTAACTAAAAAAATCAGTTTTTAATTCACATTTGAAAAAAAAGATCGTACAATCTAATGTGAAAATTAAGAAAAACAACATGTTTAATAGTGTTTATGAAATTGCAGGTGAATTTTTCTACATAATTGAAACAAACGGTATAAATTATGCATTTTCTGAATCTAATAGTCAAGGTTTGAAGATATTAACTTAAGAAATCAGTATTTTATAAGCATATGAAAAAAATGAAATTTGGAATTTGTTAATAATGACACATAAACGTGTTTAATATAGTTTTTATGAAACTTCAGGTAAAATGTAACAGATAATTGATATATATGGTACTTATAATTCAATTTCTGAATGTAATGATCAAGATTTGAAGATATTAACTTAAAAAATCAGTTTTTAATTCACATTTGAAAAAAAAAGATCATACAATCTTATGTTAAAATTAAGAAAAACAACATGTTTAATAGTGTTTATGAAATTGCAGGTGAATTTTTCTGCATAATTGAAACAAACTGTATAAATTATGCATTTTCTGAATCTAATAGTCAAGGTTTGAAGATATTAACTTAAGAAATCAGTATTTTATAAGCATTTGAATAAAATGAAAATTGGAATTTGTTAATAATGACACATAAAAATGCATATAATAGTTTTTATGAAACTTCAGGTAATATGTAACAGATAATTGATATATATGATACTTATAATTCAATTTCTGAATGTAATGATCAAGGTTTGAAGATATTAACTTAAAAAATCAGTTTTTAATTCACATTTGAAAAAAAAGATCGTACAATCTTATGTGAAAATTAAGAAACACAACATGTTTAATATTGTTTATGAAATTGCAGGTGAATTTTTCTACATAATTGAAACAAACGGTATAAATTATGCATTTTCTGAATCTAATAGTCAAGGTTTGAAGATATTAAATTAAGAAATCAGTATTTTATAAGCATATGAAAAAAATGAAATTTGGAATTTGTTAAATATGACACATAAAAATGCATATTATAGTTTTTATGAAATATCAGGTGTAATTTTTCATTTTCTGAAGCTAATGGTTAGAGATTTCAAGAGATTAGTTTAATATTTGAGTGTTTCATAAGCATTTATAACCATGAATTTTATATATTTTTCAAAATTGTCATATATTAGATTGTATTATTGCGGTCTTCAATTCAGATATTATATTTTAACAAATTTATAGGGAATCGATTGTGAGAATTTAATTCTTTAAATGTTATTTAAAATTGCACTTATGAGAAATAATGTTTTTATTTATTATTTTTCCATCCCTGATGTTTATAAGCCAATTATGAATTATTTATTGGTTTTCATTTTTAATGAAAATATCTGAGGAGATGTTTGATGGAAAATATGATAGTTTATTTACTGGTGTCGTAATTGAATCATTATCTTACCCAAACGACTACTATTCAAAATGTATTAATTAATAAACTTTTGTGAAATGGCGGTAGACTGTTTATCATTACTACGCACGGTTACATTAGTGAACTTGGAATATGTAAACTGGACACACATAGTGACATGTACAAAAAGATTACTTAAAATTAACTTAATATTAGCTACTGATTAAATCCCAAAGCGGCAACGAGAACACTTTGTATAATGTTGATACTGGACAATTCTCAGGCATGGATGATATCCGTCGTTATAATGACAGGACACACAACAACCGTCTCCGGTCCCACTTTAGAAAGCATATCCAATATATTGGGTAAATAATGTATCATTGCTGGATCATTCCTGAAAAAACACGTAAACAACAGTAGTTCTTTCGACATTGTTTTTTTCCTAATTCTATTGGTATTCTTATAGGACATTTAACTTACTCTGTTGAACAATATCTTTTGATTTTTGTAACCATAAAAGTTTAGCCATCTACCGGATACGAATACCAAACTACCAACCATCATCATATTCATTTTTCACAAAAATCCTGATAGGTTCCCTATCTATAAAATCTCCTACAGTGGCGTATTTACGGAGGGGTGATATGTGGGATAGATTCCCCTCCCTTGACCTTTTTTTGTAATAGGCATTAGTATCATTTTCTGTTTTTCTCAAAATTATATTACTTTTAAGTATGTCTGTTTTTTAAATGTTCTAGTCGTTGTTAATTGTACAGCTCTGATATACTAATAGCCACAAGTCGTGGGTGATATATGCGATTAACGGTCAACAAATACATATACCTATATAGTATAAGGTGTATTGTAATTATTATTTCTGCCAATTATTTTTCATGGAAAGTGTTTTTAATAAACCCGATAAGCAGTCTCTAAATAAAACAAAATTACTATAAAGACCAAGCATTTACTTAGGGCGGGTTTATTTAAAAAAAATTTGTTATTAGCTGATAAAAGGACTAGTGTATGATATCGTGATTCGTGAATACTGTGAACAGTAGATATTCTGGTACGGTCGTCATTCCAAGTACTGACTTTCACACTTTATTTTCTTATTTTATTACAAATAAAAGACTTTGAAGAAGATTAAGTTTTACATAAGCAATAGTTTGACAGAAATAAATATTTTATCAATTCACCTGTTTAATATTGAAATATATTTATAAGCCAGTAATTATTATATACCTGGTTTATTAGAACCGGCTTAATGGTTTGACTTTATTGGTATGTCTCCGGTCGATACAAATCATGCCATATGAGATTATCGATGAACCGAGTATCCAAATATATAGTAAAGTAGATTTTGTATTATAATTAGTGTTAACTACTCAATTGAAAGAATGAATCTGATAGAAATATTCTTTATTAATTCAAACGACATAAACATAACGCACACCAGACAGCAGAACCGGACACACGGCCAACAACCAAGTAGTAGTATGCACGACACAAGTACAACTATCGCACATATCGGCGAACGCATCCTACTGGCTCAGATGTTATCACTCGGCCGTGTTGGACCACTATTCTCACCAACGGAACGTGATGATAGTACATATAAAATTGTAATAGTCTTAACGAATTGAGTTTTACAATAACAACTAATTGGACATGACAATTTAAAACAATAAATGTACAAATGAACATACAATTCAAAACAATTAAACAATAAATAAGTATTAGTCATACAACATATCATGAACTAATATAATAAAAATGAGGTAATCACATAAGAATTAGTAAACGGATAAAATGTAACATATAGTTGTTAAAAACGGTAATAATAAATCATTTTCAGAAATTAAAGTTCAAGATTTGAAGATATTAATTTAAGAAATCAATATTTTATAAGCATTTGAAAAAAAAGATTTTACAATATTTCCTCAAAATTAAGAAATAAAACATGTTTAATAGTGTTTTTGAAATTGCAGGTGAATTTTTCTGCATAATTGAAACAAACTGTATAAATTATGCATTTTCTGAATCTAATAGTCAAGGATTGAAGATATTAACTTAAGAAATCAGTATTTTATAAGCATTTGAAAAAAATAAAAATTGGAATTTGTTAATAATGACACATAAAAATGCATATAATAGTTTTTATGAAACTTCAGGTAATATGTAACAGATAATTGATATATATGGTACTTATAATTCAATTTCTGAATGTAATGATCAAGATTTGAAGATATTAACTAAAAAAATCAGTTTTTAATTCACATTTGAAAAAAAAGATCGTACAATCTTATGTGAAAATTAAGAAACACAACATGTTTAATATTGTTTATGAAATTGCAGGTGAATTTTTCTACATAATTGAAACAAACGGTATAAATTATGCATTTTCTGAATCTAATAGTCAAGGTATGAAGATATTACCTTAAGAAATCAGTATTTTATAAGCATATGAAAAAAATGAAATTTGGAATTTGTTAATAATGACACATAAACGTGCTTAATATAGTTTTTATGAAACTTCAGGTAAAATGTAACAGATAATTGATATATATGGTACTTATAATTCAATTTCTGAATGTAATGATCAAGATTTGAAGATATTAACTTAAAAAATCAGTTTTTAATTCACATTTGAAAAAAAAAGATCATACAATCTTATGTTAAAATTAAGAAAAACAACATGTTTAATATTGTTTATGAAATTGCAGGTGAATTTTTCTACATAATTGAAACAAACTGTATAAATTATGCATTTTCTGAATCTAATAGTCAAGGATTGAAGATATTAACTTAAGAAATCAGTATTTTATAAGCATTTGAAAAAAATGAAATTTGGAATTTGTTAATAATGACACATAAACGTGCTTAATATAGTTTTTATGAAACTTCAGGTAAAATGTAACAGATAATTGATATATATGGTACTTATAATTCAATTTCTGAATGTAATGATCAAGATTTGAAGATATTAACTTAAAAAATCAGTTTTTAATTCACATTTGAAAAAAAAAGATCATACAATCTTATGTTAAAATTAAGAAAAACAACATGTTTAATAGTGTTTATGAAATTGCAGGTGAATTTTTCTGCATAATTGAAACAAACTGTATAAATAATGCATTTTCTGAATCTAATAGTCAAGGATTGAAGATATTAACTTAAGAAATCAGTATTTTATAAGCATATGAATAAAATGAAATTTGGAATTTGTTAATAATGACACATAAACGTGTTTAATATAGTTTTTATGAAACTTCAGGTAAAATGTAACAGATAATTGATATATATGGTACTTATAATTCAATTTCTGAATGTAATGATCAAGATTTGAAGATATTAACTTAAAAAATCAGTTTTTAATTCACATTTGAAAAAAAAAGATCATACAATCTTATGTTAAAATTAAGAAAAACAACATGTTTAATAGTGTTTATGAAATTGCAGGTGAATTTTTCTGCATAATTGAAACAAACTGTATAAATTATGCATTTTCTGAATCTAATAGTCAAGGATTGAAGATATTAACTTAAGAAATCAGTATTTTATAAGCATTTGAAAAAAATGAAAATTGGAATTTGTTAATAATGACACATAAAAATGCATATAATAGTTTTTATGAAACTTCAGGTAATATGTAACAGATAATTGATATATATGGTACTTATAATTCAATTTCTGAATGTAATGATCAAGATTTGAAGATATTAACTAAAAAAATCAGTTTTTAATTCACATTTGAAAAAAAAGATCGTACAATCTTATGTGAAAATTAAGAAACACAACATGTTTAATATTGTTTATGAAATTGCAGGTGAATTTTTCTACATAATTGAAACAAACGGTATAAATTATGCATTTTCTGAATCTAATAGTCAAGGTTTGAAGATATTACCTTAAGAAATCAGTATTTTATAAGCATATGAAAAAAATGAAATTTGGAATTTGTTAATAATGACACATAAACGTGCTTAATATAGTTTTTATGAAACTTCAGGTAAAATGTAACAGATAATTGATATATATGGTACTTATAATTCAATTTCTGAATGTAATGATCAAGATTTGAAGATATTAACTTAAAAAATCAGTTTTTAATTCACATTTGAAAAAAAAAGATCATACAATCTTATGTTAAATTTAAGAAAAACAACATGTTTAATATTGTTTATGAAATTGCAGGTGAATTTTTCTACATAATTGAAACAAACTGTATAAATTATGCATTTTCTGAATCTAATAGTCAAGGATTGAAGATATTAACTTAAGAAATCAGTATTTTATAAGCATTTGAAAAAAATGAAATTTGGAATTTGTTAATAATGACACATAAACGTGCTTAATATAGTTTTTATGAAACTTCAGGTAAAATGTAACAGATAATTGATATATATGGTACTTATAATTCAATTTCTGAATGTAATGATAAAGATTTGAAGATATTAACTAAAAAAATCAGTTTTTAATTCACATTTGAAAAAAAAGATCGTACAATCTTATGTGAAAATTAAGAAAAACAACATGGTTAATAGTGTTTTGAAATTGCAGGTGAATTTTTCTGCATAATTGAAACAAACTGTATAAATTATGCATTTTCTGAATCTAATAGTCAAGGATTGAAGATATTAACTTAAGAAATCAGTATTTTATAAGCAATTGAAAAAAATGAAATTTGGAATTTGTTAATAATGACACATAAACGTGCTTAATATAGTTTTTATGAAACTTCATGTAAAATGTAACAGATAATTGATATATATGGTACTTATAATTCAATTTCTGAATGTAATGATCAAGATTTGAAGATATTAACTAAAAAAATCAGTTTTTAATTCACATTTGAAAAAAAAGATCGTACAATCTAATGTGAAAATTAAGAAAAACAACATGTTTAATAGTGTTTATGAAATTGCAGGTGAATTTTTCTACATAATTGAAACAAACGGTATAAATTATGCATTTTCTGAATCTAATAGTCAAGGTTTGAAGATATTAACTTAAGAAATCAGTATTTTATAAGCATATGAAAAAAATGAAATTTGGAATTTGTTAATAATGACACATAAACGTGTTTAATATAGTTTTTATGAAACTTCAGGTAAAATGTAACAGATAATTGATATATATGGTACTTATAATTCAATTTCTGAATGTAATGATCAAGATTTGAAGATATTAACTTAAAAAATCAGTTTTTAATTCACATTTGAAAAAAAAAGATCATACAATCTTATGTTAAAATTAAGAAAAACAACATGTTTAATAGTGTTTATGAAATTGCAGGTGAATTTTTCTGCATAATTGAAACAAACTGTATAAATTATGCATTTTCTGAATCTAATAGTCAAGGTTTGAAGATATTAACTTAAGAAATCAGTATTTTATAAGCATTTGAATAAAATGAAAATTGGAATTTGTTAATAATGACACATAAAAATGCATATAATAGTTTTTATGAAACTTCAGGTAAAATGTAACAGATAATTGATATATATGGTACTTATAAATCAATTTCTGAATGTAATGATCAAGATTTGAAGATATTAACTAAAAAAATCAGTTTTTAATTCACATTTGAAAAAAAAGATCGTACAATCTTATGTGAAAATTAAGAAAAACAACATGGTTAATAGTGTTTTGAAATTGCAGGTGAATTTTTCTGCATAATTGAAACAAACTGTATAAATTATGCATTTTCTGAATCTAATAGTCAAGGATTGAAGATATTAACTTAAGAAATCAGTATTTTATAAGCAATTGAAAAAAATGAAATTTGGAATTTGTTAATAATGACACATAAAAATGCATATAATAGTTTTTATGAAACTTCAGGTAATATGTAACAGATAATTGATATATATGGTACTTATAATTCAATTTCTGAATGTAATGATCAAGATTTGAAGATATTAACTTAAAAAATCAGTTTTTAATTCACATTTGAAAAAAAAAGATCATACAATCTTATGTTAAAATTAAGAAAAACAACATGTTTAATAGTGTTTATGAAATTGCAGGTGAATTTTTCTGCATAATTGAAACAAACTGTATAAATTATGCATTTTCTGAATCTAATAGTCAAGGTTTGAAGATATTAACTTAAGAAATCAGTATTTTATAAGCATTTGAATAAAATGAAAATTGGAATTTGTTAATAATGACACATAAAAATGCATATAATAGTTTTTATGAAACTTCAGGTAATATGTAACAGATAATTGATATATATGGTACTTATAATTCAATTTCTGAATGTAATGATCAAGATTTGAAGATATTAACTAAAAAAATCAGTTTTTAATTCACATTTGAAAAAAAAGATCGTACAATCTTATGTGAAAATTAAGAAACACAACATGTTTAATATTGTTTATGAAATTGCAGGTGAATTTTTCTACATAATTTAAACAAACGGTATAAATTATGCATTTTCTGAATCTAATAGTCAAGGTTTGAAGATATTACCTTAAGAAATCAGTATTTTATAAGCATATGAAAAAAATGAAATTTGGAATTTGTTAATAATGACACATAAACGTGCTTAATATAGTTTTTATGAAACTTCAGGTAAAATGTAACAGATAATTGATATATATGGTACTTATAAATCAATTTCTGAATGTAATGATCAAGATTTGAAGATATTAACTAAAAAAATCAGTTTTTAATTCACATTTGAAAAAAAAGATCGTACAATATTATGTGAAAATTAAGAAAAACAACATGGTTAATAGTGTTTTGAAATTGCAGGTGAATTTTTCTGCATAATTGAAACAAACTGTATAAATTATGCATTTTCTGAATCTAATAGTCAAGGATTGAAGATATTAACTTAAGAAATCAGTATTTTATAAGCAATTGAAAAAAATGAAATTTGGAATTTGTTAATAATGACACATAAAAATGCATATAATAGTTTTTATGAAACTTCAGGTAATATGTAACAGATAATTGATATATATGGTACTTATAATTCAATTTCTGATTGTAATGATCAAGATTTGAAGATATTAACTAAAAAAATCAGTTTTTAATTCACATTTGAAAAAAAAGATCGTACAATCTTATGTGAAAATTAAGAAAAACAACATGGTTAATAGTGTTTTGAAATTGCAGGTGAATTTTTCTGCATAATTGAAACAAACGGTATAAATTATGCATTTTCTGAATCTAATAGTCAAGGTTTGAAGATATTACCTTAAGAAATCAGTATTTTATAAGCATATGAAAAAAATGAAATTTGGAATTTGTTAAAAATGACACATAAACGTGCTTAATATAGTTTTTATGAAACTTCAGGTAAAATGTAACAGATAATTGATATATATGGTACTTATAATTCAATTTCTGAATGTAATGATCAAGATTTGAAGATATTAACTTAAAAAATCAGTTTTTAATTCACATTTGAAAAAAAAAGATCATACAATCTTATGTTAAAATTAAGAAAAACAACATGTTTAATAGTGTTTATGAAATTGCAGGTGAATTTTTCTGCATAATTGAAACAAACGGTATAAATTATGCATTTTCTGAATATAATAGTCAAGGTTTGAAGATATTAACTTAAGAAATCAGTATTTTATAAGCATATGAAAAAAATGAAATTTGGAATTTGTTAATAATGACACATAAACGTGCTTAATATAGTTTTTATGAAACTTCAGGTAAAATGTAACAGATAATTGATATATATGGTACTTATAATTCAATTTCTGAATGTAATGATCAATATTTGAAGATATTAACTAAAAAAATCAGTTTTTAATTCACATTTGAAAAAAAAGATCGTACAATCAATCTTATGTGAAAATTAAGAAAAACAACATGGTTAATAGTGTTTTGAAATTGCAGGTGAATTTTTCTGCATAATTGAAACAAACTGTATAAATTATGCATTTTCTGAATCTAATAGTCAAGGATTGAAGATATTAACTTAAGAAATCAGTATTTTATAAGCAATTGAAAAAAATGAAATTTGGAATTTGTTAATAATGACACATAAAAATGCATATAATAGTTTTTATGAAACTTCAGGTAATATGTAACAGATAATTGATATATATGGTACTTATAATTCAATTTCTGAATGTAATGATCAAGATTTGAAGATATTAACTAAAAAAATCAGTTTTTAATTCACATTTGAAAAAAAAGATCGTACAATCTTATGTGAAAATTAAGAAACACAACATGTTTAATATTGTTTATGAAATTGCAGGTGAATTTTTCTACATAATTGAAACAAACGGTATAAATTATGCATTTTCTGAATCTAATAGTCAAGGTTTGAAGATATTACCTTAAGAAATCAGTATTTTATAAGCATATGAAAAAAATGAAATTTGGAATTTGTTAATAATGACACATAAACGTGCTTAATATAGTTTTTATGAAACTTCAGGTAAAATGTAACAGATAATTGATATATATGGTACTTATAATTCAATTTCTGAATGTAATGATCAAGATTTGAAGATATTAACTTAAAAAATCAGTTTTTAATTCACATTTGAAAAAAAAAGATCATACAATCTTATGTTAAAATTAAGAAAAACAACATGTTTAATAGTGTTTATGAAATTGCAGGTGAATTTTTCTGCATAATTGAAACAAACGGTATAAATTATGCATTTTCTGAATCTAATAGTCAAGGTTTGAAGATATTAACTTAAGAAATCAGTATTTTATAAGCATATGAAAAAAATGAAATTTGGAATTTGTTAATAATGACACATAAACGTGCTTAATATAGTTTTTATGAAACTTCAGGTAAAATGTAACAGATAATTGATATATATGGTACTTATAATTCAATTTCTGAATGTAATGATCAAGATTTGAAGATATTAACTAAAAAAATCAGTTTTTAATTCACATTTGAAAAAAAAGATCGTACAATCTTATGTGAAAATTAAGAAAAACAACATGGTTAATAGTGTTTTGAAATTGCAGGTGAATTTTTCTGCATAATTGAAACAAACTGTATAAATTATGCATTTTCTGAATCTAATAGTCAAGGATTGAAGATATTAACTTAAGAAATCAGTATTTTATAAGCATATGAAAAAAATGAAATTTGGAATTTGTTAATAATGACACATAAACGTGCTTAATATAGTTTTTATGAAACTTCAGGTAAAATGTAACAGATAATTGATATATATGGTACTTATAATTCAATTTCTGAATGTAATGATCAAGATTTGAAGATATTAACTAAAAAAATCAGTTTTTAATTCACATTTGAAAAAAAAGATCGTACAATCTTATGTGAAAATTAAGAAACACAACATGTTTAATATTGTTTATGAAATTGCAGGTGAATTTTTCTACATAATTGAAACAAACGGTATAAATTATGCATTTTCTGAATCTAATAGTCAAGGTTTGAAGATATTACCTTAAGAAATCAGTATTTTATAAGCATATGAAAAAAATGAAATTTGGAATTTGTTAATAATGACACATAAACGTGTTTAATATAGTTTTTATGAAACTTCAGGTAAAATGTAACAGATAATTGATATATATGGTACTTATAATTCAATTTCTGAATGTAATGATCAAGATTTGAAGATATTAACTAAAAAAATCAGTTTTTAATTCACATTTGAAAAAAAAGATCGTACAATCTAATGTGAAAATTAAGAAAAACAACATGTTTAATAGTGTTTATGAAATTGCAGGTGAATTTTTCTACATAATTGAAACAAACGGTATAAATTATGCATTTTCTGAATCTAATAGTCAAGGTTTGAAGATATTAACTTAAGAAATCAGTATTTTATAAGCATATGAAAAAAATGAAATTTGGAATTTGTTAATAATGACACATAAACGTGTTTAATATAGTTTTTATGAAACTTCAGGTAAAATGTAACAGATAATTGATATATATGGTACTTATAATTCAATTTCTGAATGTAATGATCAAGATTTGAAGATATTAACTTAAAAAATCAGTTTTTAATTCACATTTGAAAAAAAAAGATCATACAATCTTATGTTAAAATTAAGAAAAACAACATGTTTAATAGTGTTTATGAAATTGCAGGTGAATTTTTCTGCATAATTGAAACAAACTGTATAAATTATGCATTTTCTGAATCTAATAGTCAAGGTTTGAAGATATTAACTTAAGAAATCAGTATTTTATAAGCATTTGAATAAAATGAAAATTGGAATTTGTTAATAATGACACATAAAAATGCATATAATAGTTTTTATGAAACTTCAGGTAATATGTAACAGATAATTGATATATATGATACTTATAATTCAATTTCTGAATGTAATGATCAAGGTTTGAAGATATTAACTTAAAAAATCAGTTTTTAATTCACATTTGAAAAAAAAGATCGTACAATCTTATGTGAAAATTAAGAAACACAACATGTTTAATATTGTTTATGAAATTGCAGGTGAATTTTTCTACATAATTGAAACAAACGGTATAAATTATGCATTTTCTGAATCTAATAGTCAAGGTTTGAAGATATTAAATTAAGAAATCAGTATTTTATAAGCATATGAAAAAAATGAAATTTGGAATTTGTTAAATATGACACATAAAAATGCATATTATAGTTTTTATGAAATATCAGGTGTAATTTTTCATTTTCTGAAGCTAATGGTTAGAGATTTCAAGAGATTAGTTTAATATTTGAGTGTTTCATAAGCATTTATAACCATGAATTTTATATATTTTTCAAAATTGTCATATATTAGATTGTATTATTGCGGTCTTCAATTCAGATATTATATTTTAACAAATTTATAGGGAATCGATTGTGAGAATTTAATTCTTTAAATGTTATTTAAAATTGCACTTATGAGAAATAATGTTTTTATTTATTATTTTTCCATCCCTGATGTTTATAAGCCAATTATGAATTATTTATTGGTTTTCATTTTTAATGAAAATATCTGAGGAGATGTTTGATGGAAAATATGATAGTTTATTTACTGGTGTCGTAATTGAATCATTATCTTACCCAAACGACTACTATTCAAAATGTATTAATTAATAAACTTTTGTGAAATGGCGGTAGACTGTTTATCATTACTACGCACGGTTACATTAGTGAACTTGGAATATGTAAACTGGACACACATAGTGACATGTACAAAAAGATTACTTAAAATTAACTTAATATTAGCTACTGATTAAATCCCAAAGCGGCAACGAGAACACTTTGTATAATGTTGATACTGGACAATTCTCAGGCATGGATGATATCCGTCGTTATAATGACAGGACACACAACAACCGTCTCCGGTCCCACTTTAGAAAGCATATCCAATATATTGGGTAAATAATGTATCATTGCTGGATCATTCCTGAAAAAACACGTAAACAACAGTAGTTCTTTCGACATTGTTTTTTTCCTAATTCTATTGGTATTCTTATAGGACATTTAACTTACTCTGTTGAACAATATCTTTTGATTTTTGTAACCATAAAAGTTTAGCCATCTACCGGATACGAATACCAAACTACCAACCATCATCATATTCATTTTTCACAAAAATCCTGATAGGTTCCCTATCTATAAAATCTCCTACAGTGGCGTATTTACGGAGGGGTGATATGTGGGATAGATTCCCCTCCCTTGACCTTTTTTTGTAATAGGCATTAGTATCATTTTCTGTTTTTCTCAAAATTATATTACTTTTAAGTATGTCTGTTTTTTAAATGTTCTAGTCGTTGTTAATTGTACAGCTCTGATATACTAATAGCCACAAGTCGTGGGTGATATATGCGATTAACGGTCAACAAATACATATACCTATATAGTATAAGGTGTATTGTAATTATTATTTCTGCCAATTATTTTTCATGGAAAGTGTTTTTAATAAACCCGATAAGCAGTCTCTAAATAAAACAAAATTACTATAAAGACCAAGCATTTACTTAGGGCGGGTTTATTTAAAAAAAATTTGTTATTAGCTGATAAAAGGACTAGTGTATGATATCGTGATTCGTGAATACTGTGAACAGTAGATATTCTGGTACGGTCGTCATTCCAAGTACTGACTTTCACACTTTATTTTCTTATTTTATTACAAATAAAAGACTTTGAAGAAGATTAAGTTTTACATAAGCAATAGTTTGACAGAAATAAATATTTTATCAATTCACCTGTTTAATATTGAAATATATTTATAAGCCAGTAATTATTATATACCTGGTTTATTAGAACCGGCTTAATGGTTTGACTTTATTGGTATGTCTCCGGTCGATACAAATCATGCCATATGAGATTATCGATGAACCGAGTATCCAAATATATAGTAAAGTAGATTTTGTATTATAATTAGTGTTAACTACTCAATTGAAAGAATGAATCTGATAGAAATATTCTTTATTAATTCAAACGACATAAACATAACGCACACCAGACAGCAGAACCGGACACACGGCCAACAACCAAGTAGTAGTATGCACGACACAAGTACAACTATCGCACATATCGGCGAACGCATCCTACTGGCTCAGATGTTATCACTCGGCCGTGTTGGACCACTATTCTCACCAACGGAACGTGATGATAGTACATATAAAATTGTAATAGTCTTAACGAATTGAGTTTTACAATAACAACTAATTGGACATGACAATTTAAAACAATAAATGTACAAATGAACATACAATTCAAAACAATTAAACAATAAATAAGTATTAGTCATACAACATATCATGAACTAATATAATAAAAATGAGGTAATCACATAAGAATTAGTAAACGGATAAAATGTAACATATAGTTGTTAAAAACGGTAATAATAAATCATTTTCAGAAATTAAAGTTCAAGATTTGAAGATATTAATTTAAGAAATCAATATTTTATAAGCATTTGAAAAAAAAGATTTTACAATATTTCCTCAAAATTAAGAAATAAAACATGTTTAATAGTGTTTTTGAAATTGCAGGTGAATTTTTCTGCATAATTGAAACAAACTGTATAAATTATGCATTTTCTGAATCTAATAGTCAAGGATTGAAGATATTAACTTAAGAAATCAGTATTTTATAAGCATTTGAAAAAAATAAAAATTGGAATTTGTTAATAATGACACATAAAAATGCATATAATAGTTTTTATGAAACTTCAGGTAATATGTAACAGATAATTGATATATATGGTACTTATAATTCAATTTCTGAATGTAATGATCAAGATTTGAAGATATTAACTAAAAAAATCAGTTTTTAATTCACATTTGAAAAAAAAGATCGTACAATCTTATGTGAAAATTAAGAAACACAACATGTTTAATATTGTTTATGAAATTGCAGGTGAATTTTTCTACATAATTGAAACAAACGGTATAAATTATGCATTTTCTGAATCTAATAGTCAAGGTATGAAGATATTACCTTAAGAAATCAGTATTTTATAAGCATATGAAAAAAATGAAATTTGGAATTTGTTAATAATGACACATAAACGTGCTTAATATAGTTTTTATGAAACTTCAGGTAAAATGTAACAGATAATTGATATATATGGTACTTATAATTCAATTTCTGAATGTAATGATCAAGATTTGAAGATATTAACTTAAAAAATCAGTTTTTAATTCACATTTGAAAAAAAAAGATCATACAATCTTATGTTAAAATTAAGAAAAACAACATGTTTAATATTGTTTATGAAATTGCAGGTGAATTTTTCTACATAATTGAAACAAACTGTATAAATTATGCATTTTCTGAATCTAATAGTCAAGGATTGAAGATATTAACTTAAGAAATCAGTATTTTATAAGCATTTGAAAAAAATGAAATTTGGAATTTGTTAATAATGACACATAAACGTGCTTAATATAGTTTTTATGAAACTTCAGGTAAAATGTAACAGATAATTGATATATATGGTACTTATAATTCAATTTCTGAATGTAATGATCAAGATTTGAAGATATTAACTTAAAAAATCAGTTTTTAATTCACATTTGAAAAAAAAAGATCATACAATCTTATGTTAAAATTAAGAAAAACAACATGTTTAATAGTGTTTATGAAATTGCAGGTGAATTTTTCTGCATAATTGAAACAAACTGTATAAATAATGCATTTTCTGAATCTAATAGTCAAGGATTGAAGATATTAACTTAAGAAATCAGTATTTTATAAGCATATGAATAAAATGAAATTTGGAATTTGTTAATAATGACACATAAACGTGTTTAATATAGTTTTTATGAAACTTCAGGTAAAATGTAACAGATAATTGATATATATGGTACTTATAATTCAATTTCTGAATGTAATGATCAAGATTTGAAGATATTAACTTAAAAAATCAGTTTTTAATTCACATTTGAAAAAAAAAGATCATACAATCTTATGTTAAAATTAAGAAAAACAACATGTTTAATAGTGTTTATGAAATTGCAGGTGAATTTTTCTGCATAATTGAAACAAACTGTATAAATTATGCATTTTCTGAATCTAATAGTCAAGGATTGAAGATATTAACTTAAGAAATCAGTATTTTATAAGCATTTGAAAAAAATGAAAATTGGAATTTGTTAATAATGACACATAAAAATGCATATAATAGTTTTTATGAAACTTCAGGTAATATGTAACAGATAATTGATATATATGGTACTTATAATTCAATTTCTGAATGTAATGATCAAGATTTGAAGATATTAACTAAAAAAATCAGTTTTTAATTCACATTTGAAAAAAAAGATCGTACAATCTTATGTGAAAATTAAGAAACACAACATGTTTAATATTGTTTATGAAATTGCAGGTGAATTTTTCTACATAATTGAAACAAACGGTATAAATTATGCATTTTCTGAATCTAATAGTCAAGGTTTGAAGATATTACCTTAAGAAATCAGTATTTTATAAGCATATGAAAAAAATGAAATTTGGAATTTGTTAATAATGACACATAAACGTGCTTAATATAGTTTTTATGAAACTTCAGGTAAAATGTAACAGATAATTGATATATATGGTACTTATAATTCAATTTCTGAATGTAATGATCAAGATTTGAAGATATTAACTTAAAAAATCAGTTTTTAATTCACATTTGAAAAAAAAAGATCATACAATCTTATGTTAAATTTAAGAAAAACAACATGTTTAATATTGTTTATGAAATTGCAGGTGAATTTTTCTACATAATTGAAACAAACTGTATAAATTATGCATTTTCTGAATCTAATAGTCAAGGATTGAAGATATTAACTTAAGAAATCAGTATTTTATAAGCATTTGAAAAAAATGAAATTTGGAATTTGTTAATAATGACACATAAACGTGCTTAATATAGTTTTTATGAAACTTCAGGTAAAATGTAACAGATAATTGATATATATGGTACTTATAATTCAATTTCTGAATGTAATGATCAAGATTTGAAGATATTAACTTAAAAAATCAGTTTTTAATTCACATTTGAAAAAAAAAGATCATACAATCTTATGTTAAAATTAAGAAAAACAACATGTTTAATAGTGTTTATGAAATTGCAGGTGAATTTTTCTGCATAATTGAAACAAACTGTATAAATAATGCATTTTCTGAATCTAATAGTCAAGGATTGAAGATATTAACTTAAGAAATCAGTATTTTATAAGCATATGAAAAAAATGAAATTTGGAATTTGTTAATAATGACACATAAACGTGTTTAATATAGTTTTTATGAAACTTCAGGTAAAATGTAACAGATAATTGATATATATGGTACTTATAATTCAATTTCTGAATGTAATGATCAAGATTTGAAGATATTAACTTAAAAAATAAGTTTTTAATTCACATTTGAAAAAAAAAGATGATACAATCTTATGTTAAAATTAAGAAACACAACATGTTTAATATTGTTTATGAAATTGCAGGTGAATTTTTCTACATAATTGAAACAAACGGTATAAATTATGCATTTTCTGAATCTAATAGTCAAGGTTTGAAGATATTACCTTAAGAAATCAGTATTTTATAAGCATATGAAAAAAATGAAATTTGGAATTTGTTAATAATGACACATAAACGTGCTTAATATAGTTTTTATGAAACTTCAGGTAAAATGTAACAGATAATTGATATATATGGTACTTATAATTCAATTTCTGAATGTAATGATCAAGATTTGAAGATATTAACTTAAAAAATCAGTTTTTAATTCACATTTGAAAAAAAAAGATCATACAATCTTATGTTAAAATTAAGAAAAACAACATGTTTAATAGTGTTTATGAAATTGCAGGTGAATTTTTCTGCATAATTGAAACAAACTGTATAAATAATGCATTTTCTGAATCTAATAGTCAAGGATTGAAGATATTAACTTAAGAAATCAGTATTTTATAAGCATATGAAAAAAATGAAATTTGGAATTTGTTAATAATGACACATAAACGTGTTTAATATAGTTTTTATGAAACTTCAGGTAAAATGTAACAGATAATTGATATATATGGTACTTATAATTCAATTTCTGAATGTAATGATCAAGATTTGAAGATATTAACTTAAAAAATCAGTTTTTAATTCACATTTGAAAAAAAAAGATCATACAATCTTATGTTAAAATTAAGAAAAACAACATGTTTAATAGTGTTTATGAAATTGCAGGTGAATTTTTCTGCATTATTGAAACAAACTGTATAAATTATGCATTTTCTGAATCTAATAGTCAAGGATTGAAGATATTAACTTAAGAAATCAGTATTTTATAAGCATTTGAAAAAAATGAAAATTGGAATTTGTTAATAATGACACATAAAAATGCATATAATAGTTTTTATGAAACTTCAGGTAATATGTAACAGATAATTGATATATATGGTACTTATAATTCAATTTCTGAATGTAATGATCAAGATTTGAAGATATTAACTAAAAAAATCAGTTTTTAATTCACATTTGAAAAAAAAGATCGTACAATCTTATGTGAAAATTAAGAAACACAACATGTTTAATATTGTTTATGAAATTGCAGGTGAATTTTTCTACATAATTGAAACAAACGGTATAAATTATGCATTTTCTGAATCTAATAGTCAAGGTTTGAAGATATTAACTTAAGAAATCAGTATTTTATAAGCATATGAAAAAAATGAAATTTGGAATTTGTTAATAATGACACATAAACGTGCTTAATATAGTTTTTATGAAACTTCAGGTAAAATGTAACAGATAATTGATATATATGGTACTTATAATTCAATTTCTGAATGTAATGATCAAGATTTGAAGATATTAACTTAAAAAATAAGTTTTTAATTCACATTTGAAAAAAAAAGATGATACAATCTTATGTTAAAATTAAGAAACACAACATGTTTAATATTGTTTATGAAATTGCAGGTGAATATTTCTATATAATTGAAACAAACGGTATAAATTATGCATTTTCTGAATCTAATAGTCAAGGTTTGAAGATATTACCTTAAGAAATCAGTATTTTATAAGCATATGAAAAAAATGAAATTTGGAATTTGTTAATAATGACACATAAACGTGCTTAATATAGTTTTTATGAAACTTCAGGTAAAATGTAACAGATAATTGATATATATGGTACTTATAATTCAATTTCTGAATGTAATGATCAAGATTTGAAGATATTAACTTAAAAAATCAGTTTTTAATTCACATTTGAAAAAAAAAGATCATACAATCTTATGTTAAAATTAAGAAAAACAACATGTTTAATAGTGTTTATGAAATTGCAGGTGAATTTTTCTGCATAATTGAAACAAACTGTATAAATAATGCATTTTCTGAATCTAATAGTCAAGGATTGAAGATATTAACTTAAGAAATCAGTATTTTATAAGCATATGAAAAAAATGAAATTTGGAATTTGTTAATAATGACACATAAACGTGTTTAATATAGTTTTTATGAAACTTCAGGTAAAATGTAACAGATAATTGATATATATGGTACTTATAATTCAATTTCTGAATGTAATGATCAAGATTTGAAGATATTAACTTAAAAAATCAGTTTTTAATTCACATTTGAAAAAAAAAGATCATACAATCTTATGTTAAAATTAAGAAAAACAACATGTTTAATAGTGTTTATGAAATTGCAGGTGAATTTTTCTGCATTATTGAAACAAACTGTATAAATTATGCATTTTCTGAATCTAATAGTCAAGGATTGAAGATATTAACTTAAGAAATCAGTATTTTATAAGCATTTGAAAAAAATGAAAATTGGAATTTGTTAATAATGACACATAAAAATGCATATAATAGTTTTTATGAAACTTCAGGTAATATGTAACAGATAATTGATATATATGGTACTTATAATTCAATTTCTGAATGTAATGATCAAGATTTGAAGATATTAACTAAAAAAATCAGTTTTTAATTCACATTTGAAAAAAAAGATCGTACAATCTTATGTGAAAATTAAGAAACACAACATGTTTAATATTGTTTATGAAATTGCAGGTGAATTTTTCTACATAATTGAAACAAACGGTATAAATTATGCATTTTCTGAATCTAATAGTCAAGGTTTGAAGATATTAACTTAAGAAATCAGTATTTTATAAGCATATGAAAAAAATGAAATTTGGAATTTGTTAATAATGACACATAAACGTGCTTAATATAGTTTTTATGAAACTTCAGGTAAAATGTAACAGATAATTGATATATATGGTACTTATAATTCAATTTCTGAATGTAATGATCAAGATTTGAAGATATTAACTTAAAAAATCAGTTTTTAATTCACATTTGAAAAAAAAAGATCATACAATCTTATGTTAAAATTAAGAAAAACAACATGTTTAATAGTGTTTATGAAATTGCAGGTGAATTTTTCTGCATAATTGAAACAAACTGTATAAATAATGCATTTTCTGAATCTAATAGTCAAGGATTGAAGATATTAACTTAAGAAATCAGTATTTTATAAGCATATGAAAAAAATGAAATTTGGAATTTGTTAATAATGACACATAAACGTGTTTAATATAGTTTTTATGAAACTTCAGGTAAAATGTAACAGATAATTGATATATATGGTACTTATAATTCAATTTCTGAATGTAATGATCAAGATTTGAAGATATTAACTTAAAAAATCAGTTTTTAATTCACATTTGAAAAAAAAAGATCATACAATCTTATGTTAAAATTAAGAAAAACAACATGTTTAATAGTGTTTATGAAATTGCAGGTGAATTTTTCTGCATTATTGAAACAAACTGTATAAATTATGCATTTTCTGAATCTAATAGTCAAGGATTGAAGATATTAACTTAAGAAATCAGTATTTTATAAGCATTTGAAAAAAATGAAAATTGGAATTTGTTAATAATGACACATAAAAATGCATATAATAGTTTTTATGAAACTTCAGGTAATATGTAACAGATAATTGATATATATGGTACTTATAATTCAATTTCTGAATGTAATGATCAAGATTTGAAGATATTAACTAAAAAAATCAGTTTTTAATTCACATTTGAAAAAAAAGA
The DNA here is from genome assembly GCA_036289425.1 of Rhopalosiphum nymphaeae. Taxonomy (NCBI): domain Eukaryota; kingdom Metazoa; phylum Arthropoda; class Insecta; order Hemiptera; family Aphididae; genus Rhopalosiphum; species Rhopalosiphum nymphaeae. The sequence continues at coordinate 4,986,532 of JAZAQC010000017.1, forward strand.
TCGTACAATCTTATGTGAAAATTAAGAAACACAACATGTTTAATATTGTTTATGAAATTGCAGGTGAATTTTTCTACATAATTGAAACAAACGGTATAAATTATGCATTTTCTGAATCTAATAGTCAAGGTTTGAAGATATTAACTTAAGAAATCAGTATTTTATAAGCATATGAAAAAAATGAAATTTGGAATTTGTTAATAATGACACATAAACGTGCTTAATATAGTTTTTATGAAACTTCAGGTAAAATGTAACAGATAATTGATATATATGGTACTTATAATTCAATTTCTGAATGTAATGATCAAGATTTGAAGATATTAACTTAAAAAATCAGTTTTTAATTCACATTTGAAAAAAAAAGATCATACAATCTTATGTTAAAATTAAGAAAAACAACATGTTTAATAGTGTTTATGAAATTGCAGGTGAATTTTTCTGCATAATTGAAACAAACTGTATAAATAATGCATTTTCTGAATCTAATAGTCAAGGATTGAAGATATTAACTTAAGAAATCAGTATTTTATAAGCATATGAAAAAAATGAAATTTGGAATTTGTTAATAATGACACATAAACGTGTTTAATATAGTTTTTATGAAACTTCAGGTAAAATGTAACAGATAATTGATATATATGGTACTTATAATTCAATTTCTGAATGTAATGATCAAGATTTGAAGATATTAACTTAAAAAATAAGTTTTTAATTCACATTTGAAAAAAAAAGATGATACAATCTTATGTTAAAATTAAGAAACACAACATGTTTAATATTGTTTATGAAATTGCAGGTGAATTTTTCTACATAATTGAAACAAACGGTATAAATTATGCATTTTCTGAATCTAATAGTCAAGGTTTGAAGATATTACCTTAAGAAATCAGTATTTTATAAGCATATGAAAAAAATGAAATTTGGAATTTGTTAATAATGACACATAAACGTGCTTAATATAGTTTTTATGAAACTTCAGGTAAAATGTAACAGATAATTGATATATATGGTACTTATAATTCAATTTCTGAATGTAATGATCAAGATTTGAAGATATTAACTTAAAAAATCAGTTTTTAATTCACATTTGAAAAAAAAAGATCATACAATCTTATGTTAAAATTAAGAAAAACAACATGTTTAATAGTGTTTATGAAATTGCAGGTGAATTTTTCTGCATAATTGAAACAAACTGTATAAATAATGCATTTTCTGAATCTAATAGTCAAGGATTGAAGATATTAACTTAAGAAATCAGTATTTTATAAGCATATGAAAAAAATGAAATTTGGAATTTGTTAATAATGACACATAAACGTGTTTAATATAGTTTTTATGAAACTTCAGGTAAAATGTAACAGATAATTGATATATATGGTACTTATAATTCAATTTCTGAATGTAATGATCAAGATTTGAAGATATTAACTTAAAAAATCAGTTTTTAATTCACATTTGAAAAAAAAAGATCATACAATCTTATGTTAAAATTAAGAAAAACAACATGTTTAATAGTGTTTATGAAATTGCAGGTGAATTTTTCTGCATTATTGAAACAAACTGTATAAATTATGCATTTTCTGAATCTAATAGTCAAGGATTGAAGATATTAACTTAAGAAATCAGTATTTTATAAGCATTTGAAAAAAATGAAAATTGGAATTTGTTAATAATGACACATAAAAATGCATATAATAGTTTTTATGAAACTTCAGGTAATATGTAACAGATAATTGATATATATGGTACTTATAATTCAATTTCTGAATGTAATGATCAAGATTTGAAGATATTAACTAAAAAAATCAGTTTTTAATTCACATTTGAAAAAAAAGATCGTACAATCTTATGTGAAAATTAAGAAACACAACATGTTTAATATTGTTTATGAAATTGCAGGTGAATTTTTCTACATAATTGAAACAAACGGTATAAATTATGCATTTTCTGAATCTAATAGTCAAGGTTTGAAGATATTAACTTAAGAAATCAGTATTTTATAAGCATATGAAAAAAATGAAATTTGGAATTTGTTAATAATGACACATAAACGTGCTTAATATAGTTTTTATGAAACTTCAGGTAAAATGTAACAGATAATTGATATATATGGTACTTATAATTCAATTTCTGAATGTAATGATCAAGATTTGAAGATATTAACTTAAAAAATAAGTTTTTAATTCACATTTGAAAAAAAAAGATGATACAATCTTATGTTAAAATTAAGAAACACAACATGTTTAATATTGTTTATGAAATTGCAGGTGAATATTTCTATATAATTGAAACAAACGGTATAAATTATGCATTTTCTGAATCTAATAGTCAAGGTTTGAAGATATTACCTTAAGAAATCAGTATTTTATAAGCATATGAAAAAAATGAAATTTGGAATTTGTTAATAATGACACATAAACGTGCTTAATATAGTTTTTATGAAACTTCAGGTAAAATGTAACAGATAATTGATATATATGGTACTTATAATTCAATTTCTGAATGTAATGATCAAGATTTGAAGATATTAACTTAAAAAATCAGTTTTTAATTCACATTTGAAAAAAAAAGATCATACAATCTTATGTTAAAATTAAGAAAAACAACATGTTTAATAGTGTTTATGAAATTGCAGGTGAATTTTTCTGCATAATTGAAACAAACTGTATAAATAATGCATTTTCTGAATCTAATAGTCAAGGATTGAAGATATTAACTTAAGAAATCAGTATTTTATAAGCATATGAAAAAAATGAAATTTGGAATTTGTTAATAATGACACATAAACGTGTTTAATATAGTTTTTATGAAACTTCAGGTAAAATGTAACAGATAATTGATATATATGGTACTTATAATTCAATTTCTGAATGTAATGATCAAGATTTGAAGATATTAACTTAAAAAATCAGTTTTTAATTCACATTTGAAAAAAAAAGATCATACAATCTTATGTTAAAATTAAGAAAAACAACATGTTTAATAGTGTTTATGAAATTGCAGGTGAATTTTTCTGCATTATTGAAACAAACTGTATAAATTATGCATTTTCTGAATCTAATAGTCAAGGATTGAAGATATTAACTTAAGAAATCAGTATTTTATAAGCATTTGAAAAAAATGAAAATTGGAATTTGTTAATAATGACACATAAAAATGCATATAATAGTTTTTATGAAACTTCAGGTAATATGTAACAGATAATTGATATATATGGTACTTATAATTCAATTTCTGAATGTAATGATCAAGATTTGAAGATATTAACTAAAAAAATCAGTTTTTAATTCACATTTGAAAAAAAAGATCGTACAATCTTATGTGAAAATTAAGAAACACAACATGTTTAATATTGTTTATGAAATTGCAGGTGAATTTTTCTACATAATTGAAACAAACGGTATAAATTATGCATTTTCTGAATCTAATAGTCAAGGTTTGAAGATATTAACTTAAGAAATCAGTATTTTATAAGCATATGAAAAAAATGAAATTTGGAATTTGTTAATAATGACACATAAACGTGCTTAATATAGTTTTTATGAAACTTCAGGTAAAATGTAACAGATAATTGATATATATGGTACTTATAATTCAATTTCTGAATGTAATGATCAAGATTTGAAGATATTAACTAAAAAAATCAGTTTTTAATTCACATTTGAAAAAAAAGATCGTACAATCTTATGTGAAAATTAAGAAAAACAACATGGTTAATAGTGTTTTGAAATTGCAGGTGAATTTTTCTGCATAATTGAAACAAACTGTATAAATTATGCATTTTCTGAATCTAATAGTCAAGGATTGAAGATATTAACTTAAGAAATCAGTATTTTATAAGCAATTGAAAAAAATGAAATTTGGAATTTGTTAATAATGACACATAAAAATGCATATAATAGTTTTTATGAAACTTCAGGTAATATGTAACAGATAATTGATATATATGGTACTTATAATTCAATTTCTGAATGTAATGATCAAGGTTTGAAGATATTAACTTAAAAAATCAGTTTTTAATTCACATTTGAAAAAAAAGATCGTACAATCTTATGTGAAAATTAAGAAAAACAACATGGTTAATAGTGTTTTGAAATTGCAGGTGAATTTTTCTGCATAATTGAAACAAACTGTATAAATTATGCATTTTCTGAATCTAATAGTCAAGGATTGAAGATATTAACTTAAGAAATCAGTATTTTATAAGCAATTGAAAAAAATGAAATTTGGAATTTGTTAATAATGACACATAAAAATGCATATAATAGTTTTTATGAAACTTCAGGTAATATGTAACAGATAATTGATATATATGGTACTTATAATTCAATTTCTGAATGTAATGATCAAGATTTGAAGATATTAACTTAAAAAATAAGTTTTTAATTCACATTTGAAAAAAAAAGATGATACAATCTTATGTTAAAATTAAGAAACACAACATGTTTAATATTGTTTATGAAATTGCAGGTGAATTTTTCTACATAATTGAAACAAACGGTATAAATTATGCATTTTCTGAATCTAATAGTCAAGGTTTGAAGATATTACCTTAAGAAATCAGTATTTTATAAGCATATGAAAAAAATGAAATTTGGAATTTGTTAATAATGACACATAAACGTGCTTAATATAGTTTTTATGAAACTTCAGGTAAAATGTAACAGATAATTGATATATATGGTACTTATAATTCAATTTCTGAATGTAATGATCAAGATTTGAAGATATTAACTTAAAAAATCAGTTTTTAATTCACATTTGAAAAAAAAGATCGTACAATCTTATGTGAAAATTAAGAAACACAACATGTTTAATATTGTTTATGAAATTGCAGGTGAATTTTTCTGCATAATTGAAACAAACGGTATAAATTATGCATTTTCTGAATCTAATAGTCAAGGTTTGAAGATATTAACTTAAGAAATCAGTATTTTATAAGCATATGAAAAAAATGAAATTTGGAATTTGTTAATAATGACACATAAACGTGTTTAATATAGTTTTTATGAAACTTCAGGTAAAATGTAACAGATAATTGATATATATGGTACTTATAATTCAATTTCTGAATGTAATGATCAAGATTTGAAGATATTAACTTAAAAAATCAGTTTTTAATTCACATTTGAAAAAAAAAGATCATACAATCTTATGTTAAAATTAAGAAAAACAACATGTTTAATAGTGTTTATGAAATTGCAGGTGAATTTTTCTGCATTATTGAAACAAACTGTATAAATTATGCATTTTCTGAATCTAATAGTCAAGGATTGAAGATATTAACTTAAGAAATCAGTATTTTATAAGCATTTGAAAAAAATGAAAATTGGAATTTGTTAATAATGACACATAAAAATGCATATAATAGTTTTTATGAAACTTCAGGTAATATGTAACAGATAATTGATATATATGGTACTTATAATTCAATTTCTGAATGTAATGATCAAGATTTGAAGATATTAACTAAAAAAATCAGTTTTTAATTCACATTTGAAAAAAAAGATCGTACAATCTTATGTGAAAATTAAGAAACACAACATGTTTAATATTGTTTATGAAATTGCAGGTGAATTTTTCTACATAATTGAAACAAACGGTATAAATTATGCATTTTCTGAATCTAATAGTCAAGGTTTGAAGATATTACCTTAAGAAATCAGTATTTTATAAGCATATGAAAAAAATGAAATTTGGAATTTGTTAATAATGACACATAAACGTGCTTAATATAGTTTTTATGAAACTTCAGGTAAAATGTAACAGATAATTGATATATATGGTACTTATAATTCAATTTCTGAATGTAATGATCAAGATTTGAAGATATTAACTAAAAAAATCAGTTTTTAATTCACATTTGAAAAAAAAGATCGTACAATCTTATGTGAAAATTAAGAAAAACAACATGGTTAATAGTGTTTTGAAATTGCAGGTGAATTTTTCTGCATAATTGAAACAAACTGTATAAATTATGCATTTTCTGAATCTAATAGTCAAGGATTGAAGATATTAACTTAAGAAATCAGTATTTTATAAGCAATTGAAAAAAATGAAATTTGGAATTTGTTAATAATGACACATAAAAATGCATATAATAGTTTTTATGAAACTTCAGGTAATATGTAACAGATAATTGATATATATGGTACTTATAATTCAATTTCTGAATGTAATGATCAAGATTTGAAGATATTAACTTAAAAAATAAGTTTTTAATTCACATTTGAAAAAAAAAGATGATACAATCTTATGTTAAAATTAAGAAACACAACATGTTTAATATTGTTTATGAAATTGCAGGTGAATTTTTCTACATAATTGAAACAAACGGTATAAATTATGCATTTTCTGAATCTAATAGTCAAGGTTTGAAGATATTACCTTAAGAAATCAGTATTTTATAAGCATATGAAAAAAATGAAATTTGGAATTTGTTAATAATGACACATAAACGTGCTTAATATAGTTTTTATGAAACTTCAGGTAAAATGTAACAGATAATTGATATATATGGTACTTATAATTCAATTTCTGAATGTAATGATCAAGATTTGAAGATATTAACTTAAAAAATCAGTTTTTAATTCACATTTGAAAAAAAAGATCGTACAATCTTATGTGAAAATTAAGAAACACAACATGTTTAATATTGTTTATGAAATTGCAGGTGAATTTTTCTGCATAATTGAAACAAACGGTATAAATTATGCATTTTCTGAATCTAATAGTCAAGGTTTGAAGATATTAACTTAAGAAATCAGTATTTTATAAGCATATGAAAAAAATGAAATTTGGAATTTGTTAATAATGACACATAAACGTGTTTAATATAGTTTTTATGAAACTTCAGGTAAAATGTAACAGATAATTGATATATATGGTACTTATAATTCAATTTCTGAATGTAATGATCAAGATTTGAAGATATTAACTTAAAAAATCAGTTTTTAATTCACATTTGAAAAAAAAAGATCATACAATCTTATGTTAAAATTAAGAAAAACAACATGTTTAATATTGTTTATGAAATTGCAGGTGAATTTTTCTACATAATTGAAACAAACTGTATAAATTATGCATTTTCTGAATCTAATAGTCAAGGATTGAAGATATTAACTTAAGAAATCAGTATTTTATAAGCATTTGAAAAAAATGAAATTTGGAATTTGTTAATAATGACACATAAACGTGCTTAATATAGTTTTTATGAAACTTCAGGTAAAATGTAACAGATAATTGATATATATGGTACTTATAATTCAATTTCTGAATGTAATGATCAAGATTTGAAGATATTAACTTAAAAAATCAGTTTTTAATTCACATTTGAAAAAAAAAGATCATACAATCTTATGTTAAAATTAAGAAAAACAACATGTTTAATAGTGTTTATGAAATTGCAGGTGAATTTTTCTGCATAATTGAAACAAACTGTATAAATAATGCATTTTCTGAATCTAATAGTCAAGGATTGAAGATATTAACTTAAGAAATCAGTATTTTATAAGCATATGAAAAAAATGAAATTTGGAATTTGTTAATAATGACACATAAACGTGTTTAATATAGTTTTTATGAAACTTCAGGTAAAATGTAACAGATAATTGATATATATGGTACTTATAATTCAATTTCTGAATGTAATGATCAAGATTTGAAGATATTAACTTAAAAAATCAGTTTTTAATTCACATTTGAAAAAAAAAGATCATACAATCTTATGTTAAAATTAAGAAAAACAACATGTTTAATATTGTTTATGAAATTGCAGGTGAATTTTTCTACATAATTGAAACAAACTGTATAAATTATGCATTTTCTGAATCTAATAGTCAAGGATTGAAGATATTAACTTAAGAAATCAGTATTTTATAAGCATTTGAAAAAAATGAAATTTGGAATTTGTTAATAATGACACATAAACGTGCTTAATATAGTTTTTATGAAACTTCAGGTAAAATGTAACAGATAATTGATATATATGGTACTTATAATTCAATTTCTGAATGTAATGATCAAGATTTGAAGATATTAACTAAAAAAATCAGTTTTTAATTCACATTTGAAAAAAAAGATCGTACAATCTTATGTGAAAATTAAGAAACACAACATGTTTAATATTGTTTATGAAATTGCAGGTGAATTTTTCTACATAATTGAAACAAACGGTATAAATAATGCATTTTCTGAATCTAATAGTCAAGGATTGAAGATATTAACTTAAGAAATCAGTATTTTATAAGCATATGAAAAAAATGAAATTTGGAATTTGTTAATAATGACACATAAACGTGTTTAATATAGTTTTTATGAAACTTCAGGTAAAATGTAACAGATAATTGATATATATGGTACTTATAATTCAATTTCTGAATGTAATGATCAAGATTTGAAGATATTAACTTAAAAAATAAGTTTTTAATTCACATTTGAAAAAAAAAGATGATACAATCTTATGTTAAAATTAAGAAACACAACATGTTTAATATTGTTTATGAAATTGCAGGTGAATTTTTCTACATAATTGAAACAAACGGTATAAATTATGCATTTTCTGAATCTAATAGTCAAGGTTTGAAGATATTACCTTAAGAAATCAGTATTTTATAAGCATATGAAAAAAATGAAATTTGGAATTTGTTAATAATGACACATAAACGTGCTTAATATAGTTTTTATGAAACTTCAGGTAAAATGTAACAGATAATTGATATATATGGTACTTATAATTCAATTTCTGAATGTAATGATCAAGATTTGAAGATATTAACTTAAAAAATCAGTTTTTAATTCACATTTGAAAAAAAAAGATCATACAATCTTATGTTAAAATTAAGAAAAACAACATGTTTAATAGTGTTTATGAAATTGCAGGTGAATTTTTCTGCATAATTGAAACAAACTGTATAAATAATGCATTTTCTGAATCTAATAGTCAAGGATTGAAGATATTAACTTAAGAAATCAGTATTTTATAAGCATATGAAAAAAATGAAATTTGGAATTTGTTAATAATGACACATAAACGTGTTTAATATAGTTTTTATGAAACTTCAGGTAAAATGTAACAGATAATTGATATATATGGTACTTATAATTCAATTTCTGAATGTAATGATCAAGATTTGAAGATATTAACTTAAAAAATCAGTTTTTAATTCACATTTGAAAAAAAAAGATCATACAATCTTATGTTAAAATTAAGAAAAACAACATGTTTAATAGTGTTTATGAAATTGCAGGTGAATTTTTCTGCATTATTGAAACAAACTGTATAAATTATGCATTTTCTGAATCTAATAGTCAAGGATTGAAGATATTAACTTAAGAAATCAGTATTTTATAAGCATTTGAAAAAAATGAAAATTGGAATTTGTTAATAATGACACATAAAAATGCATATAATAGTTTTTATGAAACTTCAGGTAATATGTAACAGATAATTGATATATATGGTACTTATAATTCTATTTCTGAATGTAATGATCAAGATTTGAAGATATTAACTAAAAAAATCAGTTTTTAATTCACATTTGAAAAAAAAGATCGTACAATCTTATGTGAAAATTAAGAAACACAACATGTTTAATATTGTTTATGAAATTGCAGGTGAATTTTTCTACATAATTGAAACAAACGGTATAAATTATGCATTTTCTGAATCTAATAGTCAAGGTTTGAAGATATTACCTTAAGAAATCAGTATTTTATAAGCATATGAAAAAAATGAAATTTGGAATTTGTTAATAATGACACATAAACGTGCTTAATATAGTTTTTATGAAACTTCAGGTAAAATGTAACAGATAATTGATATATATGGTACTTATAATTCAATTTCTGAATGTAATGATCAAGATTTGAAGATATTAACTAAAAAAATCAGTTTTTAATTCACATTTGAAAAAAAAGATCGTACAATCTTATGTGAAAATTAAGAAAAACAACATGGTTAATAGTGTTTTGAAATTGCAGGTGAATTTTTCTGCATAATTGAAACAAACTGTATAAATTATGCATTTTCTGAATCTAATAGTCAAGGATTGAAGATATTAACTTAAGAAATCAGTATTTTATAAGCAATTGAAAAAAATGAAATTTGGAATTTGTTAATAATGACACATAAAAATGCATATAATAGTTTTTATGAAACTTCAGGTAATATGTAACAGATAATTGATATATATGGTACTTATAATTCAATTTCTGAATGTAATGATCAAGGTTTGAAGATATTAACTTAAAAAATCAGTTTTTAATTCACATTTGAAAAAAAAGATCGTACAATCTTATGTTAAAATTAAGAAAAACAACATGTTTAATATTGTTTATGAAATTGCAGGTGAATTTTTCTACATAATTGAAACAAACGGTATAAATTATGCATTTTCTGAATCTAATAGTCAAGGTTTGAAGATATTACCTTAAGAAATCAGTATTTTATAAGCATATGAAAAAAATGAAATTTGGAATTTGTTAATAATGACACATAAACGTGCTTAATATAGTTTTTATGAAACTTCAGGTAAAATGTAACAGATAATTGATATATATGGTACTTATAATTCAATTTCTGAATGTAATGATCAAGATTTGAAGATATTAACTTAAAAAATCAGTTTTTAATTCACATTTGAAAAAAAAGATCGTACAATCTTATGTGAAAATTAAGAAACACAACATGTTTAATATTGTTTATGAAATTGCAGGTGAATTTTTCTGCATAATTGAAACAAACGGTATAAATTATGCATTTTCTGAATCTAATAGTCAAGGTTTGAAGATATTAACTTAAGAAATCAGTATTTTATAAGCATATGAAAAAAATGAAATTTGGAATTTGTTAATAATGACACATAAACGTGTTTAATATAGTTTTTATGAAACTTCAGGTAAAATGTAACAGATAATTGATATATATGGTACTTATAATTCAATTTCTGAATGTAATGATCAAGATTTGAAGATATTAACTTAAAAAATCAGTTTTTAATTCACATTTGAAAAAAAAAGATCATACAATCTTATGTTAAAATTAAGAAAAACAACATGTTTAATATTGTTTATGAAATTGCAGGTGAATTTTTCTACATAATTGAAACAAACTGTATAAATAATGCATTTTCTGAATCTAATAGTCAAGGATTGAAGATATTAACTTAAGAAATCAGTATTTTATAAGCATATGAAAAAAATGAAATTTGGAATTTGTTAATAATGACACATAAACGTGTTTAATATAGTTTTTATGAAACTTCAGGTAAAATGTAACAGATAATTGATATATATGGTACTTATAATTCAATTTCTGAATGTAATGATCAAGATTTGAAGATATTAACTTAAAAAATCAGTTTTTAATTCACATTTGAAAAAAAAAGATCATACAATCTTATGTTAAAATTAAGAAAAACAACATGTTTAATAGTGTTTATGAAATTGCAGGTGAATTTTTCTGCATTATTGAAACAAACTGTATAAATTATGCATTTTCTGAATCTAATAGTCAAGGATTGAAGATATTAACTTAAGAAATCAGTATTTTATAAGCATTTGAAAAAAATGAAAATTGGAATTTGTTAATAATGACACATAAAAATGCATATAATAGTTTTTATGAAACTTCAGGTAATATGTAACAGATAATTGATATATATGGTACTTATAATTCAATTTCTGAATGTAATGATCAAGATTTGAAGATATTAACTAAAAAAATCAGTTTTTAATTCACATTTGAAAAAAAAGATCGTACAATCTTATGTGAAAATTAAGAAACACAACATGTTTAATATTGTTTATGAAATTGCAGGTGAATTTTTCTACATAATTGAAACAAACGGTATAAATTATGCATTTTCTGAATCTAATAGTCAAGGTTTGAAGATATTACCTTAAGAAATCAGTATTTTATAAGCATATGAAAAAAATGAAATTTGGAATTTGTTAATAATGACACATAAACGTGCTTAATATAGTTTTTATGAAACTTCAGGTAAAATGTAACAGATAATTGATATATATGGTACTTATAATTCAATTTCTGAATGTAATGATCAAGATTTGAAGATATTAACTAAAAAAATCAGTTTTTAATTCACATTTGAAAAAAAAGATCGTACAATCTTATGTGAAAATTAAGAAAAACAACATGGTTAATAGTGTTTTGAAATTGCAGGTGAATTTTTCTGCATAATTGAAACAAACTGTATAAATTATGCATTTTCTGAATCTAATTGTCAAGGATTGAAGATATTAACTTAAGAAATCAGTATTTTATAAGCAATTGAAAAAAATGAAATTTGGAATTTGTTAATAATGACACATAAAAATGCATATAATAGTTTTTATGAAACTTCAGGTAATATGTAACAGATAATTGATATATATGGTACTTATAATTCAATTTCTGAATGTAATGATCAAGGTTTGAAGATATTAACTTAAAAAATCAGTTTTTAATTCACATTTGAAAAAAAAGATCGTACAATCTTATGTGAAAATTAAGAAAAACAACATGGTTAATAGTGTTTTGAAATTGCAGGTGAATTTTTCTGCATAATTGAAACAAACTGTATAAATTATGCATTTTCTGAATCTAATAGTCAAGGATTGAAGATATTAACTTAAGAAATCAGTATTTTATAAGCAATTGAAAAAAATGAAATTTGGAATTTGTTAATAATGACACATAAAAATGCATATAATAGTTTTTATGAAACTTCAGGTAATATGTAACAGATAATTGATATATATGGTACTTATAATTCAATTTCTGAATGTAATGATCAAGATTTGAAGATATTAACTTAAAAAATAAGTTTTTAATTCACATTTGAAAAAAAAAGATGATACAATCTTATGTTAAAATTAAGAAACACAACATGTTTAATATTGTTTATGAAATTGCAGGTGAATTTTTCTACATAATTGAAACAAACGGTATAAATTATGCATTTTCTGAATCTAATAGTCAAGGTTTGAAGATATTACCTTAAGAAATCAGTATTTTATAAGCATATGAAAAAAATGAAATTTGGAATTTGTTAATAATGACACATAAACGTGCTTAATATAGTTTTTATGAAACTTCAGGTAAAATGTAACAGATAATTGATATATATGGTACTTATAATTCAATTTCTGAATGTAATGATCAAGATTTGAAGATATTAACTTAAAAAATCAGTTTTTAATTCACATTTGAAAAAAAAGATCGTACAATCTTATGTGAAAATTAAGAAACACAACATGTTTAATATTGTTTATGAAATTGCAGGTGAATTTTTCTGCATAATTGAAACAAACGGTATAAATTATGCATTTTCTGAATCTAATAGTCAAGGTTTGAAGATATTAACTTAAGAAATCAGTATTTTATAAGCATATGAAAAAAATGAAATTTGGAATTTGTTAATAATGACACATAAACGTGTTTAATATAGTTTTTATGAAACTTCAGGTAAAATGTAACAGATAATTGATATATATGGTACTTATAATTCAATTTCTGAATGTAATGATCAAGATTTGAAGATATTAACTTAAAAAATCAGTTTTTAATTCACATTTGAAAAAAAAAGATCATACAATCTTATGTTAAAATTAAGAAAAACAACATGTTTAATATTGTTTATGAAATTGCAGGTGAATTTTTCTACAGAATTGAAACAAACTGTATAAATTATGCATTTTCTGAATCTAATAGTCAAGGATTGAAGATATTAACTTAAGAAATCAGTATTTTATAAGCATTTGAAAAAAATGAAATTTGGAATTTGTTAATAATGACACATAAACGTGCTTAATATAGTTTTTATGAAACTTCAGGTAAAATGTAACAGATAATTGATATATATGGTACTTATAATTCAATTTCTGAATGTAATGATCAAGATTTGAAGATATTAACTTAAAAAATCAGTTTTTAATTCACATTTGAAAAAAAAAGATCATACAATCTTATGTTAAAATTAAGAAAAACAACATGTTTAATAGTGTTTATGAAATTGCAGGTGAATTTTTCTGCATAATTGAAACAAACTGTATAAATAATGCATTTTCTGAATCTAATAGTCAAGGATTGAAGATATTAACTTAAGAAATCAGTATTTTATAAGCATATGAAAAAAATGAAATTTGGAATTTGTTAATAATGACACATAAACGTGTTTAATATAGTTTTTATGAAACTTCAGGTAAAATGTAACAGATAATTGATATATATGGTACTTATAATTCAATTTCTGAATGTAATGATCAAGATTTGAAGATATTAACTTAAAAAATCAGTTTTTAATTCACATTTGAAAAAAAAAGATCATACAATCTTATGTTAAAATTAAGAAAAACAACATGTTTAATAGTGTTTATGAAATTGCAGGTGAATTTTTCTGCATAATTGAAACAAACTGTATAAATAATGCATTTTCTGAATCTAATAGTCAAGGATTGAAGATATTAACTTAAGAAATCAGTATTTTATAAGCATATGAAAAAAATGAAATTTGGAATTTGTTAATAATGACACATAAACGTGTTTAATATAGTTTTTATGAAACTTCAGGTAAAATGTAACAGATAATTGATATATATGGTACTTATAATTCAATTTCTGAATGTAATGATCAAGATTTGAAGATATTAACTTAAAAAATCAGTTTTTAATTCACATTTGAAAAAAAAAGATCATACAATCTTATGTTAAAATTAAGAAAAACAACATGTTTAATATTGTTTATGAAATTGCAGGTGAATTTTTCTACATAATTGAAACAAACTGTATAAATTATGCATTTTCTGAATCTAATAGTCAAGGATTGAAGATATTAACTTAAGAAATCAGTATTTTATAAGCATTTGAAAAAAATGAAATTTGGAATTTGTTAATAATGACACATAAACGTGCTTAATATAGTTTTTATGAAACTTCAGGTAAAATGTAACAGATAATTGATATATATGGTACTTATAATTCAATTTCTGAATGTAATGATCAAGATTTGAAGATATTAACTTAAAAAATCAGTTTTTAATTCACATTTGAAAAAAAAAGATCATACAATCTTATGTTAAAATTAAGAAAAACAACATGTTTAATA
This sequence comes from Rhopalosiphum nymphaeae, assembly GCA_036289425.1. NCBI lineage: Eukaryota > Metazoa > Arthropoda > Insecta > Hemiptera > Aphididae > Rhopalosiphum > Rhopalosiphum nymphaeae. The sequence continues at coordinate 5,001,642 of JAZAQC010000017.1, forward strand.
GTGTTTATGAAATTGCAGGTGAATTTTTCTGCATAATTGAAACAAACTGTATAAATAATGCATTTTCTGAATCTAATAGTCAAGGATTGAAGATATTAACTTAAGAAATCAGTATTTTATAAGCATATGAAAAAAATGAAATTTGGAATTTGTTAATAATGACACATAAACGTGTTTAATATAGTTTTTATGAAACTTCAGGTAAAATGTAACAGATAATTGATATATATGGTACTTATAATTCAATTTCTGAATGTAATGATCAAGATTTGAAGATATTAACTTAAAAAATCAGTTTTTAATTCACATTTGAAAAAAAAAGATCATACAATCTTATGTTAAAATTAAGAAAAACAACATGTTTAATAGTGTTTATGAAATTGCAGGTGAATTTTTCTGCATAATTGAAACAAACTGTATAAATTATGCATTTTCTGAATCTAATAGTCAAGGATTGAAGATATTAACTTAAGAAATCAGTATTTTATAAGCATTTGAAAAAAATGAAAATTGGAATTTGTTAATAATGACACATAAAAATGCATATAATAGTTTTTATGAAACTTCAGGTAATATGTAACAGATAATTGATATATATGGTACTTATAATTCAATTTCTGAATGTAATGATCAAGGTTTGAAGATATTAACTTAAAAAATCAGTTTTTAATTCACATTTGAAAAAAAAGATCGTACAATCTTATGTGAAAATTAAGAAAAACAACATGGTTAATAGTGTTTTGAAATTGCAGGTGAATTTTTCTGCATAATTGAAACAAACTGTATAAATTATGCATTTTCTGAATCTAATAGTCAAGGATTGAAGATATTAACTTAAGAAATCAGTATTTTATAAGCAATTGAAAAAAATGAAATTTGGAATTTGTTAATAATGACACATAAAAATGCATATAATAGTTTTTATGAAACTTCAGGTAATATGTAACAGATAATTGATATATATGGTACTTATAATTCAATTTCTGAATGTAATGATCAAGATTTGAAGATATTAACTTAAAAAATAAGTTTTTAATTCACATTTGAAAAAAAAAGATGATACAATCTTATGTTAAAATTAAGAAACACAACATGTTTAATATTGTTTATGAAATTGCAGGTGAATTTTTCTACATAATTGAAACAAACGGTATAAATTATGCATTTTCTGAATCTAATAGTCAAGGTTTGAAGATATTACCTTAAGAAATCAGTATTTTATAAGCATATGAAAAAAATGAAATTTGGAATTTGTTAATAATGACACATAAACGTGCTTAATATAGTTTTTATGAAACTTCAGGTAAAATGTAACAGATAATTGATATATATGGTACTTATAATTCAATTTCTGAATGTAATGATCAAGATTTGAAGATATTAACTTAAAAAATCAGTTTTTAATTCACATTTGAAAAAAAAGATCGTACAATCTTATGTGAAAATTAAGAAACACAACATGTTTAATATTGTTTATGAAATTGCAGGTGAATTTTTCTGCATAATTGAAACAAACGGTATAAATTATGCATTTTCTGAATCTAATAGTCAAGGTTTGAAGATATTAACTTAAGAAATCAGTATTTTATAAGCATATGAAAAAAATGAAATTTGGAATTTGTTAATAATGACACATAAACGTGTTTAATATAGTTTTTATGAAACTTCAGGTAAAATGTAACAGATAATTGATATATATGGTACTTATAATTCAATTTCTGAATGTAATGATCAAGATTTGAAGATATTAACTTAAAAAATCAGTTTTTAATTCACATTTGAAAAAAAAAGATCATACAATCTTATGTTAAAATTAAGAAAAACAACATGTTTAATATTGTTTATGAAATTGCAGGTGAATTTTTCTACAGAATTGAAACAAACTGTATAAATTATGCATTTTCTGAATCTAATAGTCAAGGATTGAAGATATTAACTTAAGAAATCAGTATTTTATAAGCATTTGAAAAAAATGAAATTTGGAATTTGTTAATAATGACACATAAACGTGCTTAATATAGTTTTTATGAAACTTCAGGTAAAATGTAACAGATAATTGATATATATGGTACTTATAATTCAATTTCTGAATGTAATGATCAAGATTTGAAGATATTAACTTAAAAAATCAGTTTTTAATTCACATTTGAAAAAAAAAGATCATACAATCTTATGTTAAAATTAAGAAAAACAACATGTTTAATAGTGTTTATGAAATTGCAGGTGAATTTTTCTGCATAATTGAAACAAACTGTATAAATAATGCATTTTCTGAATCTAATAGTCAAGGATTGAAGATATTAACTTAAGAAATCAGTATTTTATAAGCATATGAAAAAAATGAAATTTGGAATTTGTTAATAATGACACATAAACGTGTTTAATATAGTTTTTATGAAACTTCAGGTAAAATGTAACAGATAATTGATATATATGGTACTTATAATTCAATTTCTGAATGTAATGATCAAGATTTGAAGATATTAACTTAAAAAATCAGTTTTTAATTCACATTTGAAAAAAAAAGATCATACAATCTTATGTTAAAATTAAGAAAAACAACATGTTTAATAGTGTTTATGAAATTGCAGGTGAATTTTTCTGCATAATTGAAACAAACTGTATAAATAATGCATTTTCTGAATCTAATAGTCAAGGATTGAAGATATTAACTTAAGAAATCAGTATTTTATAAGCATATGAAAAAAATGAAATTTGGAATTTGTTAATAATGACACATAAACGTGTTTAATATAGTTTTTATGAAACTTCAGGTAAAATGTAACAGATAATTGATATATATGGTACTTATAATTCAATTTCTGAATGTAATGATCAAGATTTGAAGATATTAACTTAAAAAATCAGTTTTTAATTCACATTTGAAAAAAAAAGATCATACAATCTTATGTTAAAATTAAGAAAAACAACATGTTTAATATTGTTTATGAAATTGCAGGTGAATTTTTCTACATAATTGAAACAAACTGTATAAATTATGCATTTTCTGAATCTAATAGTCAAGGATTGAAGATATTAACTTAAGAAATCAGTATTTTATAAGCATTTGAAAAAAATGAAATTTGGAATTTGTTAATAATGACACATAAACGTGCTTAATATAGTTTTTATGAAACTTCAGGTAAAATGTAACAGATAATTGATATATATGGTACTTATAATTCAATTTCTGAATGTAATGATCAAGATTTGAAGATATTAACTTAAAAAATCAGTTTTTAATTCACATTTGAAAAAAAAAGATCATACAATCTTATGTTAAAATTAAGAAAAACAACATGTTTAATAGTGTTTATGAAATTGCAGGTGAATTTTTCTGCATAATTGAAACAAACTGTATAAATAATGCATTTTCTGAATCTAATAGTCAAGGATTGAAGATATTAACTTAAGAAATCAGTATTTTATAAGCATATGAAAAAAATGAAATTTGGAATTTGTTAATAATGACACATAAACGTGTTTAATATAGTTTTTATGAAACTTCAGGTAAAATGTAACAGATAATTGATATATATGGTACTTATAATTCAATTTCTGAATGTAATGATCAAGATTTGAAGATATTAACTTAAAAAATCAGTTTTTAATTCACATTTGAAAAAAAAAGATCATACAATCTTATGTTAAAATTAAGAAAAACAACATGTTTAATAGTGTTTATGAAATTGCAGGTGAATTTTTCTGCATAATTGAAACAAACTGTATAAATTATGCATTTTCTGAATCTAATAGTCAAGGATTGAAGATATTAACTTAAGAAATCAGTATTTTATAAGCATTTGAAAAAAATGAAAATTGGAATTTGTTAATAATGACACATAAAAATGCATATAATAGTTTTTATGAAACTTCAGGTAATATGTAACAGATAATTGATATATATGGTACTTATAATTCAATTTCTGAATGTAATGATCAAGATTTGAAGATATTAACTAAAAAAATCAGTTTTTAATTCACATTTGAAAAAAAAGATCGTACAATCTTATGTGAAAATTAAGAAACACAACATGTTTAATATTGTTTATGAAATTGCAGGTGAATTTTTCTACATAATTGAAACAAACGGTATAAATTATGCATTTTCTGAATCTAATAGTCAAGGTTTGAAGATATTACCTTAAGAAATCAGTATTTTATAAGCATATGAAAAAAATGAAATTTGGAATTTGTTAATAATGACACATAAACGTGCTTAATATAGTTTTTATGAAACTTCAGGTAAAATGTAACAGATAATTGATATATATGGTACTTATAATTCAATTTCTGAATGTAATGATCAAGATTTGAAGATATTAACTTAAAAAATCAGTTTTTAATTCACATTTGAAAAAAAAAGATTATACAATCTTATGTTAAAATTAAGAAAAACAACATGTTTAATAGTGTTTATGAAATTGCAGGTGAATTTTTCTGCATAATTGAAACAAACGGTATAAATTATGCATTTTCTGAATCTAATAGTCAAGGTTTGAAGATATTAACTTAAGAAATCAGTATTTTATAAGCATATGAAAAAAATGAAATTTGGAATTTGTTAATAATGACACATAAACGTGCTTAATATAGTTTTTATGAAACTTCAGGTAAAATGTAACAGATAATTGATATATATGGTACTTATAATTCAATTTCTGAATGTAATGATCAAGATTTGAAGATATTAACTTAAAAAATCAGTTTTTAATTCACATTTGAAAAAAAAAGATCATACAATCTTATGTTAAAATTAAGAAAAACAACATGTTTAATAGTGTTTATGAAATTGCAGGTGAATTTTTCTGCATAATTGAAACAAACTGTATAAATAATGCATTTTCTGAATCTAATAGTCAAGGATTGAAGATATTAACTTAAGAAATCAGTATTTTATAAGCATATGAAAAAAATGAAATTTGGAATTTGTTAATAATGACACATAAACGTGTTTAATATAGTTTTTATGAAACTTCAGGTAAAATGTAACAGATAATTGATATATATGGTACTTATAATTCAATTTCTGAATGTAATGATCAAGATTTGAAGATATTAACTTAAAAAATCAGTTTTTAATTCACATTTGAAAAAAAAAGATCATACAATCTTATGTTAAAATTAAGAAAAACAACATGTTTAATATTGTTTATGAAATTGCAGGTGAATTTTTCTACATAATTGAAACAAACTGTATAAATTATGCATTTTCTGAATCTAATAGTCAAGGATTGAAGATATTAACTTAAGAAATCAGTATTTTATAAGCATTTGAAAAAAATGAAATTTGGAATTTGTTAATAATGACACATAAACGTGCTTAATATAGTTTTTATGAAACTTCAGGTAAAATGTAACAGATAATTGATATATATGGTACTTATAATTCAATTTCTGAATGTAATGATCAAGATTTGAAGATATTAACTTAAAAAATCAGTTTTTAATTCACATTTGAAAAAAAAAGATCATACAATCTTATGTTAAAATTAAGAAACACAACATGTTTAATATTGTTTATGAAATTGCAGGTGAATTTTTCTACATAATTGAAACAAACTGTATAAATTATGCATTTTCTGAATCTAATAGTCAAGGTTTGAAGATATTACCTTAAGAAATCAGTATTTTATAAGCATATGAAAAAAATGAAATTTGGAATTTGTTAATAATGACACATAAACGTGTTTAATATAGTTTTTATGAAACTTCAGGTAAAATGTAACAGATAATTGATATATATGGTACTTATAATTCAATTTTTGAATGTAATGATCAAGATTTGAAGATATTAACTTAAAAAATCAGTTTTTAATTCACATTTGAAAAAAAAAGATCATACAATCTTATGTTAAAATTAAGAAAAACAACATGTTTAATAGTGTTTATGAAATTGCAGGTGAATTTTTCTGCATAATTGAAACAAACTGTATAAATTATGCATTTTCTGAATCTAATAGTCAAGGATTGAAGATATTAACTTAAGAAATCAGTATTTTATAAGCATTTGAAAAAAATGAAAATTGGAATTTGTTAATAATGACACATAAAAATGCATATAATAGTTTTTATGAAACTTCAGGTAATATGTAACAGATAATTGATATATATGGTACTTATAATTCAATTTCTGAATGTAATGATCAAGATTTGAAGATATTAACTAAAAAAATCAGTTTTTAATTCACATTTGAAAAAAAAGATCGTACAATCTTATGTGAAAATTAAGAAACACAACATGTTTAATATTGTTTATGAAATTGCAGGTGAATTTTTCTACATAATTGAAACAAACGGTATAAATTATGCATTTTCTGAATCTAATAGTGAAGGTTTGAAGATATTACCTTAAGAAATCAGTATTTTATAAGCATATGAAAAAAATGAAATTTGGAATTTGTTAATAATGACACATAAACGTGCTTAATATAGTTTTTATGAAACTTCAGGTAAAATGTAACAGATAATTGATATATATGGTACTTATAATTCAATTTCTGAATGTAATGATCAAGATTTGAAGATATTAACTTAAAAAATCAGTTTTTAATTCACATTTGAAAAAAAAAGATTATACAATCTTATGTTAAAATTAAGAAAAACAACATGTTTAATAGTGTTTATGAAATTGCAGGTGAATTTTTCTACATAATTGAAACAAACGGTATAAATTATGCATTTTCTGAATCTAATAGTCAAGGTTTGAAGATATTAACTTAAGAAATCAGTATTTTATAAGCATATGAAAAAAATGAAATTTGGAATTTGTTAATAATGACACATAAACGTGCTTAATATAGTTTTTATGAAACTTCAGGTAAAATGTAACAGATAATTGATATATATGGTACTTATAATTCAATTTCTGAATGTAATGATCAAGATTTGAAGATATAAACTAAAAAAATCAGTTTTTAATTCACATTTGAAAAAAAAGATCGTACAATCTTATGTGAAAATTAAGAAAAACAACATGGTTAATAGTGTTTTGAAATTGCAGGTGAATTTTTCTGCATAATTGAAACAAACTTTATAAATTATGCATTTTCTGAATCTAATAGTCAAGGATTGAAGATATTAACTTAAGAAATCATTATTTTATAAGCAATTGAAAAAAATGAAATTTGGAATTTGTTAATAATGACACATAAAAATGCATATAATAGTTTTTATGAAACTTCAGGTAATATGTAACAGATAATTGATATATATGGTACTTATAATTCAATTTCTGAATGTAATGATCAAGGTTTGAAGATATTAACTTAAAAAATCAGTTTTTAATTCACATTTGAAAAAAAAGATCGTACAATCTTATGTGAAAATTAAGAAAATCAACATGGTTAATAGTGTTTTGAAATTGCAGGTGAATTTTTCTGCATAATTGAAACAAACTGTATAAATTATGCATTTTCTGAATCTAATAGTCAAGGATTGAAGATATTAACTTAAGAAATCAGTATTTTATAAGCAATTGAAAAAAATGAAATTTGGAATTTGTTAATAATGACACATAAAAATGCATATAATAGTTTTTATGAAACTTCAGGTAATATGTAACGGATAATTGATATATATGGTACTTATAATTCAATTTCTGAATGTAATGATCAAGATTTGAAGATATTAACTTAAAAAATAAGTTTTTAATTCACATTTGAAAAAAAAAGATGATACAATCTTATGTTAAAATTAAGAAACACAACATGTTTAATATTGTTTATGAAATTGCAGGTGAATTTTTCTACATAATTGAAACAAACGGTATAAATTATGCATTTTCTGAATCTAATAGTCAAGGTTTGAAGATATTACCTTAAGAAATCAGTATTTTATAAGCATATGAAAAAAATGAAATTTGGAATTTGTTAATAATGACACATAAACGTGCTTAATATAGTTTTTATGAAACTTCAGGTAAAATGTAACAGATAATTGATATATATGGTACTTATAATTCAATTTCTGAATGTAATGATCAAGATTTGAAGATATAAACTAAAAAAATCAGTTTTTAATTCACATTTGAAAAAAAAGATCGTACAATCTTATGTGAAAATTAAGAAAAACAACATGGTTAATAGTGTTTTGAAATTGCAGGTGAATTTTTCTGCATAATTGAAACAAACTGTATAAATTATGCATTTTCTGAATCTAATAGTCAAGGATTGAAGATATTAACTTAAGAAATCAGTATTTTATAAGCAATTGAAAAAAATGAAATTTGGAATTTGTTAATAATGACACATAAAAATGCATATAATAGTTTTTATGAAACTTCAGGTAATATGTAACAGATAATTGATATATATGGTACTTATAATTCAATTTCTGAATGTAATGATCAAGATTTGAAGATATTAACTTAAAAAATCAGTTTTTAATTCACATTTGAAAAAAAAAGATCATACAATCTTATGTTAAAATTAAGAAAAACAACATGTTTAATATTGTTTATGAAATTGCAGGTGAATTTTTCTACATAATTGAAACAAACTGTATAAATTATGCATTTTCTGAATCTAATAGTCAAGGATTGAAGATATTAACTTAAGAAATCAGTATTTTATAAGCATTTGAAAAAAATGAAATTTGGAATTTGTTAATAATGACACATAAACGTGCTTAATATAGTTTTTATGAAACTTCAGGTAAAATGTAACAGATAATTGATATATATGGTACTTATAATTCAATTTCTGAATGTAATGATCAAGATTTGAAGATATTAACTTAAAAAATCAGTTTTTAATTCACATTTGAAAAAAAAAGATCATACAATCTTATGTTAAAATTAAGAAAAACAACATGTTTAATAGTGTTTATGAAATTGCAGGTGAATTTTTCTGCATAATTGAAACAAACTGTATAAATAATGCATTTTCTGAATCTAATAGTCAAGGATTGAAGATATTAACTTAAGAAATCAGTATTTTATAAGCATATGAAAAAAATGAAATTTGGAATTTGTTAATAATGACACATAAACGTGTTTAATATAGTTTTTATGAAACTTCAGGTAAAATGTAACAGATAATTGATATATATGGTACTTATAATTCAATTTCTGAATGTAATGATCAAGATTTGAAGATATTAACTTAAAAAATCAGTTTTTAATTCACATTTGAAAAAAAAAGATCATACAATCTTATGTTAAAATTAAGAAAAACAACATGTTTAATAGTGTTTATGAAATTGCAGGTGAATTTTTCTGCATAATTGAAACAAACTGTATAAATTATGCATTTTTTGAATCTAATAGTCAAGGATTGAAGATATTAACTTAAGAAATCAGTATTTTATAAGCATTTGAAAAAAATGAAAATTGGAATTTGTTAATAATGACACATAAAAATGTATATAATAGTTTTTATGAAACTTCAGGTAATATGTAACAGATAATTGATATATATGGTACTTATAATTCAATTTCTGAATGTAATGATCAAGATTTGAAGATATTAACTAAAAAAATCAGTTTTTAATTCACATTTGAAAAAAAAGATCGTACAATCTTATGTGAAAATTAAGAAAAACAACATGGTTAATAGTGTTTTGAAATTGCAGGTGAATTTTTCTGCATAATTGAAACAAACTGTATAAATTATGCATTTTCTGAATCTAATAGTCAAGGATTGAAGATATTAACTTAAGAAATCAGTATTTTATAAGCAATTGAAAAAAATGAAATTTGGAATTTGTTAATAATGACACATAAAAATGCATATAATAGTTTTTATGAAACTTCAGGTAATATGTAACAGATAATTGATATATATGGTACTTATAATTCAATTTCTGAATGTAATGATCAAGGTTTGAAGATATTAACTTAAAAAATCAGTTTTTAATTCACATTTGAAAAAAAAGATCGTACAATCTTATGTGAAAATTAAGAAAATCAACATGGTTAATAGTGTTTTGAAATTGCAGGTGAATTTTTCTGCATAATTGAAACAAACTGTATAAATTATGCATTTTCTGAATCTAATAGTCAAGGATTGAAGATATTAACTTAAGAAATCAGTATTTTATAAGCAATTGAAAAAAATGAAATTTGGAATTTGTTAATAATGACACATAAAAATGCATATAATAGTTTTTATGAAACTTCAGGTAATATGTAACAGATAATTGATATATATGGTACTTATAATTCAATTTCTGAATGTAATGATCAAGATTTGAAGATATTAACTTAAAAAATAAGTTTTTAATTCACATTTGAAAAAAAAAGATGATACAATCTTATGTTAAAATTAAGAAACACAACATGTTTAATATTGTTTATGAAATTGCAGGTGAATTTTTCTACATAATTGAAACAAACGGTATAAATTATGCATTTTCTGAATCTAATAGTCAAGGTTTGAAGATATTACCTTAAGAAATCAGTATTTTATAAGCATATGAAAAAAATGAAATTTGGAATTTGTTAATAATGACACATAAACGTGCTTAATATAGTTTTTATGAAACTTCAGGTAAAATGTAACAGATAATTGATATATATGGTACTTATAATTCAATTTCTGAATGTAATGATCAAGATTTGAAGATATAAACTAAAAAAATCAGTTTTTAATTCACATTTGAAAAAAAAGATCGTACAATCTTATGTGAAAATTAAGAAAAACAACATGGTTAATAGTGTTTTGAAATTGCAGGTGAATTTTTCTGCATAATTGAAACAAACTGTATAAATTATGCATTTTCTGAATCTAATAGTCAAGGATTGAAGATATTAACTTAAGAAATCAGTATTTTATAAGCAATTGAAAAAAATGAAATTTGGAATTTGTTAATAATGACACATAAAAATGCATATAATAGTTTTTATGAAACTTCAGGTAATATGTAACAGATAATTGATATATATGGTACTTATAATTCAATTTCTGAATGTAATGATCAAGGTTTGAAGATATTAACTTAAAAAATCAGTTTTTAATTCACATTTGAAAAAAAAGATCGTACAATCTTATGTGAAAATTAAGAAAATCAACATGGTTAATAGTGTTTTGAAATTGCAGGTGAATTTTTCTGCATAATTGAAACAAACTGTATAAATTATGCATTTTCTGAATCTAATAGTCAAGGATTGAAGATATTAACTTAAGAAATCAGTATTTTATAAGCAATTGAAAAAAATGAAATTTGGAATTTGTTAATAATGACACATAAAAATGCATATAATAGTTTTTATGAAACTTCAGGTAATATGTAACGGATAATTGATATATATGGTACTTATAATTCAATTTCTGAATGTAATGATCAAGATTTGAAGATATTAACTTAAAAAATAAGTTTTTAATTCACATTTGAAAAAAAAAGATGATACAATCTTATGTTAAAATTAAGAAACACAACATGTTTAATATTGTTTATGAAATTGCAGGTGAATTTTTCTACATAATTGAAACAAACGGTATAAATTATGCATTTTCTGAATCTAATAGTCAAGGTTTGAAGATATTACCTTAAGAAATCAGTATTTTATAAGCATATGAAAAAAATGAAATTTGGAATTTGTTAATAATGACACATAAACGTGCTTAATATAGTTTTTATGAAACTTCAGGTAAAATGTAACAGATAATTGATATATATGGTACTTATAATTCAATTTCTGAATGTAATGATCAAGATTTGAAGATATAAACTAAAAAAATCAGTTTTTAATTCACATTTGAAAAAAAAGATCGTACAATCTTATGTGAAAATTAAGAAAAACAACATGGTTAATAGTGTTTTGAAATTGCAGGTGAATTTTTCTGCATAATTGAAACAAACTGTATAAATTATGCATTTTCTGAATCTAATAGTCAAGGATTGAAGATATTAACTTAAGAAATCAGTATTTTATAAGCAATTGAAAAAAATGAAATTTGGAATTTGTTAATAATGACACATAAAAATGCATATAATAGTTTTTATGAAACTTCAGGTAATATGTAACAGATAATTGATATATATGGTACTTATAATTCAATTTCTGAATGTAATGATCAAGATTTGAAGATATTAACTTAAAAAATCAGTTTTTAATTCACATTTGAAAAAAAAAGATCATACAATCTTATGTTAAAATTAAGAAAAACAACATGTTTAATATTGTTTATGAAATTGCAGGTGAATTTTTCTACATAATTGAAACAAACTGTATAAATTATGCATTTTCTGAATCTAATAGTCAAGGATTGAAGATATTAACTTAAGAAATCAGTATTTTATAAGCATTTGAAAAAAATGAAATTTGGAATTTGTTAATAATGACACATAAACGTGCTTAATATAGTTTTTATGAAACTTCAGGTAAAATGTAACAGATAATTGATATATATGGTACTTATAATTCAATTTCTGAATGTAATGATCAAGATTTGAAGATATTAACTTAAAAAATCAGTTTTTAATTCACATTTGAAAAAAAAAGATCATACAATCTTATGTTAAAATTAAGAAAAACAACATGTTTAATAGTGTTTATGAAATTGCAGGTGAATTTTTCTGCATAATTGAAACAAACTGTATAAATAATGCATTTTCTGAATCTAATAGTCAAGGATTGAAGATATTAACTTAAGAAATCAGTATTTTATAAGCATATGAAAAAAATGAAATTTGGAATTTGTTAATAATGACACATAAACGTGTTTAATATAGTTTTTATGAAACTTCAGGTAAAATGTAACAGATAATTGATATATATGGTACTTATAATTCAATTTCTGAATGTAATGATCAAGATTTGAAGATATTAACTTAAAAAATCAGTTTTTAATTCACATTTGAAAAAAAAAGATCATACAATCTTATGTTAAAATTAAGAAAAACAACATGTTTAATAGTGTTTATGAAATTGCAGGTGAATTTTTCTGCATAATTGAAACAAACTGTATAAATTATGCATTTTTTGAATCTAATAGTCAAGGATTGAAGATATTAACTTAAGAAATCAGTATTTTATAAGCATTTGAAAAAAATGAAAATTGGAATTTGTTAATAATGACACATAAAAATGTATATAATAGTTTTTATGAAACTTCAGGTAATATGTAACAGATAATTGATATATATGGTACTTATAATTCAATTTCTGAATGTAATGATCAAGATTTGAAGATATTAACTAAAAAAATCAGTTTTTAATTCACATTTGAAAAAAAAGATCGTACAATCTTATGTGAAAATTAAGAAAAACAACATGGTTAATAGTGTTTTGAAATTGCAGGTGAATTTTTCTGCATAATTGAAACAAACTGTATAAATTATGCATTTTCTGAATCTAATAGTCAAGGATTGAAGATATTAACTTAAGAAATCAGTATTTTATAAGCAATTGAAAAAAATGAAATTTGGAATTTGTTAATAATGACACATAAAAATGCATATAATAGTTTTTATGAAACTTCAGGTAATATGTAACAGATAATTGATATATATGGTACTTATAATTCAATTTCTGAATGTAATGATCAAGGTTTGAAGATATTAACTTAAAAAATCAGTTTTTAATTCACATTTGAAAAAAAAGATCGTACAATCTTATGTGAAAATTAAGAAAATCAACATGGTTAATAGTGTTTTGAAATTGCAGGTGAATTTTTCTGCATAATTGAAACAAACTGTATAAATTATGCATTTTCTGAATCTAATAGTCAAGGATTGAAGATATTAACTTAAGAAATCAGTATTTTATAAGCAATTGAAAAAAATGAAATTTGGAATTTGTTAATAATGACACATAAAAATGCATATAATAGTTTTTATGAAACTTCAGGTAATATGTAACAGATAATTGATATATATGGTACTTATAATTCAATTTCTGAATGTAATGATCAAGATTTGAAGATATTAACTTAAAAAATAAGTTTTTAATTCACATTTGAAAAAAAAAGATGATACAATCTTATGTTAAAATTAAGAAACACAACATGTTTAATATTGTTTATGAAATTGCAGGTGAATTTTTCTACATAATTGAAACAAACGGTATAAATTATGCATTTTCTGAATCTAATAGTCAAGGTTTGAAGATATTACCTTAAGAAATCAGTATTTTATAAGCATATGAAAAAAATGAAATTTGGAATTTGTTAATAATGACACATAAACGTGCTTAATATAGTTTTTATGAAACTTCAGGTAAAATGTAACAGATAATTGATATATATGGTACTTATAATTCAATTTCTGAATGTAATGATCAAGATTTGAAGATATAAACTAAAAAAATCAGTTTTTAATTCACATTTGAAAAAAAAGATCGTACAATCTTATGTGAAAATTAAGAAAAACAACATGGTTAATAGTGTTTTGAAATTGCAGGTGAATTTTTCTGCATAATTGAAACAAACTGTATAAATTATGCATTTTCTGAATCTAATAGTCAAGGATTGAAGATATTAACTTAAGAAATCAGTATTTTATAAGCAATTGAAAAAAATGAAATTTGGAATTTGTTAATAATGACACATAAAAATGCATATAATAGTTTTTATGAAACTTCAGGTAATATGTAACAGATAATTGATATATATGGTACTTATAATTCAATTTCTGAATGTAATGATCAAGGTTTGAAGATATTAACTTAAAAAATCAGTTTTTAATTCACATTTGAAAAAAAAGATCGTACAATCTTATGTTAAAATTAAGAAAAACAACATGTTTAATATTGTTTATGAAATTGCAGGTGAATTTTTCTACATAATTGAAACAAACTGTATAAATTATGCATTTTCTGAATCTAATAGTCAAGGATTGAAGATATTAACTTAAGAAATCAGTATTTTATAAGCATTTGAAAAAAATGAAATTTGGAATTTGTTAATAATGACACATAAACGTGCTTAATATAGTTTTTATGAAACTTCAGGTAAAATGTAACAGATAATTGATATATATGGTACTTATAATTCAATTTCTGAATGTAATGATCAAGATTTGAAGATATTAACTTAAAAAATCAGTTTTTAATTCACATTTGAAAAAAAAAGATCATACAATCTTATGTTAAAATTAAGAAAAACAACATGTTTAATAGTGTTTATGAAATTGCAGGTGAATTTTTCTGCATAATTGAAACAAACTGTATAAATAATGCATTTTCTGAATCTAATAGTCAAGGATTGAAGATATTAACTTAAGAAATCAGTATTTTATAAGCATATGAAAAAAATGAAATTTGGAATTTGTTAATAATGACACATAAACGTGTTTAATATAGTTTTTATGAAACTTCAGGTAAAATGTAACAGATAATTGATATATATGGTACTTATAATTCAATTTCTGAATGTAATGATCAAGATTTGAAGATATTAACTTAAAAAATCAGTTTTTAATTCACATTTGAAAAAAAAAGATCATACAATCTTATGTTAAAATTAAGAAAAACAACATGTTTAATAGTGTTTATGAAATTGCAGGTGAATTTTTCTGCATAATTGAAACAAACTGTATAAATTATGCATTTTTTGAATCTAATAGTCAAGGATTGAAGATATTAACTTAAGAAATCAGTATTTTATAAGCATTTGAAAAAAATGAAAATTGGAATTTGTTAATAATGACACATAAAAATGCATATAATAGTTTTTATGAAACTTCAGGTAATATGTAACAGATAATTGATATATATGGTACTTATAATTCAATTTCTGAATGTAATGATCAAGATTTGAAGATATTAACTAAAAAAATCAGTTTTTAATTCACATTTGAAAAAAAAGATCGTACAATCTTATGTGAAAATTAAGAAAAACAACATGGTTAATAGTGTTTTGAAATTGCAGGTGAATTTTTCTGCATAATTGAAACAAACTGTATAAATTATGCATTTTCTGAATCTAATAGTCAAGGATTGAAGATATTAACTTAAGAAATCAGTATTTTATAAGCAATTGAAAAAAATGAAATTTGGAATTTGTTAATAATGACACATAAAAATGCATATAATAGTTTTTATGAAACTTCAGGTAATATGTAACAGATAATTGATATATATGGTACTTATAATTCAATTTCTGAATGTAATGATCAAGGTTTGAAGATATTAACTTAAAAAATCAGTTTTTAATTCACATTTGAAAAAAAAGATCGTACAATCTTATGTGAAAATTAAGAAAATCAACATGGTTAATAGTGTTTTGAAATTGCAGGTGAATTTTTCTGCATAATTGAAACAAACTGTATAAATTATGCATTTTCTGAATCTAATAGTCAAGGATTGAAGATATTAACTTAAGAAATCAGTATTTTATAAGCAATTGAAAAAAATGAAATTTGGAATTTGTTAATAATGACACATAAAAATGCATATAATAGTTTTTATGAAACTTCAGGTAATATGTAACAGATAATTGATATATATGGTACTTATAATTCAATTTCTGAATGTAATGATCAAGATTTGAAGATATTAACTTAAAAAATAAGTTTTTAATTCACATTTGAAAAAAAAAGATGATACAATCTTATGTTAAAATTAAGAAACACAACATGTTTAATATTGTTTATGAAATTGCAGGTGAATTTTTCTACATAATTGAAACAAACGGTATAAATTATGCATTTTCTGAATCTAATAGTCAAGGTTTGAAGATATTACCTTAAGAAATCAGTATTTTATAAGCATATGAAAAAAATGAAATTTGGAATTTGTTAATAATGACACATAAACGTGCTTAATATAGTTTTTATGAAACTTCAGGTAAAATGTAACAGATAATTGATATATATGGTACTTATAATTCAATTTCTGAATGTAATGATCAAGATTTGAAGATATAAACTAAAAAAATCAGTTTTTAATTCACATTTGAAAAAAAAGATCGTACAATCTTATGTGAAAATTAAGAAAAACAACATGGTTAATAGTGTTTTGAAATTGCAGGTGAATTTTTCTGCATAATTGAAACAAACTGTATAAATTATGCATTTTCTGAATCTAATAGTCAAGGATTGAAGATATTAACTTAAGAAATCAGTATTTTATAAGCAATTGAAAAAAATGAAATTTGGAATTTGTTAATAATGACACATAAAAATGCATATAATAGTTTTTATGAAACTTCAGGTAATATGTAACAGATAATTGATATATATGGTACTTATAATTCAATTTCTGAATGTAATGATCAAGGTTTGAAGATATTAACTTAAAAAATCAGTTTTTAATTCACATTTGAAAAAAAAGATCGTACAATCTTATGTGAAAATTAAGAAAATCAACATGGTTAATAGTGTTTTGAAATTGCAGGTGAATTTTTCTGCATAATTGAAACAAACTGTATAAATTATGCATTTTCTGAATCTAATAGTCAAGGATTGAAGATATTAACTTAAGAAATCAGTATTTTATAAGCAATTGAAAAAAATGAAATTTGGAATTTGTTAATAATGACACATAAAAATGCATATAATAGTTTTTATGAAACTTCAGGTAATATGTAACAGATAATTGATATATATGGTACTTATAATTCAATTTCTGAATGTAATGATCAAGATTTGAAGATATTAACTTAAAAAATAAGTTTTTAATTCACATTTGAAAAAAAAAGATGATACAATCTTACGTTAAAATTAAGAAACACAACATGTTTAATATTGTTTATGAAATTGCAGGTGAATTTTTCTACATAATTGAAACAAACGGTATCAATTATGCATTTTCTGAATCTAATAGTCAAGGTTTGAAGATATTACCTTAAGAAATCAGTATTTTATAAGCATATGAAAAAAATGAAATTTGGAATTTGTTAATAATGACACATAAACGTGCTTAATATAGTTTTTATGAAACTTCAGGTAAAATGTAACAGATAATTGATATATATGGTACTTATAATTCAATTTCTGAATGTAATGATCAAGATTTGAAGATATTAACTTAAAAAATCAGTTTTTAATTCACATTTGAAAAAAAAAGATCATACAATCTTATGTTAAAATTAAGAAAAACAACATGTTTAATAGTGTTTATGAAATTGCAGGTGAATTTTTCTGCATAATTGAAACAAACTGTATAAATTATGCATTTTCTGAATCTAATAGTCAAGGATTGAAGATATTAACTTAAGAAATCAGTATTTTATAAGCATTTGAAAAAAATGAAAATTGGAATTTGTTAATAATGACACATAAAAATGCATATAATAGTTTTTATGAAACTTCAGGTAATATGTAACAGATAATTGATATATATGGTACTTATAATTCAATTTCTGAATGTAATGATCAAGATTTAAAGATATTAACTAAAAAAATCAGTTTTTAATTCACATTTGAAAAAAAAGATCGTACAATCTTATGTGAAAATTAAGAAACACAACATGTTTAATATTGTTTATGAAATTGCAGGTGAATTTTTCTACATAATTGAAACAAACGGTATAAATTATGCATTTTCTGAATCTAATAGTCAAGGTTTGAAGATATTACCTTAAGAAATCAGTATTTTATAAGCATATGAAAAAAATGAAATTTGGAATTTGTTAATAATGACACATAAACGTGCTTAATATAGTTTTTATGAAACTTCAGGTAAAATGTAACAGATAATTGATATATATGGTACTTATAATTCAATTTCTGAATGTAATGATCAAGATTTGAAGATATTAACTTAAAAAATCAGTTTTTAATTCACATTTGAAAAAAAAAGATTATACAATCTTATGTTAAAATTAAGAAAAACAACATGTTTAATAGTGTTTATGAAATTGCAGGTGAATTTTTCTGCATAATTGAAACAAACGGTATAAATTATGCATTTTCTGAATCTAATAGTCAAGGATTGAAGATATTAACTTAAGAAATCAGTATTTTATAAGCATTTGAAAAAAATGAAAATTGGAATTTGTTAATAATGACACATAAAAATGCATATAATAGTTTTTATGAAACTTCAGGTAATATGTAACAGATAATTGATATATATGGTACTTATAATTCAATTTCTGAATGTAATGATCAAGATTTGAAGATATTAACTAAAAAAATCAGTTTTTAATTCACATTTGAAAAAAAAGATCGTACAATCTTATGTGAAAATTAAGAAAAACAACATGGTTAATAGTATTTTGAAATTGCAGGTGAATTTTTCTGCATAATTGAAACAAACTGTATAAATTATGCATTTTCTGAATCTAATAGTCAAGGATTGAAGATATTAACTTAAGAAATCAGTATTTTATAAGCAATTGAAAAAAATGAAATTTGGAATTTGTTAATAATGACACATAAAAATGCATATAATAGTTTTTATGAAACTTCAGGTAATATGTAACAGATAATTGATATATATGGTACTTATAATTCAATTTCTGAATGTAATGATCAAGGTTTGAAGATATTAACTTAAAAAATCAGTTTTTAATTCACATTTGAAAAAAAAGATCGTACAATCTTATGTGAAAATTAAGAAAATCAACATGGTTAATAGTGTTTTGAAATTGCAGGTGAATTTTTCTGCATAATTGAAACAAACTGTATAAATTATGCATTTTCTGAATCTAATAGTCAAGGATTGAAGATATTAACTTAAGAAATCAGTATTTTATAAGCAATTGAAAAAAATGAAATTTGGAATTTGTTAATAATGACACATAAAAATGCATATAATAGTTTTTATGAAACTTCAGGTAATATGTAACAGATAATTGATATATATGGTACTTATAATTCAATTTCTGAATGTAATGATCAAGGTTTGAAGATATTAACTTAAAAAATCAGTTTTTAATTCACATTTGAAAAAAAAGATCGTACAATCTTATGTGAAAATTAAGAAAATCAACATGGTTAATAGTGTTTTGAAATTGCAGGTGAATTTTTCTGCATAATTGAAACAAACTGTATAAATTATGCATTTTCTGAATCTAATAGTCAAGGATTGAAGATATTAACTTAAGAAATCAGTATTTTATAAGCAATTGAAAAAAATGAAATTTGGAATTTGTTAATAATGACACATAAAAATGCATATAATAGTTTTTATGAAACTTCAGGTAATATGTAACAGATAATTGATATATATGGTACTTATAATTCAATTTCTGAATGTAATGATCAAGATTTGAAGATATTAACTTAAAAAATAAGTTTTTAATTCACATTTGAAAAAAAAAGATGATACAATCTTACGTTAAAATTAAGAAACACAACATGTTTAATATTGTTTATGAAATTGCAGGTGAATTTTTCTACATAATTGAAACAAACGGTATCAATTATGCATTTTCTGAATCTAATAGTCAAGGTTTGAAGATATTACCTTAAGAAATCAGTATTTTATAAGCATATGAAAAAAATGAAATTTGGAATTTGTTAATAATGACACATAAACGTGCTTAATATAGTTTTTATGAAACTTCAGGTAAAATGTAACAGATAATTGATATATATGGTACTTATAATTCAATTTCTGAATGTAATGATCAAGATTTGAAGATATTAACTTAAAAAATCAGTTTTTAATTCACATTTGAAAAAAAAAGATCATACAATCTTATGTTAAAATTAAGAAAAACAACATGTTTAATAGTGTTTATGAAATTGCAGGTGAATTTTTCTGCATAATTGAAACAAACTGTATAAATTATGCATTTTCTGAATCTAATAGTCAAGGATTGAAGATATTAACTTAAGAAATCAGTATTTTATAAGCATTTGAAAAAAATGAAAATTGGAATTTGTTAATAATGACACATAAAAATGCATATAATAGTTTTTATGAAACTTCAGGTAATATGTAACAGATAATTGATATATATGGTACTTATAATTCAATTTCTGAATGTAATGATCAAGATTTAAAGATATTAACTAAAAAAATCAGTTTTTAATTCACATTTGAAAAAAAAGATCGTACAATCTTATGTGAAAATTAAGAAACACAACATGTTTAATATTGTTTATGAAATTGCAGGTGAATTTTTCTACATAATTGAAACAAACGGTATAAATTATGCATTTTCTGAATCTAATAGTCAAGGTTTGAAGATATTACCTTAAGAAATCAGTATTTTATAAGCATATGAAAAAAATGAAATTTGGAATTTGTTAATAATGACACATAAACGTGCTTAATATAGTTTTTATGAAACTTCAGGTAAAATGTAACAGATAATTGATATATATGGTACTTATAATTCAATTTCTGAATGTAATGATCAAGATTTGAAGATATTAACTTAAAAAATCAGTTTTTAATTCACATTTGAAAAAAAAAGATTATACAATCTTATGTTAAAATTAAGAAAAACAACATGTTTAATAGTGTTTATGAAATTGCAGGTGAATTTTTCTGCATAATTGAAACAAACGGTATAAATTATGCATTTTCTGAATCTAATAGTCAAGGTTTGAAGATATTAACTTAAGAAATCAGTATTTTATAAGCATATGAAAAAAATGAAATTTGGAATTTGTTAATAATGACACATAAAAATGCATATAATAGTTTTTATGAAACTTCAGGTAATATGTAACAGATAATTGATATATATGGTACTTATAATTCAATTTCTGAATGTAATGATCAAGGTTTGAAGATATTAACTTAAAAAATCAGTTTTTAATTCACATTTGAAAAAAAAGATCGTACAATCTTATGTGAAAATTAAGAAAATCAACATGGTTAATAGTGTTTTGAAATTGCAGGTGAATTTTTCTGCATAATTGAAACAAACTGTATAAATTATGCATTTTCTGAATCTAATAGTCAAGGATTGAAGATATTAACTTAAGAAATCAGTATTTTATAAGCAATTGAAAAAAATGAAATTTGGAATTTGTTAATAATGACACATAAAAATGCATATAATAGTTTTTATGAAACTTCAGGTAATATGTAACAGATAATTGATATATATGGTACTTATAATTCAATTTCTGAATGTAATGATCAAGATTTGAAGATATTAACTTAAAAAATAAGTTTTTAATTCACATTTGAAAAAAAAAGATGATACAATCTTATGTTAAAATTAAGAAACACAACATGTTTAATATTGTTTATGAAATTGCAGGTGAATTTTTCTACATAATTGAAACAAACGGTATCAATTATGCATTTTCTGAATCTAATAGTCAAGGTTTGAAGATATTACCTTAAGAAATCAGTATTTTATAAGCATATGAAAAAAATGAAATTTGGAATTTGTTAATAATGACACATAAACGTGCTTAATATAGTTTTTATGAAACTTCAGGTAAAATGTAACAGATAATTGATATATATGGTACTTATAATTCAATTTCTGAATGTAATGATCAAGATTTGAAGATATTAACTTAAAAAATCAGTTTTTAATTCACATTTGAAAAAAAAGATCGTACAATCTTATGTGAAAATTAAGAAACACAACATGTTTAATATTGTTTATGAAATTGCAGGTGAATTTTTCTGCATAATTGAAACAAACGGTATAAATTATGCATTTTCTGAATCTAATAGTCAAGGTTTGAAGATATTAACTTAAGAAATCAGTATTTTATAAGCATATGAAAAAAATGAAATTTGGAATTTGTTAATAATGACACATAAACGTGTTTAATATAGTTTTTATGAAACTTCAGGTAAAATGTAACAGATAATTGATATATATGGTACTTATAATTCAATTTCTGAATGTAATGATCAAGATTTGAAGATATTAACTTAAAAAATCAGTTTTTAATTCACATTTGAAAAAAAAAGATCATACAATCTTATGTTAAAATTAAGAAAAACAACATGTTTAATAGTGTTTATGAAATTGCAGGTGAATTTTTCTGCATAATTGAAACAAACTGTATAAATTATGCATTTTCTGAATCTAATAGTCAAGGATTGAAGATATTAACTTAAGAAATCAGTATTTTATAAGCATTTGAAAAAAATGAAAATTGGAATTTGTTAATAATGACACATAAAAATGCATATAATAGTTTTTATGAAACTTCAGGTAATATGTAACAGATAATTGATATATATGGTACTTATAATTCAATTTCTGAATGTAATGATCAAGATTTGAAGATATTAACTAAAAAAATCAGTTTTTAATTCACATTTGAAAAAAAAGATCGTACAATCTTATGTGAAAATTAAGAAACACAACATGTTTAATATTGTTTATGAAATTGCAGGTGAATTTTTCTACATAATTGAAACAAACGGTATAAATTATGCATTTTCTGAATCTAATAGTCAAGGTTTGAAGATATTACCTTAAGAAATCAGTATTTTATAAGCATATGAAAAAAATGAAATTTGGAATTTGTTAATAATGACACATAAACGTGCTTAATATAGTTTTTATGAAACTTCAGGTAAAATGTAACAGATAATTGATATATATGGTACTTATAATTCAATTTCTGAATGTAATGATCAAGATTTGAAGATATTAACTTAAAAAATCAGTTTTTAATTCACATTTGAAAAAAAAAGATTATACAATCTTATGTTAAAATTAAGAAAAACAACATGTTTAATAGTGTTTATGAAATTGCAGGTGAATTTTTCTGCATAATTGAAACAAACGGTATAAATTATGCATTTTCTGAATCTAATAGTCAAGGTTTGAAGATATTAACTTAAGAAATCAGTATTTTATAAGCATTTGAAAAAAATGAAAATTGGAATTTGTTAATAATGACACATAAAAATGCATATAATAGTTTTTATGAAACTTCAGGTAATATGTAACAGATAATTGATATATATGGTACTTATAATTCAATTTCTGAATGTAATGATCAAGATTTGAAGATATTAACTAAAAAAATCAGTTTTTAATTCACATTTGAAAAAAAAGATCGTAGAATCTTATGTGAAAATTAAGAAACACAACATGTTTAATATTGTTTATGAAATTGCAGGTGAATTTTTCTACATAATTGAAACAAACGGTATAAATTATGCATTTTCTGAATCTAATAGTCAAGGTTTGAAGATATTACCTTAAGAAATCAGTATTTTATAAGCATATGAAAAAAATGAAATTTGGAATTTGTTAATAATGACACATAAACGTGCTTAATATAGTTTTTATGAAACTTCAGGTAAAATGTAACAGATAATTGATATATATGGTACTTATAATTCAATTTCTGAATGTAATGATCAAGATTTGAAGATATTAACTTAAAAAATCAGTTTTTAATTCACATTTGAAAAAAAAAGATTATACAATCTTATGTTAAAATTAAGAAAAACAACATGTTTAATAGTGTTTATGAAATTGCAGGTGAATTTTTCTGCATAATTGAAACAAACGGTATAAATTATGCATTTTCTGAATCTAATAGTCAAGGTTTGAAGATATTAACTTAAGAAATCAGTATTTTATAAGCATATGAAAAAAATGAAATTTGGAATTTGTTAATAATGACACATAAAAATGCATATAATAGTTTTTATGAAACTTCAGGTAATATGTAACAGATAATTGATATATATGGTACTTATAATTCAATTTCTGAATGTAATGATCAAGGTTTGAAGATATTAACTTAAAAAATCAGTTTTTAATTCACATTTGAAAAAAAAGATCGTACAATCTTATGTGAAAATTAAGAAAATCAACATGGTTAATAGTGTTTTGAAATTGCAGGTGAATTTTTCTGCATAATTGAAACAAACTGTATAAATTATGCATTTTCTGAATCTAATAGTCAAGGATTGAAGATATTAACTTAAGAAATCAGTATTTTATAAGCAATTGAAAAAAATGAAATTTGGAATTTGTTAATAATGACACATAAAAATGCATATAATAGTTTTTATGAAACTTCAGGTAATATGTAACAGATAATTGATATATATGGTACTTATAATTCAATTTCTGAATGTAATGATCAAGATTTGAAGATATTAACTTAAAAAATAAGTTTTTAATTCACATTTGAAAAAAAAAGATGATACAATCTTATGTTAAAATTAAGAAACACAACATGTTTAATATTGTTTATGAAATTGCAGGTGAATTTTTCTACATAATTGAAACAAACGGTATAAATTATGCATTTTCTGAATCTAATAGTCAAGGTTTGAAGATATTACCTTAAGAAATCAGTATTTTATAAGCATATGAAAAAAATGAAATTTGGAATTTGTTAATAATGACACATAAACGTGCTTAATATAGTTTTTATGAAACTTCAGGTAAAATGAAACAGATAATTGATATATATGGTACTTATAATTCAATTTCTGAATGTAATGATCAAGATTTGAAGATATTAACTTAAAAAATCAGTTTTTAATTCACATTTGAAAAAAAAGATCGTACAATCTTATGTGAAAATTAAGAAACACAACATGTTTAATATTGTTTATGAAATTGCAGGTGAATTTTTCTGCATAATTGAAACAAACGGTATAAATTATGCATTTTCTGAATCTAATAGTCAAGGTTTGAAGATATTAACTTAAGAAATCAGTATTTTATAAGCATATGAAAAAAATGAAATTTGGAATTTGTTAATAATGACACATAAACGTGTTTAATATAGTTTTTATGAAACTTCAGGTAAAATGTAACAGATAATTGATATATATGGTACTTATAATTCAATTTCTGAATGTAATGATCAAGATTTGAAGATATTAACTTAAAAAATCAGTTTTTAATTCACATTTGAAAAAAAAAGATCATACAATCTTATGTTAAAATTAAGAAAAACAACATGTTTAATAGTGTTTATGAAATTGCAGGTGAATTTTTCTGCATAATTGAAACAAACTGTATAAATTATGCATTTTCTGAATCTAATAGTCAAGGATTGAAGATATTAACTTAAGAAATCAGTATTTTATAAGCATTTGAAAAAAATGAAAATTGGAATTTGTTAATAATGACACATAAAAATGCATATAATAGTTTTTATGAAACTTCAGGTAATATGTAACAGATAATTGATATATATGGTACTTATAATTCAATTTCTGAATGTAATGATCAAGATTTGAAGATATTAACTTAAAAAATCAGTTTTTAATACACATTTGAAAAAAAAATATCATACAATCTTATGTTAAAATTAAGAAAAACAACATGTTTAATAGTGTTTATGAAATTGCAGGTGAATTTTTCTGCATAATTGAAACAAACTGTATAAATTATGCATTTTCTGAATCTAATAGTCAAGGATTGAAGATATTAACTTAAGAAATCAGTATTTTATAAGCATTTGAAAAAAATGAAAATTGGAATTTGTTAATAATGACACATAAAAATGCATATAATAGTTTTTATGAAACTTCAGGTAATATGTAACAGATAATTGATATATATGGTACTTATAATTCAATTTCTGAATGTAATGATCAAGATTTGAAGATATTAACTAAAAAAATCAGTTTTTAATTCACATTTGAAAAAAAAGATCGTACAATCTTATGTGAAAATTAAGAAACACAACATGTTTAATATTGTTTATGAAATTGCAGGTGAATTTTTCTACATAATTGAAACAAACGGTATAAATTATGCATTTTCTGAATCTAATAGTCAAGGTTTGAAGATATTACCTTAAGAAATCAGTATTTTATAAGCATATGAAAAAAATGAAATTTGGAATTTGTTAATAATGACACATAAACGTGCTTAATATAGTTTTTATGAAACTTCAGGTAAAATGTAACAGATAATTGATATATATGGTACTTATAATTCAATTTCTGAATGTAATGATCAAGATTTGAAGATATTAACTTAAAAAATCAGTTTTTAATTCACATTTGAAAAAAAAAGATTATACAATCTTATGTTAAAATTAAGAAAAACAACATGTTTAATAGTGTTTATGAAATTGCAGGTGAATTTTTCTGCATAATTGAAACAAACGGTATAAATTATGCATTTTCTGAATCTAATAGTCAAGGTTTGAAGATATTAACTTAAGAAATCAGTATTTTATAAGCATATGAAAAAAATGAAATTTGGAATTTGTTAATAATGACACATAAAAATGCATATAATAGTTTTTATGAAACTTCAGGTAATATGTAACAGATAATTGATATATATGGTACTTATAATTCAATTTCTGAATGTAATGATCAAGGTTTGAAGATATTAACTTAAAAAATCAGTTTTTAATTCACATTTGAAAAAAAAGATCGTACAATCTTATGTGAAAATTAAGAAAATCAACATGGTTAATAGTGTTTTGAAATTGCAGGTGAATTTTTCTGCATAATTGAAACAAACTGTATAAATTATGCATTTTCTGAATCTAATAGTCAAGGATTGAAGATATTAACTTAAGAAATCAGTATTTTATAAGCAATTGAAAAAAATGAAATTTGGAATTTGTTAATAATGACACATAAAAATGCATATAATAGTTTTTATGAAACTTCAGGTAATATGTAACAGATAATTGATATATATGGTACTTATAATTCAATTTCTGAATGTAATGATCAAGATTTGAAGATATTAACTTAAAAAATAAGTTTTTAATTCACATTTGAAAAAAAAAGATGATACAATCTTATGTTAAAATTAAGAAACACAACATGTTTAATATTGTTTATGAAATTACAGGTGAATTTTTCTACATAATTGAAACAAACGGTATTAATTATGCATTTTCTGAATCTAATAGTCAAGGTTTGAAGATATTACCTTAAGAAATCAGTATTTTATAAGCATATGAAAAAAATGAAATTTGGAATTTGTTAATAATGACACATAAACGTGCTTAATATAGTTTTTATGAAACTTCAGGTAAAATGTAACAGATAATTGATATATATGGTACTTATAATTCAATTTCTGAATGTAATGATCAAGATTTGAAGATATTAACTTAAAAAATCAGTTTTTAATTCACATTTGAAAAAAAAGATCGTACAATCTTATGTGAAAATTAAGAAACACAACATGTTTAATATTGTTTATGAAATTGCAGGTGAATTTTTCTGCATAATTGAAACAAACGGTATAAATTATGCATTTTCTGAATCTAATAGTCAAGGTTTGAAGATATTAACTTAAGAAATCAGTATTTTATAAGCATATGAAAAAAATGAAATTTGGAATTTGTTAATAATGACACATAAACGTGTTTAATATAGTTTTTATGAAACTTCAGGTAAAATGTAACAGATAATTGATATATATGGTACTTATAATTCAATTTCTGAATGTAATGATCAAGATTTGAAGATATTAACTTAAAAAATCAGTTTTTAATTCACATTTGAAAAAAAAAGATCATACAATCTTATGTTAAAATTAAGAAAAACAACATGTTTAATAGTGTTTATGAAATTGCAGGTGAATTTTTCTGCATAATTGAAACAAACTGTATAAATTATGCATTTTCTGAATCTAATAGTCAAGGATTGAAGATATTAACTTAAGAAATCAGTATTTTATAAGCATTTGAAAAAAATGAAAATTGGAATTTGTTAATAATGACACATAAACATGCTTAATATAGTTTTTATGAAACTTCAGGTAATATGTAACAGATAATTGATATATATGGTACTTATAATTCAATTTCTGAATGTAATGATCAAGATTTGAAGATATTAACTTAAAAAATCAGTTTTTAATTCACATTTGAAAAAAAAAGATCATACAATCTTATGTTAAAATTAAGAAAAACAACATGTTTAATAGTGTTTATGAAATTGCAGGTGAATTTTTCTGCATAATTGAAACAAACTGTATAAATTATGCATTTTCTGAATCTAATAGTCAAGGATTGAAGATATTAACTTAAGAAATCAGTATTTTATAAGCAATTGAAAAAAATGAAATTTGGAATTTGTTAATAATGACACATAAACATGCTTAATATAGTTTTTATGAAACTTCAGGTAAAATGTAACAGATAATTGATATATATGGTACTTATAATTCAATTTCTGAATGTAATGATCAAGATTTGAAGATATTAACTTAAAAAATCAGTTTTTAATTCACATTTGAAAAAAAAAGATCATACAATCTTATGTTAAAATTAAGAAAAACAACATGTTTAATAGTGTTTATGAAATTGCAGGTGAATTTTTCTGCATAATTGAAACAAACTGTATAAATTATGCTTTTTCTGAATCTAATAGTCAAGGATTGAAGATATTAACTTAAGAAATCAGTATTTTATAAGCATTTGAAAAAAATGAAAATTGGAATTTGTTAATAATGACACATAAAAATGCATATAATAGTTTTTATGAAACTTCAGGTAATATGTAACAGATAATTGATATATATGGTACTTATAATTCAATTTCTGAATGTAATGATCAAGATTTGAAGATATTAACTTAAAAAATCAGTTTTTAATTCACATTTGAAAAAAAAGATCGTACAATCTTATGTGAAAATTAAGAAAAACAACATGTTTAATATTGTTTATGAAATTGCAGGTGAATTTTTCTACATAATTGAAACAAACGGTATAAATTATGCATTTTCTGAATCTAATAGTCAAGGTTTGAAGATATTACCTTAAGAAATCAGTATTTTATAAGCATATGAAAAAAATGAAATTTGGAATTTGTTAATAATGACACATAAACGTGCTTAATATAGTTTTTATGAAACTTCAGGTAAAATGTAACAGATAATTGATATATATGGTACTTATAATTCAATTTCTGATTGTAATGATCAAGATTTGAAGATATTAACTAAAAAAATCAGTTTTTAATTCACATTTGAAAAAAAAGATCGTACAATCTTATGTGAAAATTAAGAAACACAACATGTTTAATATTGTTTATGAAATTGCAGGTGAATTTTTCTACATAATTGAAACAAACGGTATAAATTATGCATTTTCTGAATCTAATAGTCAAGGTTTGCAGATATTACCTTAAGAAATCAGTATTTTATAAGCATATGAAAAAAATGAAATTTGGAATTTGTTAATAATGACACATAAACGTGCTTAATATAGTTTTTATGAATCTTCAGGTAATATGTAACAGATAATTGATATATATGGTACTTATAATTCAATTTCTGAATGTAATGATCAAGATTTGAAGATATTAACTTAAAAAATCAGTTTTTAATTCACATTTGAAAAAAAAAGATTATACAATCTTATGTTAAAATTAAGAAAAACAACATGTTTAATAGTGTTTATGAAATTGCAGGTGAATTTTTCTGCATAATTGAAACAAACTGTATAAATTATGCATTTTCTGAATCTAATAGTCAAGGTTTGAAGATATTAACTTAAGAAATCAGTATTTTATAAGCATATGAAAAAAATGAAATTTGGAATTTGTTAATAATGACACATAAACGTGCTTAATATAGTTTTTACGAAACTTCAGGTAAAATGTAACAGATAATTGATATATATGGTACTTATAATTCAATTTCTGAATGTAATGATCAAGATTTGAAGATATTAACTAAAAAAATCAGTTTTTAATTCACATTTGAAAAAAAAGATCGTAGAATCTAATGTGAAAATTAAGAAACACAACATGTTTAATATTGTTTATGAAATTGCAGGTGAATTTTTCTACATAATTGAAACAAACGGTATAAATTATGCATTTTCTGAATCTAATAGTCAAGGATTGAAGATATTACCTTAAGAAATCAGCATTTTATAAGCATATGAAAAAAATGAAATTTGGAATTTGTTAATAATGACACATAAACATGCTTAATATAGTTTTTATGAAACTTCAGGTAAAATGTAACAGATAATTGATATATATGGTACTTATAATTCAATTTCTGAATGTAATGATCAAGATTTGAAGATATTAACTTAAAAAATCAGTTTTTAATTCACATTTGAAAAAAAAAGATCATACAATCTTATGTTAAAATTAAGAAAAACAACATGTTTAATAGTGTTTATGAAATTGCAGGTGAATTTTTCTGCATAATTGAAACAAACTGTATAAATTATGCATTTTCTGAATCTAATAGTCAAGGATTGAAGATATTAACTTAAGAAATCAGTATTTTATAAGCATTTGAAAAAAATGAAAATTGGAATTTGTTAATAATGACACATAAAAATGCATATAATAGTTTTTATGAAACTTCAGGTAATATGTAACAGATAATTGATATATATGGTACTTATAATTCAATTTCTGAATGTAATGATCAAGATTTGAAGATATTAACTTAAAAAATCAGTTTTTAATTCACATTTGAAAAAAAAGATCGTACAATCTTATGAGAAAATTAAGAAAAACAACATGTTTAATATTGTTTATGAAATTGCAGGTGAATTTTTCTACATAATTGAAACAAACGGTATTAATTATGCATTTTCTGAATCTAATAGTCAAGGTTTGAAGATATTACCTTAAGAAATCAGTATTTTATAAGCATATGAAAAAAATGAAATTTGGAATTTGTTAGTAATGACACATAAACGTGCTTAATATAGTTTTTATGAAACTTCAGGTAAAATGTAACAGATAATTGATATATATGGTACTTATAATTCAATTTCTGATTGTAATGATCAAGATTTGAAGATATTAACTAAAAAAATCAGTTTTTAATTCACATTTGAAAAAAAAGATCGTACAATCTTATGTGAAAATTAAGAAAAACAACATGGTTAATAGTGTTTTGAAATTGCAGGTGAATTTTTCTGCATGATTGAAACAAACTGTATAAATTATGCATTTTCTGAATCTAATAGTCAAGGATTGAAGATATTAACTTAAGAAATCAGTATTTTATAAGCATATGAAAAAAATGAAATTTGGAATTTGTTAATAATGACACATAAAAATGCATATAATAGTTTTTATGAAACTTCAGGTAATATGTAACAGATAATTGATATATATGGTACTTATAATTCAATTTCTGAATGTAATGATCAAGATTTGAAGATATTAACTAAAAAAATCAGTTTTTAATTCACATTTGAAAAAAAAGATCGTACAATCTTATGTGAAAATTAAGAAAAACAACATGGTTAATAGTGTTTTGAAATTGCAGGTGAATTTTTCTGCATAATTGAAACAAACTGTATAAATTATGCATTTTCTGAATCTAATAGTCAAGGATTGAAGATATAAATTTAAGAAATCAGTATTTTATAAGCATATGAAAAAAATGAAATTTGGAATTTGTTAATATTGACACATAAACGTGCTTAATATAGTTTTTATGAAACTTCAGGTAAAATGTAACAGATAATTGATATATGGTACTTATAATTCAATTTCTGAATGTAATGATCAAGATTTGAAGATATTAACTAAAAAAATCAGTTTTTAATTCACATTTGAAAAAAAAGATCGTACAATCTAATGTGAAAATTAAGAAAAACAACATGTTTAATAGTGTTTATGAAATTGCAGGTGAATTTTTCTACATAATTGAAACAAACGGTATAAATTATGCATTTTCTGAATCTAATAGTCAAGGTTTGAAGATATTACCTTAAGAAATCAGTATTTTATAAGCATATGAAAAAAATGAAATTTGGAATTTGTTAATAATGACACATAAACATGCTTAATATAGTTTTTATGAAACTTCAGGTAAAATGTAACAGATAATTGATATATATGGTACTTATAATTCAATTTCTGAATGTAATGATCAAGATTTGAAGATATTAACTTAAAAAATCAGTTTTTAATTCACATTTGAAAAAAAAAGATCATACAATCTTATGTTAAAATTAAGAAAAACAACATGTTTAATAGTGTTTATGAAATTGCAGGTGAATTTTTCTGCATAATTGAAACAAACTGTATAAATTATGCATTTTCTGAATCTAATAGTCAAGGATTGAAGATATTAACTTAAGAAATCAGTATTTTATAAGCATTTGAAAAAAATGAAAATTGGAATTTGTTAATAATGACACATAAAAATGCATATAATAGTTTTTATGAAACTTCAGGTAATATGTAACAGATAATTGATATATATGGTACTTATAATTCAATTTCTGAATGTAATGATCAAGATTTGAAGATATTAACTTAAAAAATCAGTTTTTAATTCACATTTGAAAAAAAAGATCGTACAATCTTATGTGAAAATTAAGAAAAACAACATGTTTAATATTGTTTATGAAATTGCAGGTGAATTTTTCTACATAATTGAAACAAACGGTATTAATTATGCATTTTCTGAATCTAATAGTCAAGGTTTGAAGATATTACCTTAAGAAATCAGTATTTTATAAGCATATGAAAAAAATGAAATTTGGAATTTGTTAGTAATGACACATAAACGTGCTTAATATAGTTTTTATGAAACTTCAGGTAAAATGTAACAGATAATTGATATATATGGTACTTATAATTCAATTTCTGATTGTAATGATCAAGATTTGAAGATATTAACTAAAAAAATCAGTTTTTAATTCACATTTGAAAAAAAAGATCGTACAATCTTATGTGAAAATTTAGAAAAACAACATGGTTAATAGTGTTTTGAAATTGCAGGTGAATTTTTCTGCATGATTGAAACAAACTGTATAAATTATGCATTTTCTGAATCTAATAGTCAAGGATTGAAGATATTAACTTAAGAAATCAGTATTTTATAAGCATATGAAAAAAATGAAATTTGGAATTTGTTAATAATGACACATAAAAATGCATATAATAGTTTTTATGAAACTTCAGGTAATATGTAACAGATAATTGATATATATGGTACTTATAATTCAATTTCTGAATGTAATGATCAAGATTTGAAGATATTAACTAAAAAAATCAGTTTTTAATTCACATTTGAAAAAAAAGATCGTACAATCTTATGTGAAAATTAAGAAAAACAACATGTTTAATATTGTTTATGAAATTGCAGGTGAATTTTTCTACATAATTGAAACAAACGGTATAAATTATGCATTTTCTGAATTTAATAGTCAAGGATTGAAGATATTAACTTAAGAAATCAGTATTTTATAAGCATATGAAAAAAATGAAATTTGGAATTTGTTAATAATGACACATAAACGTGCTTAATATAGTTTTTATGAATCTTCAGGTAAAATGTAACAGATAATTGATATATATGGTACTTATAATAAAATTTCTGAATGTAATGATCAAGATTTGAAGATATTAACTAAAAAAATCAGTTTTTAATTCACATTTGAAAAAAAAGATCGTACAATCTAATGTGAAAATTAAGAAAAACAACATGTTTAATAGTGTTTATGAAATTGCAGGTGAATTTTTCTACATAATTGAAACAAACGGTATAAATTATGCATTTTCTGAATCTAATAGTCAAGGTTTGAAGATATTACCTTAAGAAATCAGTATTTTATAAGCATATGAAAAAAATGAAATTTGGAATTTGTTAATAATGACACATAAACATGCTTAATATAGTTTTTATGAAACTTCAGGTAAAATGTAACAGATAATTGATATATATGGTACTTATAATTCAATTTCTGAATGTAATGATCAAGATTTGAAGATATTAACTTAAAAAATCAGTTTTTAATTCACATTTGAAAAAAAAAGATCATACAATCTTATGTTAAAATTAAGAAAAACAACATGTTTAATAGTGTTTATGAAATTGCAGGTGAATTTTTCTGCATAATTGAAACAAACTGTATAAATTATGCATTTTCTGAATCTAATAGTCAAGGATTGAAGATATTAACTTAAGAAATCAGTATTTTATAAGCATTTGAAAAAAATGAAAATTGGAATTTGTTAATAATGACACATAAAAATGCATATAATAGTTTTTATGAAACTTCAGGTAATATGTAACAGATAATTGATATATATGGTACTTATAATTCAATTTCTGAATGTAATGATCAAGATTTGAAGATATTAACTTAAAAAATCAGTTTTTAATTCACATTTGAAAAAAAACATCGTACAATCTTATGTGAAAATTAAGAAAAACAACATGTTTAATATTGTTTATGAAATTGCAGGTGAATTTTTCTACATAATTGAAACAAACGGTATTAATTATGCATTTTCTGAATCTAATAGTCAAGGTTTGAAGATATTACCTTAAGAAATCAGTATTTTATAAGCATATGAAAAAAATGAAATTTGGAATTTGTTAGTAATGACACATAAACGTGCTTAATATAGTTTTTATGAAACTTCAGGTAAAATGTAACAGATAATTGATATATATGGTACTTATAATTCAATTTCTGATTGTAATGATCAAGATTTGAAGATATTAACTAAAAAAATCAGTTTTTAATTCACATTTGAAAAAAAAGATCGTACAATCTTATGTGAAAATTTAGAAAAACAACATGGTTAATAGTGTTTTGAAATTGCAGGTGAATTTTTCTGCATGATTGAAACAAACTGTATAAATTATGCATTTTCTGAATCTAATAGTCAAGGATTGAAGATATTAACTTAAGAAATCAGTATTTTATAAGCATATGAAAAAAATGAAATTTGGAATTTGTTAATAATGACACATAAAAATGCATATAATAGTTTTTATGAAACTTCAGGTAATATGTAACAGATAATTGATATATATGGTACTTATAATTCAATTTCTGAATGTAATGATCAAGATTTGAAGATATTAACTAAAAAAATCAGTTTTTAATTCACATTTGAAAAAAAAGATCGTACAATCTTATGTGAAAATTAAGAAAAACAACATGTTTAATATTGTTTATGAAATTGCAGGTGAATTTTTCTACATAATTGAAACAAACGGTATAAATTATGCATTTTCTGAATTTAATAGTCAAGGATTGAAGATATTAACTTAAGAAATCAGTATTTTATAAGCATATGAAAAAAATGAAATTTGGAATTTGTTAATAATGACACATAAACGTGCTTAATATAGTTTTTATGAAACTTCGGGTAAAATGTAACAGATAATTGATATATATGGTACTTATAATAAAATTTCTGAATGTAATGATCAAGATTTGAAGATATTAACTAAAAAAATCAGTTTTTAATTCACATTTGAAAAAAAAGATCGTACAATCTTATGTGAAAATTAAGAAAAACAACATGGTTAATAGTGTTTTGAAATTGCAGGTGAATTTTTCTGCATAATTGAAACAAACTGTATAAATTATGCATTTTCTGAATCTAATAGTCAAGGATTGAAGATATAAATTTAAGAAATCAGTATTTTATAAGCATATGAAAAAAATGAAATTTGGAATTTGTTAATATTGACACATAAACGTGCTTAATATAGTTTTTATGAAACTTCAGGTAAAATGTAACAGATAATTGATATATGGTACTTATAATTCAATTTCTGAATGTAATGATCAAGATTTGAAGATATTAACTAAAAAAATCAGTTTTTAATTCACATTTGAAAAAAAAGATCGTACAATCTAATGTGAAAATTAAGAAAAACAACATGTTTAATAGTGTTTATGAAATTGCAGGTGAATTTTTCTACATAATTGAAACAAACTGTATAAATTATGCATTTTCTGAATCTAATAGTCAAGGATTGAAGATATTAACTTAAGAAATCAGTATTTTATAAGCAATTGAAAAAAATGAAATTTGGAATTTGTTAATAATGACACATAAAAATGCATATAATAGTGTTTATGAAACTTCAGGTAATATGTAACAGATAATTGATATATATGGTACTTATAATTCAATTTCTGAATGTAATGATCAAGATTTGAAGATATTAACTTAAAAAATCAGTTTTTAATTCACATTTGAAAAAAAAGATCGTACAATCTTATGTGAAAATTAAGAAACACAACATGTTTAATATTGTTTATGTAATTGCAGGTGAATTTTTCTACATAATTGAAACAAACGGTATAAATTATGCATTTACTGAATCTAATAGTCAAGGTTTGATGATATTACCTTAAGAAATCAGTATTTTATAAGCATATGAAAAAAATGAAATTTGGAATTTGTTAATAATGACACATAAAAATGCATATAATAGTGTTTATGAAACTTCAGGTAATATGTAACAGATAATTGATATATATGGTACTTATAATTCAATTTCTGAATGTAATGATCAAGATTTGAAGATATTAACTAAAAAAATCAGTTTTTAATTCACATTTGAAAAAAAAGATCGTACAATCTTATGTGAAAATTAAGAAAAACAACATGTTTAATATTGTTTATGAAATTGCAGGTGAATTTTTCTACATAATTGAAACAAACGGTATAAATTATGCATTTTCTGAATTTAATAGTCAAGGATTGAAGATATTAACTTAAGAAATCAGTATTTTATAAGCATATGAAAAAAATGAAATTTGGAATTTGTTAATAATGACACATAAACGTGCTTAATATAGTTTTTATGAAACTTCGGGTAAAATGTAACAGATAATTGATATATATGGTACTTATAATAAAATTTCTGAATGTAATGATCAAGATTTGAAGATATTAACTAAAAAAATCAGTTTTTAATTCACATTTGAAAAAAAAGATCGTACAATCTTATGTGAAAATTAAGAAAAACAACATGGTTAATAGTGTTTTGAAATTGCAGGTGAATTTTTCTGCATAATTGAAACAAACTGTATAAATTATGCATTTTCTGAATCTAATAGTCAAGGATTGAAGATATAAATTTAAGAAATCAGTATTTTATAAGCATATGAAAAAAATGAAATTTGGAATTTGTTAATATTGACACATAAACGTGCTTAATATAGTTTTTATGAAACTTCAGGTAAAATGTAACAGATAATTGATATATGGTACTTATAATTCAATTTCTGAATGTAATGATCAAGATTTGAAGATATTAACTAAAAAAATCAGTTTTTAATTCACATTTGAAAAAAAAGATCGTACAATCTAATGTGAAAATTAAGAAAAACAACATGTTTAATAGTGTTTATGAAATTGCAGGTGAATTTTTCTACATAATTGAAACAAACTGTATAAATTATGCATTTTCTGAATCTAATAGTCAAGGATTGAAGATATTAACTTAAGAAATCAGTATTTTATAAGCAATTGAAAAAAATGAAATTTGGAATTTGTTAATAATGACACATAAAAATGCATATAATAGTGTTTATGAAACTTCAGGTAATATGTAACAGATAATTGATATATATGGTACTTATAATTCAATTTCTGAATGTAATGATCAAGATTTGAAGATATTAACTTAAAAAATCAGTTTTTAATTCACATTTGAAAAAAAAGATCGTACAATCTTATGTGAAAATTAAGAAACACAACATGTTTAATATTGTTTATGTAATTGCAGGTGAATTTTTCTACATAATTGAAACAAACGGTATAAATTATGCATTTACTGAATCTAATAGTCAAGGTTTGAAGATATTACCTTAAGAAATCAGTATTTTATAAGCATATGAAAAAAATGAAATTTGGAATTTGTTAATAATGACACATAAAAATGCATATAATAGTGTTTATGAAACTTCAGGTAATATGTAACAGATAATTGATATATATGGTACTTATAATTCAATTTCTGAATGTAATGATCAAGATTTGAAGATATTAACTTAAAAAATCAGTTTTTAATTCACATTTGAAAAAAAAGATCGTACAATCTTATGTGAAAATTAAGAAAAACAACATGGTTAATAGTGTTTTGAAATTGCAGGTGAATTTTTCTGCATGATTGAAACAAACTGCATAAATTATGCATTTTCTGAATCTAATAGTCAAGGATTGAAGATATTAACTTAAGAAATCAGTATTTTATAAGCATATGAAAAAAATGAAATTTGGAATTTGTTAATAATGACACATAAAAATGCATATAATAGTTTTTATGAAACTTCAGGTAATATGTAACAGATAATTGATATATATGGTACTTATAATTCAATTTCTGAATGTAATGATCAAGATTTGAAGATATTAACTAAAAAAATCAGTTTTTAATTCACATTTGAAAAAAAAGATCGTACAATCTTATGTGAAAATTAAGAAAAACAACATGTTTAATATTGTTTATGAAATTGCAGGTGAATTTTTCTACATAATTGAAACAAACGGTATTAATTATGCATTTTCTGAATCTAATAGTCAAGGTTTGAAGATATTACCTTAAGAAATCAGTATTTTATAAGCATATGAAAAAAATGAAATTTGGAATTTGTTAGTAATGACACATAAACGTGCTTAATATAGTTTTTATGAAACTTCAGGTAAAATGTAACAGATAATTGATATATATGGTACTTATAATTCAATTTCTGATTGTAATGATCAAGATTTGAAGATATTAACTAAAAAAATCAGTTTTTAATTCACATTTGAAAAAAAAGATCGTACAATCTTATGTGAAAATAAAGAAAAACAACATGGTTAATAGTGTTTTGAAATTGCAGGTGAATTTTTCTGCATGATTGAAACAAACTGTATAAATTATGCATTTTCTGAATCTAATAGTCAAGGATTGAAGATATTAACTTAAGAAATCAGTATTTTATAAGCATATGAAAAAAATGAAATTTGGAATTTGTTAATAATGACACATAAAAATGCATATAATAGTTTTTATGAAACTTCAGGTAATATGTAACAGATAATTGATATATATGGTACTTATAATTCAATTTCTGAATGTAATGATCAAGATTTGAAGATATTAACTAAAAAAATCAGTTTTTAATTCACATTTGAAAAAAAAGATCGTACAATCTTATGTGAAAATTAAGAAAAACAACATGTTTAATATTGTTTATGAAATTGCAGGTGAATTTTTCTACATAATTGAAACAAACGGTATAAATTATGCATTTTCTGAATTTAATAGTCAAGGATTGAAGATATTAACTTAAGAAATCAGTATTTTATAAGCATATGAAAAAAATGAAATTTGGAATTTGTTAATAATGACACATAAAAATGCATATAATAGTTTTTATAAAACTTCAGGTAATATGTAACAGATAATTGATATATATGGTACTTATAATTCAATTTCTGAATGTAATGATCAAGATTTGAAGATATTAACTAAAAAAATCAGTTTTTAATTCACATTTGAAAAAAAAGATCGTACAATCTTATGTGAAAATTAAGAAAAACAACATGTTTAATATTGTTTATGAAATTGCAGGTGAATTTTTCTACATAATTGAAACAAACGGTATAAATTATGCATTTTCTGAATTTAATAGTCAAGGATTGAAGATATTAACTTAAGAAATCAGTATTTTATAAGCATATGAAAAAAATGAAATTTGTAATTTGTTAATAATGACACATAAACGTGCTTAATATAGTTTTTATGAAACTTCGGGTAAAATGTAACAGATAATTGATATATATGGTACTTATAATAAAATTTCTGAATGTAATGATCAAGATTTGAAGATATTAACTAAAAAAATTAGTTTTTAATTCACATTTGAAAAAAAAGATCGTACAATCTTATGTGAAAATTAAGAAAAACAACATGGTTAATAGTGTTTTGAAATTGCAGGTGAATTTTTCTACATAATTGAAACAAACTGTATAATTTATGCATTTTCTGAATCTAATAGTCAAGGATTGAAGATATTAACTTAAGAAATCAGTATTTTATAAGCAATTGAAAAAAATGAAATTTGGAATTTGTTAATAATGACACATAAAAATGCATATAATAGTGTTTATGAAACTTCAGGTAATATGTAACAGATAATTGATATATATGGTACTTATAATTCAATTTCTGAATGTAATGATCAAGATTTGAAGATATTAACTTAAAAAATCAGTTTTTAATTCACATTTGAAAAAAAAGATCGTACAATCTTATGTGAAAATTAAGAAACACAACATGTTTAATATTGTTTATGTAATTGCAGGTGAATTTTTCTACATAATTGAAACAAACGGTATAAATTATGCATTTTCTGAATCTAATAGTCAAGGTTTGAAGATATTACCTTAAGAAATCAGTATTTTATAAGCATATGAAAAAAATGAAATTTGGAATTTGTTAATAATGACACATAAAAATGCATATAATAGTGTTTATGAAACTTCAGGTAATATGTAACAGATAATTGATATATATGGTACTTATAATTCAATTTCTGAATGTAATGATCAAGATTTGAAGATATTAACTTAAAAAATCAGTTTTTAATTCACATTTGAAAAAAAATATCGTACAATCTTATGTGAAAATTAAGAAAAACAACATGGTTAATAGTGTTTTGAAATTGCAGGTGAATTTTTCTGCATAATTGAAACAAACTGTATAAATTATGCATTTTCTGAATCTAATAGTCAAGGATTGAAGATATTAACTTATGAAATCAGTATTTTATAAGCATATGAAAAAAATGAAATTTGGAATTTGTTAATAATGACACATAAACGTGCTTAATATAGTTTTTATGAAACTTCAGGTAAAATGTAACAGATAATTGATATATATGGTACTTATAATTCAATTTCTGAATGTAATGATCAAGATTTGAAGATATTAACTTAAAAAATCAGTTTTTAATTCACATTTGAAAAAAAAGATCATACAATCTTATGTGAAAATTAAGAAACACAACATGTTTAATATTGTTTATGTAATTGCAGGTGAATTTTTCTACATAATTGAAACAAACGGTATAAATTATGCATTTTCTGAATCTAATAGTCAAGGTTTGAAGATATTACCTTAAGAAATCAGTATTTTATAAGCATATGAAAAAAATGAAATTTGGAATTTGTTAATAATGACACATAAAAATGCATATAATAGTGTTTATGAAACTTCAGGTAATATGTAACAGATAATTGATATATATGGTACTTATAATTCAATTTCTGAATGTAATGATCAAGATTTGAAGATATTAACTTAAAAAATCAGTTTTTAATTCACATTTGAAAAAAAAGATCATACAATTTTATGTGAAAATTAAGAAAAACAACATGGTTAATAGTGTTTTGAAATTGCAGGTGAATTTTTCTGCATAATTGAAACAAACTGTATAAATTATGCATTTTCTGAATCTAATAGTCAAGGATTGAAGATATTAACTTAAGAAATCAGTATTTTATAAGCATATGAAAAAAATGAAATTTGGAATTTGTTAATAATGACACATAAACGTGCTTAATATAGTTTTTATGAAACTTCAGGTAAAATGTAACAGATAATTGATATATATGGTACTTATAATTCAATTTCTGAATGTAATGATCAAGATTTGAAGATATTAACTTAAAAAATTAGTTTTTAATTCACATTTGAAAAAAAAAGATCATACAATCTTATGTTTAAATTAAGAAAAACAACATGTTTAATAGTGTTTATGAAATTACAGGTGAATTTTTCTGCATAATTGAAACAAACTGTATAAATTATGCATTTTCTGAATTTAATAGTCAAGGATTGAAGATATTAACTTAAGAAATCAGTATTTTATAAGCATTTGAAAAAAATGAAATTTGGAATTTGTTAATAATGACACATAAAAGTGCTTATTATAGTTTTTATGAAACATCAGGTAAAATGTAACAGATAATTGATATATATGGTACTTATAATTCAATTTCTGAATGTAATGATCAAGATTTGAAGATATTAACTTAAAAAATCAGTTTTTAATTCACATTTGAAAAAAAAAGATCATACAATCTTATGTTAAAATTAAGAAAAACAACATGTTTAATAGTGTTTATGAAATTGCAGGTGAATTTTTCTGCATAATTGAAACAAACTGTATAAATTATGCATTTTCTGAATCTAATAGTCAAGGATTGAAGATATTAACTTAAGAAATCAGTATTTTATAAGCATTTGAAAAAAATGAAAATTGGAATTTGTTAATAATGACACATAAAAATGCATATAATAGTTTTTATGAAACTTCAGGTAATATGTAACAGATAATTGATATATATGGTACTTATAATTCAATTTCTGAATGTAATGATCAAGATTTGAAGATATTAACTAAAAAAATCAGTTTTTAATTCACATTTGAAAAAAAAGATCGTACAATCTTATGTGAAAATTAAGAAAAACAACATGTTTAATAGTGTTTATGAAATTGCAGGTGAATTTTTCTGCATAATTGAAACAAACGGTATAAATTATGCATTTTCTGAATCTAATAGTCAAGGATTGAAGATATTAACTTAAGAAATCGGTATTTTATAAGCATTTGAAAAAAATGAATTTTGGAATTTGTTAATAATGACACATAAAAATGCATATAATAGTTTTTATGAAACTTCAGGTAATATGTAACAGATAATTGATATATATGGTACTTATAATTCAATTTCTGAATGTAATGATCAAGATTTGAAGATATTAACTTAAAAAATCAGTTTTTAATTCACATTTGAAAAAAAAAGATCATACAATCTTATGTTAAAATT
Organism: Rhopalosiphum nymphaeae; assembly: GCA_036289425.1. Taxonomy (NCBI): domain Eukaryota; kingdom Metazoa; phylum Arthropoda; class Insecta; order Hemiptera; family Aphididae; genus Rhopalosiphum; species Rhopalosiphum nymphaeae. Next base: position 5,044,939 of record JAZAQC010000017.1, read on the forward strand.
AAGAAAAACAACATGTTTAATAGTGTTTATGAAATTGCAGGTGAATTTTTCTGCATAATTGAAACAAACTGTATAAATTATGCATTTTCTGAATCTAATAGTCAAGGATTGAAGATATTAACTTAAGAAATCAGTATTTTATAAGCAATTGAAAAAAATGAAATTTGGAATTTGTTAATAATGACACATAAAAATGCATATAATAGTTTTTATGAAACTTCAGGTAATATGTAACAGATAATTGATATATATGGTACTTATAATTCAATTTCTGAATGTAATGATCAAGATTTGAAGATATTAACTTAAAAAATCAGTTTTTAATTCACATTTGAAAAAAAAGATCGTAGAATCTTATGTGAAAATTAAGAAACACAACATGTTTAATATTGTTTATGAAATTGCAGGTGAATTTTTCTGCATAATTGAAACAAACTGTATAAATTATGCATTTTCTGAATCTAAAAGTCAAGGATTGAAGTTATTAACTTAAGAAATCAGTATTTTATAAGCATTTGAAAAAAATGAAATTTGGAATTTGTTAATAATGACACATAAAAATGCATATAATAGTTTTTATGAAACTTCAGGTAATATGTAACAGATAATTGATATATATGGTACTTATAATTCAATTTCTGAATGTAATGATCAAGATTTGAAGATAATAACTAAAAAAATCAGTTTTTAATTCACATTTGAAAAAAAAGATCGTACAATCTTATGTGAAAATTAAGAAACACAACATGTTTAATATTGTTTATGAAATTGCAGGTGAATTTTTCTGCATAATTGAAACAAACTGTATAAATTATGCATTTTCTGAATCTAATAGTCAAGGATTGAAGATATTAACTTAAGAAATCAGTATTTTATAAGCATTTGAAAAAAATGAAAATTGGAATTTGTTAATAATGACACATAAAAATGCATATAATAGTTTTTATGAAACTTCAGGTAATATGTAACAGATAATTGATATATATGGTACTTATAATTCAATTTCTGAATGTAATGATCAAGATTTGAAGATATTAACTAAAAAAATCAGTTTTTAATTCACATTTGAAAAAAAAGATCGTACAATCTTATGTGAAAATTAAGAAAAACAACATGTTTAATAGTGTTTATGAAATTGCAGGTGAATTTTTCTGCATAATTGAAACAAACGGTATAAATTATGCATTTTCTGAATCTAATAGTCAAGGATTGAAGATATTAACTTAAGAAATCGGTATTTTATAAGCATTTGAAAAAAATGAATTTTGGAATTTGTTAATAATGACACATAAAAATGCATATAATAGTTTTTATGAAACTTCAGGTAATATGTAACAGATAATTGATATATATGGTACTTATAATTCAATTTCTGAATGTAATGATCAAGATTTGAAGATATTAACTTAAAAAATCAGTTTTTAATTCACATTTGAAAAAAAAAGATCATACAATCTTATGTTAAAATTAAGAAAAACAACATGTTTAATAGTGTTTATGAAATTGCAGGTGAATTTTTCTGCATAATTGAAACAAACTGTATAAATTATGCATTTTCTGAATCTAATAGTCAAGGATTGAAGATATTAACTTAAGAAATCAGTATTTTATAAGCAATTGAAAAAAATGAAATTTGGAATTTGTTAATAATGACACATAAAAATGCATATAATAGTTTTTATGAAACTTCAGGTAATATGTAACAGATAATTGATATATATGGTACTTATAATTCAATTTCTGAATGTAATGATCAAGATTTGAAGATATTAACTTAAAAAATCAGTTTTTAATTCACATTTGAAAAAAAAGATCGTAGAATCTTATGTGAAAATTAAGAAACACAACATGTTTAATATTGTTTATGAAATTGCAGGTGAATTTTTCTGCATAATTGAAACAAACTGTATAAATTATGCATTTTCTGAATCTAAAAGTCAAGGATTGAAGTTATTAACTTAAGAAATCAGTATTTTATAAGCATTTGAAAAAAATGAAATTTGGAATTTGTTAATAATGACACATAAAAATGCATATAATAGTTTTTATGAAACTTCAGGTAATATGTAACAGATAATTGATATATATGGTACTTATAATTCAATTTCTGAATGTAATGATCAAGATTTGAAGATAATAACTAAAAAAATCAGTTTTTAATTCACATTTGAAAAAAAAGATCGTACAATCTTATGTGAAAATTAAGAAACACAACATGTTTAATATTGTTTATGAAATTGCAGGTGAATTTTTCTACATAATTGAAACAAACGGTATAAATTATGCATTTTCTGAATCTAATAGTCAAGGTTTGAAGATATTACCTTAAGAAATCAGTATTTTATAAGCATATGAAAAAAATGAAATTTGGAATTTGTTAATAATGACACATAAACATGCTTAATATAGTTTTTATGAAACTTCAGGTAAAATGTAACAGATAATTGATATATATGGTACTTATAATTCAATTTCTGAATGTAATGATCAAGATTTGAAGATATTAACTTAAAAAATCAGTTTTTAATTCACATTTGAAAAAAAAAGATCATACAATCTTATGTTAAAATTAAGAAAAACAACATGTTTAATAGTGTTTATGAAATTGCAGGTGAATTTTTCTGCATAATTGAAACAAACTGTATAAATTATGCATTTTCTGAATCTAATAGTCAAGGATTGAAGATATTAACTTAAGAAATCAGTATTTTATAAGCATTTGAAAAAAATGAAAATTGGAATTTGTTAATAATGACACATAAAAATGCATATAATAGTTTTTATGAAACTTCAGGTAATATGTAACAGATAATTGATATATATGGTACTTATAATTCAATTTCTGAATGTAATGATCAAGATTTGAAGATATTAACTAAAAAAATCAGTTTTTAATTCACATTTGAAAAAAAAGATCGTACAATCTTATGTGAAAATTAAGAAAAACAACATGTTTAATAGTGTTTATGAAATTGCAGGTGAATTTTTCTGCATAATTGAAACAAACGGTATAAATTATGCATTTTCTGAATCTAATAGTCAAGGATTGAAGATATTAACTTAAGAAATCGGTATTTTATAAGCATTTGAAAAAAATGAATTTTGGAATTTGTTAATAATGACACATAAAAATGCATATAATAGTTTTTATGAAACTTCAGGTAATATGTAACAGATAATTGATATATATGGTACTTATAATTCAATTTCTGAATGTAATGATCAAGATTTGAAGATATTAACTTAAAAAATCAGTTTTTAATTCACATTTGAAAAAAAAAGATCATACAATCTTATGTTAAAATTAAGAAAAACAACATGTTTAATAGTGTTTATGAAATTGCAGGTGAATTTTTCTGCATAATTGAAACAAACTGTATAAATTATGCATTTTCTGAATCTAATAGTCAAGGATTGAAGATATTAACTTAAGAAATCAGTATTTTATAAGCAATTGAAAAAAATGAAATTTGGAATTTGTTAATAATGACACATAAAAATGCATATAATAGTTTTTATGAAACTTCAGGTAATATGTAACAGATAATTGATATATATGGTACTTATAATTCAATTTCTGAATGTAATGATCAAGATTTGAAGATATTAACTTAAAAAATCAGTTTTTAATTCACATTTGAAAAAAAAGATCGTAGAATCTTATGTGAAAATTAAGAAACACAACATGTTTAATATTGTTTATGAAATTGCAGGTGAATTTTTCTGCATAATTGAAACAAACTGTATAAATTATGCATTTTCTGAATCTAAAAGTCAAGGATTGAAGTTATTAACTTAAGAAATCAGTATTTTATAAGCATTTGAAAAAAATGAAATTTGGAATTTGTTAATAATGACACATAAAAATGCATATAATAGTTTTTATGAAACTTCAGGTAATATGTAACAGATAATTGATATATATGGTACTTATAATTCAATTTCTGAATGTAATGATCAAGATTTGAAGATAATAACTAAAAAAATCAGTTTTTAATTCACATTTGAAAAAAAAGATCGTACAATCTTATGTGAAAATTAAGAAACACAACATGTTTAATATTGTTTATGAAATTGCAGGTGAATTTTTCTACATAATTGAAACAAACGGTATAAATTATGCATTTTCTGAATCTAATAGTCAAGGTTTGAAGATATTACCTTAAGAAATCAGTATTTTATAAGCATATGAAAAAAATGAAATTTGGAATTTGTTAATAATGACACATAAACATGCTTAATATAGTTTTTATGAAACTTCAGGTAAAATGTAACAGATAATTGATATATATGGTACTTATAATTCAATTTCTGAATGTAATGATCAAGATTTGAAGATATTAACTTAAAAAATCAGTTTTTAATTCACATTTGAAAAAAAAAGATCATACAATCTTATGTTAAAATTAAGAAAAACAACATGTTTAATAGTGTTTATGAAATTGCAGGTGAATTTTTCTGCATAATTGAAACAAACTGTATAAATTATGCATTTTCTGAATCTAATAGTCAAGGATTGAAGATATTAACTTAAGAAATCAGTATTTTATAAGCATTTGAAAAAAATGAAAATTGGAATTTGTTAATAATGACACATAAAAATGCATATAATAGTTTTTATGAAACTTCAGGTAATATGTAACAGATAATTGATATATATGGTACTTATAATTCAATTTCTGAATGTAATGATCAAGATTTGAAGATATTAACTAAAAAAATCAGTTTTTAATTCACATTTGAAAAAAAAGATCGTACAATCTTATGTGAAAATTAAGAAAAACAACATGTTTAATAGTGTTTATGAAATTGCAGGTGAATTTTTCTGCATAATTGAAACAAACGGTATAAATTATGCATTTTCTGAATCTAATAGTCAAGGATTGAAGATATTAACTTAAGAAATCGGTATTTTATAAGCATTTGAAAAAAATGAATTTTGGAATTTGTTAATAATGACACATAAAAATGCATATAATAGTTTTTATGAAACTTCAGGTAATATGTAACAGATAATTGATATATATGGTACTTATAATTCAATTTCTGAATGTAATGATCAAGATTTGAAGATATTAACTTAAAAAATCAGTTTTTAATTCACATTTGAAAAAAAAGATCGTACAATCTTATGTGAAAATTAAGAAACACAACAAGTTTAATATTGTTTATGAAATTGCAGGTGAATTTTTCTACATAATTGAAACAAACGGTATAAATTATGCATTTTCTGAATCTAATAGTCAAGGTTTGAAGATATTACCTTAAGAAATCAGTATTTTATAAGCATATGAAAAAAATGAAATTTGGAATTTGTTAATAATGACACATAAACGTGCTTAATATAGTTTTTATGAAACTTCAGGTAAAATGTAACAGATAATTGATATATATGGTACTTATAATTCAATTTCTGAATGTAATGATCAAGATTTGAAGATATTAACTTAAAAAATCAGTTTTTAATTCACATTTGAAAAAAAAAAGATCATACAATCTTATGTTAAAATTAAGAAAAACAACATGTTTAATAGTGTTTATGAAATTGCAGGTGAATTTTTCTGCATAATTGAAACAAACTGTATAAATTATGCATTTTCTGAATCTAATAGTCAAGGATTGAAGATATTAACTTAAGAAATCAGTATTTTATAAGCATTTGAAAAAAATGAAATTTGGAATTTGTTAATAATGACTCATAAAAATGCATATAATAGTTTTTATGAAACTTCAGGTAATATGTAACAGATAATTGATATATATGGTACTTATAATTCAATTTCTGAATGTAATGATCAAGATTTGAAGATATTAACTAAAAAAATCAGTTTTTAATTCACATTTGAAATAAAAGATCGTACAATCTTATGTGAAAATTAAGAAAAACAACATGGTTAATAGTGTTTTGAAATTGCAGGTGAATTTTTCTGCATAATTGAAACAAACTGTATAAATTATGCATTTTCTGAATCTAATAGTCAAGGATTGAAGATATTAACTTAAGAAATCAGTATTTTATAAGCATTTGAAAAAAATGAAATTTGGAATTTGTTAATAATGACACATAAAAATGCATATAATAGTTTTTATGAAACTTCAGGTAATATGTAACAGATAATTGATATATATGGTACTTATAATTCAATTTCTGAATGTAATGATCAAGATTTGAAGATAATAACTAAAAAAATCAGTTTTTAATTCACATTTGAAAAAAAAGATCGTACAATCTTATGTGAAAATTAAGAAACACAACATGTTTAATATTGTTTATGAAATTGCAGGTGAATTTTTCTACATAATTGAAACAAACGGTATAAATTATGCATTTTCTGAATCTAATAGTCAAGGTTTGAAGATATTACCTTAAGAAATCAGTATTTTATAAGCATATGAAAAAAATGAAATTTGGAATTTGTTAATAATGACACATAAACATGCTTAATATAGTTTTTATGAAACTTCAGGTAAAATGTAACAGATAATTGATATATATGGTACTTATAATTCAATTTCTGAATGTAATGATCAAGATTTGAAGATATTAACTTAAAAAATCAGTTTTTAATTCACATTTGAAAAAAAAAGATCATACAATCTTATGTTAAAATTAAGAAAAACAACATGTTTAATAGTGTTTATGAAATTGCAGGTGAATTTTTCTGCATAATTGAAACAAACTGTATAAATTATGCATTTTCTGAATCTAATAGTCAAGGATTGAAGATATTAACTTAAGAAATCAGTATTTTATAAGCATTTGAAAAAAATGAAAATTGGAATTTGTTAATAATGACACATAAAAATGCATATAATAGTTTTTATGAAACTTCAGGTAATATGTAACAGATAATTGATATATATGGTACTTATAATTCAATTTCTGAATGTAATGATCAAGATTTGAAGATATTAACTAAAAAAATCAGTTTTTAATTCACATTTGAAAAAAAAGATCGTACAATCTTATGTGAAAATTAAGAAAAACAACATGTTTAATAGTGTTTATGAAATTGCAGGTGAATTTTTCTGCATAATTGAAACAAACGGTATAAATTATGCATTTTCTGAATCTAATAGTCAAGGATTGAAGATATTAACTTAAGAAATCGGTATTTTATAAGCATTTGAAAAAAATGAATTTTGGAATTTGTTAATAATGACACATAAAAATGCATATAATAGTTTTTATGAAACTTCAGGTAATATGTAACAGATAATTGATATATATGGTACTTATAATTCAATTTCTGAATGTAATGATCAAGATTTGAAGATATTAACTTAAAAAATCAGTTTTTAATTCACATTTGAAAAAAAAGATCGTACAATCTTATGTGAAAATTAAGAAACACAACAAGTTTAATATTGTTTATGAAATTGCAGGTGAATTTTTCTACATAATTGAAACAAACGGTATAAATTATGCATTTTCTGAATCTAATAGTCAAGGTTTGAAGATATTACCTTAAGAAATCAGTATTTTATAAGCATATGAAAAAAATGAAATTTGGAATTTGTTAATAATGACACATAAACGTGCTTAATATAGTTTTTATGAAACTTCAGGTAAAATGTAACAGATAATTGATATATATGGTACTTATAATTCAATTTCTGAATGTAATGATCAAGATTTGAAGATATTAACTTAAAAAATCAGTTTTTAATTCACATTTGAAAAAAAAAAGATCATACAATCTTATGTTAAAATTAAGAAAAACAACATGTTTAATAGTGTTTATGAAATTGCAGGTGAATTTTTCTGCATAATTGAAACAAACTGTATAAATTATGCATTTTCTGAATCTAATAGTCAAGGATTGAAGATATTAACTTAAGAAATCAGTATTTTATAAGCATTTGAAAAAAATGAAATTTGGAATTTGTTAATAATGACACATAAAAATGCATATAATAGTTTTTATGAAACTTCAGGTAATATGTAACAGATAATTGATATATATGGTACTTATAATTCAATTTCTGAATGTAATGATCAAGATTTGAAGATATTAACTAAAAAAATCAGTTTTTAATTCACATTTGAAATAAAAGATCGTACAATCTTATGTGAAAATTAAGAAAAACAACATGGTTAATAGTGTTTTGAAATTGCAGGTGAATTTTTCTGCATAATTGAAACAAACTGTATAAATTATGCATTTTCTGAATCTAATAGTCAAGGATTGAAGATATTAACTTAAGAAATCAGTATTTTATAAGCATTTGAAAAAAATGAAATTTGGAATTTGTTAATAATGACACATAAAAATGCATATAATAGTTTTTATGAAACTTCAGGTAATATGTAACAGATAATTGATATATATGGTACTTATAATTCAATTTCTGAATGTAATGATCAAGATTTGAAGATAATAACTAAAAAAATCAGTTTTTAATTCACATTTGAAAAAAAAGATCGTACAATCTTATGTGAAAATTAAGAAACACAACATGTTTAATATTGTTTATGAAATTGCAGGTGAATTTTTCTACATAATTGAAACAAACGGTATAAATTATGCATTTTCTGAATCTAATAGTCAAGGTTTGAAGATATTACCTTAAGAAATCAGTATTTTATAAGCATATGAAAAAAATGAAATTTGGAATTTGTTAATAATGACACATAAACGTGCTTAATATAGTTTTTATGAAACTTCAGGTAAAATGTAACAGATAATTGATATATATGGTACTTATAATTCAATTTCTGAATGTAATGATCAAGATTTGAAGATATTAACTTAAAAAATCAGTTTTTAATTCACATTTGAAAAAAAAAGATCATACAATCTTATGTTAAAATTAAGAAAAACAACATGTTTAATAGTGTTTATGAAATTGCAAGTGAATTTTTCTGCATAATTGAAACAAACTGTATAAATTATGCATTTTCTGAATCTAATAGTCAAGGATTGAAGATATTAACTTAAGAAATCAGTATTTTATAAGCAATTGAAAAAAATGAAATTTGGAATTTGTTAATAATGACACATAAAAATGCATATAATAGTTTTTATGAAACTTCAGGTAATATGTAACAGATAATTGATATATATGGTACTTATAATTCAATTTCTGAATGTAATGATCAAGATTTGAAGATATTAACTTAAAAAATCAGTTTTTAATTCACATTTGAAAAAAAAGATCGTAGAATCTTATGTGAAAATTAAGAAACACAACATGTTTAATATTGTTTATGATATTGCAGATGAATTTTTCTACATAATTGAAACAAACGGTATAAATTATGCATTTTCTGAATCTAATAGTCAAGGTTTGAAGATATTACCTTAAGAAATCAGTATTTTATAAGCATATGAAAAAAATGAAATTTGGAATTTGTTAATAATGACACATAAACATGCTTAATATAGTTTTTATGAAACTTCAGGTAAAATGTAACAGATAATAGATATATATGGTACTTATAATTCAATTTCTGAATGTAATGATCAAGATTTGAAGATATTAACTTAAAAAATCAGTTTTTAATTCACATTTGAAAAAAAAAGATCATACAATCTTATGTTAAAATTAAGAAAAACAACATGTTTAATAGTGTTTATGAAATTGCAGGTGAATTTTTCTGCATAATTGAAACAAACTGTATAAATTATGCATTTTCTGAATCTAATAGTCAAGGATTGAAGATATTAACTTAAGAAATCAGTATTTTATAAGCATTTGAAAAAAATGAAAATTGGAATTTGTTAATAATGACACATAAAAATGCATATAATAGTTTTTATGAAACTTCAGGTAATATGTAACAGATAATTGATATATATGGTACTTATAATTCAATTTTTGAATGTAATGATCAAGATTTGAAGATATTAACTAAAAAAATCAGTTTTTAATTCACATTTGAAAAAAAAGATCGTACAATCTTATGTGAAAATTAAGAAAAACAACATGTTTAATAGTGTTTATGAAATTGCAGGTGAATTTTTCTGCATAATTGAAACAAACGGTATAAATTATGCATTTTCTGAATCTAATAGTCAAGGATTGAAGATATTAACTTAAGAAATCGGTATTTTATAAGCATTTGAAAAAAATGAATTTTGGAATTTGTTAATAATGACACATAAAAATGCATATAATAGTTTTTATGAAACTTCAGGTAATATGTAACAGATAATTGATATATATGGTACTTATAATTCAATTTCTGAATGTAATGATCAAGATTTGAAGATATTAACTTAAAAAATCAGTTTTTAATTCACATTTGAAAAAAAAGATCGTACAATCTTATGTGAAAATTAAGAAACACAACAAGTTTAATATTGTTTATGAAATTGCAGGTGAATTTTTCTACATAATTGAAACAAACGGTATAAATTATGCATTTTCTGAATCTAATAGTCAAGGTTTGAAGATATTAACTTAAGAAATCAGTATTTTATAAGCAATTGAAAAAAATGAAATTTGGAATTTGTTAATAATGACACATAAACATGCTTAATATAGTTTTTATGAAACTTCAGGTAAAATGTAACAGATAATTGATATATATGGTACTTATAATTCAATTTCTGAATGTAATGATCAAGATTTGAAGATATTAACTTAAAAAATCAGTTTTTAATTCACATTTGAAAAAAAAAGATCATACAATCTTATGTTAAAATTAAGAAAAACAACATGTTTAATAGTGTTTATGAAATTGCAGGTGAATTTTTCTGCATAATTGAAACAAACTGTATAAATTATGCATTTTCTGAATCTAATAGTCAAGGATTGAAGATATTAACTTAAGAAATCAGTATTTTATAAGCATTTGAAAAAAATGAAAATTGGAATTTGTTAATAATGACACATAAAAATGCATATAATAGTTTTTATGAAACTTCAGGTAATATGTAACAGATAATTGATATATATGGTACTTATAATTCAATTTCTGAATGTAATGATCAAGATTTGAAGATATTAACTTAAAAAATCAGTTTTTAATTCACATTTGAAAAAAAAGATCGTACAATCTTATGTGAAAATTAAGAAAAACAACATGTTTAATATTGTTTATGAAATTGCAGGTGAATTTTTCTACATAATTGAAACAAACGGTATAAATTATGCATTTTCTGAATCTAATAGTCAAGGTTTGAAGATATTACCTTAAGAAATCAGTATTTTATAAGCATATGAAAAAAATGAAATTTGGAATTTGTTAATAATGACACATAAACGTGCTTAATATAGTTTTTATGAAACTTCAGGTAAAATGTAACAGATAATTGATATATATGGTACTTATAATTCAATTTCTGATTGTAATGATCAAGATTTGAAGATATTAACTAAAAAAATCAGTTTTTAATTCACATTTGAAAAAAAAGATCGTACAATCTTATGTGAAAATTAAGAAACACAACATGTTTAATATTGTTTATGAAATTGCAGGTGAATTTTTCTACATAATTGAAACAAACGGTATAAATTATGCATTTTCTGAATCTAATAGTCAAGGTTTGCAGATATTACCTTAAGAAATCAGTATTTTATAAGCATATGAAAAAAATGAAATTTGGAATTTGTTAATAATGACACATAAACGTGCTTAATATAGTTTTTATGAATCTTCAGGTAATATGTAACAGATAATTGATATATATGGTACTTATAATTCAATTTCTGAATGTAATGATCAAGATTTGAAGATATTAACTTAAAAAATCAGTTTTTAATTCACATTTGAAAAAAAAAGATTATACAATCTTATGTTAAAATTAAGAAAAACAACATGTTTAATAGTGTTTATGAAATTGCAGGTGAATTTTTCTGCATAATTGAAACAAACTGTATAAATTATGCATTTTCTGAATCTAATAGTCAAGGTTTGAAGATATTAACTTAAGAAATCAGTATTTTATAAGCAATTGAAAAAAATGAAATTTGGAATTTGTTAATAATGACACATAAAAATGCATATAATAGTTTTTATGAAACTTCAGGTAATATGTAACAGATAATTGATATATATGGTACTTATAATTCAATTTCTGAATGTAATGATCAAGATTTGAAGATATTAACTTAAAAAATCAGTTTTTAATTCACATTTGAAAAAAAAGATCGTAGAATCTTATGTGAAAATTAAGAAACACAACATGTTTAATATTGTTTATGATATTGCAGATGAATTTTTCTACATAATTGAAACAAACGGTATAAATTATGCATTTTCTGAATCTAATAGTCAAGGTTTGAAGATATTACCTTAAGAAATCAGTATTTTATAAGCAATTGAAAAAAATGAAATTTGGAATTTGTTAATAATGACACATAAACATGCTTAATATAGTTTTTATGAAACTTCAGGTAAAATGTAACAGATAATAGATATATATGGTACTTATAATTCAATTTCTGAATGTAATGATCAAGATTTGAAGATATTAACTTAAAAAATCAGTTTTTAATTCACATTTGAAAAAAAAAGATCATACAATCTTATGTTAAAATTAAGAAAAACAACATGTTTAATAGTGTTTATGAAATTGCAGGTGAATTTTTCTGCATAATTGAAACAAACTGTATAAATTATGCATTTTCTGAATCTAATAGTCAAGGATTGAAGATATTAACTTAAGAAATCAGTATTTTATAAGCATTTGAAAAAAATGAAAATTGGAATTTGTTAATAATGACACATAAAAATGCATATAATAGTTTTTATGAAACTTCAGGTAATATGTAACAGATAATTGATATATATGGTACTTATAATTCAATTTCTGAATGTAATGATCAAGATTTGAAGATATTAACTAAAAAAATCAGTTTTTAATTCACATTTGAAAAAAAAGATCGTACAATCTTATGTGAAAATGAAGAAAAACAACATGTTTAATAGTGTTTATGAAATTGCAGGTGAATTTTTCTGCATAATTGAAACAAACGGTATAAATTATGCATTTTCTGAATCTAATAGTCAAGGATTGAAGATATTAACTTAAGAAATCGGTATTTTATAAGCATTTGAAAAAAATGAATTTTGGAATTTGTTAATAATGACACATAAAAATGCATATAATAGTTTTTATGAAACTTCAGGTAATATGTAACAGATAATTGATATATATGGTACTTATAATTCAATTTCTGAATGTAATGATCAAGATTTGAAGATATTAACTTAAAAAATCAGTTTTTAATTCACATTTGAAAAAAAAGATCGTACAATCTTATGTGAAAATTAAGAAACACAACAAGTTTAATATTGTTTATGAAATTGCAGGTGAATTTTTCTACATAATTGAAACAAACGGTATAAATTATGCATTTTCTGAATCTAATAGTCAAGGTTTGAAGATATTACCTTAAGAAATCAGTATTTTATAAGCATATGAAAAAAATGAAATTTGGAATTTGTTAATAATGACACATAAACGTGCTTAATATAGTTTTTATGAAACTTCAGGTAAAATGTAACAGATAATTGATATATATGGTACTTATAATTCAATTTCTGAATGTAATGATCAAGATTTGAAGATATTAACTTAAAAAATCAGTTTTTAATTCACATTTGAAAAAAAAAAGATCATACAATCTTATGTTAAAATTAAGAAAAACAACATGTTTAATAGTGTTTATGAAATTGCAGGTGAATTTTTCTGCATAATTGAAACAAACTGTATAAATTATGCATTTTCTGAATCTAATAGTCAAGGATTGAAGATATTAACTTAAGAAATCAGTATTTTATAAGCATTTGAAAAAAATGAAATTTGGAATTTGTTAATAATGACACATAAAAATGCATATAATAGTTTTTATGAAACTTCAGGTAATATGTAACAGATAATTGATATATATGGTACTTATAATTCAATTTCTGAATGTAATGATCAAGATTTGAAGATATTAACTAAAAAAATCAGTTTTTAATTCACATTTGAAATAAAAGATCGTACAATCTTATGTGAAAATTAAGAAAAACAACATGGTTAATAGTGTTTTGAAATTGCAGGTGAATTTTTCTGCATAATTGAAACAAACTGTATAAATTATGCATTTTCTGAATCTAATAGTCAAGGATTGAAGATATTAACTTAAGAAATCAGTATTTTATAAGCAATTGAAAAAAATGAAATTTGGAATTTGTTAATAATGACACATAAAAATGCATATAATAGTTTTTATGAAACTTCAGGTAATATGTAACAGATAATTGATATATATGGTACTTATAATTCAATTTCTGAATGTAATGATCAAGATTTGAAGATATTAACTAAAAAAATCAGTTTTTAATTCACATTTGAAAAAAAAGATCGTACAATCTTATGTGAAAATTAAGAAAAACAACATGTTTAATAGTGTTTATGAAATTGCAGGTGAATTTTTCTGCATAATTGAAACAAACGGTATAAATTATGCATTTTCTGAATCTAATAGTCAAGGTTTGAAGATATTACCTTAAGAAATCAGTATTTTATAAGCATATGAAAAAAATGAAATTTGGAATTTGTTAATAATGACACATAAACGTGCTTAATATAGTTTTTATGAAACTTCAGGTAAAATGTAACAGATAATTGATTTATATGGTACTTATAATTCAATTTCTGAATGTAATGATCAAGATTTGAAGATATTAACTAAAAAAATCAGTTTTTAATTCACATTTGAAAAAAAAGATCTTACAATCTTATGTGAAAATTAAGAAAAACAACATGTTTAATAGTGTTTATGAAATTGCAGGTGAATTTTTCTGCATAATTGAAACAAACTGTATAAATTATGCATTTTCTGAATCTAATAGTCAAGGTTTGAAGATATTACCTTAAGAAATCAGTATTTTATAAGCATTTGAAAAAAATGAAATTTGGAATTTGTTAATAATGACACATAAAAATGCATATAATAGTTTTTATGAAACTTCAGGTAAAATGTAACAGATAATTGATATATATGGTACTTATAATTCAATTTCTGAATGTAATGATCAAGATTTGAAGATATTAACTTAAAAAATCAGTTTTTAATTCACATTTGAAAAAAAAAGATCATACAATCTTATGTTAAAATTAAGAAAAACAACATGTTTAATAGTGTTTATGAAATTGCAGGTGAATTTTTCTGCATAATTGAAACAAACTGTATAAATTATGCATTTTCTGAATCTAATAGTCAAGGATTGAAGATATTAACTTAAGAAATCAGTATTTTATAAGCATTTGAAAAAAATGAAATTTGGAATTTGTTAATAATGACACATAATAATGCATATAATAGTTTTTATGAAACTTCAGGTAATATGTAACAGATAATTGATATATATGGTACTTATAATTCAATTTCTGAATGTAATGATCAAGATTTGAAGATATTAACTAAAAAAATCAGTTTTTAATTCACATTTGAAAAAAAAGATCGTACAATCTTATGTGAAAATTAAGAAAAACAACATGTTTAATAGTGTTTATGAAATTGCAGGTGAATTTTTCTACATAATTGAAACAAACGGTATAAATTATGCATTTTCTGAATCTAATAGTCAAGGTTTGAAGATATTACCTTAAGAAATCAGTATTTTATAAGCATATGAAAAAAATGAAATTTGGAATTTGTTAATAATGACACATAAACGTGCTTAATATAGTTTTTATAAAACTTCAGGTAAAATGTAACAGATAATTGATATATATGGTACTTATAATTCAATTTCTGAATGTAATGATCAAGATTTGAAGATATTAACTAAAAAAATCAGTTTTTAATTCACATTTGAAAAAAAAGATCGTACAATCTTATGTTAAAATTAAGAAAAACAACATGTTTAATAGTGTTTATGAAATTGCAGGTGAATTTTTCTGCATAATTGAAACAAACTGTATAAATTATGCATTTTCTGAATCTAATAGTCAAGGATTGAAGATATTAACTTAAGAAATCAGTATTTTATAAGCATTTGAAAAAAATGAAATTTGGAATTTGTTAATAATGACACATAAAAATGCATATAATAGTTTTTATGAAACTTCAGGTAAAATGTAACAGATAATTGATATATATGGTACTTATAATTCAATTTCTGAATGTAATGATCAAGATTTGAAGATATTAACTTAAAAAATCAGTTTTTAATTCACATTTGAAAAAAAAAGATCATACAATCTTATGTTAAAATTAAGAAAAACAACATGTTTAATAGTGTTTATGAAATTGCAGGTGAATTTTTCTGCATAATTGAAACAAACTGTATAAATTATGCATTTTCTGAATCTAATAGTCAAGGATTGAAGATATTAACTTAAGAAATCAGTATTTTATAAGCATTTGAAAAAAATGAAATTTGGAATTTGTTAATAATGACACATAATAATGCATATAATAGTTTTTATGAAACTTCAGGTAATATGTAACAGATAATTGATATATATGGTACTTATAATTCAATTTCTGAATGTAATGATCAAGATTTGAAGATATTAACTAAAAAAATCAGTTTTTAATTCACATTTGAAAAAAAAGATCGTACAATCTTATGTTAAAATTAAGAAAAACAACATGTTTAATAGTGTTTATGAAATTGCAGGTGAATTTTTCTGCATAATTGAAACAAACTGTATAAATTATGCATTTTCTGAATCTAATAGTCAAGGATTGAAGATATTAACTTAAGAAATCAGTATTTTATAAGCATTTGAAAAAAATGAAATTTGGAATTTGTTAATAATGACACATAAAAATGCATATAATAGTTTTTATGAAACTTCAGGTAAAATGTAACAGATAATTGATATATATGGTACTTATAATTCAATTTCTGAATGTAATGATCAAGATTTGAAGATATTAACTTAAAAAATCAGTTTTTAATTCACATTTGAAAAAAAAAGATCATACAATCTTATGTTAAAATTAAGAAAAACAACATGTTTAATAGTGTTTATGAAATTGCAGGTGAATTTTTCTGCATAATTGAAACAAACTGTATAAATTATGCATTTTCTGAATCTAATAGTCAAGGATTGAAGATATTAACTTAAGAAATCAGTATTTTATAAGCATTTGAAAAAAATGAAATTTGGAATTTGTTAATAATGACACATAATAATGCATATAATAGTTTTTATGAAACTTCAGGTAATATGTAACAGATAATTGATATATATGGTACTTATAATTCAATTTCTGAATGTAATGATCAAGATTTGAAGATATTAACTAAAAAAATCAGTTTTTAATTCACATTTGAAAAAAAAGATCGTACAATCTTATGTGAAAATTAAGAAAAACAACATGTTTAATAGTGTTTATGAAATTGCAGGTGAATTTTTCTGCATAATTGAAACAAACGGTATAAATTATGCATTTTCTGAATCTAATAGTCAAGGATTGAAGATATTAACTTAAGAAATCAGTATTTTATAAGCATATGAAAAAAATGAAATTTGGAATTTGTTAATAATGACACATAAAAATGCATATAATAGTTTTTATGAAACTTCAGGTAATATGTAACAGATAATTGATATATATGGTACTTATAATTCAATTTCTGAATGTAATGATCAAGATTTGAAGATATTAACTAAAAAAATCAGTTTTTAATTCACATTTGAAATAAAAGATCGTACAATCTTATGTGAAAATTAAGAAAAACAACATGGTTAATAGTGTTTTGAAATTGCAGGTGAATTTTTCTGCATAATTGAAACAAACTGTATAAATTATGCATTTTCTGAATCTAATAGTCAAGGATTGAAGATATTAACTTAAGAAATCAGTATTTTATAAGCAATTGAAAAAAATGAAATTTGGAATTTGTTAATAATGACACATAAAAATGCATATAATAGTTTTTATGAAACTTCAGGTAATATGTAACAGATAATTGATATATATGGTACTTATAATTCAATTTCTGAATGTAATGATCAAGATTTGAAGATATTAACTAAAAAAATCAGTTTTTAATTCACATTTGAAAAAAAAGATCGTACAATCTTATGTGAAAATTAAGAAAAACAACATGTTTAATATTGTTTATGAAATTGCAGGTGAATTTTTCTACATAATTGAAACAAACGGTATAAATTATGCATTTTCTGAATCTAATAGTCAAGGTTTGAAGATATTACCTTAAGAAATCAGTATTTTATAAGCATATGAAAAAAATGAAATTTGGAATTTGTTAATAATGACACATAAACGTGCTTAATATAGTTTTTATGAAACTTCAGGTAAAATGTAACAGATAATTGATATATATGGTACTTATAATTCAATTTCTGAATGTAATGATCAAGATTTGAAGATATTAACTAAAAAAATCAGTTTTTAATTCACATTTGAAAAAAAAGATCGTACAATCTTATGTTAAAATTAAGAAAAACAACATGTTTAATAGTGTTTATGAAATTGCAGGTGAATTTTTCTGCATAATTGAAACAAACTGTATAAATTATGCATTTTCTGAATCTAATAGTCAAGGATTGAAGATATTAACTTAAGAAATCAGTATTTTATAAGCATTTGAAAAAAATGAAATTTGGAATTTGTTAATAATGACACATAAAAATGCATATAATAGTTTTTATGAAACTTCAGGTAAAATGTAACAGATAATTGATATATATGGTACTTATAATTCAATTTCTGAATGTAATGATCAAGATTTGAAGATATTAACTTAAAAAATCAGTTTTTAATTCACATTTGAAAAAAAAAGATCATACAATCTTATGTTAAAATTAAGAAAAACAACATGTTTAATAGTGTTTATGAAATTGCAGGTGAATTTTTCTGCATAATTGAAACAAACGGTATAAATTATGCATATTCTGAATCTAATAGTCAAGGATTGAAGATATTAACTTAAGAAATCGGTATTTTATAAGCATTTGAAAAAAATGAATTTTGGAATTTGTTAATAATGACACATAAAAATGCATATAATAGTTTTTATGAAACTTCAGGTAATATGTAACAGATAATTGATATATATGGTACTTATAATTCAATTTCTGAATGTAATGATCAAGATTTGAAGATATTAACTAAAAAAATCAGTTTTTAATTCACATTTGAAAAAAAAGATCTTACAATCTTATGTGAAAATTAAGAAAAACAACATGTTTAATAGTGTTTATGAAATTGCAGGTGAATTTTTCTGCATAATTGAAACAAACTGTATAAATTATGCATTTTCTGAATCTAATAGTCAAGGTTTGAAGATATTACCTTAAGAAATCAGTATTTTATAAGCATATGAAAAAAATGAAATTTGGAATTTGTTAATAATGACACATAAAAATGCATATAATAGTTTTTATGAAACTTCAGGTAATATGTAACAGATAATTGATATATATGGTACTTATAATTCAATTTCTGAATGTAATGATCAAGATTTGAAGATATTAACTTAAAAAATCAGTTTTTAATTCACATTTGAAAAAAAAGATCGTACAATCTTATGTGAAAATTAAGAAAAACAACATGTTTAATAGTGTTTATGAAATTGCAGGTGAATTTTTCTGCATAATTGAAACAAACGGTATAAATTATGCATTTTCTGAATCTAATAGTCAAGGTTTGAAGATATTACCTTAAGAAATCAGTATTTTATAAGCATATGAAAAAAATGAAATTTGGAATTTGTTAATAATGACACATAAACGTGCTTAATATAGTTTTTATGAAACTTCAGGTAAAATGTAACAGATAATTGATTTATATGGTACTTATAATTCAATTTCTGAATGTAATGATCAAGATTTGAAGATATTAACTAAAAAAATCAGTTTTTAATTCACATTTGAAAAAAAAGATCTTACAATCTTATGTGAAAATTAAGAAAAACAACATGTTTAATAGTGTTTATGAAATTGCAGGTGAATTTTTCTGCATAATTGAAACAAACTGTATAAATTATGCATTTTCTGAATCTAATAGTCAAGGTTTGAAGATATTACCTTAAGAAATCAGTATTTTATAAGCATTTGAAAAAAATGAATTTTGGAATTTGTTAATAATGACACATAAAAATGCATATAATAGTTTTTATGAAACTTCAGGTAATATGTAACAGATAATTGATATATATGGTACTTATAATTCAATTTCTGAATGTAATGATCAAGATTTGAAGATATTAACTAAAAAAATCAGTTTTTAATTCACATTTGAAAAAAAAGATCTTACAATCTTATGTGAAAATTAAGAAAAACAACATGTTTAATAGTGTTTATGAAATTGCAGGTGAATTTTTCTGCATAATTGAAACAAACTGTATAAATTATGCATTTTCTGAATCTAATAGTCAAGGTTTGAAGATATTACCTTAAGAAATCAGTATTTTATAAGCATATGAAAAAAATGAAATTTGGAATTTGTTAATAATGACACATAAAAATGCATATAATAGTTTTTATGAAACTTCAGGTAATATGTAACAGATAATTGATATATATGGTACTTATAATTCAATTTCTGAATGTAATGATCAAGATTTGAAGATATTAACTTAAAAAATCAGTTTTTAATTCACATTTGAAAAAAAAAGATCATACAATCTTATGTTAAAATTAAGAAAAACAACATGGTTAATAGTGTTTTGAAATTGCAGGTGAATTTTTCTGCATAATTTAAACAAACTGTATAAATTATGCAATTTCTGAATCTAATAGTCAAGGATTGAAGATATTAACTTAAGAAATCAGTATTTTATAAGCATATGAAAAAAATGAAATTTGGAATTTGTTAATATTGACACATAAACGTGCTTAATATAGTTTTTATGAAACTTCAGGTAAAATGTAACAGATAATTGATATATGGTACTTATAATTCAATTTCTGAATGTAATGATCAAGATTTGAAGATATTAACTAAAAAAATCAGTTTTTAATTCACATTTGAAAAAAAAGATCGTACAATCTAATGTGAAAATTAAGAAAAACAACATGTTTAATAGTGTTTATGAAATTGCAGGTGAATTTTTCTACATAATTGAAACAAACTGTATAAATTATGCATTTTCTGAATCTAATAGTCAAGGATTGAAGATATTAACTTAAGAAATCAGTATTTTATAAGCAATTGAAAAAAATGAAATTTGGAATTTGTTAATAATGACACATAAAAATGCATATAATAGTGTTTATGAAACTTCAGGTAATATGTAACAGATAATTGATATATATGGTACTTATAATTCAATTTCTGAATGTAATGATCAAGATTTGAAGATATTAACTTAAAAAATCAGTTTTTAATTCACATTTGAAAAAAAAGATCGTACAATCTTATGTGAAAATTAAGAAACACAACATGTTTAATATTGTTTATGTAATTGCAGGTGAATTTTTCTACATAATTGAAACAAACGGTATAAATTATGCATTTTCTGAATCTAATAGTCAAGGTTTGAAGATATTACCTTAAGAAATCAGTATTTTATAAGCATATGAAAAAAATGAAATTTGGAATTTGTTAATAATGACACATAAAAATGCATATAATAGTGTTTATGAAACTTCAGGTAATATGTAACAGATAATTGATATATATGGTACTTATAATTCAATTTCTGAATGTAATGATCAAGATTTGAAGATATTAACTTAAAAAATCAGTTTTTAATTCACATTTGAAAAAAAAGATCATACAATCTTATGTGAAAATTAAGAAAAACAACATGGTTAATAGTGTTTTGAAATTGCAGGTGAATTTTTCTGCATAATTGAAACAAACTGTATAAATTATGCATTTTCTGAATCTAATAGTCAAGGATTGAAGATATTAACTTATGAAATCAGTATTTTATAAGCATATGAAAAAAATGAAATTTGGAATTTGTTAATAATGACACATAAACGTGCTTAATATAGTTTTTATGAAACTTCAGGTAAAATGTAACAGATAATTGATATATATGGTACTTATAATTCAATTTCTGAATGTAATGATCAAGATTTGAAGATATTAACTTAAAAAATTAGTTTTTAATTCACATTTGAAAAAAAAAGATCATACAATCTTATGTTAAAATTAAGAAAAACAACATGTTTAATAGTGTTTATGAAATTGCAGGTGAATTTTTCTGCATAATTGAAACAAACTGTATAAATTATGCATTTTCTGAATCTAATAGTCAAGGATTGAAGATATTAACTTAAGAAATCAGTATTTTATAAGCAATTGAAAAAAATGAAATTTGGAATTTGTTAATAATGACACATAAAAATACATATAATAGTGTTTATGAAACTTCAGGTAATATGTAACAGATAATTGATATATATGGTACTTATAATTCAATTTCTGAATGTAATGATCAAGATTTGAAGATATTAACTTAAAAAATCAGTTTTTAATTCACATTTGAAAAAAAAGATCGTACAATCTTATGTGAAAATTAAGAAACACAACATGTTTAATATTGTTTATGTAATTGCAGGTGAATTTTTCTACATAATTGAAACAAACGGTATAAATTATGCATTTTCTGAATCTAATAGTCAAGGTTTGAAGATATTACCTTAAGAAATCAGTATTTTATAAGCATATGAAAAAAATGAAATTTGGAATTTGTTAATAATGACACATAAAAATGCATATAATAGTGTTTATGAAACTTCAGGTAATATGTAACAGATAATTGATATATATGGTACTTATAATTCAATTTCTGAATGTAATGATCAAGATTTGAAGATATTAACTTAAAAAATCAGTTTTTAATTCACATTTGAAAAAAAAGATCATACAATTTTATGTGAAAATTAAGAAAAACAACATGGTTAATAGTGTTTTGAAATTGCAGGTGAATTTTTCTGCATAATTGAAACAAACTGTATAAATTATGCATTTTCTGAATCTAATAGTCAAGGATTGAAGATATTAACTTAAGAAATCAGTATTTTATAAGCATATGAAAAAAATGAAATTTGGAATTTGTTAATAATGACACATAAACGTGCTTAATATAGTTTTTATGAAACTTCAGGTAAAATGTAACAGATAATTGATATATATGGTACTTATAATTCAATTTCTGAATGTAATGATCAAGATTTGAAGATATTAACTTAAAAAATTAGTTTTTAATTCACATTTGAAAAAAAAAGATCATACAATCTTATGTTAAAATTAAGAAAAACAACATGTTTAATAGTGTTTATGAAATTACAGGTGAATTTTTCTGCATAATTGAAACAAACTGTATAAATTATGCATTTTCTGAATTTAATAGTCAAGGATTGAAGATATTAACTTAAGAAATCAGTATTTTATAAGCATTTGAAAAAAATGAAATTTGGAATTTGTTAATAATGACACATAAAAGTGCTTATTATAGTTTTTATGAAACATCAGGTAAAATGTAACAGATAATTGATATATATGGTACTTATAATTCAATTTCTGAATGTAATGATCAAGATTTGAAGATATTAACTTAAAAAATCAGTTTTTAATTCACATTTGAAAAAAAAGATCGTACAATCTTATGTGAAAATTAAGAAACACAACATGTTTAATATTGTTTATGAAATTGCAGGTGAATTTTTCTACATAATTGAAACAAACGGTATAAATTATGCATTTTCTGAATCTAATAGTCAAGGTTTGAAGATATTACCTTAAGAAATCAGTATTTTATAAGCATATGAAAAAAATGAAATTTGGAATTTGTTAATAATGACACATAAACGTGCTTAATATAGTTTTTATGAAACTTCAGGTAAAATGTAACAGATAATTGATATATATGGTACTTATAATTCAATTTCTGAATGTAATGATCAAGATTTGAAGATATTAACTTAAAAAATCAGTTTTTAATTCACATTTGAAAAAAAAAGATCATACAATCTTATGTTAAAATTAAGAAAAACAACATGTTTAATAGTGTTTATGAAATTGCAGGTGAATTTTTCTGCATAATTGAAACAAACTGTATAAATTATGCATTTTCTGAATCTAATAGTCAAGGATTGAAGATATTAACTTAAGAAATCAGTATTTTATAAGCAATTGAAAAAAATGAAATTTGGAATTTGTTAATAATGACACATAAAAATGCATATAATAGTTTTTATGAAACTTCAGGTAATATGTAACAGATAATTGATATATATGGTACTTATAATTCAATTTCTGAATGTAATGATCAAGATTTGAAGATAATAACTAAAAAAATCAGTTTTTAATTCACATTTGAAAAAAAAGATCGTACAATCTTATGTGAAAATTAAGAAACACAACATGTTTAATATTGTTTATGAAATTGCAGGTGAATTTTTCTACATAATTGAAACAAACGGTATAAATTATGCATTTTCTGAATCTAATAGTCAAGGTTTGAAGATATTACCTTAAGAAATCAGTATTTTATAAGCATATGAAAAAAATGAAATTTGGAATTTGTTAATAATGACACATAAAAATGCATATAATAGTTTTTATGAAACTTCAGGTAATATGTAACAGATAATTGATATATATGGTACTTATAATTCAATTTCTGAATGTAATGATCAAGATTTGAAGATATTAACTTAAAAAATCAGTTTTTAATTCACATTTGAAAAAAAAGATCGTAGAATCTTATGTGAAAATTAAGAAACACAACATGTTTAATATTGTTTATGATATTGCAGATGAATTTTTCTACATAATTGAAACAAACGGTATAAATTATGCATTTTCTGAATCTAATAGTCAAGGTTTGAAGATATTACCTTAAGAAATCAGTATTTTATAAGCATATGAAAAAAATGAAATTTGGAATTTGTTAATAATGACACATAAACATGCTTAATATAGTTTTTATGAAACTTCAGGTAAAATGTAACAGATAATTGATATATATGGTACTTATAATTCAATTTCTGAATGTAATGATCAAGATTTGAAGATATTAACTTAAAAAATCAGTTTTTAATTCACATTTGAAAAAAAAAGATCATACAATCTTATGTTAAAATTAAGAAAAACAACATGTTTAATAGTGTTTATGATATTGCAGGTGAATTTTTCTGCATAATTGAAACAAACTGTATAAATTATGCATTTTCTGAATCTAATAGTCAAGGATTGAAGATATTAACTTAAGAAATCAGTATTTTATAAGCATTTGAAAAAAATGAAAATTGGAATTTGTTAATAATGACACATAAAAATGCATATAATAGTTTTTATGAAACTTCAGGTAATATGTAACAGATAATTGATATATATGGTACTTATAATTCAATTTCTGAATGTAATGATCAAGATTTGAAGATATTAACTAAAAAAATCAGTTTTTAATTCACATTTGAAAAAAAAGATCGTACAATCTTATGTGAAAATTAAGAAAAACAACATGTTTAATAGTGTTTATGAAATTGCAGGTGAATTTTTCTGCATAATTGAAACAAACGGTATAAATTATGCATTTTCTGAATCTAATAGTCAAGGATTGAAGATATTAACTTAAGAAATCAGTATTTTATAAGCAATTGAAAAAAATGAAATTTGGAATTTGTTAATAATGACACATAAAAATGCATATAATAGTTTTTATGAAACTTCAGGTAATATGTAACAGATAATTGATATATATGGTACTTATAATTCAATTTCTGAATGTAATGATCAAGATTTGAAGATATTAACTTAAAAAATCAGTTTTTAATTCACATTTGAAAAAAAAGATCGTAGAATCTTATGTGAAAATTAAGAAACACAACATGTTTAATATTGTTTATGAAATTGCAGGTGAATTTTTCTGCATAATTGAAACAAACTGTATAAATTATGCATTTTCTGAATCTAATAGTCAAGGATTGATGATATTAACTTAAGAAATCAGTATTTTATAAGCATTTGAAAAAAATGAAATTTGGAATTTGTTAATAATGACACATAAAAATGCATATAATAGTTTTTATGAAACTTCAGGTAATATGTAACAGATAATTGATATATATGGTACTTATAATTCAATTTCTGAATGTAATGATCAAGATTTGAAGATAATAACTAAAAAAATCAGTTTTTAATTCACATTTGAAAAAAAAGATCGTACAATCTTATGTGAAAATTAAGAAACACAACATGTTTAATATTGTTTATGAAATTGCAGGTGAATTTTTCTACATAATTGAAACAAACGGTATAAATTATGCATTTTCTGAATCTAATAGTCAAGGTTTGAAGATATTACCTTAAGAAATCAGTATTTTATAAGCATATGAAAAAAATGAAATTTGGAATTTGTTAATAATGACACATAAACATGCTTAATATAGTTTTTATGAAACTTCAGGTAAAATGTAACAGATAATTGATATATATGGTACTTATAATTCAATTTCTGAATGTAATGATCAAGATTTGAAGATATTAACTTAAAAAATCAGTTTTTAATTCACATTTGAAAAAAAAAGATCATACAATCTTATGTTAAAATTAAGAAAAACAACATGTTTAATAGTGTTTATGAAATTGCAGGTGAATTTTTCTGCATAATTGAAACAAACTGTATAAATTATGCATTTTCTGAATCTAATAGTCAAGGATTGAAGATATTAACTTAAGAAATCAGTATTTTATAAGCATTTGAAAAAAATGAAATTTGGAATTTGTTAATAATGACACATAAAAATGCATATAATAGTTTTTATGAAACTTCAGGTAATATGTAACAGATAATTGATATATATGGTACTTATAATTCAATTTCTGAATGTAATGATCAAGATTTGAAGATATTAACTAAAAAAATCAGTTTTTAATTCACATTTGAAATAAAAGATCGTACAATCTTATGTGAAAATTAAGAAAAACAACATGGTTAATAGTGTTTTGAAATTGCAGGTGAATTTTTCTGCATAATTGAAACAAACTGTATAAATTATGCATTTTCTGAATCTAATAGTCAAGGATTGAAGATATTAACTTAAGAAATCAGTATTTTATAAGCATTTGAAAAAAATGAAATTTGGAATTTGTTAATAATGACACATAAAAATGCATATAATAGTTTTTATGAAACTTCAGGTAATATGTAACAGATAATTGATATATATGGTACTTATAATTCAATTTCTGAATGTAATGATCAAGATTTGAAGATAATAACTAAAAAAATCAGTTTTTAATTCACATTTGAAAAAAAAGATCGTACAATCTTATGTGAAAATTAAGAAACACAACATGTTTAATATTGTTTATGAAATTGCAGGTGAATTTTTCTACATAATTGAAACAAACGGTATAAATTATGCATTTTCTGAATCTAATAGTCAAGGTTTGAAGATATTACCTTAAGAAATCAGTATTTTATAAGCATATGAAAAAAATGAAATTTGGAATTTGTTAATAATGACACATAAACGTGCTTAATATAGTTTTTATGAAACTTCAGGTAAAATGTAACAGATAATTGATATATATGGTACTTATAATTCAATTTCTGAATGTAATGATCAAGATTTGAAGATATTAACTTAAAAAATCAGTTTTTAATTCACATTTGAAAAAAAAAGATCATACAATCTTATGTTAAAATTAAGAAAAACAACATGTTTAATAGTGTTTATGAAATTGCAGGTGAATTTTTCTGCATAATTGAAACAAACTGTATAAATTATGCATTTTCTGAATCTAATAGTCAAGGATTGAAGATATTAACTTAAGAAATCAGTATTTTATAAGCAATTGAAAAAAATGAAATTTGGAATTTGTTAATAATGACACATAAAAATGCATATAATAGTTTTTATGAAACTTCAGGTAATATGTAACAGATAATTGATATATATGGTACTTATAATTCAATTTCTGAATGTAATGATCAAGATTTGAAGATATTAACTTAAAAAATCAGTTTTTAATTCACATTTGAAAAAAAAGATCGTAGAATCTTATGTGAAAATTAAGAAACACAACATGTTTAATATTGTTTATGATATTGCAGATGAATTTTTCTACATAATTGAAACAAACGGTATAAATTATGCATTTTCTGAATCTAATAGTCAAGGTTTGAAGATATTACCTTAAGAAATCAGTATTTTATAAGCATATGAAAAAAATGAAATTTGGAATTTGTTAATAATGACACATAAACATGCTTAATATAGTTTTTATGAAACTTCAGGTAAAATGTAACAGATAATTGATATATATGGTACTTATAATTCAATTTCTGAATGTAATGATCAAGATTTGAAGATATTAACTTAAAAAATCAGTTTTTAATTCACATTTGAAAAAAAAAGATCATACAATCTTATGTTAAAATTAAGAAAAACAACATGTTTAATAGTGTTTATGAAATTGCAGGTGAATTTTTCTGCATAATTGAAACAAACGGTATAAATTATGCATTTTCTGAATCTAATAGTCAAGGATTGAAGATATTAACTTAAGAAATCGGTATTTTATAAGCATTTGAAAAAAATGAATTTTGGAATTTGTTAATAATGACACATAAAAATGCATATAATAGTTTTTATGAAACTTCAGGTAATATGTAACAGATAATTGATATATATGGTACTTATAATTCAATTTCTGAATGTAATGATCAAGATTTGAAGATATTAACTTAAAAAATCAGTTTTTAATTCACATTTGAAAAAAAAGATCGTACAATCTTATGTGAAAATTAAGAAACACAACAAGTTTAATATTGTTTATGAAATTGCAGGTGAATTTTTCTACATAATTGAAACAAACGGTATAAATTATGCATTTTCTGAATCTAATAGTCAAGGTTTGAAGATATTACCTTAAGAAATCAGTATTTTATAAGCATATGAAAAAAATGAAATTTGGAATTTGTTAATAATGACACATAAACGTGCTTAATATAGTTTTTATGAAACTTCAGGTAATATGTAACAGATAATTGATATATATGGTACTTATAATTCAATTTCTGAATGTAATGATCAAGATTTGAAGATATTAACTAAAAAAATCAGTTTTTAATTCACATTTGAAAAAAAAGATCGTACAATCTTATGTGAAAATTAAGAAAAACAACATGTTTAATAGTGTTTATGAAATTGCAGGTGAATTTTTCTGCATAATTGAAACAAACGGTATAAATTATGCATTTTCTGAATCTAATAGTCAAGGATTGAAGATATTAACTTAAGAAATCGGTATTTTATAAGCATTTGAAAAAAATGAATTTTGGAATTTGTTAATAATGACACATAAAAATGCATATAATAGTTTTTATGAAACTTCAGGTAATATGTAACAGATAATTGATATATATGGTACTTATAATTCAATTTCTGAATGTAATGATCAAGATTTGAAGATATTAACTAAAAAAATCAGTTTTTAATTCACATTTGAAATAAAAGATCGTACAATCTTATGTGAAAATTAAGAAAAACAACATGGTTAATAGTGTTTTGAAATTGCAGGTGAATTTTTCTGCATAATTGAAACAAACTGTATAAATTATGCATTTTCTGAATCTAATAGTCAAGGATTGAAGATATTAACTTAAGAAATCAGTATTTTATAAGCAATTGAAAAAAATGAAATTTGGAATTTGTTAATAATGACACATAAAAATGCATATAATAGTTTTTATGAAACTTCAGGTAATATGTAACAGATAATTGATATATATGGTACTTATAATTCAATTTCTGAATGTAATGATCAAGATTTGAAGATATTAACTAAAAAAATCAGTTTTTAATTCACATTTGAAAAAAAAGATCGTACAATCTTATGTGAAAATTAAGAAAAACAACATGTTTAATATTGTTTATGAAATTGCAGGTGAATTTTTCTACATAATTGAAACAAACGGTATAAATTATGCATTTTCTGAATCTAATAGTCAAGGTTTGAAGATATTACCTTAAGAAATCAGTATTTTATAAGCATATGAAAAAAATGAAATTTGGAATTTGTTAATAATGACACATAAACGTGCTTAATATAGTTTTTATAAAACTTCAGGTAAAATGTAACAGATAATTGATATATATGGTACTTATAATTCAATTTCTGAATGTAATGATCAAGATTTGAAGATATTAACTAAAAAAATCAGTTTTTAATTCACATTTGAAAAAAAAGATCGTACAATCTTATGTTAAAATTAAGAAAAACAACATGTTTAATAGTGTTTATGAAATTGCAGGTGAATTTTTCTGCATAATTGAAACAAACTGTATAAATTATGCATTTTCTGAATCTAATAGTCAAGGATTGAAGATATTAACTTAAGAAATCAGTATTTTATAAGCATTTGAAAAAAATGAAATTTGGAATTTGTTAATAATGACACATAATAATGCATATAATAGTTTTTATGAAACTTCAGGTAATATGTAACAGATAATTGATATATATGGTACTTATAATTCAATTTCTGAATGTAATGATCAAGATTTGAAGATATTAACTAAAAAAATCAGTTTTTAATTCACATTTGAAAAAAAAGATCGTACAATCTTATGTTAAAATTAAGAAAAACAACATGTTTAATAGTGTTTATGAAATTGCAGGTGAATTTTTCTGCATAATTGAAACAAACTGTATAAATTATGCATTTTCTGAATCTAATAGTCAAGGATTGAAGATATTAACTTAAGAAATCAGTATTTTATAAGCATTTGAAAAAAATGAAATTTGGAATTTGTTAATAATGACACATAATAATGCATATAATAGTTTTTATGAAACTTCAGGTAATATGTAACAGATAATTGATATATATGGTACTTATAATTCAATTTCTGAATGTAATGATCAAGATTTGAAGATATTAACTAAAAAAATCAGTTTTTAATTCACATTTGAAAAAAAAGATCGTACAATCTTATGTTAAAATTAAGAAAAACAACATGTTTAATAGTGTTTATGAAATTGCAGGTGAATTTTTCTGCATAATTGAAACAAACTGTATAAATTATGCATTTTCTGAATCTAATAGTCAAGGATTGAAGATATTAACTTAAGAAATCAGTATTTTATAAGCATTTGAAAAAAATGAAATTTGGAATTTGTTAATAATGACACATAAAAATGCATATAATAGTTTTTATGAAACTTCAGGTAAAATGTAACAGATAATTGATATATATGGTACTTATAATTCAATTTCTGAATGTAATGATCAAGATTTGAAGATATTAACTTAAAAAATCAGTTTTTAATTCACATTTGAAAAAAAAAGATCATACAATCTTATGTTAAAATTAAGAAAAACAACATGTTTAATAGTGTTTATGAAATTGCAGGTGAATTTTTCTGCATAATTGAAACAAACTGTATAAATTATGCATTTTCTGAATCTAATAGTCAAGGATTGAAGATATTAACTTAAGAAATCAGTATTTTATAAGCATTTGAAAAAAATGAAATTTGGAATTTGTTAATAATGACACATAATAATGCATATAATAGTTTTTATGAAACTTCAGGTAATATGTAACAGATAATTGATATATATGGTACTTATAATTCAATTTCTGAATGTAATGATCAAGATTTGAAGATATTAACTAAAAAAATCAGTTTTTAATTCACATTTGAAAAAAAAGATCGTACAATCTTATGTGAAAATTAAGAAAAACAACATGTTTAATAGTGTTTATGAAATTGCAGGTGAATTTTTCTGCATAATTGAAACAAACGGTATAAATTATGCATTTTCTGAATCTAATAGTCAAGGATTGAAGATATTAACTTAAGAAATCAGTATTTTATAAGCATATGAAAAAAATGAAATTTGGAATTTGTTAATAATGACACATAAAAATGCATATAATAGTTTTTATGAAACTTCAGGTAATATGTAACAGATAATTGATATATATGGTACTTATAATTCAATTTCTGAATGTAATGATCAAGATTTGAAGATATTAACTAAAAAAATCAGTTTTTAATTCACATTTGAAATAAAAGATCGTACAATCTTATGTGAAAATTAAGAAAAACAACATGGTTAATAGTGTTTTGAAATTGCAGGTGAATTTTTCTGCATAATTGAAACAAACTGTATAAATTATGCATTTTCTGAATCTAATAGTCAAGGATTGAAGATATTAACTTAAGAAATCAGTATTTTATAAGCAATTGAAAAAAATGAAATTTGGAATTTGTTAATAATGACACATAAAAATGCATATAATAGTTTTTATGAAACTTCAGGTAATATGTAACAGATAATTGATATATATGGTACTTATAATTCAATTTCTGAATGTAATGATCAAGATTTGAAGATATTAACTAAAAAAATCAGTTTTTAATTCACATTTGAAAAAAAAGATCGTACAATCTTATGTGAAAATTAAGAAAAACAACATGTTTAATATTGTTTATGAAATTGCAGGTGAATTTTTCTACATAATTGAAACAAACGGTATAAATTATGCATTTTCTGAATCTAATAGTCAAGGTTTGAAGATATTACCTTAAGAAATCAGTATTTTATAAGCATATGAAAAAAATGAAATTTGGAATTTGTTAATAATGACACATAAACGTGCTTAATATAGTTTTTATGAAACTTCAGGTAAAATGTAACAGATAATTGATATATATGGTACTTATAATTCAATTTCTGAATGTAATGATCAAGATTTGAAGATATTAACTAAAAAAATCAGTTTTTAATTCACATTTGAAAAAAAAGATCATACAATCTTATGTTAAAATTAAGAAAAACAACATGTTTAATAGTGTTTATGAAATTGCAGGTGAATTTTTCTGCATAATTGAAACAAACTGTATAAATTATGCATTTTCTGAATCTAATAGTCAAGGTTTGAAGATATTACCTTAAGAAATCAGTATTTTATAAGCATTTGAAAAAAATGAATTTTGGAATTTGTTAATAATGACACATAAAAATGCATATAATAGTTTTTATGAAACTTCAGGTAATATGTAACAGATAATTGATATATATGGTACTTATAATTCAATTTCTGAATGTAATGATCAAGATTTGAAGATATTAACTAAAAAAATCAGTTTTTAATTCACATTTGAAAAAAAAGATCTTACAATCTTATGTGAAAATTAAGAAAAACAACATGTTTAATAGTGTTTATGAAATTGCAGGTGAATTTTTCTGCATAATTGAAACAAACTGTATAAATTATGCATTTTCTGAATCTAATAGTCAAGGTTTGAAGATATTACCTTAAGAAATCAGTATTTTATAAGCATATGAAAAAAATGAAATTTGGAATTTGTTAATAATGACACATAAAAATGCATATAATAGTTTTTATGAAACTTCAGGTAATATGTAACAGATAATTGATATATATGGTACTTATAATTCAATTTCTGAATGTAATGATCAAGATTTGAAGATATTAACTTAAAAAATCAGTTTTTAATTCACATTTGAAAAAAAAGATCGTACAATCTTATGTGAAAATTAAGAAAAACAACATGTTTAATAGTGTTTATGAAATTGCAGGTGAATTTTTCTGCATAATTGAAACAAACGGTATAAATTATGCATTTTCTGAATCTAATAGTCAAGGATTGAAGATATTAACTTAAGAAATCGGTATTTTATAAGCATTTGAAAAAAATGAATTTTGGAATTTGTTAATAATGACACATAAAAATGCATATAATAGTTTTTATGAAACTTCAGGTAATATGTAACAGATAATTGATATATATGGTACTTATAATTCAATTTCTGAATGTAATGATCAAGATTTGAAGATATTAACTAAAAAAATCAGTTTTTAATTCACATTTGAAAAAAAAGATCTTACAATCTTATGTGAAAATTAAGAAAAACAACATGTTTAATAGTGTTTATGAAATTGCAGGTGAATTTTTCTGCATAATTGAAACAAACTGTATAAATTATGCATTTTCTGAATCTAATAGTCAAGGTTTGAAGATATTACCTTAAGAAATCAGTATTTTATAAGCATATGAAAAAAATGAAATTTGGAATTTGTTAATAATGACACATAAAAATGCATATAATAGTTTTTATGAAACTTCAGGTAATATGTAACAGATAATTGATATATATGGTACTTATAATTCAATTTCTGAATGTAATGATCAAGATTTGAAGATATTAACTAAAAAAATCAGTTTTTAATTCACATTTGAAAAAAAAGATCGTACAATCTAATGTGAAAATTAAGAAAAACAACATGTTTAATAGTGTTTATGAAATTGCAGGTGAATTTTTCTGCATAATTGAAACAAACGGTATAAATTATGCATTTTCTGAATCTAATAGTCAAGGATTGAAGATATTAACTTAAGAAATCGGTATTTTATAAGCATTTGAAAAAAATGAATTTTGGAATTTGTTAATAATGACACATAAAAATGCATATAATAGTTTTTATGAAACTTCAGGTAATATGTAACAGATAATTGATATATATGGTACTTATAATTCAATTTCTGAATGTAATGATCAAGATTTGAAGATATTAACTAAAAAAATCAGTTTTTAATTCACATTTGAAAAAAAAGATCTTACAATCTTATGTGAAAATTAAGAAAAACAACATGTTTAATAGTGTTTATGAAATTGCAGGTGAATTTTTCTGCATAATTGAAACAAACTGTATAAATTATGCATTTTCTGAATCTAATAGTCAAGGTTTGAAGATATTACCTTAAGAAATCAGTATTTTATAAGCATATGAAAAAAATGAAATTTGGAATTTGTTAATAATGACACATAAAAATGCATATAATAGTTTTTATGAAACTTCAGGTAATATGTAACAGATAATTGATATATATGGTACTTATAATTCAATTTCTGAATGTAATGATCAAGATTTGAAGATATTAACTAAAAAAATCAGTTTTTAATTCACATTTGAAAAAAAAGATCTTACAATCTTATGTGAAAATTAAGAAAAACAACATGTTTAATAGTGTTTATGAAATTGCAGGTGAATTTTTCTGCATAATTGAACAAACTGTATAAATTATGCATTTTCTGAATCTAATAGTCAAGGTTTGAAGATATTACCTTAAGAAATCAGTATTTTATAAGCATATGAAAAAAATGAAATTTGGAATTTGTTAATAATGACACATAAAAATGCATATAATAGTTTTTATGAAACTTCAGGTAATATGTAACAGATAATTGATATATATGGTACTTATAATTCAATTTCTGAATGTAATGATCAAGATTTGAAGATATTAACTAAAAAAATCAGTTTTTAATTCACATTTGAAAAAAAAGATCGTACAATCTAATGTGA
Source organism: Rhopalosiphum nymphaeae (assembly GCA_036289425.1). Classification (NCBI taxonomy): domain Eukaryota; kingdom Metazoa; phylum Arthropoda; class Insecta; order Hemiptera; family Aphididae; genus Rhopalosiphum; species Rhopalosiphum nymphaeae. The sequence goes on from JAZAQC010000017.1 coordinate 5,080,182, forward strand.
AAATTAAGAAAAACAACATGTTTAATAGTGTTTATGAAATTGCAGGTGAATTTTTCTACATAATTGAAACAAACGGTATAAATTATGCATTTTCTGAATCTAATAGTCAAGGATTGAAGATATTAACTTAAGAAATCAGTATTTTATAAGCAATTGAAAAAAATGAAATTTGGAATTTGTTAATAATGACATATAAAAATGCATATAATAGTTTTTATGAAACTTCAGGTAATATGTAACAGATAATTGATATATATAGTACTTATAATTCAATTTCTGAATGTAATGATCAAGATTTGAAGATATTAACTTAAAAAATCAGTTTTTAATTCACATTTGAAAAAAAAGATCGTACAATCTTATGTGAAAATTAAGAAACACAACATGTTTAATATTGTTTATGAAATTGCAGGTGAATTTTTCTACATAATTGAAACAAACGGTATAAATTATGCATTTTCTGAATCTAATAGTCAAGGTTTGAAGATATTACCTTAAGAAATCAGTATTTTATAAGCATATGAAAAAAATGAAATTTGGAATTTGTTAATAATGACACATAAACGTGCTTAATATAGTTTTTATGAAACTTCAGGTAAAATGTAACAGATAATTGATATATATGGTACTTATAATTCAATTTCTGAATGTAATGATCAAGATTTGAAGATATTAACTAAAAAAATCAGTTTTTAATTCACATTTGAAAAAAAAGATCGTACAATCTTATGTGAAAATTAAGAAAAACAACATGGTTAATAGTGTTTTGAAATTGCAGGTGAATTTTTCTGCATGATTGAAACAAACTGTATAAATTATGCATTTTCTGAATCTAATAGTCAAGGATTGAAGATATTAACTTAAGAAATCAGTATTTTATAAGCATATGAAAAAAATGAAATTTGGAATTTGTTAATAATGACACATAAAAATGCATATAATAGTTTTTATGAAACTTCAGGTAATATGTAACAGATAATTGATATATATGGTACTTATAATTCAATTTCTGAATGTAATGATCAAGATTTGAAGATATTAACTAAAAAAATCAGTTTTTAATTCACATTTGAAAAAAAAAGATCATACAATCTTATGTTAAAATTAAGAAATAAAACATGTTTCATAGTGTTTATGAAATTGCAGGTGAATTTTTCTGCATAATTGAAACAAACGGTATAAATTATGCATTTTCTGAATCTAATAGTCAAGGATTGAAGATATTAACTTAAGAAATCGGTATTTTATAAGCATTTGAAAAAAATGAATTTTGGAATTTGTTAATAATGACACATAAAAATGCATATAATAGTTTTTATGAAACTTCAGGTAATATGTAACAGATAATTGATATATATGGTACTTATAATTCAATTTCTGAATGTAATGATCAAGATTTGAAGATATTAACTAAAAAAATCAGTTTTTAATTCACATTTGAAAAAAAAGATCTTACAATCTTATGTGAAAATTAAGAAAAACAACATGTTTAATAGTGTTTATGAAATTGCAGGTGAATTTTTCTGCATAATTGAAACAAACTGTATAAATTATGCATTTTCTGAATCTAATAGTCAAGGTTTGAAGATATTACCTTAAGAAATCAGTATTTTATAAGCATTTGAAAAAAATGAATTTTGGAATTTGTTAATAATGACACATAAAAATGCATATAATAGTTTTTATGAAACTTCAGGTAATATGTAACAGATAATTGATATATATGGTACTTATAATTCAATTTCTGAATGTAATGATCAAGATTTGAAGATATTAACTAAAAAAATCAGTTTTTAATTCACATTTGAAAAAAAAGATCTTACAATCTTATGTGAAAATTAAGAAAAACAACATGTTTAATAGTGTTTATGAAATTGCAGGTGAATTTTTCTGCATAATTGAAACAAACTGTATAAATTATGCATTTTCTGAATCTAATAGTCAAGGTTTGAAGATATTACCTTAAGAAATCAGTATTTTATAAGCATATGAAAAAAATGAAATTTGGAATTTGTTAATAATGACACATAAAAATGCATATAATAGTTTTTATGAAACTTCAGGTAATATGTAACAGATAATTGATATATATGGTACTTATAATTCAATTTCTGAATGTAATGATCAAGATTTGAAGATATTAACTTAAAAAATCAGTTTTTAATTCACATTTGAAAAAAAAGATCGTACAATCTTATGTGAAAATTAAGAAAAACAACATGTTTAATAGTGTTTATGAAATTGCAGGTGAATTTTTCTGCATAATTGAAACAAACGGTATAAATTATGCATTTTCTGAATCTAATAGTCAAGGATTGAAGATATTAACTTAAGAAATCGGTATTTTATAAGCATTTGAAAAAAATGAATTTTGGAATTTGTTAATAATGACACATAAAAATGCATATAATAGTTTTTATGAAACTTCAGGTAATATGTAACAGATAATTGATATATATGGTACTTATAATTCAATTTCTGAATGTAATGATCAAGATTTGAAGATATTAACTAAAAAAATCAGTTTTTAATTCACATTTGAAAAAAAAGATCTTACAATCTTATGTGAAAATTAAGAAAAACAACATGTTTAATAGTGTTTATGAAATTGCAGGTGAATTTTTCTGCATAATTGAAACAAACTGTATAAATTATGCATTTTCTGAATCTAATAGTCAAGGTTTGAAGATATTACCTTAAGAAATCAGTATTTTATAAGCATATGAAAAAAATGAAATTTGGAATTTGTTAATAATGACACATAAAAATGCATATAATAGTTTTTATGAAACTTCAGGTAATATGTAACAGATAATTGATATATATGGTACTTATAATTCAATTTCTGAATGTAATGATCAAGATTTGAAGATATTAACTAAAAAAATCAGTTTTTAATTCACATTTGAAAAAAAAGATCGTACAATCTAATGTGAAAATTAAGAAAAACAACATGTTTAATAGTGTTTATGAAATTGCAGGTGAATTTTTCTGCATAATTGAAACAAACGGTATAAATTATGCATTTTCTGAATCTAATAGTCAAGGATTGAAGATATTAACTTAAGAAATCGGTATTTTATAAGCATTTGAAAAAAATGAATTTTGGAATTTGTTAATAATGACACATAAAAATGCATATAATAGTTTTTATGAAACTTCAGGTAATATGTAACAGATAATTGATATATATGGTACTTATAATTCAATTTCTGAATGTAATGATCAAGATTTGAAGATATTAACTAAAAAAATCAGTTTTTAATTCACATTTGAAAAAAAAGATCTTACAATCTTATGTGAAAATTAAGAAAAACAACATGTTTAATAGTGTTTATGAAATTGCAGGTGAATTTTTCTGCATAATTGAAACAAACTGTATAAATTATGCATTTTCTGAATCTAATAGTCAAGGTTTGAAGATATTACCTTAAGAAATCAGTATTTTATAAGCATATGAAAAAAATGAAATTTGGAATTTGTTAATAATGACACATAAAAATGCATATAATAGTTTTTATGAAACTTCAGGTAATATGTAACAGATAATTGATATATATGGTACTTATAATTCAATTTCTGAATGTAATGATCAAGATTTGAAGATATTAACTAAAAAAATCAGTTTTTAATTCACATTTGAAAAAAAAGATCGTACAATCTAATGTGAAAATTAAGAAAAACAACATGTTTAATAGTGTTTATGAAATTGCAGGTGAATTTTTCTACATAATTGAAACAAACTGTATAAATTATGCATTTTCTGAATCTAATAGTCAAGGATTGAAGATATTAACTTAAGAAATCAGTATTTTATAAGCAATTGAAAAAAATGAAATTTGGAATTTGTTAATAATGACACATAAAAATGCATATAATAGTTTTTATGAAACTTCAGGTAATATGTAACAGATAATTGATATATATAGTACTTATAATTCAATTTCTGAATGTAATGATCAAGATTTGAAGATATTAACTTAAAAAATCAGTTTTTAATTCACATTTGAAAAAAAAGATCGTACAATCTTATGTGAAAATTAAGAAACACAACATGTTTAATATTGTTTATGAAATTGCAGGTGAATTTTTCTACATAATTGAAACAAACGGTATAAATTATGCATTTTCTGAATCTAATAGTCAAGGTTTGAAGATATTACCTTAAGAAATCAGTATTTTATAAGCATATGAAAAAAATGAAATTTGGAATTTGTTAATAATGACACATAAACGTGCTTAATATAGTTTTTATGAAACTTCAGGTAAAATGTAACAGATAATTGATATATATGGTACTTATAATTCAATTTCTGAATGTAATGATCAAGATTTGAAGATATTAACTAAAAAAATCAGTTTTTAATTCACATTTGAAAAAAAAGATCGTACAATCTTATGTGAAAATTAAGAAAAACAACATGGTTAATAGTGTTTTGAAATTGCAGGTGAATTTTTCTGCATGATTGAAACAAACTGTATAAATTATGCATTTTCTGAATCTAATAGTCAAGGATTGAAGATATTAACTTAAGAAATCGGTATTTTATAAGCATTTGAAAAAAATGAATTTTGGAATTTGTTAATAATGACACATAAAAATGCATATAATAGTTTTTATGAAACTTCAGGTAATATGTAACAGATAATTGATATATATGGTACTTATAATTCAATTTCTGAATGTAATGATCAAGATTTGAAGATATTAACTAAAAAAATCAGTTTTTAATTCACATTTGAAAAAAAAGATCTTACAATCTTATGTGAAAATTAAGAAAAACAACATGTTTAATAGTGTTTATGAAATTGCAGGTGAATTTTTCTGCATAATTGAAACAAACTGTATAAATTATGCATTTTCTGAATCTAATAGTCAAGGTTTGAAGATATTACCTTAAGAAATCAGTATTTTATAAGCATATGAAAAAAATGAAATTTGGAATTTGTTAATAATGACACATAAAAATGCATATAATAGTTTTTATGAAACTTCAGGTAATATGTAACAGATAATTGATATATATGGTACTTATAATTCAATTTCTGAATGTAATGATCAAGATTTGAAGATATTAACTAAAAAAATCAGTTTTTAATTCACATTTGAAAAAAAAGATCGTACAATCTAATGTGAAAATTAAGAAAAACAACATGTTTAATAGTGTTTATGAAATTGCAGGTGAATTTTTCTACATAATTGAAACAAACTGTATAAATTATGCATTTTCTGAATCTAATAGTCAAGGATTGAAGATATTAACTTAAGAAATCAGTATTTTATAAGCAATTGAAAAAAATGAAATTTGGAATTTGTTAATAATGACACATAAAAATGCATATAATAGTTTTTATGAAACTTCAGGTAATATGTAACAGATAATTGATATATATAGTACTTATAATTCAATTTCTGAATGTAATGATCAAGATTTGAAGATATTAACTTAAAAAATCAGTTTTTAATTCACATTTGAAAAAAAAGATCGTACAATCTTATGTGAAAATTAAGAAACACAACATGTTTAATATTGTTTATGAAATTGCAGGTGAATTTTTCTACATAATTGAAACAAACGGTATAAATTATGCATTTTCTGAATCTAATAGTCAAGGTTTGAAGATATTACCTTAAGAAATCAGTATTTTATAAGCATATGAAAAAAATGAAATTTGGAATTTGTTAATAATGACACATAAACGTGCTTAATATAGTTTTTATGAAACTTCAGGTAAAATGTAACAGATAATTGATATATATGGTACTTATAATTCAATTTCTGAATGTAATGATCAAGATTTGAAGATATTAACTAAAAAAATCAGTTTTTAATTCACATTTGAAAAAAAAGATCGTACAATCTTATGTGAAAATTAAGAAAAACAACATGGTTAATAGTGTTTTGAAATTGCAGGTGAATTTTTCTGCATGATTGAAACAAACTGTATAAATTATGCATTTTCTGAATCTAATAGTCAAGGATTGAAGATATTAACTTAAGAAATCAGTATTTTATAAGCATATGAAAAAAATGAAATTTGGAATTTGTTAATAATGACACATAAAAATGCATATAATAGTTTTTATGAAACTTCAGGTAATATGTAACGGATAATTGATATATATGGTACTTATAATTCAATTTCTGAATGTAATGATCAAGATTTGAAGATATTAACTAAAAAAATCAGTTTTTAATTCACATTTGAAAAAAAAAGATCATACAATCTTATGTTAAAATTAAGAAATAAAACATGTTTCATAGTGTTTATGAAATTGCAGGTGAATTTTTCTGCATAATTGAAACAAACGGTATAAATTATGCATTTTCTGAATCTAATAGTCAAGGATTGAAGATATTAACTTAAGAAATCGGTATTTTATAAGCATTTGAAAAAAATGAATTTTGGAATTTGTTAATAATGACACATAAAAATGCATATAATAGTTTTTATGAAACTTCAGGTAATATGTAACAGATAATTGATATATATGGTACTTATAATTCAATTTCTGAATGTAATGATCAAGATTTGAAGATATTAACTAAAAAAATCAGTTTTTAATTCACATTTGAAAAAAAAGATCTTACAATCTTATGTGAAAATTAAGAAAAACAACATGTTTAATAGTGTTTATGAAATTGCAGGTGAATTTTTCTGCATAATTGAAACAAACTGTATAAATTATGCATTTTCTGAATCTAATAGTCAAGGTTTGAAGATATTACCTTAAGAAATCAGTATTTTATAAGCATTTGAAAAAAATGAATTTTGGAATTTGTTAATAATGACACATAAAAATGCATATAATAGTTTTTATGAAACTTCAGGTAATATGTAACAGATAATTGATATATATGGTACTTATAATTCAATTTCTGAATGTAATGATCAAGATTTGAAGATATTAACTAAAAAAATCAGTTTTTAATTCACATTTGAAAAAAAAGATCTTACAATCTTATGTGAAAATTAAGAAAAACAACATGTTTAATAGTGTTTATGAAATTGCAGGTGAATTTTTCTGCATAATTGAAACAAACTGTATAAATTATGCATTTTCTGAATCTAATAGTCAAGGTTTGAAGATATTACCTTAAGAAATCAGTATTTTATAAGCATATGAAAAAAATGAAATTTGGAATTTGTTAATAATGACACATAAAAATGCATATAATAGTTTTTATGAAACTTCAGGTAATATGTAACAGATAATTGATATATATGGTACTTATAATTCAATTTCTGAATGTAATGATCAAGATTTGAAGATATTAACTAAAAAAATCAGTTTTTAATTCACATTTGAAAAAAAAGATCGTACAATCTAATGTGAAAATTAAGAAAAACAACATGTTTAATAGTGTTTATGAAATTGCAGGTGAATTTTTCTGCATAATTGAAACAAACGGTATAAATTATGCATTTTCTGAATCTAATAGTCAAGGATTGAAGATATTAACTTAAGAAATCGGTATTTTATAAGCATTTGAAAAAAATGAATTTTGGAATTTGTTAATAATGACACATAAAAATGCATATAATAGTTTTTATGAAACTTCAGGTAATATGTAACAGATAATTGATATATATGGTACTTATAATTCAATTTCTGAATGTAATGATCAAGATTTGAAGATATTAACTAAAAAAATCAGTTTTTAATTCACATTTGAAAAAAAAGATCTTACAATCTTATGTGAAAATTAAGAAAAACAACATGTTTAATAGTGTTTATGAAATTGCAGGTGAATTTTTCTGCATAATTGAAACAAACTGTATAAATTATGCATTTTCTGAATCTAATAGTCAAGGTTTGAAGATATTACCTTAAGAAATCAGTATTTTATAAGCATATGAAAAAAATGAAATTTGGAATTTGTTAATAATGACACATAAAAATGCATATAATAGTTTTTATGAAACTTCAGGTAATATGTAACAGATAATTGATATATATGGTACTTATAATTCAATTTCTGAATGTAATGATCAAGATTTGAAGATATTAACTAAAAAAATCAGTTTTTAATTCACATTTGAAAAAAAAGATCTTACAATCTTATGTGAAAATTAAGAAAAACAACATGTTTAATAGTGTTTATGAAATTGCAGGTGAATTTTTCTGCATAATTGAACAAACTGTATAAATTATGCATTTTCTGAATCTAATAGTCAAGGTTTGAAGATATTACCTTAAGAAATCAGTATTTTATAAGCATATGAAAAAAATGAAATTTGGAATTTGTTAATAATGACACATAAAAATGCATATAATAGTTTTTATGAAACTTCAGGTAATATGTAACAGATAATTGATATATATGGTACTTATAATTCAATTTCTGAATGTAATGATCAAAATTTGAAGATATTAACTAAAAAAATCAGTTTTTAATTCACATTTGAAAAAAAAGATCGTACAATCTAATGTGAAAATTAAGAAAAACAACATGTTTAATAGTGTTTATGAAATTGCAGGTGAATTTTTCTACATAATTGAAACAAACTGTATAAATTATGCATTTTCTGAATCTAATAGTCAAGGATTGAAGATATTAACTTAAGAAATCAGTATTTTATAAGCAATTGAAAAAAATGAAATTTGGAATTTGTTAATAATGACACATAAAAATGCATATAATAGTTTTTATGAAACTTCAGGTAATATGTAACAGATAATTGATATATATAGTACTTATAATTCAATTTCTGAATGTAATGATCAAGATTTGAAGATATTAACTTAAAAAATCAGTTTTTAATTCACATTTGAAAAAAAAGATCGTACAATCTTATGTGAAAATTAAGAAACACAACATGTTTAATATTGTTTATGAAATTGCAGGTGAATTTTTCTACATAATTGAAACAAACGGTATAAATTATGCATTTTCTGAATCTAATAGTCAAGGTTTGAAGATATTACCTTAAGAAATCAGTATTTTATAAGCATATGAAAAAAATGAAATTTGGAATTTGTTAATAATGACACATAAACGTGCTTAATATAGTTTTTATGAAACTTCAGGTAAAATGTAACAGATAATTGATATATATGGTACTTATAATTCAATTTCTGAATGTAATGATCAAGATTTGAAGATATTAACTAAAAAAATCAGTTTTTAATTCACATTTGAAAAAAAAGATCGTACAATTTTATGTGAAAATTAAGAAAAACAACATGGTTAATAGTGTTTTGAAATTGCAGGTGAATTTTTCTGCATGATTGAAACAAACTGTATAAATTATGCATTTTCTGAATCTAATAGTCAAGGATTGAAGATATTAACTTAAGAAATCAGTATTTTATAAGCATATGAAAAAAATGAAATTTGGAATTTGTTAATAATGACACATAAAAATGCATATAATAGTTTTTATGAAACTTCAGGTAATATGTAACAGATAATTGATATATATGGTACTTATAATTCAATTTCTGAATGTAATGATCAAGATTTGAAGATATTAACTAAAAAAATCAGTTTTTAATTCACATTTGAAAAAAAAAGATCATACAATCTTATGTTAAAATTAAGAAATAAAACATGTTTCATAGTGTTTATGAAATTGCAGGTGAATTTTTCTGCATAATTGAAACAAACGGTATAAATTATGCATTTTCTGAATCTAATAGTCAAGGATTGAAGATATTAACTTAAGAAATCGGTATTTTATAAGCATTTGAAAAAAATGAATTTTGGAATTTGTTAATAATGACACATAAAAATGCATATAATAGTTTTTATGAAACTTCAGGTAATATGTAACAGATAATTGATATATATGGTACTTATAATTCAATTTCTGAATGTAATGATCAAGATTTGAAGATATTAACTAAAAAAATCAGTTTTTAATTCACATTTGAAAAAAAAGATCTTACAATCTTATGTGAAAATTAAGAAAAACAACATGTTTAATAGTGTTTATGAAATTGCAGGTGAATTTTTCTGCATAATTGAAACAAACTGTATAAATTATGCATTTTCTGAATCTAATAGTCAAGGTTTGAAGATATTACCTTAAGAAATCAGTATTTTATAAGCATTTGAAAAAAATGAATTTTGGAATTTGTTAATAATGACACATAAAAATGCATATAATAGTTTTTATGAAACTTCAGGTAATATGTAACAGATAATTGATATATATGGTACTTATAATTCAATTTCTGAATGTAATGATCAAGATTTGAAGATATTAACTAAAAAAATCAGTTTTTAATTCACATTTGAAAAAAAAGATCTTACAATCTTATGTGAAAATTAAGAAAAACAACATGTTTAATAGTGTTTATGAAATTGCAGGTGAATTTTTCTGCATAATTGAAACAAACTGTATAAATTATGCATTTTCTGAATCTAATAGTCAAGGTTTGAAGATATTTACTTAAGAAATCAGTATTTTATAAGCAATTGAAAAAAATGAAATTTGGAATTTGTTAATAATGACACATAAAAATGCATATAATAGTTTTTATGAAACTTCAGGTAATATGTAACAGATAATTGATATATATGGTACTTATAATTCAATTTCTGAATGTAATGATCAAGATTTGAAGATATTAACTTAAAAAATCAGTTTTTAATTGACATTTGAAAAAAATGATCGTACAATCTTATGTTAAAATTAAGAAAAACAACATGTTTAATAGTGTTTATGATATTGCAGGTGAATTTTTCTGCATAATTGAAACAAACGGTATTAATTATGCATTTTCTGTATCTAATAGTCAAGGTTTGAAGATATTAACTTAAGAAATCAGTATTTTATAAGCATATGAAAAAAATGAAATTTGGAATTTGTTAATTATGACACATAAAAATGCATATTATAGTTTTTATGAAATATCAGGTGTAATTTTTCATTTTCTGAAGCTAATGGTTAGAGATTTCAAGAGATTAGTATAATATTTGAGTGTTTCATAAGCATTTATAACTATGAATTTTATATATTTTTCAAAATTGTCATATATTAGATTGTATTATTGCGGTCTTCAATTCAGATATTATATTTTAACAAATTTATAGGGAATCGATTGTGAGAATTTAATTCTTTAAATGTTATTTAAAATTGCACTTATGAGAAATAATGTTTTTATTTATTATTTTTCCATCCCTGATGTTTATAAGCCAATTATGAATTATTTATTGGTTTTCATTTTTAATGAAAATATGTGAGGAGATGTTTGATGGAAAATATGATAGTTTATTTACTGGTGTCGTAATTGAATCATTATCTTACCCAAACGACTACTATTCAAAATGTATTAATTAATAAACTTTTGTGAAATGGCGGTAGACTGTTTATCATTACTACGCACGGTTACATTAGTGAACTTGGAATATGTAAACTGGACACACATAGTGACATGTACAAAAAGATTACTTAAAATTAACTTAATATTAGCTACTGATTAAATCCCAAAGCGGCAACGAGAACACTTTGTATGATGTTGATACTGGACAATTCTCAGGCATGGATGATATCCGTCGTTATAATGACAGGACACACAACAACCGTCTCCGGTCCCACTTTAGAAAGCATATCCAATATATTGGGTAAATAATGTATCATTGCTGGATCATTCCTGAAAAAACACGTAAACAACAGTAGTTCTTTCGACATTGTTTTTTTCCTAATTCTATTGGTATTCTTATAGGACATTTAACTTACTCTGTTGAACAATATCTTTTGATTTTTGTAACCATAAAAGTTTAGCCATCTACCGGATACGAATACCAAACTACCAACCATCATCATATTCATTTTTCACAAAAATCCTGATAGGTTCCCTATCTATAAAATCTCCTACAGTGGCGTATTTACGGAGCGGTGATATGTGGGATAGATTCCCCTCCCTTGAACTTTTTTTGTAATAGGCATTTGTATCATTTTCTGTTTTTCTCAAAATTATATTACTTTTAAGTATGTCTGTTTTTTAAATGTTCTAGTCGTTGTTAATTGTACAGCTCTGATATACTAATAGCCACAAGTCGTGGGTGATATATGCGATTAACGGTCAACAAATACATATACCTATATAGTATAAGGTGTATTGTAATTATTATTTCTGCCAATTATTTTTCATGGAAAGTGTTTTTAATAAACCCGATAAGCAGTCTCTAAATAAAACAAAATTACTATAAAGACCAAGCATTTACTTAGGGCGGGTTTATTTAAAAAAAATTTGTTATTAGCTGATAAAAGGACTAGTGTATGATATCGTGATTCGTGAATACTGTGAACAGTAGATATTCTGGTACGGTCGTCATTCCAAGTACTGACTTTCACACTTTATTTTCTTATTTTATTACAAATAAAAGACTTTGAAGAAGATTAAGTTTTACATAAGCAATAGTTTGACAGAAATAAATATTTTATCAATTCTCCTGTTTAATATTGAAATATATTTATAAGCCAGTAATTATTATATACCTGGTTTATTAGAACCGGCTTAATGGTTTGACTTTATTGGTATGTCTCCGGTCGATACAAATCATGCCATATGAGATTATCGATGAACCGAGTATCCAAATATATAGTAAAGTAGATTTTGTATTATAATTAATGTTAACTACTCAATTGAAAGAATGAATCTGATAGAAATATTCTTTATTAATTCAAACGACATAAACATAACGCACACCAGACAGCAGAACCGGACACACGGGCAACAACCAAGTAGTAGTATGCACGACACAAGTACAACTATCGCACATATCGGCGAACGCATCCTACTGGCTCAGATGTTATCACTCGGCCGTGTTGGACCACTATTCTCACCAACGGAACGTGATGATAGTACATATAAAATTGTAATAGTCTTAACGAATTGAGTTTTACAATAACAACTAATTGGACATGACAATTTAAAACAATAAATGTACAAATGAACATACAATTCAAAACAATTAAACAATAAATAAGTATTAGTCATACAACATATCATGAACTAATATAATAAAAACGAGGTAATCACATAAGAATTAATAAACGGATAAAATGTAACATATAGTTGTTAAAAACGGTAATAATAAATCATTTTCAGAAATTAAAGTTCAAGATTTGAAGATATTAATTTAAGAAATCAATATTTTATAAGCATTTGAGAAAAAGATTTTACAATATTTCCTCAAAATTAAGAAATAAAACATGTTTAATAGTGTTTATGAAATTGCAGGTGAATTTTTCTGCATAATTGAAACAAACTGTATAAATTATGCATTTTTTGAATCTAATAGTCAAGGATTGAAGATATTAAATTAAGAAATCAGTATTTTATAAGCATATGAAAAAAATGAAATTTGGAATTTGTTAATAATGACACATAAACGTGCTTAATATAGTTTTTATGAAACTTCAGGTAAAATGTAACAGATAATTGATATATATGGTACTTATAATTCAATTTCTGAATGTAATGATCAAGATTTGAAGATATTAACTAAAAAAATCAGTTTTTAATTCACATTTGAAAAAAAAGATCGTACAATCTTATGTGAAAATTAAGAAAAACAACATGGTTAATAGTGTTTTGAAATTGCAGGTGAATTTTTCTGCATAATTGAAACAAACTGTATAAATTATGCATTTTCTGAATCTAATAGTCAAGGATTGAAGATATTAACTTAAGAAATCAGTATTTTATAAGCATATGAAAAAAATGAAATTTGGAATTTGTTAATAATGACACATAAAAATGCATATAATAGTTTTTATGAAACTTCAGGTAAAATGTAACAGATAATTGATATATATGTTACTTATAATTCAATTTCTGAATGTAATGATCAAGATTTGAAGATATTAACTAAAAAAATCAGTTTTTAATTCACATTTGAAAAAAAAGATCGTACAATCTTATGTGAAAATTAAGAAAAACAACATGGTTAATAGTAATTTGAAATTGCAGGTGAATTTTTCTGCATAATTGAAACAAACTGTATAAATTATGCATTTTCTGAATCTAATAGTCAAGGATTGAAGATATTAACTTAAGAAATCAGTATTTTATAAGCATATGAAAAAAATGAAATTTGGAATTTGTTAATAATGACACATAAAAATGCATATAATAGTTTTTATGAAACTTCAGGTAATATGTTACAGATAATTGATATATATGGTACTTATAATTCAATTTCTGAATGTAATGATCAAGATTTGAAGATATTAACTTAAAAAATCAGTTTTTAATTCACATTTGAAAAAAAAGATCGTACAATCTTATGTGAAAATTAAGAAACACAACATGTTTAATATTGTTTATGAAATTGCAGGTGAATTTTTCTACATAATTGAAACAAACGGTATAAATTATGCATTTTCTGAATCTAATAGTCAAGGTTTGAAGATATTACCTTAAGAAATCAGTATTTTATAAGCATATGAAAAAAATGAAATTTGGAATTTGTTAATAATGACACATAAACGTGCTTAATATAGTTTTTATGTAACTTCAGGTAAAATGTAACAGATAATTGATATATATGGTACTTATAATTCAATTTCTGAATGTAATGATCAAGATTTGAAGATATTAACTTAAAAAATCAGTTTTTAATTCACATTTGAAAAAAGAAGATCATACAATCTTATGTTAAAATTAAGAAATAAAACATGTTTAATAGTGTTTATGAAATTGCAGGTGAATTTTTCTGCATAATTGAAACAAACTGTATAAATTATGCATTTTCTGAATCTAATAGTCAAGGATTGAAGATATTAACTTAAGAAATCAGTATTTTATAAGCAATTGAAAAAAATGAAATTTGGAATTTGTTAATAATGACACATAAAAATGCATATAATAGTTTTTATGAAACTTCAGGTAATATGTAACAGATAATTGATATATATGGTACTTATAATTCAATTTCTGAATGTAATGATCAAGATTTGAAGATATTAACTTAAAAAATCAGTTTTTAATTCACATTTGAAAAAAAAAGATCATACAATCTTATGTTAAAATTAAGAAATAAAACATGTTTCATAGTGTTTATGAAATTGCAGGTGAATTTTTCTGCATAATTGAAACAAACTGTATAAATTATGCATTTTCTGAATCTAATAGTCAAGGTTTGAAGATATTTACTTAAGAAATCAGTATTTTATAAGCAATTGAAAAAAATGAAATTTGGAATTTGTTAATAATGACACATAAAAATGCATATAATAGTTTTTATGAAACTTCAGGTAATATGTAACAGATAATTGATATATATGGTACTTATAATTCAATTTCTGAATGTAATGATCAAGATTTGAAGATATTAACTTAAAAAATCAGTTTTTAATTGACATTTGAAAAAAATGATCGTACAATCTTATGTTAAAATTAAGAAAAACAACATGTTTAATAGTGTTTATGATATTGCAGGTGAATTTTTCTGCATAATTGAAACAAACGGTATTAATTATGCATTTTCTGTATCTAATAGTCAAGGTTTGAAGATATTAACTTAAGAAATCAGTATTTTATAAGCATATGAAAAAAATGAAATTTGGAATTTGTTAATTATGACACATAAAAATGCATATTATAGTTTTTATGAAATATCAGGTGTAATTTTTCATTTTCTGAAGCTAATGGTTAGAGATTTCAAGAGATTAGTATAATATTTGAGTGTTTCATAAGCATTTATAACTATGAATTTTATATATTTTTCAAAATTGTCATATATTAGATTGTATTATTGCGGTCTTCAATTCAGATATTATATTTTAACAAATTTATAGGGAATCGATTGTGAGAATTTAATTCTTTAAATGTTATTTAAAATTGCACTTATGAGAAATAATGTTTTTATTTATTATTTTTCCATCCCTGATGTTTATAAGCCAATTATGAATTATTTATTGGTTTTCATTTTTAATGAAAATATGTGAGGAGATGTTTGATGGAAAATATGATAGTTTATTTACTGGTGTCGTAATTGAATCATTATCTTACCCAAACGACTACTATTCAAAATGTATTAATTAATAAACTTTTGTGAAATGGCGGTAGACTGTTTATCATTACTACGCACGGTTACATTAGTGAACTTGGAATATGTAAACTGGACACACATAGTGACATGTACAAAAAGATTACTTAAAATTAACTTAATATTAGCTACTGATTAAATCCCAAAGCGGCAACGAGAACACTTTGTATGATGTTGATACTGGACAATTCTCAGGCATGGATGATATCCGTCGTTATAATGACAGGACACACAACAACCGTCTCCGGTCCCACTTTAGAAAGCATATCCAATATATTGGGTAAATAATGTATCATTGCTGGATCATTCCTGAAAAAACACGTAAACAACAGTAGTTCTTTCGACATTGTTTTTTTCCTAATTCTATTGGTATTCTTATAGGACATTTAACTTACTCTGTTGAACAATATCTTTTGATTTTTGTAACCATAAAAGTTTAGCCATCTACCGGATACGAATACCAAACTACCAACCATCATCATATTCATTTTTCACAAAAATCCTGATAGGTTCCCTATCTATAAAATCTCCTACAGTGGCGTATTTACGGAGCGGTGATATGTGGGATAGATTCCCCTCCCTTGAACTTTTTTTGTAATAGGCATTTGTATCATTTTCTGTTTTTCTCAAAATTATATTACTTTTAAGTATGTCTGTTTTTTAAATGTTCTAGTCGTTGTTAATTGTACAGCTCTGATATACTAATAGCCACAAGTCGTGGGTGATATATGCGATTAACGGTCAACAAATACATATACCTATATAGTATAAGGTGTATTGTAATTATTATTTCTGCCAATTATTTTTCATGGAAAGTGTTTTTAATAAACCCGATAAGCAGTCTCTAAATAAAACAAAATTACTATAAAGACCAAGCATTTACTTAGGGCGGGTTTATTTAAAAAAAATTTGTTATTAGCTGATAAAAGGACTAGTGTATGATATCGTGATTCGTGAATACTGTGAACAGTAGATATTCTGGTACGGTCGTCATTCCAAGTACTGACTTTCACACTTTATTTTCTTATTTTATTACAAATAAAAGACTTTGAAGAAGATTAAGTTTTACATAAGCAATAGTTTGACAGAAATAAATATTTTATCAATTCTCCTGTTTAATATTGAAATATATTTATAAGCCAGTAATTATTATATACCTGGTTTATTAGAACCGGCTTAATGGTTTGACTTTATTGGTATGTCTCCGGTCGATACAAATCATGCCATATGAGATTATCGATGAACCGAGTATCCAAATATATAGTAAAGTAGATTTTGTATTATAATTAATGTTAACTACTCAATTGAAAGAATGAATCTGATAGAAATATTCTTTATTAATTCAAACGACATAAACATAACGCACACCAGACAGCAGAACCGGACACACGGGCAACAACCAAGTAGTAGTATGCACGACACAAGTACAACTATCGCACATATCGGCGAACGCATCCTACTGGCTCAGATGTTATCACTCGGCCGTGTTGGACCACTATTCTCACCAACGGAACGTGATGATAGTACATATAAAATTGTAATAGTCTTAACGAATTGAGTTTTACAATAACAACTAATTGGACATGACAATTTAAAACAATAAATGTACAAATGAACATACAATTCAAAACAATTAAACAATAAATAAGTATTAGTCATACAACATATCATGAACTAATATAATAAAAACGAGGTAATCACATAAGAATTAATAAACGGATAAAATGTAACATATAGTTGTTAAAAACGGTAATAATAAATCATTTTCAGAAATTAAAGTTCAAGATTTGAAGATATTAATTTAAGAAATCAATATTTTATAAGCATTTGAGAAAAAGATTTTACAATATTTCCTCAAAATTAAGAAATAAAACATGTTTAATAGTGTTTATGAAATTGCAGGTGAATTTTTCTGCATAATTGAAACAAACTGTATAAATTATGCATTTTCTGAATCTAATAGTCAAGGATTGAAGATATTAACTTAAGAAATCAGTATTTTATAAGCATATGAAAAAAATGAAATTTGGAATTTGTTAATAATGACACATAAAAATGCATATAATAGTTTTTATGAAACTTCAGGTAAAATGTAACAGATAATTGATATATATGTTACTTATAATTCAATTTCTGAATGTAATGATCAAGATTTGAAGATATTAACTAAAAAAATCAGTTTTTAATTCACATTTGAAAAAAAAGATCGTACAATCTTATGTGAAAATTAAGAAAAACAACATGGTTAATAGTAATTTGAAATTGCAGGTGAATTTTTCTGCATAATTGAAACAAAATGTATAAATTATGCATTTTCTGAATCTAATAGTCAAGGATTGAAGATATTAACTTAAGAAATCAGTATTTTATAAGCATATGAAAAAAATGAAATTTGGAATTTGTTAATAATGACACATAAAAATGCATATAATAGTTTTTATGAAACTTCAGGTAATATGTAACAGATAATTGATATATATGGTACTTATAATTCAATTTCTGAATGTAATGATCAAGATTTGAAGATATTAACTTAAAAAATCAGTTTTAAATTCACATTTGAAAAAAAAGATCGTACAATCTTATGTGAAAATTAAGAAACACAACATGTTTAATATTGTTTATGAAATTGCAGGTGAATTTTTCTACATAATTGAAACAAACGGTATAAATTATGCATTTTCTGAATCTAATAGTCAAGGTTTGAAGATATTACCTTAAGAAATCAGTATTTTATAAGCATATGAAAAAAATGAAATTTGGAATTTGTTAATAATGACACATAAAAATGCATATAATAGTTTTTATGAAACTTCAGGTAATATGTAACAGATAATTGATATATATGGTACTTATAATTCAATTTCTGAATGTAATGATCAAGATTTGAAGATATTAACTTAAAAAATCAGTTTTTAATTCACATTTGAAAAAAAAACATCATACAATCTTATGTTAAAATTAAGAAATAAAACATGTTTCATAGTGTTTATGAAATTGCAGGTGAATTTTTCTGCATAATTGAAACAAACTGTATAAATTATGCATTTTCTGAATCTAATAGTCAAGGTTTGAAGATATTTACTTAAGAAATCAGTATTTTATAAGCAATTGAAAAAAATGAAATTTGGAATTTGTTAATAATGACACATAAAAATGCATATAATAGTTTTTATGAAACTTCAGGTAATATGTAACAGATAATTGATATATATGGTACTTATAATTCAATTTCTGAATGTAATGATCAAGATTTGAAGATATTAACTTAAAAAATCAGTTTTTAATTGACATTTGAAAAAAATGATCGTACAATCTTATGTTAAAATTAAGAAAAACAACATGTTTAATAGTGTTTATGATATTGCAGGTGAATTTTTCTGCATAATTGAAACAAACGGTATTAATTATGCATTTTCTGTATCTAATAGTCAAGGTTTGAAGATATTAACTTAAGAAATCAGTATTTTATAAGCATATGAAAAAAATGAAATTTGGAATTTGTTAATTATGACACATAAAAATGCATATTATAGTTTTTATGAAATATCAGGTGTAATTTTTCATTTTCTGAAGCTAATGGTTAGAGATTTCAAGAGATTAGTATAATATTTGAGTGTTTCATAAGCATTTATAACTATGAATTTTATATATTTTTCAAAATTGTCATATATTAGATTGTATTATTGCGGTCTTCAATTCAGATATTATATTTTAACAAATTTATAGGGAATCGATTGTGAGAATTTAATTCTTTAAATGTTATTTAAAATTGCACTTATGAGAAATAATGTTTTTATTTATTATTTTTCCATCCCTGATGTTTATAAGCCAATTATGAATTATTTATTGGTTTTCATTTTTAATGAAAATATGTGAGGAGATGTTTGATGGAAAATATGATAGTTTATTTACTGGTGTCGTAATTGAATCATTATCTTACCCAAACGACTACTATTCAAAATGTATTAATTAATAAACTTTTGTGAAATGGCGGTAGACTGTTTATCATTACTACGCACGGTTACATTAGTGAACTTGGAATATGTAAACTGGACACACATAGTGACATGTACAAAAAGATTACTTAAAATTAACTTAATATTAGCTACTGATTAAATCCCAAAGCGGCAACGAGAACACTTTGTATGATGTTGATACTGGACAATTCTCAGGCATGGATGATATCCGTCGTTATAATGACAGGACACACAACAACCGTCTCCGGTCCCACTTTAGAAAGCATATCCAATATATTGGGTAAATAATGTATCATTGCTGGATCATTCCTGAAAAAACACGTAAACAACAGTAGTTCTTTCGACATTGTTTTTTTCCTAATTCTATTGGTATTCTTATAGGACATTTAACTTACTCTGTTGAACAATATCTTTTGATTTTTGTAACCATAAAAGTTTAGCCATCTACCGGATACGAATACCAAACTACCAACCATCATCATATTCATTTTTCACAAAAATCCTGATAGGTTCCCTATCTATAAAATCTCCTACAGTGGCGTATTTACGGAGCGGTGATATGTGGGATAGATTCCCCTCCCTTGAACTTTTTTTGTAATAGGCATTTGTATCATTTTCTGTTTTTCTCAAAATTATATTACTTTTAAGTATGTCTGTTTTTTAAATGTTCTAGTCGTTGTTAATTGTACAGCTCTGATATACTAATAGCCACAAGTCGTGGGTGATATATGCGATTAACGGTCAACAAATACATATACCTATATAGTATAAGGTGTATTGTAATTATTATTTCTGCCAATTATTTTTCATGGAAAGTGTTTTTAATAAACCCGATAAGCAGTCTCTAAATAAAACAAAATTACTATAAAGACCAAGCATTTACTTAGGGCGGGTTTATTTAAAAAAAATTTGTTATTAGCTGATAAAAGGACTAGTGTATGATATCGTGATTCGTGAATACTGTGAACAGTAGATATTCTGGTACGGTCGTCATTCCAAGTACTGACTTTCACACTTTATTTTCTTATTTTATTACAAATAAAAGACTTTGAAGAAGATTAAGTTTTACATAAGCAATAGTTTGACAGAAATAAATATTTTATCAATTCTCCTGTTTAATATTGAAATATATTTATAAGCCAGTAATTATTATATACCTGGTTTATTAGAACCGGCTTAATGGTTTGACTTTATTGGTATGTCTCCGGTCGATACAAATCATGCCATATGAGATTATCGATGAACCGAGTATCCAAATATATAGTAAAGTAGATTTTGTATTATAATTAATGTTAACTACTCAATTGAAAGAATGAATCTGATAGAAATATTCTTTATTAATTCAAACGACATAAACATAACGCACACCAGACAGCAGAACCGGACACACGGGCAACAACCAAGTAGTAGTATGCACGACACAAGTACAACTATCGCACATATCGGCGAACGCATCCTACTGGCTCAGATGTTATCACTCGGCCGTGTTGGACCACTATTCTCACCAACGGAACGTGATGATAGTACATATAAAATTGTAATAGTCTTAACGAATTGAGTTTTACAATAACAACTAATTGGACATGACAATTTAAAACAATAAATGTACAAATGAACATACAATTCAAAACAATTAAACAATAAATAAGTATTAGTCATACAACATATCATGAACTAATATAATAAAAACGAGGTAATCACATAAGAATTAATAAACGGATAAAATGTAACATATAGTTGTTAAAAACGGTAATAATAAATCATTTTCAGAAATTAAAGTTCAAGATTTGAAGATATTAATTTAAGAAATCAATATTTTATAAGCATTTGAGAAAAAGATTTTACAATATTTCCTCAAAATTAAGAAATAAAACATGTTTAATAGTGTTTATGAAATTGCAGGTGAATTTTTCTGCATAATTGAAACAAACTGTATAAATTATGCATTTTCTGAATCTAATAGTCAAGGATTGAAGATATTAACTTAAGAAATCAGTATTTTATAAGCATATGAAAAAAATGAAATTTGGAATTTGTTAATAATGACACATAAAAATGCATATAATAGTTTTTATGAAACTTCAGGTAAAATGTAACAGATAATTGATATATATGTTACTTATAATTCAATTTCTGAATGTAATGATCAAGATTTGAAGATATTAACTAAAAAAATCAGTTTTTAATTCACATTTGAAAAAAAAGATCGTACAATCTTATGTGAAAATTAAGAAAAACAACATGGTTAATAGTAATTTGAAATTGCAGGTGAATTTTTCTGCATAATTGAAACAAAATGTATAAATTATGCATTTTCTGAATCTAATAGTCAAGGATTGAAGATATTAACTTAAGAAATCAGTATTTTATAAGCATATGAAAAAAATGAAATTTGGAATTTGTTAATAATGACACATAAAAATGCATATAATAGTTTTTATGAAACTTCAGGTAATATGTAACAGATAATTGATATATATGGTACTTATAATTCAATTTCTGAATGTAATGATCAAGATTTGAAGATATTAACTTAAAAAATCAGTTTTTAATTCACATTTGAAAAAAAAACATCATACAATCTTATGTTAAAATTAAGAAATAAAACATGTTTCATAGTGTTTATGAAATTGCAGGTGAATTTTTCTGCATAATTGAAACAAACTGTATAAATTATGCATTTTCTGAATCTAATAGTCAAGGTTTGAAGATATTTACTTAAGAAATCAGTATTTTATAAGCAATTGAAAAAAATGAAATTTGGAATTTGTTAATAATGACACATAAAAATGCATATAATAGTTTTTATGAAACTTCAGGTAATATGTAACAGATAATTGATATATATGGTACTTATAATTCAATTTCTGAATGTAATGATCAAGATTTGAAGATATTAACTTAAAAAATCAGTTTTTAATTGACATTTGAAAAAAATGATCGTACAATCTTATGTTAAAATTAAGAAAAACAACATGTTTAATAGTGTTTATGATATTGCAGGTGAATTTTTCTGCATAATTGAAACAAACGGTATTAATTATGCATTTTCTGTATCTAATAGTCAAGGTTTGAAGATATTAACTTAAGAAATCAGTATTTTATAAGCATATGAAAAAAATGAAATTTGGAATTTGTTAATTATGACACATAAAAATGCATATTATAGTTTTTATGAAATATCAGGTGTAATTTTTCATTTTCTGAAGCTAATGGTTAGAGATTTCAAGAGATTAGTATAATATTTGAGTGTTTCATAAGCATTTATAACTATGAATTTTATATATTTTTCAAAATTGTCATATATTAGATTGTATTATTGCGGTCTTCAATTCAGATATTATATTTTAACAAATTTATAGGGAATCGATTGTGAGAATTTAATTCTTTAAATGTTATTTAAAATTGCACTTATGAGAAATAATGTTTTTATTTATTATTTTTCCATCCCTGATGTTTATAAGCCAATTATGAATTATTTATTGGTTTTCATTTTTAATGAAAATATGTGAGGAGATGTTTGATGGAAAATATGATAGTTTATTTACTGGTGTCGTAATTGAATCATTATCTTACCCAAACGACTACTATTCAAAATGTATTAATTAATAAACTTTTGTGAAATGGCGGTAGACTGTTTATCATTACTACGCACGGTTACATTAGTGAACTTGGAATATGTAAACTGGACACACATAGTGACATGTACAAAAAGATTACTTAAAATTAACTTAATATTAGCTACTGATTAAATCCCAAAGCGGCAACGAGAACACTTTGTATGATGTTGATACTGGACAATTCTCAGGCATGGATGATATCCGTCGTTATAATGACAGGACACACAACAACCGTCTCCGGTCCCACTTTAGAAAGCATATCCAATATATTGGGTAAATAATGTATCATTGCTGGATCATTCCTGAAAAAACACGTAAACAACAGTAGTTCTTTCGACATTGTTTTTTTCCTAATTCTATTGGTATTCTTATAGGACATTTAACTTACTCTGTTGAACAATATCTTTTGATTTTTGTAACCATAAAAGTTTAGCCATCTACCGGATACGAATACCAAACTACCAACCATCATCATATTCATTTTTCACAAAAATCCTGATAGGTTCCCTATCTATAAAATCTCCTACAGTGGCGTATTTACGGAGCGGTGATATGTGGGATAGATTCCCCTCCCTTGAACTTTTTTTGTAATAGGCATTTGTATCATTTTCTGTTTTTCTCAAAATTATATTACTTTTAAGTATGTCTGTTTTTTAAATGTTCTAGTCGTTGTTAATTGTACAGCTCTGATATACTAATAGCCACAAGTCGTGGGTGATATATGCGATTAACGGTCAACAAATACATATACCTATATAGTATAAGGTGTATTGTAATTATTATTTCTGCCAATTATTTTTCATGGAAAGTGTTTTTAATAAACCCGATAAGCAGTCTCTAAATAAAACAAAATTACTATAAAGACCAAGCATTTACTTAGGGCGGGTTTATTTAAAAAAAATTTGTTATTAGCTGATAAAAGGACTAGTGTATGATATCGTGATTCGTGAATACTGTGAACAGTAGATATTCTGGTACGGTCGTCATTCCAAGTACTGACTTTCACACTTTATTTTCTTATTTTATTACAAATAAAAGACTTTGAAGAAGATTAAGTTTTACATAAGCAATAGTTTGACAGAAATAAATATTTTATCAATTCTCCTGTTTAATATTGAAATATATTTATAAGCCAGTAATTATTATATACCTGGTTTATTAGAACCGGCTTAATGGTTTGACTTTATTGGTATGTCTCCGGTCGATACAAATCATGCCATATGAGATTATCGATGAACCGAGTATCCAAATATATAGTAAAGTAGATTTTGTATTATAATTAATGTTAACTACTCAATTGAAAGAATGAATCTGATAGAAATATTCTTTATTAATTCAAACGACATAAACATAACGCACACCAGACAGCAGAACCGGACACACGGGCAACAACCAAGTAGTAGTATGCACGACACAAGTACAACTATCGCACATATCGGCGAACGCATCCTACTGGCTCAGATGTTATCACTCGGCCGTGTTGGACCACTATTCTCACCAACGGAACGTGATGATAGTACATATAAAATTGTAATAGTCTTAACGAATTGAGTTTTACAATAACAACTAATTGGACATGACAATTTAAAACAATAAATGTACAAATGAACATACAATTCAAAACAATTAAACAATAAATAAGTATTAGTCATACAACATATCATGAACTAATATAATAAAAACGAGGTAATCACATAAGAATTAATAAACGGATAAAATGTAACATATAGTTGTTAAAAACGGTAATAATAAATCATTTTCAGAAATTAAAGTTCAAGATTTGAAGATATTAATTTAAGAAATCAATATTTTATAAGCATTTGAGAAAAAGATTTTACAATATTTCCTCAAAATTAAGAAATAAAACATGTTTAATAGTGTTTATGAAATTGCAGGTGAATTTTTCTGCATAATTGAAACAAACTGTATAAATTATGCATTTTCTGAATCTAATAGTCAAGGATTGAAGATATTAACTTAAGAAATCAGTATTTTATAAGCATATGAAAAAAATGAAATTTGGAATTTGTTAATAATGACACATAAAAATGCATATAATAGTTTTTATGAAACTTCAGGTAAAATGTAACAGATAATTGATATATATGTTACTTATAATTCAATTTCTGAATGTAATGATCAAGATTTGAAGATATTAACTAAAAAAATCAGTTTTTAATTCACATTTGAAAAAAAAGATCGTACAATCTTATGTGAAAATTAAGAAAAACAACATGGTTAATAGTAATTTGAAATTGCAGGTGAATTTTTCTGCATAATTGAAACAAAATGTATAAATTATGCATTTTCTGAATCTAATAGTCAAGGATTGAAGATATTAACTTAAGAAATCAGTATTTTATAAGCATATGAAAAAAATGAAATTTGGAATTTGTTAATAATGACACATAAAAATGCATATAATAGTTTTTATGAAACTTCAGGTAATATGTAACAGATAATTGATATATATGGTACTTATAATTCAATTTCTGAATGTAATGATCAAGATTTGAAGATATTAACTTAAAAAATCAGTTTTTAATTCACATTTGAAAAAAAAGATCGTACAATCTTATGTGAAAATTAAGAAACACAACATGTTTAATATTGTTTATGAAATTGCAGGTGAATTTTTCTACATAATTGAAACAAACGGTATAAATTATGCATTTTCTGAATCTAATAGTCAAGGTTTGAAGATATTACCTTAAGAAATCAGTATTTTATAAGCATATGAAAAAAATGAAATTTGGAATTTGTTAATAATGACACATAAAAATGCATATAATAGTTTTTATGAAACTTCAGGTAATATGTAACAGATAATTGATATATATGGTACTTATAATTCAATTTCTGAATGTAATGATCAAGATTTGAAGATATTAACTTAAAAAATCAGTTTTTAATTCACATTTGAAAAAAGAAGATCATACAATCTTATGTTAAAATTAAGAAATAAAACATGTTTAATAGTGTTTATGAAATTGCAGGTGAATTTTTCTGCATAATTGAAACAAACTGTATAAATTATGCATTTTCTGAATCTAATAGTCAAGGATTGAAGATATTAACTTAAGAAATCAGTATTTTATAAGCAATTGAAAAAAATGAAATTTGGAATTTGTTAATAATGACACATAAAAATGCATATAATAGTTTTTATGAAACTTCAGGTAATATGTAACAGATAATTGATATATATGGTACTTATAATTCAATTTCTGAATGTAATGATCAAGATTTGAAGATATTAACTTAAAAAATCAGTTTTTAATTCACATTTGAAAAAAAAGATCGTACAATCTTATGTGAAAATTAAGAAACACAACATGTTTAATATTGTTTATGAAATTGCAGGTGAATTTTTCTACATAATTGAAACAAACGGTATAAATTATGCATTTTCTGAATCTAATAGTCAAGGTTTGAAGATATTACCTTAAGAAATCAGTATTTTATAAGCATATGAAAAAAATGAAATTTGGAATTTGTTAATAATGACACATAAAAATGCATATAATAGTTTTTATGAAACTTCAGGTAATATGTAACAGATAATTGATATATATGGTACTTATAATTCAATTTCTGAATGTAATGATCAAGATTTGAAGATATTAACTTAAAAAATCAGTTTTTAATTCACATTTGAAAAAAGAAGATCATACAATCTTATGTTAAAATTAAGAAATAAAACATGTTTAATAGTGTTTATGAAATTGCAGGTGAATTTTTCTGCATAATTGAAACAAACTGTATAAATTATGCATTTTCTGAATCTAATAGTCAAGGATTGAAGATATTAACTTAAGAAATCAGTATTTTATAAGCAATTGAAAAAAATGAAATTTGGAATTTGTTAATAATGACACATAAAAATGCATATAATAGTTTTTATGAAACTTCAGGTAATATGTAACAGATAATTGATATATATGGTACTTATAATTCAATTTCTGAATGTAATGATCAAGATTTGAAGATATTAACTTAAAAAATCAGTTTTTAATTCACATTTGAAAAAAAAAGATCATACAATCTTATGTTAAAATTAAGAAATAAAACATGTTTCATAGTGTTTATGAAATTGCAGGTGAATTTTTCTGCATAATTGAAACAAACTGTATAAATTATGCATTTTCTGAATCTAATAGTCAAGGTTTGAAGATATTACCTTAAGAAATCAGTATTTTATAAGCATATGAAAAAAATGAAATTTGGAATTTGTTAATAATGACACATAAACGTGCTTAATATAGTTTTTATGTAACTTCAGGTAAAATGTAACAGATAATTGATATATATGGTACTTATAATTCAATTTCTGAATGTAATGATCAAGATTTGAAGATATTAACTTAAAAAATCAGTTTTTAATTCACATTTGAAAAAAGAAGATCATACAATCTTATGTTAAAATTAAGAAATAAAACATGTTTAATAGTGTTTATGAAATTGCAGGTGAATTTTTCTGCATAATTGAAACAAACTGTATAAATTATGCATTTTCTGAATCTAATAGTCAAGGTTTGAAGATATTTACTTAAGAAATCAGTATTTTATAAGCAATTGAAAAAAATGAAATTTGGAATTTGTTAATAATGACACATAAAAATGCGTATAATAGTTTTTATGAAACTTCAGGTAATATGTAACAGATAATTGATATATATGGTACTTATAATTCAATTTCTGAATGTAATGATCAAGATTTGAAGATATTAACTTAAAAAATCAGTTTTTAATTGACATTTGAAAAAAATGATCGTACAATCTTATGTTAAAATTAAGAAAAACAACATGTTTAATAGTGTTTATGATATTGCAGGTGAATTTTTCTGCATAATTGAAACAAACGGTATTAATTATGCATTTTCTGTATCTAATAGTCAAGGTTTGAAGATATTAACTTAAGAAATCAGTATTTTATAAGCATATGAAAAAAATGAAATTTGGAATTTGTTAATAATGACACATAAAAATGCATATTATAGTTTTTATGAAACTTCAGGTAATATGTAACAGATAATTGATATATATGGTACTTATAATTCAATTTCTGAATGTAATGATCAAGATTTGAAGATATTAACTAAAAAAATCAGTTTTTAATTCACATTTGAAAAAAAAGATCGTACAATCTTATGTGAAAATTAAGAAACACAACATGTTTAATATTGTTTATGAAATTGCAGGTGAATTTTTCTACATAATTGAAACAAACGGTATAAATTATGCATTTTCTGAATCTAATAGTCAAGGATTGAAGATATTAACTTAAGAAATCGGTATTTTATAAGCATATGAAAAAAATGAAATTTGGAATTTGTTAATAATGACACATAAACGTGCTTAATATAGTTTTTATGAAACTTCAGGTAAAATGTAACAGATAATTGATATATATGGTACTTATAATTCAATTTCTGAATGTAATGATCAAGATTTGAAGATATTAACTTAAAAAATCAGTTTTTAATTCACATTTGAAAAAAAAGATCGTACAATCTTATGTGAAAATTAAGAAAAACAACATGTTTAATAGTGTTTATGAAATTGCAGGTGAATTTTTCTGCATAATTGAAACAAACGGTATAAATTATGCATTTTCTGAATCTAATAGTCAAGGATTGAAGATATTAACTTAAGAAATCGGTATTTTATAAGCATTTGAAAAAAATGAATTTTGGAATTTGTTAATAATGACACATAAAAATGCATATAATAGTTTTTATGAAACTTCAGGTAATATGTAACAGATAATTGATATATATGGTACTTATAATTCAATTTCTGAATGTAATGATCAAGATTTGAAGATATTAACTTAAAAAATCAGTTTTTAAATCACATTTGAAAAAAAAGATCTTACAATCTTATGTGAAAATTAAGAAAAACAACATGTTTAATAGTGTTTATGAAATTGCAGGTGAATTTTTCTGCATTATTGAAACAAACTGTATAAATTATGCATTTTCTGAATCTAATAGTCAAGGATTGAAGATATTAAATTAAGAAATCAGTATTTTATAAGCAATTGAAAAAAATGAAATTTGGAATTTGTTAATAATGACACATAAAAATGCATATAATAGTTTTTATGAAACTTCAGGTAAAATGTAACAGATAATTGATATATATGTTACTTATAATTCAATTTCTGAATGTAATGATCAAGATTTGAAGATATTAACTAAAAAAATCAGTTTTTAATTCACATTTGAAAAAAAAGATCGTACAATCTTATGTGAAAATTAAGAAACACAACATGTTTAATATTGTTTATGAAATTGCAGGTGAATTTTTCTACATAATTGAAACAAACGGTATAAATTATGCATTTTCTGAATCTAATAGTCAAGGTTTGAAGATATTACCTTAAGAAATCAGTATTTTATAAGCATATGAAAAAAATGAAATTTGGAATTTGTTAATAATGACACATAAACGTGCTTAATATAGTTTTTATGAAACTTCAGGTAAAATGTAACAGATAATTGATATATATGGTACTTATAATTCAATTTCTGAATGTAATGATCAAGATTTGAAGATATTAACTAAAAAAATCAGTTTTTAATTCACATTTGAAAAAAAAGATCGTACAATCTTATGTTAAAATTAAGAAAAACAACATGTTTAATAGTGTTTATGAAATTGCAGGTGAATTTTTCTGCATAATTGAAACAAACTGTATAAATTATGCATTTTCTGAATCTAATAGTCAAGGATTGAAGATATTAACTTAAGAAATCAGTATTTTATAAGCATTTGAAAAAAATGAAATTTGGAATTTGTTAATAATGACACATAAAAATGCATATAATAGTTTTTATGAAACTTCAGGTAAAATGTAACAGATAATTGATATATATGGTACTTATAATTCAATTTCTGAATGTAATGATCAAGATTTGAAGATATTAACTTAAAAAATCAGTTTTTAATTCACATTTGAAAAAAAAAGATCATACAATCTTATGTTAAAATTAAGAAAAACAACATGTTTAATAGTGTTTATGAAATTGCAGGTGAATTTTTCTGCATAATTGAAACAAACTGTATAAATTATGCATTTTCTGAATCTAATAGTCAAGGATTGAAGATATTAACTTAAGAAATCAGTATTTTATAAGCATTTGAAAAAATTGAAATTTGGAATTTGTTAATAATGACACATAAAAATGCATATAATAGTTTTTATGAAACTTCAGGTAATATGTAACAGATAATTGATATATATGGTACTTATAATTCAATTTCTGAATGTAATGATCAAGATTTGAAGATATTAACTTCAAAAATCAGTTTTTAATTCACATTTGAAAAAAAAGATTGTACAATCTTATGTGAAAATTAAGAAACACAACATGTTTAATATTGTTTATGAAATTGCAGGTGAATTTTTCTACATAATTGAAACAAACGGTATAAATTCTGCATTTTCTGAATCTAATAGTCAAGGTTTGAAGATATTACCTTAAGAAATCAGTATTTTATAAGCATATGAAAAAAATGAAATTTGGAATTTGTTAATAATGACACAGAAACGTGCTTAATATAGTTTTTATGTAACTTCAGGTAAAATGTAACAGATAATTGATATATATGGTACTTATAATTCAATTTCTGAATGTAATGATCAAGATTTGAAGATATTAACTTAAAAAATCAGTTTTTAATTCACATTTGAAAAAAAAAGATCATACAATCTTATGTTAAAATTAAGAAAAACAACATGTTTAATAGTGTTTATGAAATTGCAGGTGAATTTTTCTGCATAATTGAAACAAACTGTATAAATTATGCATTTTCTGAATCTAATAGTCAAGGATTGAAGATATTAACTTAAGAAATCGGTATTTTATAAGCATTTGAAAAAAATGAATTTTGGAATTTGTTAATAATGACACATAAAAATGCATATAATAGTTTTTATGAAACTTCAGGTAATATGTAACAGATAATTGATATATATGGTACTTATAATTCAATTTCTGAATGTAATGATCAAGATTTGAAGATATTAACTAAAAAAATCAGTTTTTAATTCACATTTGAAAAAAAAGATCTTACAATCTTATGTGAAAATTAAGAAACACAACATGTTTAATAGTGTTTATGAAATTGCAGGTGAATTTTTCTGCATTATTGAAACAAACTGTATAAATTATGCATTTTCTGAATCTAATAGTCAAGGTTTGAAGATATTACCTTAAGAAATCAGTATTTTATAAGCATATGAAAAAAATGAAATTTGGAATTTGTTAATAATGACACATAAAAATGCATATAATAGTTTTTATGAAACTTCAGGTAATATGTAACAGATAATTGATATATATGGTACTTATAATTCAATTTCTGAATGTAATGATCAAGATTTGAAGATATTAACTAAAAAAATCAGTTTTTAATTCACATTTGAAAAAAAAGATCTTACAATCTTATGTGAAAATTAAGAAAAACAACATGTTTAATAGTGTTTATGAAATTGCAGGTGAATTTTTCTGCATTATTGAAACAAACTGTATAAATTATGCATTTTCTGTATCTAATAGTCAAGGTTTGAAGATATTAACTTAAGAAATTAGTATTTTATAAGCATATGAAAAAAATGAAATTTGGAATTTGTTAATTATGACACATAAAAATGCATATTATAGTTTTTATGAAATATCAGGTGTAATTTTTCATTTTCTGAAGCTAATGGTTAGAGATTTCAAGAGATTAGTATAATATTTGAGTGTTTCATATGCATTTATAACTATGAATTTTATATATTTTTCAAAATTGTCATATATTAGATTGTATTATTGCGGTCTTCAATTCAGATATTATATTTTAACAAATTTATAGGGAATCGATTGTGAGAATTTAATTCTTTAAATGTTATTTAAAATTGCACTTATGAGAAATAATGTTTTTATTTATTATTTTTCCATCCCTGATGTTTATAAGCCAATTATGAATTATTTATTGGTTTTCATTTTTAATGAAAATATCTGAGGAGATGTTTGATGGAAAATATGATAGTTTATTTACTGGTGTCGTAATTGAATCATTATCTTACCCAAACGACTACTATTCAAAATGTATTAATTAATAAACTTTTGTGAAATGGCGGTAGACAGTTTATCATTACTACGCACGGTTACATTAGTGAACTTGGAATATGTAAACTGGACACACATAGTGACATGTACAAAAAGATTACTTAAAATTAACTTAATATTAGCTACTGATTAAATCCCAAAGCGGCAACGAGAACACTTTGTATGATGTTGATACTGGACAATTCTCAGGCATGGATGATATCCGTCGTTATAATGACAGGACACACAACAACCGTCTCCGGTCCCACTTTAGAAAGCATATCCAATATATTGAGTAAATAATGTATCATTGCTGGATCATTCCTGAAAAAACACGTAAACAACAGTAGTTCTTTCGACATTGTTTTTTTCCTAATTCTATTGGTATTCTTATAGGACATTTAACTTACTCTGTTGAACAATATCTTTTGATTTTTGTAACCATAAAAGTTTAGCCATCTACCGGATACGAATACCAAACTACCAACCATCATCATATTCATTTTTCACAAAAATCCTGATAGGTTCCCTATCTATAAAATCTCCTACAGTGGCGTATTTACGGAGGGGTGATATGTGGGATAGATTCCCCTCCCTTGACCTTTTTTTGTAATAGGCATTTGTATCATTTTCTGTTTTTCTCAAAATTATATTACTTTTAAGTATGTCTGTTTTTTAAATGTTCTAGTCGTTGTTAATTGTACAGCTCTGATATACTAATAGCCACAAGTCGTGGGTGATATATGCGATTAACGGTCAACAAATACATATACCTATATAGTATAAGGTGTATTGTAATTATTATTTCTGCCAATTATTTTTCATGGAAAGTGTTTTTAATAAACCCGATAAGCAGTCTCTAAATAAAACAAAATTACTATAAAGACCAAGCATTTACTTAGGGCGGGTTTATTTAAAAAAAATTTGTTATTAGCTGATAAAAGGACTAGTGTATGATATCGTGATTCGTGAATACTGTGAACAGTAGATATTCTGGTACGGTCGTCATTCCAAGTACTGACTTTCACACTTTATTTTCTTATTTTATTACAAATAAAAGACTTTGAAGAAGATTAAGTTTTACATAAGCAATAGTTTGACAGAAATAAATATTTTATCAATTCTCCTGTTTAATATTGAAATATATTTATAAGCCAGTAATTATTATATACCTGGTTTATTAGAACCGGCTTAATGGTTTGACTTTATTGGTATGTCTCCGGTCGATACAAATCATGCCATATGAGATTATCGATGAACCGAGTATCCAAATATATAGTAAAGTAGATTTTGTATTATAATTAATGTTAACTACTCAATTGAAAGAATGAATCTGATAGAAATATTCTTTATTAATTCAAACGACATAAACATAACGCACACCAGACAGCAGAACCGGACACACGGGCAACAACCAAGTAGTAGTATGCACGACACAAGTACAACTATCGCACATATCGGCGAACGCATCCTACTGGCTCAGATGTTATCACTCGGCCGTGTTGGACCACTATTCTCACCAACGGAACGTGATGATAGTACATATAAAATTGTAATAGTCTTAACGAATTGAGTTTTACAATAACAACTAATTGGACATGACAATTTAAAACAATAAATGTACAAATGAACATACAATTCAAAACAATTAAACAATAAATAAGTATTAGTCATACAACATATCATGAACTAATATAATAAAAACGAGGTAATCACATAAGAATTAATAAACGGATAAAATGTAACATATAGTTGTTAAAAACGGTAATAATAAATCATTTTCAGAAATTAAAGTTCAAGATTTGAAGATATTAATTTAAGAAATCAGTATTTTATAAGCATTTGAAAAAAAAGATTTTATATTATTTCCTCAAAATTAAGAAATAAAACATGTTTAATAGTGTTTATGAAATTGCAGGTGAATTTTTCTGCAT
Source organism: Rhopalosiphum nymphaeae (assembly GCA_036289425.1). Classification (NCBI taxonomy): domain Eukaryota; kingdom Metazoa; phylum Arthropoda; class Insecta; order Hemiptera; family Aphididae; genus Rhopalosiphum; species Rhopalosiphum nymphaeae. The sequence continues at coordinate 5,114,827 of JAZAQC010000017.1, forward strand.
AATTGAAACAAACTGTATAAATTATGCATTTTCTGAATCTAATAGTCAAGGATTGAAGATATTAACTTAAGAAATCAGTATTTTATAAGCATTTGAAAAATTGAAATTTGGAATTTGCTAATAATGACACATAAAAGTGCTTATTATAGTTTTTATGAAACATCAGGTAAAATGTAACAGATAATTGATATATATGGTACTAATAATTCAATTTCTGAATGTAATGATCAAGATTTGAAGATATTAACTTAAAAAATCAGTTTTTAATTCACATTTGAAAAAAAAGATCGTACAATCTTATGTGAAAATTAAGAAACACAACATGTTTAATATTGTTTATGAAATTGCAGGTGAATTTTTCTACATAATTGAAACAAACGGTATAAATTATGCATTTTCTGAATCTAATAGTCAAGGTTTGAAGATATTACCTTAAGAAATCAGTATTTTATAAGCATATGAAAAAAATGAAATTTGGAATTTGTTAATAATGACACATAAAAATGCATATAATAGTTTTTATGAAACTTCAGGTAATATGTAACAGATAATTGATATATATGGTACTTATAATTCAATTTCTGAATGTAATGATCAAGATTTGAAGATATTAACTTAAAAAATCAGTTTTTAATTCACATTTGAAAAAAGAAGATCATACAATCTTATGTTAAAATTAAGAAATAAAACATGTTTAATAGTGTTTATGAAATTGCAGGTGAATTTTTCTGCATAATTGAAACAAACTGTATAAATTATGCATTTTCTGAATCTAATAGTCAAGGATTGAAGATATTAACTTAAGAAATCAGTATTTTATAAGCAATTGAAAAAAATGAAATTTGGAATTTGTTAATAATGACACATAAAAATGCATATAATAGTTTTTATGAAACTTCAGGTAATATGTAACAGATAATTGATATATATGGTACTTATAATTCAATTTCTGAATGTAATGATCAAGATTTGAAGATATTAACTTAAAAAATCAGTTTTTAATTCACATTTGAAAAAAAAAGATCATACAATCTTATGTTAAAATTAAGAAATAAAACATGTTTCATAGTGTTTATGAAATTGCAGGTGAATTTTTCTGCATAATTGAAACAAACTGTATAAATTATGCATTTTCTGAATCTAATAGTCAAGGTTTGAAGATATTACCTTAAGAAATCAGTATTTTATAAGCATATGAAAAAAATGAAATTTGGAATTTGTTAATAATGACACATAAACGTGCTTAATATAGTTTTTATGTAACTTCAGGTAAAATGTAACAGATAATTGATATATATGGTACTTATAATTCAATTTCTGAATGTAATGATCAAGATTTGAAGATATTAACTTAAAAAATCAGTTTTTAATTCACATTTGAAAAAAGAAGATCATACAATCTTATGTTAAAATTAAGAAATAAAACATGTTTAATAGTGTTTATGAAATTGCAGGTGAATTTTTCTGCATAATTGAAACAAACTGTATAAATTATGCATTTTCTGAATCTAATAGTCAAGGTTTGAAGATATTTACTTAAGAAATCAGTATTTTATAGGCAATTGAAAAAAATGAAATTTGGAATTTGTTAATAATGACACATAAAAATGCGTATAATAGTTTTTATGAAACTTCAGGTAATATGTAACAGATAATTGATATATATGGTACTTATAATTCAATTTCTGAATGTAATGATCAAGATTTGAAGATATTAACTTAAAAAATCAGTTTTTAATTGACATTTGAAAAAAATGATCGTACAATCTTATGTTAAAATTAAGAAAAACAACATGTTTAATAGTGTTTATGATATTGCAGGTGAATTTTTCTGCATAATTGAAACAAACGGTATTAATTATGCATTTTCTGTATCTAATAGTCAAGGTTTGAAGATATTAACTTAAGAAATCAGTATTTTATAAGCATATGAAAAAAATGAAATTTGGAATTTGTTAATAATGACACATAAAAATGCATATTATAGTTTTTATGAAACTTCAGGTAATATGTAACAGATAATTGATATATATGGTACTTATAATTCAATTTCTGAATGTAATGATCAAGATTTGAAGATATTAACTAAAAAAATCAGTTTTTAATTCACATTTGAAAAAAAAGATCGTACAATCTTATGTGAAAATTAAGAAACACAACATGTTTAATATTGTTTATGAAATTGCAGGTGAATTTTTCTACATAATTGAAACAAACGGTATAAATTATGCATTTTCTGAATCTAATAGTCAAGGATTGAAGATATTAACTTAAGAAATCGGTATTTTATAAGCATATGAAAAAAATGAAATTTGGAATTTGTTAATAATGACACATAAACGTGCTTAATATAGTTTTTATGAAACTTCAGGTAAAATGTAACAGATAATTGATATATATGGTACTTATAATTCAATTTCTGAATGTAATGATCAAGATTTGAAGATATTAACTTAAAAAATCAGTTTTTAATTCACATTTGAAAAAAAAGATCGTACAATCTTATGTGAAAATTAAGAAAAACAACATGTTTAATAGTGTTTATGAAATTGCAGGTGAATTTTTCTGCATAATTGAAACAAACGGTATAAATTATGCATTTTCTGAATCTAATAGTCAAGGATTGAAGATATTAACTTAAGAAATCGGTATTTTATAAGCATTTGAAAAAAATGAATTTTGGAATTTGTTAATAATGACACATAAAAATGCATATAATAGTTTTTATGAAACTTCAGGTAATATGTAACAGATAATTGATATATATGGTACTTATAATTCAATTTCTGAATGTAATGATCAAGATTTGAAGATATTAACTTAAAAAATCAGTTTTTAAATCACATTTGAAAAAAAAGATCTTACAATCTTATGTGAAAATTAAGAAAAACAACATGTTTAATAGTGTTTATGAAATTGCAGGTGAATTTTTCTGCATTATTGAAACAAACTGTATAAATTATGCATTTTCTGAATCTAATAGTCAAGGATTGAAGATATTAAATTAAGAAATCAGTATTTTATAAGCAATTGAAAAAAATGAAATTTGGAATTTGTTAATAATGACACATAAAAATGCATATAATAGTTTTTATGAAACTTCAGGTAAAATGTAACAGATAATTGATATATATGTTACTTATAATTCAATTTCTGAATGTAATGATCAAGATTTGAAGATATTAACTAAAAAAATCAGTTTTTAATTCACATTTGAAAAAAAAGATCGTACAATCTTATGTGAAAATTAAGAAACACAACATGTTTAATATTGTTTATGAAATTGCAGGTGAATTTTTCTACATAATTGAAACAAACGGTATAAATTATGCATTTTCTGAATCTAATAGTCAAGGTTTGAAGATATTACCTTAAGAAATCAGTATTTTATAAGCATATGAAAAAAATGAAATTTGGAATTTGTTAATAATGACACATAAACGTGCTTAATATAGTTTTTATGAAACTTCAGGTAAAATGTAACAGATAATTGATATATATGGTACTTATAATTCAATTTCTGAATGTAATGATCAAGATTTGAAGATATTAACTAAAAAAATCAGTTTTTAATTCACATTTGAAAAAAAAGATCGTACAATCTTATGTTAAAATTAAGAAAAACAACATGTTTAATAGTGTTTATGAAATTGCAGGTGAATTTTTCTGCATAATTGAAACAAACTGTATAAATTATGCATTTTCTGAATCTAATAGTCAAGGATTGAAGATATTAACTTAAGAAATCAGTATTTTATAAGCATTTGAAAAAAATGAAATTTGGAATTTGTTAATAATGACACATAAAAATGCATATAATAGTTTTTATGAAACTTCAGGTAAAATGTAACAGATAATTGATATATATGGTACTTATAATTCAATTTCTGAATGTAATGATCAAGATTTGAAGATATTAACTTAAAAAATCAGTTTTTAATTCACATTTGAAAAAAAAAGATCATACAATCTTATGTTAAAATTAAGAAAAACAACATGTTTAATAGTGTTTATGAAATTGCAGGTGAATTTTTCTGCATAATTGAAACAAACTGTATAAATTATGCATTTTCTGAATCTAATAGTCAAGGATTGAAGATATTAACTTAAGAAATCAGTATTTTATAAGCATTTGAAAAAATTGAAATTTGGAATTTGTTAATAATGACACATAAAAATGCATATAATAGTTTTTATGAAACTTCAGGTAATATGTAACAGATAATTGATATATATGGTACTTATAATTCAATTTCTGAATGTAATGATCAAGATTTGAAGATATTAACTTCAAAAATCAGTTTTTAATTCACATTTGAAAAAAAAGATTGTACAATCTTATGTGAAAATTAAGAAACACAACATGTTTAATATTGTTTATGAAATTGCAGGTGAATTTTTCTACATAATTGAAACAAACGGTATAAATTCTGCATTTTCTGAATCTAATAGTCAAGGTTTGAAGATATTACCTTAAGAAATCAGTATTTTATAAGCATATGAAAAAAATGAAATTTGGAATTTGTTAATAATGACACAGAAACGTGCTTAATATAGTTTTTATGTAACTTCAGGTAAAATGTAACAGATAATTGATATATATGGTACTTATAATTCAATTTCTGAATGTAATGATCAAGATTTGAAGATATTAACTTAAAAAATCAGTTTTTAATTCACATTTGAAAAAAAAAGATCATACAATCTTATGTTAAAATTAAGAAAAACAACATGTTTAATAGTGTTTATGAAATTGCAGGTGAATTTTTCTGCATAATTGAAACAAACTGTATAAATTATGCATTTTCTGAATCTAATAGTCAAGGATTGAAGATATTAACTTAAGAAATCGGTATTTTATAAGCATTTGAAAAAAATGAATTTTGGAATTTGTTAATAATGACACATAAAAATGCATATAATAGTTTTTATGAAACTTCAGGTAATATGTAACAGATAATTGATATATATGGTACTTATAATTCAATTTCTGAATGTAATGATCAAGATTTGAAGATATTAACTAAAAAAATCAGTTTTTAATTCACATTTGAAAAAAAAGATCTTACAATCTTATGTGAAAATTAAGAAACACAACATGTTTAATAGTGTTTATGAAATTGCAGGTGAATTTTTCTGCATTATTGAAACAAACTGTATAAATTATGCATTTTCTGAATCTAATAGTCAAGGTTTGAAGATATTACCTTAAGAAATCAGTATTTTATAAGCATATGAAAAAAATGAAATTTGGAATTTGTTAATAATGACACATAAAAATGCATATAATAGTTTTTATGAAACTTCAGGTAATATGTAACAGATAATTGATATATATGGTACTTATAATTCAATTTCTGAATGTAATGATCAAGATTTGAAGATATTAACTAAAAAAATCAGTTTTTAATTCACATTTGAAAAAAAAGATCTTACAATCTTATGTGAAAATTAAGAAAAACAACATGTTTAATAGTGTTTATGAAATTGCAGGTGAATTTTTCTGCATTATTGAAACAAACTGTATAAATTATGCATTTTCTGTATCTAATAGTCAAGGTTTGAAGATATTAACTTAAGAAATTAGTATTTTATAAGCATATGAAAAAAATGAAATTTGGAATTTGTTAATTATGACACATAAAAATGCATATTATAGTTTTTATGAAATATCAGGTGTAATTTTTCATTTTCTGAAGCTAATGGTTAGAGATTTCAAGAGATTAGTATAATATTTGAGTGTTTCATATGCATTTATAACTATGAATTTTATATATTTTTCAAAATTGTCATATATTAGATTGTATTATTGCGGTCTTCAATTCAGATATTATATTTTAACAAATTTATAGGGAATCGATTGTGAGAATTTAATTCTTTAAATGTTATTTAAAATTGCACTTATGAGAAATAATGTTTTTATTTATTATTTTTCCATCCCTGATGTTTATAAGCCAATTATGAATTATTTATTGGTTTTCATTTTTAATGAAAATATCTGAGGAGATGTTTGATGGAAAATATGATAGTTTATTTACTGGTGTCGTAATTGAATCATTATCTTACCCAAACGACTACTATTCAAAATGTATTAATTAATAAACTTTTGTGAAATGGCGGTAGACAGTTTATCATTACTACGCACGGTTACATTAGTGAACTTGGAATATGTAAACTGGACACACATAGTGACATGTACAAAAAGATTACTTAAAATTAACTTAATATTAGCTACTGATTAAATCCCAAAGCGGCAACGAGAACACTTTGTATGATGTTGATACTGGACAATTCTCAGGCATGGATGATATCCGTCGTTATAATGACAGGACACACAACAACCGTCTCCGGTCCCACTTTAGAAAGCATATCCAATATATTGAGTAAATAATGTATCATTGCTGGATCATTCCTGAAAAAACACGTAAACAACAGTAGTTCTTTCGACATTGTTTTTTTCCTAATTCTATTGGTATTCTTATAGGACATTTAACTTACTCTGTTGAACAATATCTTTTGATTTTTGTAACCATAAAAGTTTAGCCATCTACCGGATACGAATACCAAACTACCAACCATCATCATATTCATTTTTCACAAAAATCCTGATAGGTTCCCTATCTATAAAATCTCCTACAGTGGCGTATTTACGGAGGGGTGATATGTGGGATAGATTCCCCTCCCTTGACCTTTTTTTGTAATAGGCATTTGTATCATTTTCTGTTTTTCTCAAAATTATATTACTTTTAAGTATGTCTGTTTTTTAAATGTTCTAGTCGTTGTTAATTGTACAGCTCTGATATACTAATAGCCACAAGTCGTGGGTGATATATGCGATTAACGGTCAACAAATACATATACCTATATAGTATAAGGTGTATTGTAATTATTATTTCTGCCAATTATTTTTCATGGAAAGTGTTTTTAATAAACCCGATAAGCAGTCTCTAAATAAAACAAAATTACTATAAAGACCAAGCATTTACTTAGGGCGGGTTTATTTAAAAAAAATTTGTTATTAGCTGATAAAAGGACTAGTGTATGATATCGTGATTCGTGAATACTGTGAACAGTAGATATTCTGGTACGGTCGTCATTCCAAGTACTGACTTTCACACTTTATTTTCTTATTTTATTACAAATAAAAGACTTTGAAGAAGATTAAGTTTTACATAAGCAATAGTTTGACAGAAATAAATATTTTATCAATTCTCCTGTTTAATATTGAAATATATTTATAAGCCAGTAATTATTATATACCTGGTTTATTAGAACCGGCTTAATGGTTTGACTTTATTGGTATGTCTCCGGTCGATACAAATCATGCCATATGAGATTATCGATGAACCGAGTATCCAAATATATAGTAAAGTAGATTTTGTATTATAATTAATGTTAACTACTCAATTGAAAGAATGAATCTGATAGAAATATTCTTTATTAATTCAAACGACATAAACATAACGCACACCAGACAGCAGAACCGGACACACGGGCAACAACCAAGTAGTAGTATGCACGACACAAGTACAACTATCGCACATATCGGCGAACGCATCCTACTGGCTCAGATGTTATCACTCGGCCGTGTTGGACCACTATTCTCACCAACGGAACGTGATGATAGTACATATAAAATTGTAATAGTCTTAACGAATTGAGTTTTACAATAACAACTAATTGGACATGACAATTTAAAACAATAAATGTACAAATGAACATACAATTCAAAACAATTAAACAATAAATAAGTATTAGTCATACAACATATCATGAACTAATATAATAAAAACGAGGTAATCACATAAGAATTAATAAACGGATAAAATGTAACATATAGTTGTTAAAAACGGTAATAATAAATCATTTTCAGAAATTAAAGTTCAAGATTTGAAGATATTAATTTAAGAAATCAGTATTTTATAAGCATTTGAAAAAAAAGATTTTATATTATTTCCTCAAAATTAAGAAATAAAACATGTTTAATAGTGTTTATGAAATTGCAGGTGAATTTTTCTGCATAATTGAAACAAACTGTATAAATTATGCATTTTCTGAATCTAATAGTCAAGGATTGAAGATATTAACTTAAGAAATCAGTATTTTATAAGCATTTGAAAAATTGAAATTTGGAATTTGCTAATAATGACACATAAAAGTGCTTATTATAGTTTTTATGAAACATCAGGTAAAATGTAACAGATAATTGATATATATGGTACTAATAATTCAATTTCTGAATGTAATGATCAAGATTTGAAGATATTAACTTAAAAAATCAGTTTTTAATTCACATTTGAAAAAAAAGATCGTACAATCTTATGTGAAAATTAAGAAAAACAACATGTTTAATAGTGATTATGAAATTGCAGGAGAATTTTTCTGCATAATTGAAACAAACGGTATAAATTATGCATTTTCTGAATCTAATAGTCAAGGATTGAAGATATTAACTTAAGAAATCAGTATTTTATAAGCATTTGAAAAAAATGAAAATTGGAATTTGTTAATAATGACACATAAAAATGCATATAATAGTTTTTATGAAACTTCAGGTAATATGTAACAGATCATTGATATATATGGTACTTATAATTCAATTTCTGAATGTAATGATCAAGGTTTGAAGATATTAACTTAAAAAATCAGTTTTTAATTCACATTTGAAAAAAAAAGATCATACAATCTTATGTTAAAATTAAGAAAAACATGTTTAATAGTGTTTATGAAATTGCAGGTGAATTTTTCTGCATAATTGAAACAAATTGTATAAATTATGCATTTTCTGAATCTAATAGTCAAGGATTGAAGATATTAACTTAAGAAATCAGTATTTTATAAGCATTTGAAAAAAATGAAAATTGGAATTTGCTAATAATGACACATAAAAGTGCTTATTATAGTTTTTATGAAACATCGGGTAAAATATAACAGATAATTGATATATATGGTACTAATAATTCAATTTCTGAATGTAATGATCAAGATTTGAAGATATTAACTTAAAAAATCAGTTTTTAATTCACATTTGAAAAAAAAGATCGTACAATCTTATGTGAAAATTAAGAAAAACAACATGTTTAATAGTGATTATGAAATTGTAGGAGAATTTTTCTGCAGAATTGAAACAAACGGTATAAATTATGCATTTTCTGAATCTAATAGTCATGGATTGAAGATATTAACTTAAGAAATCAGTATTTTATAAGCATTTGAAAAATTGAAATTTGGAATTTGCTAATAATGACACATAAAAGTGCTTATTATAGTTTTTATGAAACATCAGGTAAAATGTAACAGATAATTGATATATATGTTACTAATAATTCAATTTCTGAATGTAATGATCAAGATTTGAAGATATTAACTTAAAAAATCAGTTTTTAATTCACATTTGAAAAAAAAGATCGTACAATCTTATGTGAAAATTAAGAAAAACAACATGTTTAATAGTGATTATGAAATTGCAGGAGAATTTTTCTGCATAATTGAAACAAACGGTATAAATTATGCATTTTCTGAATCTAATAGTCAAGGTTTGAAGATATTAACTTAAGAAATCAGTATTTTATAAGCATTTGAAAAAATTGAAATTTGGAATTTGTTAATAATGACACATAAAAATGCATATAATAGTTTTTATGAAACTTCAGGTAATATGTAACAGATAATTGATATATATGGTACTTATAATTCAATTTCTGAATGTAATGATCAAGATTTGAAGATATTAACTTAAAAAATCAGTTTTTAATTCACATTTGAAAAAAAAGATCATACAATCTTATGTTAAAATTAAGAAAAACAACATGTTTAATAGTGTTTATGAAATTGCAGGTGAATTTTTCTGCATAATTGAAACAAACTGTATAAATTATGCATTTTCTGAATCTAATAGTCAAGGTTTGAAGATATTTACTTAAGAAATCAGTATTTTATAAGCAATTGAAAAAAATGAAATTTGGAATTTGTTAATAATGACACATAAAAATGCGTATAATAGTTTTTATGAAACTTCAGGTAATATGTAACAGATAATTGATATATATGGTACTTATAATTCAATTTCTGAATGTAATGATCAAGATTTGAAGATATTAACTTAAAAAATCAGTTTTTAATTCACATTTGAAAAAAAAGATCATACAATCTTATGTTAAAATTAAGAAAAACAACATGTTTAATAGTGTTTATGAAATTGCAGGTGAATTTTTCTGCATAATTGAAACAAACTGTATAAATTATGCATTTTCTGAATCTAATAGTCAAGGATTGAAGATATTAACTTAAGAAATCAGTATTTTATAAGCATTTGAAAAAAATGAAATTTGGAATTTGTTAATAATGACACATAAAAATGCATATAATAGTTTTTATGAAACTTCAGGTAATATGTAACAGATAATTGATATATATGGTACTTATAATTCAATTTCTGAATGTAATGATCAAGATTTGAAGATATTAACTAAAAAAATCAGTTTTTAATTCACATTTGAAAAAAAAGATCGTACAATCTTATGTGAAAATTAAGAAAAACAACATGGTTAATAGTGTTTTGAAATTGCAGGTGAATTTTTCTACATAATTGAAACAAACGGTATAAATTATGCATTTTCTGAATCTAATAGTCAAGGATTGAAGATATTAACTTAAGAAATCAGTATTTTATAAGCATATGAAAAAAATGAAATTTGGAATTTGTTAATAATGACACATAAAAATGCATATAATAGTTTTTATGAAACTTCAGGTAATATGTAACAGATAATTGATATATATGGTACTTATAATTCAATTTCTGAATGTAATGATCAAGATTTGAAGATATTAACTTAAAAAATCAGTTTTTAATTCACATTTGAAAAAAAAGATCGTACAATCTTATGTGAAAATTAAGAAACACAACATGTTTAATATTGTTTATGAAATTGCAGGTGAATTTTTTTACATAATTGAAACAAACGGTATAAATTATGCATTTTCTGAATCTAATAGTCAAGGATTGAAGATATTAACTTAAGAAATCGGTATTTTATAAGCATTTGAAAAAAATGAATTTTGGAATTTGTTAATAATGACACATAAAAATGCATATAATAGTTTTTATGAAACTTCAGGTAATATGTAACAGATAATTGATATATATGGTACTTATAATTCAATTTCTGAATGTAATGATCAAGATTTGAAGATATTAACTAAAAAAATCAGTTTTTAATTCACATTTGAAAAAAAAGATCTTACAATCTTATGTGAAAATTAAGAAACACAACATGTTTAATAGTGTTTATGAAATTGCAGGTGAATTTTTCTGCATTATTGAAACAAACTGTATAAATTATGCATTTTCTGAATCTAATAGTCAAGGTTTGAAGATATTACCTTAAGAAATCAGTATTTTATAAGCATATGAAAAAAATGAAATTTGGAATTTGTTAATAATGACACATAAAAATGCATATAATAGTTTTTATGAAACTTCAGGTAATATGTAACAGATAATTGATATATATGGTACTTATAATTCAATTTCTGAATGTAATGATCAAGATTTGAAGATATTAACTAAAAAAATCAGTTTTTAATTCACATTTGAAAAAAAAGATCTTACAATCTTATGTGAAAATTAAGAAAAACAACATGTTTAATAGTGTTTATGAAATTGCAGGTGAATTTTTCTGCATTATTGAAACAAACTGTATAAATTATGCATTTTCTGTATCTAATAGTCAAGGTTTGAAGATATTAACTTAAGAAATTAGTATTTTATAAGCATATGAAAAAAATGAAATTTGGAATTTGTTAATTATGACACATAAAAATGCATATTATAGTTTTTATGAAATATCAGGTGTAATTTTTCATTTTCTGAAGCTAATGGTTAGAGATTTCAAGAGATTAGTATAATATTTGAGTGTTTCATATGCATTTATAACTATGAATTTTATATATTTTTCAAAATTGTCATATATTAGATTGTATTATTGCGGTCTTCAATTCAGATATTATATTTTAACAAATTTATAGGGAATCGATTGTGAGAATTTAATTCTTTAAATGTTATTTAAAATTGCACTTATGAGAAATAATGTTTTTATTTATTATTTTTCCATCCCTGATGTTTATAAGCCAATTATGAATTATTTATTGGTTTTCATTTTTAATGAAAATATCTGAGGAGATGTTTGATGGAAAATATGATAGTTTATTTACTGGTGTCGTAATTGAATCATTATCTTACCCAAACGACTACTATTCAAAATGTATTAATTAATAAACTTTTGTGAAATGGCGGTAGACAGTTTATCATTACTACGCACGGTTACATTAGTGAACTTGGAATATGTAAACTGGACACACATAGTGACATGTACAAAAAGATTACTTAAAATTAACTTAATATTAGCTACTGATTAAATCCCAAAGCGGCAACGAGAACACTTTGTATGATGTTGATACTGGACAATTCTCAGGCATGGATGATATCCGTCGTTATAATGACAGGACACACAACAACCGTCTCCGGTCCCACTTTAGAAAGCATATCCAATATATTGAGTAAATAATGTATCATTGCTGGATCATTCCTGAAAAAACACGTAAACAACAGTAGTTCTTTCGACATTGTTTTTTTCCTAATTCTATTGGTATTCTTATAGGACATTTAACTTACTCTGTTGAACAATATCTTTTGATTTTTGTAACCATAAAAGTTTAGCCATCTACCGGATACGAATACCAAACTACCAACCATCATCATATTCATTTTTCACAAAAATCCTGATAGGTTCCCTATCTATAAAATCTCCTACAGTGGCGTATTTACGGAGGGGTGATATGTGGGATAGATTCCCCTCCCTTGACCTTTTTTTGTAATAGGCATTTGTATCATTTTCTGTTTTTCTCAAAATTATATTACTTTTAAGTATGTCTGTTTTTTAAATGTTCTAGTCGTTGTTAATTGTACAGCTCTGATATACTAATAGCCACAAGTCGTGGGTGATATATGCGATTAACGGTCAACAAATACATATACCTATATAGTATAAGGTGTATTGTAATTATTATTTCTGCCAATTATTTTTCATGGAAAGTGTTTTTAATAAACCCGATAAGCAGTCTCTAAATAAAACAAAATTACTATAAAGACCAAGCATTTACTTAGGGCGGGTTTATTTAAAAAAAATTTGTTATTAGCTGATAAAAGGACTAGTGTATGATATCGTGATTCGTGAATACTGTGAACAGTAGATATTCTGGTACGGTCGTCATTCCAAGTACTGACTTTCACACTTTATTTTCTTATTTTATTACAAATAAAAGACTTTGAAGAAGATTAAGTTTTACATAAGCAATAGTTTGACAGAAATAAATATTTTATCAATTCTCCTGTTTAATATTGAAATATATTTATAAGCCAGTAATTATTATATACCTGGTTTATTAGAACCGGCTTAATGGTTTGACTTTATTGGTATGTCTCCGGTCGATACAAATCATGCCATATGAGATTATCGATGAACCGAGTATCCAAATATATAGTAAAGTAGATTTTGTATTATAATTAATGTTAACTACTCAATTGAAAGAATGAATCTGATAGAAATATTCTTTATTAATTCAAACGACATAAACATAACGCACACCAGACAGCAGAACCGGACACACGGGCAACAACCAAGTAGTAGTATGCACGACACAAGTACAACTATCGCACATATCGGCGAACGCATCCTACTGGCTCAGATGTTATCACTCGGCCGTGTTGGACCACTATTCTCACCAACGGAACGTGATGATAGTACATATAAAATTGTAATAGTCTTAACGAATTGAGTTTTACAATAACAACTAATTGGACATGACAATTTAAAACAATAAATGTACAAATGAACATACAATTCAAAACAATTAAACAATAAATAAGTATTAGTCATACAACATATCATGAACTAATATAATAAAAACGAGGTAATCACATAAGAATTAATAAACGGATAAAATGTAACATATAGTTGTTAAAAACGGTAATAATAAATCATTTTCAGAAATTAAAGTTCAAGATTTGAAGATATTAATTTAAGAAATCAATATTTTATAAGCATTTGAGAAAAAGATTTTACAATATTTCCTCAAAATTAAGAAATAAAACATGTTTAATAGTGTTTATGAAATTGCAGGTGAATTTTTCTGCATAATTGAAACAAACTGTATAAATTATGCATTTTCTGAATCTAATAGTCAAGGATTGAAGATATTAACTTAAGAAATCAGTATTTTATAAGCATATGAAAAAAATGAAATTTGGAATTTGTTAATAATGACACATAAAAATGCATATAATAGTTTTTATGAAACTTCAGGTAAAATGTAACAGATAATTGATATATATGTTACTTATAATTCAATTTCTGAATGTAATGATCAAGATTTGAAGATATTAACTAAAAAAATCAGTTTTTAATTCACATTTGAAAAAAAAGATCGTACAATCTTATGTGAAAATTAAGAAAAACAACATGGTTAATAGTAATTTGAAATTGCAGGTGAATTTTTCTGCATAATTGAAACAAAATGTATAAATTATGCATTTTCTGAATCTAATAGTCAAGGATTGAAGATATTAACTTAAGAAATCAGTATTTTATAAGCATATGAAAAAAATGAAATTTGGAATTTGTTAATAATGACACATAAAAATGCATATAATAGTTTTTATGAAACTTCAGGTAATATGTAACAGATAATTGATATATATGGTACTTATAATTCAATTTCTGAATGTAATGATCAAGATTTGAAGATATTAACTTAAAAAATCAGTTTTTAATTCACATTTGAAAAAAAAGATCGTACAATCTTATGTGAAAATTAAGAAACACAACATGTTTAATATTGTTTATGAAATTGCAGGTGAATTTTTCTACATAATTGAAACAAACGGTATAAATTATGCATTTTCTGAATCTAATAGTCAAGGTTTGAAGATATTACCTTAAGAAATCAGTATTTTATAAGCATATGAAAAAAATGAAATTTGGAATTTGTTAATAATGACACATAAAAATGCATATAATAGTTTTTATGAAACTTCAGGTAATATGTAACAGATAATTGATATATATGGTACTTATAATTCAATTTCTGAATGTAATGATCAAGATTTGAAGATATTAACTTAAAAAATCAGTTTTTAATTCACATTTGAAAAAAGAAGATCATACAATCTTATGTTAAAATTAAGAAATAAAACATGTTTAATAGTGTTTATGAAATTGCAGGTGAATTTTTCTGCATAATTGAAACAAACTGTATAAATTATGCATTTTCTGAATCTAATAGTCAAGGATTGAAGATATTAACTTAAGAAATCAGTATTTTATAAGCAATTGAAAAAAATGAAATTTGGAATTTGTTAATAATGACACATAAAAATGCATATAATAGTTTTTATGAAACTTCAGGTAATATGTAACAGATAATTGATATATATGGTACTTATAATTCAATTTCTGAATGTAATGATCAAGATTTGAAGATATTAACTTAAAAAATCAGTTTTTAATTCACATTTGAAAAAAAAGATCGTACAATCTTATGTGAAAATTAAGAAACACAACATGTTTAATATTGTTTATGAAATTGCAGGTGAATTTTTCTACATAATTGAAACAAACGGTATAAATTATGCATTTTCTGAATCTAATAGTCAAGGTTTGAAGATATTACCTTAAGAAATCAGTATTTTATAAGCATATGAAAAAAATGAAATTTGGAATTTGTTAATAATGACACATAAAAATGCATATAATAGTTTTTATGAAACTTCAGGTAATATGTAACAGATAATTGATATATATGGTACTTATAATTCAATTTCTGAATGTAATGATCAAGATTTGAAGATATTAACTTAAAAAATCAGTTTTTAATTCACATTTGAAAAAAGAAGATCATACAATCTTATGTTAAAATTAAGAAATAAAACATGTTTAATAGTGTTTATGAAATTGCAGGTGAATTTTTCTGCATAATTGAAACAAACTGTATAAATTATGCATTTTCTGAATCTAATAGTCAAGGATTGAAGATATTAACTTAAGAAATCAGTATTTTATAAGCAATTGAAAAAAATGAAATTTGGAATTTGTTAATAATGACACATAAAAATGCATATAATAGTTTTTATGAAACTTCAGGTAATATGTAACAGATAATTGATATATATGGTACTTATAATTCAATTTCTGAATGTAATGATCAAGATTTGAAGATATTAACTTAAAAAATCAGTTTTTAATTCACATTTGAAAAAAAAAGATCATACAATCTTATGTTAAAATTAAGAAATAAAACATGTTTCATAGTGTTTATGAAATTGCAGGTGAATTTTTCTGCATAATTGAAACAAACTGTATAAATTATGCATTTTCTGAATCTAATAGTCAAGGTTTGAAGATATTACCTTAAGAAATCAGTATTTTATAAGCATATGAAAAAAATGAAATTTGGAATTTGTTAATAATGACACATAAACGTGCTTAATATAGTTTTTATGTAACTTCAGGTAAAATGTAACAGATAATTGATATATATGGTACTTATAATTCAATTTCTGAATGTAATGATCAAGATTTGAAGATATTAACTTAAAAAATCAGTTTTTAATTCACATTTGAAAAAAGAAGATCATACAATCTTATGTTAAAATTAAGAAATAAAACATGTTTAATAGTGTTTATGAAATTGCAGGTGAATTTTTCTGCATAATTGAAACAAACTGTATAAATTATGCATTTTCTGAATCTAATAGTCAAGGTTTGAAGATATTTACTTAAGAAATCAGTATTTTATAAGCAATTGAAAAAAATGAAATTTGGAATTTGTTAATAATGACACATAAAAATGCGTATAATAGTTTTTATGAAACTTCAGGTAATATGTAACAGATAATTGATATATATGGTACTTATAATTCAATTTCTGAATGTAATGATCAAGATTTGAAGATATTAACTTAAAAAATCAGTTTTTAATTGACATTTGAAAAAAATGATCGTACAATCTTATGTTAAAATTAAGAAAAACAACATGTTTAATAGTGTTTATGATATTGCAGGTGAATTTTTCTGCATAATTGAAACAAACGGTATTAATTATGCATTTTCTGTATCTAATAGTCAAGGTTTGAAGATATTAACTTAAGAAATCAGTATTTTATAAGCATATGAAAAAAATGAAATTTGGAATTTGTTAATAATGACACATAAAAATGCATATTATAGTTTTTATGAAACTTCAGGTAATATGTAACAGATAATTGATATATATGGTACTTATAATTCAATTTCTGAATGTAATGATCAAGATTTGAAGATATTAACTAAAAAAATCAGTTTTTAATTCACATTTGAAAAAAAAGATCGTACAATCTTATGTGAAAATTAAGAAACACAACATGTTTAATATTGTTTATGAAATTGCAGGTGAATTTTTCTACATAATTGAAACAAACGGTATAAATTATGCATTTTCTGAATCTAATAGTCAAGGATTGAAGATATTAACTTAAGAAATCGGTATTTTATAAGCATATGAAAAAAATGAAATTTGGAATTTGTTAATAATGACACATAAACGTGCTTAATATAGTTTTTATGAAACTTCAGGTAAAATGTAACAGATAATTGATATATATGGTACTTATAATTCAATTTCTGAATGTAATGATCAAGATTTGAAGATATTAACTTAAAAAATCAGTTTTTAATTCACATTTGAAAAAAAAGATCGTACAATCTTATGTGAAAATTAAGAAAAACAACATGTTTAATAGTGTTTATGAAATTGCAGGTGAATTTTTCTGCATAATTGAAACAAACGGTATAAATTATGCATTTTCTGAATCTAATAGTCAAGGATTGAAGATATTAACTTAAGAAATCGGTATTTTATAAGCATTTGAAAAAAATGAATTTTGGAATTTGTTAATAATGACACATAAAAATGCATATAATAGTTTTTATGAAACTTCAGGTAATATGTAACAGATAATTGATATATATGGTACTTATAATTCAATTTCTGAATGTAATGATCAAGATTTGAAGATATTAACTTAAAAAATCAGTTTTTAAATCACATTTGAAAAAAAAGATCTTACAATCTTATGTGAAAATTAAGAAAAACAACATGTTTAATAGTGTTTATGAAATTGCAGGTGAATTTTTCTGCATTATTGAAACAAACTGTATAAATTATGCATTTTCTGAATCTAATAGTCAAGGATTGAAGATATTAAATTAAGAAATCAGTATTTTATAAGCAATTGAAAAAAATGAAATTTGGAATTTGTTAATAATGACACATAAAAATGCATATAATAGTTTTTATGAAACTTCAGGTAAAATGTAACAGATAATTGATATATATGTTACTTATAATTCAATTTCTGAATGTAATGATCAAGATTTGAAGATATTAACTAAAAAAATCAGTTTTTAATTCACATTTGAAAAAAAAGATCGTACAATCTTATGTGAAAATTAAGAAACACAACATGTTTAATATTGTTTATGAAATTGCAGGTGAATTTTTCTACATAATTGAAACAAACGGTATAAATTATGCATTTTCTGAATCTAATAGTCAAGGTTTGAAGATATTACCTTAAGAAATCAGTATTTTATAAGCATATGAAAAAAATGAAATTTGGAATTTGTTAATAATGACACATAAACGTGCTTAATATAGTTTTTATGAAACTTCAGGTAAAATGTAACAGATAATTGATATATATGGTACTTATAATTCAATTTCTGAATGTAATGATCAAGATTTGAAGATATTAACTAAAAAAATCAGTTTTTAATTCACATTTGAAAAAAAAGATCGTACAATCTTATGTTAAAATTAAGAAAAACAACATGTTTAATAGTGTTTATGAAATTGCAGGTGAATTTTTCTGCATAATTGAAACAAACTGTATAAATTATGCATTTTCTGAATCTAATAGTCAAGGATTGAAGATATTAACTTAAGAAATCAGTATTTTATAAGCATTTGAAAAAAATGAAATTTGGAATTTGTTAATAATGACACATAAAAATGCATATAATAGTTTTTATGAAACTTCAGGTAAAATGTAACAGATAATTGATATATATGGTACTTATAATTCAATTTCTGAATGTAATGATCAAGATTTGAAGATATTAACTTAAAAAATCAGTTTTTAATTCACATTTGAAAAAAAAAGATCATACAATCTTATGTTAAAATTAAGAAAAACAACATGTTTAATAGTGTTTATGAAATTGCAGGTGAATTTTTCTGCATAATTGAAACAAACTGTATAAATTATGCATTTTCTGAATCTAATAGTCAAGGATTGAAGATATTAACTTAAGAAATCAGTATTTTATAAGCATTTGAAAAAATTGAAATTTGGAATTTGTTAATAATGACACATAAAAATGCATATAATAGTTTTTATGAAACTTCAGGTAATATGTAACAGATAATTGATATATATGGTACTTATAATTCAATTTCTGAATGTAATGATCAAGATTTGAAGATATTAACTTCAAAAATCAGTTTTTAATTCACATTTGAAAAAAAAGATTGTACAATCTTATGTGAAAATTAAGAAACACAACATGTTTAATATTGTTTATGAAATTGCAGGTGAATTTTTCTACATAATTGAAACAAACGGTATAAATTCTGCATTTTCTGAATCTAATAGTCAAGGTTTGAAGATATTACCTTAAGAAATCAGTATTTTATAAGCATATGAAAAAAATGAAATTTGGAATTTGTTAATAATGACACAGAAACGTGCTTAATATAGTTTTTATGTAACTTCAGGTAAAATGTAACAGATAATTGATATATATGGTACTTATAATTCAATTTCTGAATGTAATGATCAAGATTTGAAGATATTAACTTAAAAAATCAGTTTTTAATTCACATTTGAAAAAAAAAGATCATACAATCTTATGTTAAAATTAAGAAAAACAACATGTTTAATAGTGTTTATGAAATTGCAGGTGAATTTTTCTGCATAATTGAAACAAACTGTATAAATTATGCATTTTCTGAATCTAATAGTCAAGGATTGAAGATATTAACTTAAGAAATCGGTATTTTATAAGCATTTGAAAAAAATGAATTTTGGAATTTGTTAATAATGACACATAAAAATGCATATAATAGTTTTTATGAAACTTCAGGTAATATGTAACAGATAATTGATATATATGGTACTTATAATTCAATTTCTGAATGTAATGATCAAGATTTGAAGATATTAACTAAAAAAATCAGTTTTTAATTCACATTTGAAAAAAAAGATCTTACAATCTTATGTGAAAATTAAGAAACACAACATGTTTAATAGTGTTTATGAAATTGCAGGTGAATTTTTCTGCATTATTGAAACAAACTGTATAAATTATGCATTTTCTGAATCTAATAGTCAAGGTTTGAAGATATTACCTTAAGAAATCAGTATTTTATAAGCATATGAAAAAAATGAAATTTGGAATTTGTTAATAATGACACATAAAAATGCATATAATAGTTTTTATGAAACTTCAGGTAATATGTAACAGATAATTGATATATATGGTACTTATAATTCAATTTCTGAATGTAATGATCAAGATTTGAAGATATTAACTAAAAAAATCAGTTTTTAATTCACATTTGAAAAAAAAGATCTTACAATCTTATGTGAAAATTAAGAAAAACAACATGTTTAATAGTGTTTATGAAATTGCAGGTGAATTTTTCTGCATTATTGAAACAAACTGTATAAATTATGCATTTTCTGTATCTAATAGTCAAGGTTTGAAGATATTAACTTAAGAAATTAGTATTTTATAAGCATATGAAAAAAATGAAATTTGGAATTTGTTAATTATGACACATAAAAATGCATATTATAGTTTTTATGAAATATCAGGTGTAATTTTTCATTTTCTGAAGCTAATGGTTAGAGATTTCAAGAGATTAGTATAATATTTGAGTGTTTCATATGCATTTATAACTATGAATTTTATATATTTTTCAAAATTGTCATATATTAGATTGTATTATTGCGGTCTTCAATTCAGATATTATATTTTAACAAATTTATAGGGAATCGATTGTGAGAATTTAATTCTTTAAATGTTATTTAAAATTGCACTTATGAGAAATAATGTTTTTATTTATTATTTTTCCATCCCTGATGTTTATAAGCCAATTATGAATTATTTATTGGTTTTCATTTTTAATGAAAATATCTGAGGAGATGTTTGATGGAAAATATGATAGTTTATTTACTGGTGTCGTAATTGAATCATTATCTTACCCAAACGACTACTATTCAAAATGTATTAATTAATAAACTTTTGTGAAATGGCGGTAGACAGTTTATCATTACTACGCACGGTTACATTAGTGAACTTGGAATATGTAAACTGGACACACATAGTGACATGTACAAAAAGATTACTTAAAATTAACTTAATATTAGCTACTGATTAAATCCCAAAGCGGCAACGAGAACACTTTGTATGATGTTGATACTGGACAATTCTCAGGCATGGATGATATCCGTCGTTATAATGACAGGACACACAACAACCGTCTCCGGTCCCACTTTAGAAAGCATATCCAATATATTGAGTAAATAATGTATCATTGCTGGATCATTCCTGAAAAAACACGTAAACAACAGTAGTTCTTTCGACATTGTTTTTTTCCTAATTCTATTGGTATTCTTATAGGACATTTAACTTACTCTGTTGAACAATATCTTTTGATTTTTGTAACCATAAAAGTTTAGCCATCTACCGGATACGAATACCAAACTACCAACCATCATCATATTCATTTTTCACAAAAATCCTGATAGGTTCCCTATCTATAAAATCTCCTACAGTGGCGTATTTACGGAGGGGTGATATGTGGGATAGATTCCCCTCCCTTGACCTTTTTTTGTAATAGGCATTTGTATCATTTTCTGTTTTTCTCAAAATTATATTACTTTTAAGTATGTCTGTTTTTTAAATGTTCTAGTCGTTGTTAATTGTACAGCTCTGATATACTAATAGCCACAAGTCGTGGGTGATATATGCGATTAACGGTCAACAAATACATATACCTATATAGTATAAGGTGTATTGTAATTATTATTTCTGCCAATTATTTTTCATGGAAAGTGTTTTTAATAAACCCGATAAGCAGTCTCTAAATAAAACAAAATTACTATAAAGACCAAGCATTTACTTAGGGCGGGTTTATTTAAAAAAAATTTGTTATTAGCTGATAAAAGGACTAGTGTATGATATCGTGATTCGTGAATACTGTGAACAGTAGATATTCTGGTACGGTCGTCATTCCAAGTACTGACTTTCACACTTTATTTTCTTATTTTATTACAAATAAAAGACTTTGAAGAAGATTAAGTTTTACATAAGCAATAGTTTGACAGAAATAAATATTTTATCAATTCTCCTGTTTAATATTGAAATATATTTATAAGCCAGTAATTATTATATACCTGGTTTATTAGAACCGGCTTAATGGTTTGACTTTATTGGTATGTCTCCGGTCGATACAAATCATGCCATATGAGATTATCGATGAACCGAGTATCCAAATATATAGTAAAGTAGATTTTGTATTATAATTAATGTTAACTACTCAATTGAAAGAATGAATCTGATAGAAATATTCTTTATTAATTCAAACGACATAAACATAACGCACACCAGACAGCAGAACCGGACACACGGGCAACAACCAAGTAGTAGTATGCACGACACAAGTACAACTATCGCACATATCGGCGAACGCATCCTACTGGCTCAGATGTTATCACTCGGCCGTGTTGGACCACTATTCTCACCAACGGAACGTGATGATAGTACATATAAAATTGTAATAGTCTTAACGAATTGAGTTTTACAATAACAACTAATTGGACATGACAATTTAAAACAATAAATGTACAAATGAACATACAATTCAAAACAATTAAACAATAAATAAGTATTAGTCATACAACATATCATGAACTAATATAATAAAAACGAGGTAATCACATAAGAATTAATAAACGGATAAAATGTAACATATAGTTGTTAAAAACGGTAATAATAAATCATTTTCAGAAATTAAAGTTCAAGATTTGAAGATATTAATTTAAGAAATCAGTATTTTATAAGCATTTGAAAAAAAAGATTTTATATTATTTCCTCAAAATTAAGAAATAAAACATGTTTAATAGTGTTTATGAAATTGCAGGTGAATTTTTCTGCATAATTGAAACAAACTGTATAAATTATGCATTTTCTGAATCTAATAGTCAAGGATTGAAGATATTAACTTAAGAAATCAGTATTTTATAAGCATTTGAAAAATTGAAATTTGGAATTTGCTAATAATGACACATAAAAGTGCTTATTATAGTTTTTATGAAACATCAGGTAAAATGTAACAGATAATTGATATATATGGTACTAATAATTCAATTTCTGAATGTAATGATCAAGATTTGAAGATATTAACTTAAAAAATCAGTTTTTAATTCACATTTGAAAAAAAAGATCGTACAATCTTATGTGAAAATTAAGAAACACAACATGTTTAATATTGTTTATGAAATTGCAGGTGAATTTTTCTACATAATTGAAACAAACGGTATAAATTATGCATTTTCTGAATCTAATAGTCAAGGTTTGAAGATATTACCTTAAGAAATCAGTATTTTATAAGCATATGAAAAAAATGAAATTTGGAATTTGTTAATAATGACACATAAAAATGCATATAATAGTTTTTATGAAACTTCAGGTAATATGTAACAGATAATTGATATATATGGTACTTATAATTCAATTTCTGAATGTAATGATCAAGATTTGAAGATATTAACTTAAAAAATCAGTTTTTAATTCACATTTGAAAAAAGAAGATCATACAATCTTATGTTAAAATTAAGAAATAAAACATGTTTAATAGTGTTTATGAAATTGCAGGTGAATTTTTCTGCATAATTGAAACAAACTGTATAAATTATGCATTTTCTGAATCTAATAGTCAAGGATTGAAGATATTAACTTAAGAAATCAGTATTTTATAAGCAATTGAAAAAAATGAAATTTGGAATTTGTTAATAATGACACATAAAAATGCATATAATAGTTTTTATGAAACTTCAGGTAATATGTAACAGATAATTGATATATATGGTACTTATAATTCAATTTCTGAATGTAATGATCAAGATTTGAAGATATTAACTTAAAAAATCAGTTTTTAATTCACATTTGAAAAAAAAAGATCATACAATCTTATGTTAAAATTAAGAAATAAAACATGTTTCATAGTGTTTATGAAATTGCAGGTGAATTTTTCTGCATAATTGAAACAAACTGTATAAATTATGCATTTTCTGAATCTAATAGTCAAGGTTTGAAGATATTACCTTAAGAAATCAGTATTTTATAAGCATATGAAAAAAATGAAATTTGGAATTTGTTAATAATGACACATAAACGTGCTTAATATAGTTTTTATGTAACTTCAGGTAAAATGTAACAGATAATTGATATATATGGTACTTATAATTCAATTTCTGAATGTAATGATCAAGATTTGAAGATATTAACTTAAAAAATCAGTTTTTAATTCACATTTGAAAAAAGAAGATCATACAATCTTATGTTAAAATTAAGAAATAAAACATGTTTAATAGTGTTTATGAAATTGCAGGTGAATTTTTCTGCATAATTGAAACAAACTGTATAAATTATGCATTTTCTGAATCTAATAGTCAAGGTTTGAAGATATTTACTTAAGAAATCAGTATTTTATAGGCAATTGAAAAAAATGAAATTTGGAATTTGTTAATAATGACACATAAAAATGCGTATAATAGTTTTTATGAAACTTCAGGTAATATGTAACAGATAATTGATATATATGGTACTTATAATTCAATTTCTGAATGTAATGATCAAGATTTGAAGATATTAACTTAAAAAATCAGTTTTTAATTGACATTTGAAAAAAATGATCGTACAATCTTATGTTAAAATTAAGAAAAACAACATGTTTAATAGTGTTTATGATATTGCAGGTGAATTTTTCTGCATAATTGAAACAAACGGTATTAATTATGCATTTTCTGTATCTAATAGTCAAGGTTTGAAGATATTAACTTAAGAAATCAGTATTTTATAAGCATATGAAAAAAATGAAATTTGGAATTTGTTAATAATGACACATAAAAATGCATATTATAGTTTTTATGAAACTTCAGGTAATATGTAACAGATAATTGATATATATGGTACTTATAATTCAATTTCTGAATGTAATGATCAAGATTTGAAGATATTAACTAAAAAAATCAGTTTTTAATTCACATTTGAAAAAAAAGATCGTACAATCTTATGTGAAAATTAAGAAACACAACATGTTTAATATTGTTTATGAAATTGCAGGTGAATTTTTCTACATAATTGAAACAAACGGTATAAATTATGCATTTTCTGAATCTAATAGTCAAGGATTGAAGATATTAACTTAAGAAATCGGTATTTTATAAGCATATGAAAAAAATGAAATTTGGAATTTGTTAATAATGACACATAAACGTGCTTAATATAGTTTTTATGAAACTTCAGGTAAAATGTAACAGATAATTGATATATATGGTACTTATAATTCAATTTCTGAATGTAATGATCAAGATTTGAAGATATTAACTTAAAAAATCAGTTTTTAATTCACATTTGAAAAAAAAGATCGTACAATCTTATGTGAAAATTAAGAAAAACAACATGTTTAATAGTGTTTATGAAATTGCAGGTGAATTTTTCTGCATAATTGAAACAAACGGTATAAATTATGCATTTTCTGAATCTAATAGTCAAGGATTGAAGATATTAACTTAAGAAATCGGTATTTTATAAGCATTTGAAAAAAATGAATTTTGGAATTTGTTAATAATGACACATAAAAATGCATATAATAGTTTTTATGAAACTTCAGGTAATATGTAACAGATAATTGATATATATGGTACTTATAATTCAATTTCTGAATGTAATGATCAAGATTTGAAGATATTAACTTAAAAAATCAGTTTTTAAATCACATTTGAAAAAAAAGATCTTACAATCTTATGTGAAAATTAAGAAAAACAACATGTTTAATAGTGTTTATGAAATTGCAGGTGAATTTTTCTGCATTATTGAAACAAACTGTATAAATTATGCATTTTCTGAATCTAATAGTCAAGGATTGAAGATATTAAATTAAGAAATCAGTATTTTATAAGCAATTGAAAAAAATGAAATTTGGAATTTGTTAATAATGACACATAAAAATGCATATAATAGTTTTTATGAAACTTCAGGTAAAATGTAACAGATAATTGATATATATGTTACTTATAATTCAATTTCTGAATGTAATGATCAAGATTTGAAGATATTAACTAAAAAAATCAGTTTTTAATTCACATTTGAAAAAAAAGATCGTACAATCTTATGTGAAAATTAAGAAACACAACATGTTTAATATTGTTTATGAAATTGCAGGTGAATTTTTCTACATAATTGAAACAAACGGTATAAATTATGCATTTTCTGAATCTAATAGTCAAGGTTTGAAGATATTACCTTAAGAAATCAGTATTTTATAAGCATATGAAAAAAATGAAATTTGGAATTTGTTAATAATGACACATAAACGTGCTTAATATAGTTTTTATGAAACTTCAGGTAAAATGTAACAGATAATTGATATATATGGTACTTATAATTCAATTTCTGAATGTAATGATCAAGATTTGAAGATATTAACTAAAAAAATCAGTTTTTAATTCACATTTGAAAAAAAAGATCGTACAATCTTATGTTAAAATTAAGAAAAACAACATGTTTAATAGTGTTTATGAAATTGCAGGTGAATTTTTCTGCATAATTGAAACAAACTGTATAAATTATGCATTTTCTGAATCTAATAGTCAAGGATTGAAGATATTAACTTAAGAAATCAGTATTTTATAAGCATTTGAAAAAAATGAAATTTGGAATTTGTTAATAATGACACATAAAAATGCATATAATAGTTTTTATGAAACTTCAGGTAAAATGTAACAGATAATTGATATATATGGTACTTATAATTCAATTTCTGAATGTAATGATCAAGATTTGAAGATATTAACTTAAAAAATCAGTTTTTAATTCACATTTGAAAAAAAAAGATCATACAATCTTATGTTAAAATTAAGAAAAACAACATGTTTAATAGTGTTTATGAAATTGCAGGTGAATTTTTCTGCATAATTGAAACAAACTGTATAAATTATGCATTTTCTGAATCTAATAGTCAAGGATTGAAGATATTAACTTAAGAAATCAGTATTTTATAAGCATTTGAAAAAATTGAAATTTGGAATTTGTTAATAATGACACATAAAAATGCATATAATAGTTTTTATGAAACTTCAGGTAATATGTAACAGATAATTGATATATATGGTACTTATAATTCAATTTCTGAATGTAATGATCAAGATTTGAAGATATTAACTTCAAAAATCAGTTTTTAATTCACATTTGAAAAAAAAGATTGTACAATCTTATGTGAAAATTAAGAAACACAACATGTTTAATATTGTTTATGAAATTGCAGGTGAATTTTTCTACATAATTGAAACAAACGGTATAAATTCTGCATTTTCTGAATCTAATAGTCAAGGTTTGAAGATATTACCTTAAGAAATCAGTATTTTATAAGCATATGAAAAAAATGAAATTTGGAATTTGTTAATAATGACACAGAAACGTGCTTAATATAGTTTTTATGTAACTTCAGGTAAAATGTAACAGATAATTGATATATATGGTACTTATAATTCAATTTCTGAATGTAATGATCAAGATTTGAAGATATTAACTTAAAAAATCAGTTTTTAATTCACATTTGAAAAAAAAAGATCATACAATCTTATGTTAAAATTAAGAAAAACAACATGTTTAATAGTGTTTATGAAATTGCAGGTGAATTTTTCTGCATAATTGAAACAAACTGTATAAATTATGCATTTTCTGAATCTAATAGTCAAGGATTGAAGATATTAACTTAAGAAATCGGTATTTTATAAGCATTTGAAAAAAATGAATTTTGGAATTTGTTAATAATGACACATAAAAATGCATATAATAGTTTTTATGAAACTTCAGGTAATATGTAACAGATAATTGATATATATGGTACTTATAATTCAATTTCTGAATGTAATGATCAAGATTTGAAGATATTAACTAAAAAAATCAGTTTTTAATTCACATTTGAAAAAAAAGATCTTACAATCTTATGTGAAAATTAAGAAACACAACATGTTTAATAGTGTTTATGAAATTGCAGGTGAATTTTTCTGCATTATTGAAACAAACTGTATAAATTATGCATTTTCTGAATCTAATAGTCAAGGTTTGAAGATATTACCTTAAGAAATCAGTATTTTATAAGCATATGAAAAAAATGAAATTTGGAATTTGTTAATAATGACACATAAAAATGCATATAATAGTTTTTATGAAACTTCAGGTAATATGTAACAGATAATTGATATATATGGTACTTATAATTCAATTTCTGAATGTAATGATCAAGATTTGAAGATATTAACTAAAAAAATCAGTTTTTAATTCACATTTGAAAAAAAAGATCTTACAATCTTATGTGAAAATTAAGAAAAACAACATGTTTAATAGTGTTTATGAAATTGCAGGTGAATTTTTCTGCATTATTGAAACAAACTGTATAAATTATGCATTTTCTGTATCTAATAGTCAAGGTTTGAAGATATTAACTTAAGAAATTAGTATTTTATAAGCATATGAAAAAAATGAAATTTGGAATTTGTTAATTATGACACATAAAAATGCATATTATAGTTTTTATGAAATATCAGGTGTAATTTTTCATTTTCTGAAGCTAATGGTTAGAGATTTCAAGAGATTAGTATAATATTTGAGTGTTTCATATGCATTTATAACTATGAATTTTATATATTTTTCAAAATTGTCATATATTAGATTGTATTATTGCGGTCTTCAATTCAGATATTATATTTTAACAAATTTATAGGGAATCGATTGTGAGAATTTAATTCTTTAAATGTTATTTAAAATTGCACTTATGAGAAATAATGTTTTTATTTATTATTTTTCCATCCCTGATGTTTATAAGCCAATTATGAATTATTTATTGGTTTTCATTTTTAATGAAAATATCTGAGGAGATGTTTGATGGAAAATATGATAGTTTATTTACTGGTGTCGTAATTGAATCATTATCTTACCCAAACGACTACTATTCAAAATGTATTAATTAATAAACTTTTGTGAAATGGCGGTAGACAGTTTATCATTACTACGCACGGTTACATTAGTGAACTTGGAATATGTAAACTGGACACACATAGTGACATGTACAAAAAGATTACTTAAAATTAACTTAATATTAGCTACTGATTAAATCCCAAAGCGGCAACGAGAACACTTTGTATGATGTTGATACTGGACAATTCTCAGGCATGGATGATATCCGTCGTTATAATGACAGGACACACAACAACCGTCTCCGGTCCCACTTTAGAAAGCATATCCAATATATTGAGTAAATAATGTATCATTGCTGGATCATTCCTGAAAAAACACGTAAACAACAGTAGTTCTTTCGACATTGTTTTTTTCCTAATTCTATTGGTATTCTTATAGGACATTTAACTTACTCTGTTGAACAATATCTTTTGATTTTTGTAACCATAAAAGTTTAGCCATCTACCGGATACGAATACCAAACTACCAACCATCATCATATTCATTTTTCACAAAAATCCTGATAGGTTCCCTATCTATAAAATCTCCTACAGTGGCGTATTTACGGAGGGGTGATATGTGGGATAGATTCCCCTCCCTTGACCTTTTTTTGTAATAGGCATTTGTATCATTTTCTGTTTTTCTCAAAATTATATTACTTTTAAGTATGTCTGTTTTTTAAATGTTCTAGTCGTTGTTAATTGTACAGCTCTGATATACTAATAGCCACAAGTCGTGGGTGATATATGCGATTAACGGTCAACAAATACATATACCTATATAGTATAAGGTGTATTGTAATTATTATTTCTGCCAATTATTTTTCATGGAAAGTGTTTTTAATAAACCCGATAAGCAGTCTCTAAATAAAACAAAATTACTATAAAGACCAAGCATTTACTTAGGGCGGGTTTATTTAAAAAAAATTTGTTATTAGCTGATAAAAGGACTAGTGTATGATATCGTGATTCGTGAATACTGTGAACAGTAGATATTCTGGTACGGTCGTCATTCCAAGTACTGACTTTCACACTTTATTTTCTTATTTTATTACAAATAAAAGACTTTGAAGAAGATTAAGTTTTACATAAGCAATAGTTTGACAGAAATAAATATTTTATCAATTCTCCTGTTTAATATTGAAATATATTTATAAGCCAGTAATTATTATATACCTGGTTTATTAGAACCGGCTTAATGGTTTGACTTTATTGGTATGTCTCCGGTCGATACAAATCATGCCATATGAGATTATCGATGAACCGAGTATCCAAATATATAGTAAAGTAGATTTTGTATTATAATTAATGTTAACTACTCAATTGAAAGAATGAATCTGATAGAAATATTCTTTATTAATTCAAACGACATAAACATAACGCACACCAGACAGCAGAACCGGACACACGGGCAACAACCAAGTAGTAGTATGCACGACACAAGTACAACTATCGCACATATCGGCGAACGCATCCTACTGGCTCAGATGTTATCACTCGGCCGTGTTGGACCACTATTCTCACCAACGGAACGTGATGATAGTACATATAAAATTGTAATAGTCTTAACGAATTGAGTTTTACAATAACAACTAATTGGACATGACAATTTAAAACAATAAATGTACAAATGAACATACAATTCAAAACAATTAAACAATAAATAAGTATTAGTCATACAACATATCATGAACTAATATAATAAAAACGAGGTAATCACATAAGAATTAATAAACGGATAAAATGTAACATATAGTTGTTAAAAACGGTAATAATAAATCATTTTCAGAAATTAAAGTTCAAGATTTGAAGATATTAATTTAAGAAATCAGTATTTTATAAGCATTTGAAAAAAAAGATTTTATATTATTTCCTCAAAATTAAGAAATAAAACATGTTTAATAGTGTTTATGAAATTGCAGGTGAATTTTTCTGCATAATTGAAACAAACTGTATAAATTATGCATTTTCTGAATCTAATAGTCAAGGATTGAAGATATTAACTTAAGAAATCAGTATTTTATAAGCATTTGAAAAATTGAAATTTGGAATTTGCTAATAATGACACATAAAAGTGCTTATTATAGTTTTTATGAAACATCAGGTAAAATGTAACAGATAATTGATATATATGGTACTAATAATTCAATTTCTGAATGTAATGATCAAGATTTGAAGATATTAACTTAAAAAATCAGTTTTTAATTCACATTTGAAAAAAAAGATCGTACAATCTTATGTGAAAATTAAGAAAAACAACATGTTTAATAGTGATTATGAAATTGCAGGAGAATTTTTCTGCATAATTGAAACAAACGGTATAAATTATGCATTTTCTGAATCTAATAGTCAAGGATTGAAGATATTAACTTAAGAAATCAGTATTTTATAAGCATTTGAAAAAAATGAAAATTGGAATTTGTTAATAATGACACATAAAAATGCATATAATAGTTTTTATGAAACTTCAGGTAATATGTAACAGATCATTGATATATATGGTACTTATAATTCAATTTCTGAATGTAATGATCAAGGTTTGAAGATATTAACTTAAAAAATCAGTTTTTAATTCACATTTGAAAAAAAAAGATCATACAATCTTATGTTAAAATTAAGAAAAACATGTTTAATAGTGTTTATGAAATTGCAGGTGAATTTTTCTGCATAATTGAAACAAATTGTATAAATTATGCATTTTCTGAATCTAATAGTCAAGGATTGAAGATATTAACTTAAGAAATCAGTATTTTATAAGCATTTGAAAAAAATGAAAATTGGAATTTGCTAATAATGACACATAAAAGTGCTTATTATAGTTTTTATGAAACATCGGGTAAAATATAACAGATAATTGATATATATGGTACTAATAATTCAATTTCTGAATGTAATGATCAAGATTTGAAGATATTAACTTAAAAAATCAGTTTTTAATTCACATTTGAAAAAAAAGATCGTACAATCTTATGTGAAAATTAAGAAAAACAACATGTTTAATAGTGATTATGAAATTGTAGGAGAATTTTTCTGCAGAATTGAAACAAACGGTATAAATTATGCATTTTCTGAATCTAATAGTCATGGATTGAAGATATTAACTTAAGAAATCAGTATTTTATAAGCATTTGAAAAATTGAAATTTGGAATTTGCTAATAATGACACATAAAAGTGCTTATTATAGTTTTTATGAAACATCAGGTAAAATGTAACAGATAATTGATATATATGTTACTAATAATTCAATTTCTGAATGTAATGATCAAGATTTGAAGATATTAACTTAAAAAATCAGTTTTTAATTCACATTTGAAAAAAAAGATCGTACAATCTTATGTGAAAATTAAGAAAAACAACATGTTTAATAGTGATTATGAAATTGCAGGAGAATTTTTCTGCATAATTGAAACAAACGGTATAAATTATGCATTTTCTGAATCTAATAGTCAAGGTTTGAAGATATTAACTTAAGAAATCAGTATTTTATAAGCATTTGAAAAAATTGAAATTTGGAATTTGTTAATAATGACACATAAAAATGCATATAATAGTTTTTATGAAACTTCAGGTAATATGTAACAGATAATTGATATATATGGTACTTATAATTCAATTTCTGAATGTAATGATCAAGATTTGAAGATATTAACTTAAAAAATCAGTTTTTAATTCACATTTGAAAAAAAAGATCATACAATCTTATGTTAAAATTAAGAAAAACAACATGTTTAATAGTGTTTATGAAATTGCAGGTGAATTTTTCTGCATAATTGAAACAAACTGTATAAATTATGCATTTTCTGAATCTAATAGTCAAGGTTTGA
This sequence comes from Rhopalosiphum nymphaeae, assembly GCA_036289425.1. NCBI lineage: Eukaryota > Metazoa > Arthropoda > Insecta > Hemiptera > Aphididae > Rhopalosiphum > Rhopalosiphum nymphaeae. The sequence continues at coordinate 5,148,059 of JAZAQC010000017.1, forward strand.
AGATATTTACTTAAGAAATCAGTATTTTATAAGCAATTGAAAAAAATGAAATTTGGAATTTGTTAATAATGACACATAAAAATGCGTATAATAGTTTTTATGAAACTTCAGGTAATATGTAACAGATAATTGATATATATGGTACTTATAATTCAATTTCTGAATGTAATGATCAAGATTTGAAGATATTAACTTAAAAAATCAGTTTTTAATTCACATTTGAAAAAAAAGATCATACAATCTTATGTTAAAATTAAGAAAAACAACATGTTTAATAGTGTTTATGAAATTGCAGGTGAATTTTTCTGCATAATTGAAACAAACTGTATAAATTATGCATTTTCTGAATCTAATAGTCAAGGATTGAAGATATTAACTTAAGAAATCAGTATTTTATAAGCATTTGAAAAAAATGAAATTTGGAATTTGTTAATAATGACACATAAAAATGCATATAATAGTTTTTATGAAACTTCAGGTAATATGTAACAGATAATTGATATATATGGTACTTATAATTCAATTTCTGAATGTAATGATCAAGATTTGAAGATATTAACTAAAAAAATCAGTTTTTAATTCACATTTGAAAAAAAAGATCGTACAATCTTATGTGAAAATTAAGAAAAACAACATGGTTAATAGTGTTTTGAAATTGCAGGTGAATTTTTCTACATAATTGAAACAAACGGTATAAATTATGCATTTTCTGAATCTAATAGTCAAGGATTGAAGATATTAACTTAAGAAATCAGTATTTTATAAGCATATGAAAAAAATGAAATTTGGAATTTGTTAATAATGACACATAAAAATGCATATAATAGTTTTTATGAAACTTCAGGTAATATGTAACAGATAATTGATATATATGGTACTTATAATTCAATTTCTGAATGTAATGATCAAGATTTGAAGATATTAACTTAAAAAATCAGTTTTTAATTCACATTTGAAAAAAAAGATCGTACAATCTTATGTGAAAATTAAGAAACACAACATGTTTAATATTGTTTATGAAATTGCAGGTGAATTTTTTTACATAATTGAAACAAACGGTATAAATTATGCATTTTCTGAATCTAATAGTCAAGGATTGAAGATATTAACTTAAGAAATCGGTATTTTATAAGCATTTGAAAAAAATGAATTTTGGAATTTGTTAATAATGACACATAAAAATGCATATAATAGTTTTTATGAAACTTCAGGTAATATGTAACAGATAATTGATATATATGGTACTTATAATTCAATTTCTGAATGTAATGATCAAGATTTGAAGATATTAACTAAAAAAATCAGTTTTTAATTCACATTTGAAAAAAAAGATCTTACAATCTTATGTGAAAATTAAGAAACACAACATGTTTAATAGTGTTTATGAAATTGCAGGTGAATTTTTCTGCATTATTGAAACAAACTGTATAAATTATGCATTTTCTGAATCTAATAGTCAAGGTTTGAAGATATTACCTTAAGAAATCAGTATTTTATAAGCATATGAAAAAAATGAAATTTGGAATTTGTTAATAATGACACATAAAAATGCATATAATAGTTTTTATGAAACTTCAGGTAATATGTAACAGATAATTGATATATATGGTACTTATAATTCAATTTCTGAATGTAATGATCAAGATTTGAAGATATTAACTAAAAAAATCAGTTTTTAATTCACATTTGAAAAAAAAGATCTTACAATCTTATGTGAAAATTAAGAAAAACAACATGTTTAATAGTGTTTATGAAATTGCAGGTGAATTTTTCTGCATTATTGAAACAAACTGTATAAATTATGCATTTTCTGTATCTAATAGTCAAGGTTTGAAGATATTAACTTAAGAAATTAGTATTTTATAAGCATATGAAAAAAATGAAATTTGGAATTTGTTAATTATGACACATAAAAATGCATATTATAGTTTTTATGAAATATCAGGTGTAATTTTTCATTTTCTGAAGCTAATGGTTAGAGATTTCAAGAGATTAGTATAATATTTGAGTGTTTCATATGCATTTATAACTATGAATTTTATATATTTTTCAAAATTGTCATATATTAGATTGTATTATTGCGGTCTTCAATTCAGATATTATATTTTAACAAATTTATAGGGAATCGATTGTGAGAATTTAATTCTTTAAATGTTATTTAAAATTGCACTTATGAGAAATAATGTTTTTATTTATTATTTTTCCATCCCTGATGTTTATAAGCCAATTATGAATTATTTATTGGTTTTCATTTTTAATGAAAATATCTGAGGAGATGTTTGATGGAAAATATGATAGTTTATTTACTGGTGTCGTAATTGAATCATTATCTTACCCAAACGACTACTATTCAAAATGTATTAATTAATAAACTTTTGTGAAATGGCGGTAGACAGTTTATCATTACTACGCACGGTTACATTAGTGAACTTGGAATATGTAAACTGGACACACATAGTGACATGTACAAAAAGATTACTTAAAATTAACTTAATATTAGCTACTGATTAAATCCCAAAGCGGCAACGAGAACACTTTGTATGATGTTGATACTGGACAATTCTCAGGCATGGATGATATCCGTCGTTATAATGACAGGACACACAACAACCGTCTCCGGTCCCACTTTAGAAAGCATATCCAATATATTGAGTAAATAATGTATCATTGCTGGATCATTCCTGAAAAAACACGTAAACAACAGTAGTTCTTTCGACATTGTTTTTTTCCTAATTCTATTGGTATTCTTATAGGACATTTAACTTACTCTGTTGAACAATATCTTTTGATTTTTGTAACCATAAAAGTTTAGCCATCTACCGGATACGAATACCAAACTACCAACCATCATCATATTCATTTTTCACAAAAATCCTGATAGGTTCCCTATCTATAAAATCTCCTACAGTGGCGTATTTACGGAGGGGTGATATGTGGGATAGATTCCCCTCCCTTGACCTTTTTTTGTAATAGGCATTTGTATCATTTTCTGTTTTTCTCAAAATTATATTACTTTTAAGTATGTCTGTTTTTTAAATGTTCTAGTCGTTGTTAATTGTACAGCTCTGATATACTAATAGCCACAAGTCGTGGGTGATATATGCGATTAACGGTCAACAAATACATATACCTATATAGTATAAGGTGTATTGTAATTATTATTTCTGCCAATTATTTTTCATGGAAAGTGTTTTTAATAAACCCGATAAGCAGTCTCTAAATAAAACAAAATTACTATAAAGACCAAGCATTTACTTAGGGCGGGTTTATTTAAAAAAAATTTGTTATTAGCTGATAAAAGGACTAGTGTATGATATCGTGATTCGTGAATACTGTGAACAGTAGATATTCTGGTACGGTCGTCATTCCAAGTACTGACTTTCACACTTTATTTTCTTATTTTATTACAAATAAAAGACTTTGAAGAAGATTAAGTTTTACATAAGCAATAGTTTGACAGAAATAAATATTTTATCAATTCTCCTGTTTAATATTGAAATATATTTATAAGCCAGTAATTATTATATACCTGGTTTATTAGAACCGGCTTAATGGTTTGACTTTATTGGTATGTCTCCGGTCGATACAAATCATGCCATATGAGATTATCGATGAACCGAGTATCCAAATATATAGTAAAGTAGATTTTGTATTATAATTAATGTTAACTACTCAATTGAAAGAATGAATCTGATAGAAATATTCTTTATTAATTCAAACGACATAAACATAACGCACACCAGACAGCAGAACCGGACACACGGGCAACAACCAAGTAGTAGTATGCACGACACAAGTACAACTATCGCACATATCGGCGAACGCATCCTACTGGCTCAGATGTTATCACTCGGCCGTGTTGGACCACTATTCTCACCAACGGAACGTGATGATAGTACATATAAAATTGTAATAGTCTTAACGAATTGAGTTTTACAATAACAACTAATTGGACATGACAATTTAAAACAATAAATGTACAAATGAACATACAATTCAAAACAATTAAACAATAAATAAGTATTAGTCATACAACATATCATGAACTAATATAATAAAAACGAGGTAATCACATAAGAATTAATAAACGGATAAAATGTAACATATAGTTGTTAAAAACGGTAATAATAAATCATTTTCAGAAATTAAAGTTCAAGATTTGAAGATATTAATTTAAGAAATCAGTATTTTATAAGCATTTGAAAAAAAAGATTTTATATTATTTCCTCAAAATTAAGAAATAAAACATGTTTAATAGTGTTTATGAAATTGCAGGTGAATTTTTCTGCATAATTGAAACAAACTGTATAAATTATGCATTTTCTGAATCTAATAGTCAAGGATTGAAGATATTAACTTAAGAAATCAGTATTTTATAAGCATTTGAAAAATTGAAATTTGGAATTTGCTAATAATGACACATAAAAGTGCTTATTATAGTTTTTATGAAACATCAGGTAAAATGTAACAGATAATTGATATATATGGTACTAATAATTCAATTTCTGAATGTAATGATCAAGATTTGAAGATATTAACTTAAAAAATCAGTTTTTAATTCACATTTGAAAAAAAAGATCGTACAATCTTATGTGAAAATTAAGAAAAACAACATGTTTAATAGTGATTATGAAATTGCAGGAGAATTTTTCTGCATAATTGAAACAAACGGTATAAATTATGCATTTTCTGAATCTAATAGTCAAGGATTGAAGATATTAACTTAAGAAATCAGTATTTTATAAGCATTTGAAAAAAATGAAAATTGGAATTTGTTAATAATGACACATAAAAATGCATATAATAGTTTTTATGAAACTTCAGGTAATATGTAACAGATCATTGATATATATGGTACTTATAATTCAATTTCTGAATGTAATGATCAAGGTTTGAAGATATTAACTTAAAAAATCAGTTTTTAATTCACATTTGAAAAAAAAAGATCATACAATCTTATGTTAAAATTAAGAAAAACATGTTTAATAGTGTTTATGAAATTGCAGGTGAATTTTTCTGCATAATTGAAACAAATTGTATAAATTATGCATTTTCTGAATCTAATAGTCAAGGATTGAAGATATTAACTTAAGAAATCAGTATTTTATAAGCATTTGAAAAAAATGAAAATTGGAATTTGCTAATAATGACACATAAAAGTGCTTATTATAGTTTTTATGAAACATCGGGTAAAATATAACAGATAATTGATATATATGGTACTAATAATTCAATTTCTGAATGTAATGATCAAGATTTGAAGATATTAACTTAAAAAATCAGTTTTTAATTCACATTTGAAAAAAAAGATCGTACAATCTTATGTGAAAATTAAGAAAAACAACATGTTTAATAGTGATTATGAAATTGTAGGAGAATTTTTCTGCAGAATTGAAACAAACGGTATAAATTATGCATTTTCTGAATCTAATAGTCATGGATTGAAGATATTAACTTAAGAAATCAGTATTTTATAAGCATTTGAAAAATTGAAATTTGGAATTTGCTAATAATGACACATAAAAGTGCTTATTATAGTTTTTATGAAACATCAGGTAAAATGTAACAGATAATTGATATATATGTTACTAATAATTCAATTTCTGAATGTAATGATCAAGATTTGAAGATATTAACTTAAAAAATCAGTTTTTAATTCACATTTGAAAAAAAAGATCGTACAATCTTATGTGAAAATTAAGAAAAACAACATGTTTAATAGTGATTATGAAATTGCAGGAGAATTTTTCTGCATAATTGAAACAAACGGTATAAATTATGCATTTTCTGAATCTAATAGTCAAGGTTTGAAGATATTAACTTAAGAAATCAGTATTTTATAAGCATTTGAAAAAATTGAAATTTGGAATTTGTTAATAATGACACATAAAAATGCATATAATAGTTTTTATGAAACTTCAGGTAATATGTAACAGATAATTGATATATATGGTACTTATAATTCAATTTCTGAATGTAATGATCAAGATTTGAAGATATTAACTTAAAAAATCAGTTTTTAATTCACATTTGAAAAAAAAGATCATACAATCTTATGTTAAAATTAAGAAAAACAACATGTTTAATAGTGTTTATGAAATTGCAGGTGAATTTTTCTGCATAATTGAAACAAACTGTATAAATTATGCATTTTCTGAATCTAATAGTCAAGGTTTGAAGATATTTACTTAAGAAATCAGTATTTTATAAGCAATTGAAAAAAATGAAATTTGGAATTTGTTAATAATGACACATAAAAATGCGTATAATAGTTTTTATGAAACTTCAGGTAATATGTAACAGATAATTGATATATATGGTACTTATAATTCAATTTCTGAATGTAATGATCAAGATTTGAAGATATTAACTTAAAAAATCAGTTTTTAATTCACATTTGAAAAAAAAGATCATACAATCTTATGTTAAAATTAAGAAAAACAACATGTTTAATAGTGTTTATGAAATTGCAGGTGAATTTTTCTGCATAATTGAAACAAACTGTATAAATTATGCATTTTCTGAATCTAATAGTCAAGGATTGAAGATATTAACTTAAGAAATCAGTATTTTATAAGCATTTGAAAAAAATGAAATTTGGAATTTGTTAATAATGACACATAAAAATGCATATAATAGTTTTTATGAAACTTCAGGTAATATGTAACAGATAATTGATATATATGGTACTTATAATTCAATTTCTGAATGTAATGATCAAGATTTGAAGATATTAACTAAAAAAATCAGTTTTTAATTCACATTTGAAAAAAAAGATCGTACAATCTTATGTGAAAATTAAGAAAAACAACATGGTTAATAGTGTTTTGAAATTGCAGGTGAATTTTTCTACATAATTGAAACAAACGGTATAAATTATGCATTTTCTGAATCTAATAGTCAAGGATTGAAGATATTAACTTAAGAAATCAGTATTTTATAAGCATATGAAAAAAATGAAATTTGGAATTTGTTAATAATGACACATAAAAATGCATATAATAGTTTTTATGAAACTTCAGGTAATATGTAACAGATAATTGATATATATGGTACTTATAATTCAATTTCTGAATGTAATGATCAAGATTTGAAGATATTAACTTAAAAAATCAGTTTTTAATTCACATTTGAAAAAAAAGATCGTACAATCTTATGTGAAAATTAAGAAACACAACATGTTTAATATTGTTTATGAAATTGCAGGTGAATTTTTTTACATAATTGAAACAAACGGTATAAATTATGCATTTTCTGAATCTAATAGTCAAGGATTGAAGATATTAACTTAAGAAATCGGTATTTTATAAGCATTTGAAAAAAATGAATTTTGGAATTTGTTAATAATGACACATAAAAATGCATATAATAGTTTTTATGAAACTTCAGGTAATATGTAACAGATAATTGATATATATGGTACTTATAATTCAATTTCTGAATGTAATGATCAAGATTTGAAGATATTAACTAAAAAAATCAGTTTTTAATTCACATTTGAAAAAAAAGATCTTACAATCTTATGTGAAAATTAAGAAACACAACATGTTTAATAGTGTTTATGAAATTGCAGGTGAATTTTTCTGCATTATTGAAACAAACTGTATAAATTATGCATTTTCTGAATCTAATAGTCAAGGTTTGAAGATATTACCTTAAGAAATCAGTATTTTATAAGCATATGAAAAAAATGAAATTTGGAATTTGTTAATAATGACACATAAAAATGCATATAATAGTTTTTATGAAACTTCAGGTAATATGTAACAGATAATTGATATATATGGTACTTATAATTCAATTTCTGAATGTAATGATCAAGATTTGAAGATATTAACTAAAAAAATCAGTTTTTAATTCACATTTGAAAAAAAAGATCTTACAATCTTATGTGAAAATTAAGAAAAACAACATGTTTAATAGTGTTTATGAAATTGCAGGTGAATTTTTCTGCATTATTGAAACAAACTGTATAAATTATGCATTTTCTGTATCTAATAGTCAAGGTTTGAAGATATTAACTTAAGAAATTAGTATTTTATAAGCATATGAAAAAAATGAAATTTGGAATTTGTTAATTATGACACATAAAAATGCATATTATAGTTTTTATGAAATATCAGGTGTAATTTTTCATTTTCTGAAGCTAATGGTTAGAGATTTCAAGAGATTAGTATAATATTTGAGTGTTTCATATGCATTTATAACTATGAATTTTATATATTTTTCAAAATTGTCATATATTAGATTGTATTATTGCGGTCTTCAATTCAGATATTATATTTTAACAAATTTATAGGGAATCGATTGTGAGAATTTAATTCTTTAAATGTTATTTAAAATTGCACTTATGAGAAATAATGTTTTTATTTATTATTTTTCCATCCCTGATGTTTATAAGCCAATTATGAATTATTTATTGGTTTTCATTTTTAATGAAAATATCTGAGGAGATGTTTGATGGAAAATATGATAGTTTATTTACTGGTGTCGTAATTGAATCATTATCTTACCCAAACGACTACTATTCAAAATGTATTAATTAATAAACTTTTGTGAAATGGCGGTAGACAGTTTATCATTACTACGCACGGTTACATTAGTGAACTTGGAATATGTAAACTGGACACACATAGTGACATGTACAAAAAGATTACTTAAAATTAACTTAATATTAGCTACTGATTAAATCCCAAAGCGGCAACGAGAACACTTTGTATGATGTTGATACTGGACAATTCTCAGGCATGGATGATATCCGTCGTTATAATGACAGGACACACAACAACCGTCTCCGGTCCCACTTTAGAAAGCATATCCAATATATTGAGTAAATAATGTATCATTGCTGGATCATTCCTGAAAAAACACGTAAACAACAGTAGTTCTTTCGACATTGTTTTTTTCCTAATTCTATTGGTATTCTTATAGGACATTTAACTTACTCTGTTGAACAATATCTTTTGATTTTTGTAACCATAAAAGTTTAGCCATCTACCGGATACGAATACCAAACTACCAACCATCATCATATTCATTTTTCACAAAAATCCTGATAGGTTCCCTATCTATAAAATCTCCTACAGTGGCGTATTTACGGAGGGGTGATATGTGGGATAGATTCCCCTCCCTTGACCTTTTTTTGTAATAGGCATTTGTATCATTTTCTGTTTTTCTCAAAATTATATTACTTTTAAGTATGTCTGTTTTTTAAATGTTCTAGTCGTTGTTAATTGTACAGCTCTGATATACTAATAGCCACAAGTCGTGGGTGATATATGCGATTAACGGTCAACAAATACATATACCTATATAGTATAAGGTGTATTGTAATTATTATTTCTGCCAATTATTTTTCATGGAAAGTGTTTTTAATAAACCCGATAAGCAGTCTCTAAATAAAACAAAATTACTATAAAGACCAAGCATTTACTTAGGGCGGGTTTATTTAAAAAAAATTTGTTATTAGCTGATAAAAGGACTAGTGTATGATATCGTGATTCGTGAATACTGTGAACAGTAGATATTCTGGTACGGTCGTCATTCCAAGTACTGACTTTCACACTTTATTTTCTTATTTTATTACAAATAAAAGACTTTGAAGAAGATTAAGTTTTACATAAGCAATAGTTTGACAGAAATAAATATTTTATCAATTCTCCTGTTTAATATTGAAATATATTTATAAGCCAGTAATTATTATATACCTGGTTTATTAGAACCGGCTTAATGGTTTGACTTTATTGGTATGTCTCCGGTCGATACAAATCATGCCATATGAGATTATCGATGAACCGAGTATCCAAATATATAGTAAAGTAGATTTTGTATTATAATTAATGTTAACTACTCAATTGAAAGAATGAATCTGATAGAAATATTCTTTATTAATTCAAACGACATAAACATAACGCACACCAGACAGCAGAACCGGACACACGGGCAACAACCAAGTAGTAGTATGCACGACACAAGTACAACTATCGCACATATCGGCGAACGCATCCTACTGGCTCAGATGTTATCACTCGGCCGTGTTGGACCACTATTCTCACCAACGGAACGTGATGATAGTACATATAAAATTGTAATAGTCTTAACGAATTGAGTTTTACAATAACAACTAATTGGACATGACAATTTAAAACAATAAATGTACAAATGAACATACAATTCAAAACAATTAAACAATAAATAAGTATTAGTCATACAACATATCATGAACTAATATAATAAAAACGAGGTAATCACATAAGAATTAATAAACGGATAAAATGTAACATATAGTTGTTAAAAACGGTAATAATAAATCATTTTCAGAAATTAAAGTTCAAGATTTGAAGATATTAATTTAAGAAATCAGTATTTTATAAGCATTTGAAAAAAAAGATTTTATATTATTTCCTCAAAATTAAGAAATAAAACATGTTTAATAGTGTTTATGAAATTGCAGGTGAATTTTTCTGCATAATTGAAACAAACTGTATAAATTATGCATTTTCTGAATCTAATAGTCAAGGATTGAAGATATTAACTTAAGAAATCAGTATTTTATAAGCATTTGAAAAATTGAAATTTGGAATTTGCTAATAATGACACATAAAAGTGCTTATTATAGTTTTTATGAAACATCAGGTAAAATGTAACAGATAATTGATATATATGGTACTAATAATTCAATTTCTGAATGTAATGATCAAGATTTGAAGATATTAACTTAAAAAATCAGTTTTTAATTCACATTTGAAAAAAAAGATCGTACAATCTTATGTGAAAATTAAGAAAAACAACATGTTTAATAGTGATTATGAAATTGCAGGAGAATTTTTCTGCATAATTGAAACAAACGGTATAAATTATGCATTTTCTGAATCTAATAGTCAAGGATTGAAGATATTAACTTAAGAAATCAGTATTTTATAAGCATTTGAAAAAAATGAAAATTGGAATTTGTTAATAATGACACATAAAAATGCATATAATAGTTTTTATGAAACTTCAGGTAATATGTAACAGATCATTGATATATATGGTACTTATAATTCAATTTCTGAATGTAATGATCAAGGTTTGAAGATATTAACTTAAAAAATCAGTTTTTAATTCACATTTGAAAAAAAAAGATCATACAATCTTATGTTAAAATTAAGAAAAACAACATGTTTAATAGTGTTTATGAAATTGCAGGTGAATTTTTCTGCATAATTGAAACAAACTGTATAAATTATGCATTTTCTGAATCTAATAGTCAAGGATTGAAGATATTAACTTAAGAAATCAGTATTTTATAAGCATTTGAAAAAAATGAAAATTGGAATTTGCTAATAATGACACATAAAAGTGCTTATTATAGTTTTTATGAAACATCGGGTAAAATATAACAGATAATTGATATATATGGTACTAATAATTCAATTTCTGAATGTAATGATCAAGATTTGAAGATATTAACTTAAAAAATCAGTTTTTAATTCACATTTGAAAAAAAAGATCGTACAATCTTATGTGAAAATTAAGAAAAACAACATGTTTAATAGTGATTATGAAATTGTAGGAGAATTTTTCTGCAGAATTGAAACAAACGGTATAAATTATGCATTTTCTGAATCTAATAGTCATGGATTGAAGATATTAACTTAAGAAATCAGTATTTTATAAGCATTTGAAAAATTGAAATTTGGAATTTGCTAATAATGACACATAAAAGTGCTTATTATAGTTTTTATGAAACATCAGGTAAAATGTAACAGATAATTGATATATATGTTACTAATAATTCAATTTCTGAATGTAATGATCAAGATTTGAAGATATTAACTTAAAAAATCAGTTTTTAATTCACATTTGAAAAAAAAGATCGTACAATCTTATGTGAAAATTAAGAAAAACAACATGTTTAATAGTGATTATGAAATTGCAGGAGAATTTTTCTGCATAATTGAAACAAACGGTATAAATTATGCATTTTCTGAATCTAATAGTCAAGGTTTGAAGATATTAACTTAAGAAATCAGTATTTTATAAGCATTTGAAAAAATTGAAATTTGGAATTTGTTAATAATGACACATAAAAATGCATATAATAGTTTTTATGAAACTTCAGGTAATATGTAACAGATAATTGATATATATGGTACTTATAATTCAATTTCTGAATGTAATGATCAAGATTTGAAGATATTAACTTAAAAAATCAGTTTTTAATTCACATTTGAAAAAAAAGATCGTACAATCTTATGTGAAAATTAAGAAACACAACATGTTTAATATTGTTTATGAAATTGCAGGTGAATTTTTCTACATAATTGAAACAAACGGTATAAATTATGCATTTTCTGAATCTAATAGTCAAGGTTTGAAGATATTACCTTAAGAAATCAGTATTTTATAAGCATATGAAAAAAATGAAATTTTGAATTTGTTAATAATGACACATAAACGTGCTTAATATAGTTTTTATGTAACTTCAGGTAAAATGTAACAGATAATTGATATATATGGTACTTATAATTCAATTTCTGAATGTAATGATCAAGATTTGAAGATATTAACTTAAAAAATCAGTTTTTAATTCACATTTGAAAAAAAAGATCATACAATCTTATGTTAAAATTAAGAAAAACAACATGTTTAATAGTGTTTATGAAATTGCAGGTGAATTTTTCTGCATAATTGAAACAAACTGTATAAATTATGCATTTTCTGAATCTAATAGTCAAGGTTTGAAGATATTTACTTAAGAAATCAGTATTTTATAAGCAATTGAAAAAAATGAAATTTGGAATTTGTTAATAATGACACATAAAAATGCGTATAATAGTTTTTATGAAACTTCAGGTAATATGTAACAGATAATTGATATATATGGTACTTATAATTCAATTTCTGAATGTAATGATCAAGATTTGAAGATATTAACTTAAAAAATCAGTTTTTAATTCACATTTGAAAAAAAAGATCATACAATCTTATGTTAAAATTAAGAAAAACAACATGTTTAATAGTGTTTATGAAATTGCAGGTGAATTTTTCTGCATAATTGAAACAAACTGTATAAATTATGCATTTTCTGAATCTAATAGTCAAGGATTGAAGATATTAACTTAAGAAATCAGTATTTTATAAGCATATGAAAAAAATGAAATTTGGAATTTGTTAATAATGACACATAAAAATGCATATAATAGTTTTTATGAAACTTCAGGTAATATGTAACAGATAATTGATATATATGGTACTTATAATTCAATTTCTGAATGTAATGATCAAGATTTGAAGATATTAACTTAAAAAATCAGTTTTTAATTCACATTTGAAAAAAAAGATCGTACAATCTTATGTGAAAATTAAGAAACACAACATGTTTAATATTGTTTATGAAATTGCAGGTGAATTTTTTTACATAATTGAAACAAACGGTATAAATTATGCATTTTCTGAATCTAATAGTCAAGGATTGAAGATATTAACTTAAGAAATCGGTATTTTATAAGCATTTGAAAAAAATGAATTTTGGAATTTGTTAATAATGACACATAAAAATGCATATAATAGTTTTTATGAAACTTCAGGTAATATGTAACAGATAATTGATATATATGGTACTTATAATTCAATTTCTGAATGTAATGATCAAGATTTGAAGATATTAACTAAAAAAATCAGTTTTTAATTCACATTTGAAAAAAAAGATCTTACAATCTTATGTGAAAATTAAGAAACACAACATGTTTAATAGTGTTTATGAAATTGCAGGTGAATTTTTCTGCATTATTGAAACAAACTGTATAAATTATGCATTTTCTGAATCTAATAGTCAAGGTTTGAAGATATTACCTTAAGAAATCAGTATTTTATAAGCATATGAAAAAAATGAAATTTGGAATTTGTTAATAATGACACATAAAAATGCATATAATAGTTTTTATGAAACTTCAGGTAATATGTAACAGATAATTGATATATATGGTACTTATAATTCAATTTCTGAATGTAATGATCAAGATTTGAAGATATTAACTAAAAAAATCAGTTTTTAATTCACATTTGAAAAAAAAGATCTTACAATCTTATGTGAAAATTAAGAAAAACAACATGTTTAATAGTGTTTATGAAATTGCAGGTGAATTTTTCTGCATTATTGAAACAAACTGTATAAATTATGCATTTTCTGAATCTAATAGTCAAGGTTTGAAGATATTACCTTAAGAAATCAGTATTTTATAAGCATATGAAAAAAATGAAATTTGGAATTTGTTAATAATGACACATAAAAATGCATATTATAGTTTTTATGAAATATCAGGTGAAATTTTTCATTTTCTGAAGCTAATGGTTAGAGATTTCAAGAGATTAGTATAATATTTGAGTGTTTCATATGCATTTATAACTATGAATTTTATATATTTTTCAAAATTGTCATATATTAGATTGTATTATTGCGGTCTTCAATTCAGATATTATATTTTAACAAATTTATAGGGAATCGATTGTGAGAATTTAATTCTTTAAATGTTATTTAAAATTGCACTTATGAGAAATAATGTTTTTATTTATTATTTTTCCATCCCTGATGTTTATAAGCCAATTATGAATTATTTATTGGTTTTCATTTTTAATGAAAATATCTGAGGAGATGTTTGATGGAAAATATGATAGTTTATTTACTGGTGTCGTAATTGAATCATTATCTTACCCAAACGACTACTATTCAAAATGTATTAATTAATAAACTTTTGTGAAATGGCGGTAGACAGTTTATCATTACTACGCACGGTTACATTAGTGAACTTGGAATATGTAAACTGGACACACATAGTGACATGTACAAAAAGATTACTTAAAATTAACTTAATATTAGCTACTGATTAAATCCCAAAGCGGCAACGAGAACACTTTGTATGATGTTGATACTGGACAATTCTCAGGCATGGATGATATCCGTCGTTATAATGACAGGACACACAACAACCGTCTCCGGTCCCACTTTAGAAAGCATATCCAATATATTGAGTAAATAATGTATCATTGCTGGATCATTCCTGAAAAAACACGTAAACAACAGTAGTTCTTTCGACATTGTTTTTTTCCTAATTCTATTGGTATTCTTATAGGACATTTAACTTACTCTGTTGAACAATATCTTTTGATTTTTGTAACCATAAAAGTTTAGCCATCTACCGGATACGAATACCAAACTACCAACCATCATCATATTCATTTTTCACAAAAATCCTGATAGGTTCCCTATCTATAAAATCTCCTACAGTGGCGTATTTACGGAGGGGTGATATGTGGGATAGATTCCCCTCCCTTGACCTTTTTTTGTAATAGGCATTTGTATCATTTTCTGTTTTTCTCAAAATTATATTACTTTTAAGTATGTCTGTTTTTTAAATGTTCTAGTCGTTGTTAATTGTACAGCTCTGATATACTAATAGCCACAAGTCGTGGGTGATATATGCGATTAACGGTCAACAAATACATATACCTATATAGTATAAGGTGTATTGTAATTATTATTTCTGCCAATTATTTTTCATGGAAAGTGTTTTTAATAAACCCGATAAGCAGTCTCTAAATAAAACAAAATTACTATAAAGACCAAGCATTTACTTAGGGCGGGTTTATTTAAAAAAAATTTGTTATTAGCTGATAAAAGGACTAGTGTATGATATCGTGATTCGTGAATACTGTGAACAGTAGATATTCTGGTACGGTCGTCATTCCAAGTACTGACTTTCACACTTTATTTTCTTATTTTATTACAAATAAAAGACTTTGAAGAAGATTAAGTTTTACATAAGCAATAGTTTGACAGAAATAAATATTTTATCAATTCTCCTGTTTAATATTGAAATATATTTATAAGCCAGTAATTATTATATACCTGGTTTATTAGAACCGGCTTAATGGTTTGACTTTATTGGTATGTCTCCGGTCGATACAAATCATGCCATATGAGATTATCGATGAACCGAGTATCCAAATATATAGTAAAGTAGATTTTGTATTATAATTAATGTTAACTACTCAATTGAAAGAATGAATCTGATAGAAATATTCTTTATTAATTCAAACGACATAAACATAACGCACACCAGACAGCAGAACCGGACACACGGGCAACAACCAAGTAGTAGTATGCACGACACAAGTACAACTATCGCACATATCGGCGAACGCATCCTACTGGCTCAGATGTTATCACTCGGCCGTGTTGGACCACTATTCTCACCAACGGAACGTGATGATAGTACATATAAAATTGTAATAGTCTTAACGAATTGAGTTTTACAATAACAACTAATTGGACATGACAATTTAAAACAATAAATGTACAAATGAACATACAATTCAAAACAATTAAACAATAAATAAGTATTAGTCATACAACATATCATGAACTAATATAATAAAAACGAGGTAATCACATAAGAATTAATAAACGGATAAAATGTAACATATAGTTGTTAAAAACGGTAATAATAAATCATTTTCAGAAATTAAAGTTCAAGATTTGAAGATATTAATTTAAGAAATCAGTATTTTATAAGCATTTGAAAAAAAAGATTTTATATTATTTCCTCAAAATTAAGAAATAAAACATGTTTAATAGTGTTTATGAAATTGCAGGTGAATTTTTCTGCATAATTGAAACAAACTGTATAAATTATGCATTTTCTGAATCTAATAGTCAAGGATTGAAGATATTAACTTAAGAAATCAGTATTTTATAAGCATTTGAAAAATTGAAATTTGGAATTTGCTAATAATGACACATAAAAGTGCTTATTATAGTTTTTATGAAACATCAGGTAAAATGTAATAGATAATTGATATATATGGTACTAATAATTCAATTTCTGAATGTAATGATCAAGATTTGAAGATATTAACTTAAAAAATCAGTTTTTAATTCACATTTGAAAAAAAAGATCGTACAATCTTATGTGAAAATTAAGAAAAACAACATGTTTAATAGTGATTATGAAATTGCAGGAGAATTTTTCTGCATAATTGAAACAAACGGTATAAATTATGCATTTTCTGAATCTAATAGTCAAGGATTGAAGATATTAACTTAAGAAATCAGTATTTTATAAGCATTTGAAAAAAATGAAAATTGGAATTTGTTAATAATGACACATAAAAATGCATATAATAGTTTTTATGAAACTTCAGGTAATATGTAACAGATCATTGATATATATGGTACTTATAATTCAATTTCTGAATGTAATGATCAAGGTTTGAAGATATTAACTTAAAAAATCAGTTTTTAATTCACATTTGAAATAAAAAGATCATACAATCTTATGTTAAAATTAAGAAAAACAACATGTTTAATAGTGTTTATGAAATTGCAGGTGAATTTTTCTGCATAATTGAAACAAACTGTATAAATTATGCATTTTCTGAATCTAATAGTCAAGGATTGAAGATATTAACTTAAGAAATCAGTATTTTATAAGCATTTGAAAAAAATGAAAATTGGAATTTGCTAATAATGACACATAAAAGTGCTTATTATAGTTTTTATGAAACATCGGGTAAAATATAACAGATAATTGATATATATGGTACTAATAATTCAATTTCTGAATGTAATGATCAAGATTTGAAGATATTAACTTAAAAAATCAGTTTTTAATTCACATTTGAAAAAAAAGATCGTACAATCTTATGTGAAAATTAAGAAAAACAACATGTTTAATAGTGTTTATGAAATTGCAGGTGAATTTTTCTGCATAATTGAAACAAACGGTATAAATTATGCATTTTCTGTATCTAATAGTCAAGGTTTGAAGATATTAACTTAAGAAATCAGTATTTTATAAGCATTTGAAAAATTGAAATTTGGAATTTGCTAATAATGACACATAAAAGTGCTTATTATAGTTTTTATGAAACATCGGGTAAAATGTAACAGATAATTGATATATATGGTACTAATAATTCAATTTCTGAATGTAATGATCAAGATTTGAAGATATTAACTTAAAAAATCAGTTTTTAATTCACATTTGAAAAAAAAGATCGTACAATCTTATGTGAAAATTAAGAAAAACAACATGTTTAATAGTGATTATGAAATTGCAGGAGAATTTTTCTGCATAATTGAAACAAACGGTATAAATTATGCATTTTCTGAATCTAATAGTCAAGGTTTGAAGATATTAACTTAAGAAATCAGTATTTTATAAGCATATGAAAAAAATGAAATTTGGAATTTGTTAATAAATGACACATAAACGTGCTTAATATAGTTTTTATGAAACTTCAGGTAAAATGTAACAGATAATTGATATATATGGTACTTATAATTCAATTTCTGAATGTAATGATCAAGATTTGAAGATATTAACTTAAAAAATCAGTTTTTAATTCACATTTGAAAAAAAAAGATCATACAATCTTATGTTAAAATTAAGAAAAACAACATGTTTAATAGTGTTTATGAAATTGCAGGTGAATTTTTCTGCATAATTGAAACAAACTGTATAAATTATGCATTTTCTGAATCTAATAGTCAAGGATTGAAGATATTAACTTAAGAAATCAGTATTTTATAAGCATTTGAGATAAATGAAAATTGGAATTTGTTAATAATGACACATAAAAATGCATATAATAGTTTTTATGAAACTTCAGGTAATATGTAACAGATAATTGATATATATGGTACTTATAATTCAATTTCTGAATGTAATGATCAAGATTTGAAGATATTAACTAAAAAAATCAGTTTTTAATTCACATTTGAAAAAAAAGATCGTACAATCTTATGTGAAAATTAAGAAAAACAACATGGTTAATAGTGTTTTGAAATTGCAGGTGAATTTTTCTGCAAAATTGAAACAAACTGTATAAATTATGCATTTTCTGAATCTAATAGTCAAGGATTGAAGATATTAACTTAAGAAATCAGTATTTTATAAGCATTTGAAAAATTGAAATTTGGAATTTGCTAATAATGACACATAAAAGTGCTTATTATAGTTTTTATGAAACATCAGGTAAAATGTAACAGATAATTGATATATATGGTACTAATAATTCAATTTCTGAATGTAATGATCAAGATTTGAAGATATTAACTTAAAAAATCAGTTTTTAATTCACATTTGAAAAAAAAGATCGTACAATCTTATGTGAAAATTAAGAAAAACAACATGTTTAATAGTGATTATGAAATTGTAGGAGAATTTTTCTGCAGAATTGAAACAAACGGTATAAATTATGCATTTTCTGAATCTAATAGTCATGGATTGAAGATATTAACTTAAGAAATCAGTATTTTATAAGCATTTGAAAAATTGAAATTTGGAATTTGCTAATAATGACACATAAAAGTGCTTATTATAGTTTTTATGAAACATCAGGTAAAATGTAACAGATAATTGATATATATGTTACTAATAATTCAATTTCTGAATGTAATGATCAAGATTTGAAGATATTAACTTAAAAAATCAGTTTTTAATTCACATTTGAAAAAAAAGATCGTACAATCTTATGTGAAAATTAAGAAAAACAACATGTTTAATAGTGATTATGAAATTGCAGGAGAATTTTTCTGCATAATTGAAACAAACGGTATAAATTATGCATTTTCTGAATCTAATAGTCAAGGTTTGAAGATATTAACTTAAGAAATCAGTATTTTATAAGCATTTGAAAAAATTGAAATTTGGAATTTGTTAATAATGACACATAAAAATGCATATAATAGTTTTTATGAAACTTCAGGTAATATGTAACAGATAATTGATATATATGGTACTTATAATTCAATTTCTGAATGTAATGATCAAGATTTGAAGATATTAACTTAAAAAATCAGTTTTTAATTCACATTTGAAAAAAAAGATCGTACAATCTTATGTGAAAATTAAGAAACACAACATGTTTAATATTGTTTATGAAATTGCAGGTGAATTTTTCTACATAATTGAAACAAACGGTATAAATTATGCATTTTCTGAATCTAATAGTCAAGGTTTGAAGATATTACCTTAAGAAATCAGTATTTTATAAGCATATGAAAAAAATGAAATTTTGAATTTGTTAATAATGACACATAAACGTGCTTAATATAGTTTTTATGTAACTTCAGGTAAAATGTAACAGATAATTGATATATATGGTACTTATAATTCAATTTCTGAATGTAATGATCAAGATTTGAAGATATTAACTTAAAAAATCAGTTTTTAATTCACATTTGAAAAAAAAGATCATACAATCTTATGTTAAAATTAAGAAAAACAACATGTTTAATAGTGTTTATGAAATTGCAGGTGAATTTTTCTGCATAATTGAAACAAACTGTATAAATTATGCATTTTCTGAATCTAATAGTCAAGGATTGAAGATATTAACTTAAGAAATCAGTATTTTATAAGCAATTGAAAAAAATGAAATTTGGAATTTGTTAATAATGACACATAAAAATGCATTTAATAGTTTTTATGAAACTTCAGGTAAAATGTAACAGATAATTGATATATATGGTACTTATAATTCAATTTCTGAATGTAATGATCAAGATTTGAAGATATTAACTTAAAAAATCAGTTTTTAATTCACATTTGAAAAAAAAGATCATACAATCTTATGTTAAAATTAAGAAAAACAACATGTTTAATAGTGTTTATGAAATTGCAGGTGAATTTTTCTGCATAATTGAAACAAACTGTATAAATTATGCATTTTCTGAATCTAATAGTCAAGGATTGAAGATATTAACTTAAGAAATCAGTATTTTATAAGCATTTGAAAAAATTGAAATTTGGAATTTGTTAATAATGACACATAAAAATGCATATAATAGTTTTTATGAAACATCGGGTAAAATGTAACAGATAATTGATATATATGGTACTAATAATTCAATTTCTGAATGTAATGATCAAGATTTGAAGATATTAACTTAAAAAATCAGTTTTTAATTCACATTTGAAAAAAAAGATCGTACAATCTTATGTGAAAATTAAGAAAAACAACATGTTTAATAGTGATTATGAAATTGCAGGAGAATTTTTCTGCATAATTGAAACAAACGGTATAAATTATGCATTTTCTGAATCTAATAGTCAAGGTTTGAAGATATTAACTTAAGAAATCAGTATTTTATAAGCATATGAAAAAAATGAAATTTGGAATTTGTTAATAAATGACACATAAACGTGCTTAATATAGTTTTTATGAAACTTCAGGTAAAATGTAACAGATAATTGATATATATGGTACTTATAATTCAATTTCTGAATGTAATGATCAAGATTTGAAGATATTAACTTAAAAAATCAGTTTTTAATTCACATTTGAAAAAAAAAGATCATACAATCTTATGTTAAAATTAAGAAAAACAACATGTTTAATAGTGTTTATGAAATTGCAGGTGAATTTTTCTGCATAATTGAAACAAACTGTATAAATTATGCATTTTCTGAATCTAATAGTCAAGGATTGAAGATATTAACTTAAGAAATCAGTATTTTATAAGCATTTGAGATAAATGAAAATTGGAATTTGTTAATAATGACACATAAAAATGCATATAATAGTTTTTATGAAACTTCAGGTAATATGTAACAGATAATTGATATATATGGTACTTATAATTCAATTTCTGAATGTAATGATCAAGATTTGAAGATATTAACTAAAAAAATCAGTTTTTAATTCACATTTGAAAAAAAAGATCGTACAATCTTATGTGAAAATTAAGAAAAACAACATGGTTAATAGTGTTTTGAAATTGCAGGTGAATTTTTCTGCAAAATTGAAACAAACTGTATAAATTATGCATTTTCTGAATCTAATAGTCAAGGATTGAAGATATTAACTTAAGAAATCAGTATTTTATAAGCATTTGAAAAATTGAAATTTGGAATTTGCTAATAATGACACATAAAAGTGCTTATTATAGTTTTTATGAAACATCAGGTAAAATGTAACAGATAATTGATATATATGGTACTAATAATTCAATTTCTGAATGTAATGATCAAGATTTGAAGATATTAACTTAAAAAATCAGTTTTTAATTCACATTTGAAAAAAAAGATCGTACAATCTTATGTGAAAATTAAGAAAAACAACATGTTTAATAGTGATTATGAAATTGTAGGAGAATTTTTCTGCAGAATTGAAACAAACGGTATAAATTATGCATTTTCTGAATCTAATAGTCATGGATTGAAGATATTAACTTAAGAAATCAGTATTTTATAAGCATTTGAAAAATTGAAATTTGGAATTTGCTAATAATGACACATAAAAGTGCTTATTATAGTTTTTATGAAACATCAGGTAAAATGTAACAGATAATTGATATATATGTTACTAATAATTCAATTTCTGAATGTAATGATCAAGATTTGAAGATATTAACTTAAAAAATCAGTTTTTAATTCACATTTGAAAAAAAAGATCGTACAATCTTATGTGAAAATTAAGAAAAACAACATGTTTAATAGTGATTATGAAATTGCAGGAGAATTTTTCTGCATAATTGAAACAAACGGTATAAATTATGCATTTTCTGAATCTAATAGTCAAGGTTTGAAGATATTAACTTAAGAAATCAGTATTTTATAAGCATTTGAAAAAATTGAAATTTGGAATTTGTTAATAATGACACATAAAAATGCATATAATAGTTTTTATGAAACTTCAGGTAATATGTAACAGATAATTGATATATATGGTACTTATAATTCAATTTCTGAATGTAATGATCAAGATTTGAAGATATTAACTTAAAAAATCAGTTTTTAATTCACATTTGAAAAAAAAGATCATACAATCTTATGTTAAAATTAAGAAAAACAACATGTTTAATAGTGTTTATGAAATTGCAGGTGAATTTTTCTGCATAATTGAAACAAACTGTATAAATTATGCATTTTCTGAATCTAATAGTCAAGGATTGAAGATATTAACTTAAGAAATCAGTATTTTATAAGCAATTGAAAAAAATGAAATTTGGAATTTGTTAATAATGACACATAAAAATGCATATAATAGTTTTTATGAAACTTCAGGTAAAATGTAACAGATAATTGATATATATGGTACTTATAATTCAATTTCTGAATGTAATGATCAAGATTTGAAGATATTAACTTAAAAAATCAGTTTTTAATTCACATTTGAAAAAAAAGATCATACAATCTTATGTTAAAATTAAGAAAAACAACATGTTTAATAGTGTTTATGAAATTGCAGGTGAATTTTTCTGCATAATTGAAACAAACTGTATAAATTATGCATTTTCTGAATCTAATAGTCAAGGATTGAAGATATTAACTTAAGAAATCAGTATTTTATAAGCATTTGAAAAAATTGAAATTTGGAATTTGTTAATAATGACACATAAAAATGCATATAATAGTTTTTATGAAACATCGGGTAAAATGTAACAGATAATTGATATATATGGTACTAATAATTCAATTTCTGAATGTAATGATCAAGATTTGAAGATATTAACTTAAAAAATCAGTTTTTAATTCACATTTGAAAAAAAAGATCGTACAATCTTATGTGAAAATTAAGAAAAACAACATGTTTAATAGTGATTATGAAATTGCAGGAGAATTTTTCTGCATAATTGAAACAAACGGTATAAATTATGCATTTTCTGAATCTAATAGTCAAGGTTTGAAGATATTAACTTAAGAAATCAGTATTTTATAAGCATATGAAAAAAATGAAATTTGGAATTTGTTAATAAATGACACATAAACGTGCTTAATATAGTTTTTATGAAACTTCAGGTAAAATGTAACAGATAATTGATATATATGGTACTTATAATTCAATTTCTGAATGTAATGATCAAGATTTGAAGATATTAACTTAAAAAATCAGTTTTTAATTCACATTTGAAAAAAAAAGATCAAACAATCTTATGTTAAAATTAAGAAAAACAACATGTTTAATAG
The DNA here is from genome assembly GCA_036289425.1 of Rhopalosiphum nymphaeae. Lineage (NCBI taxonomy): Eukaryota > Metazoa > Arthropoda > Insecta > Hemiptera > Aphididae > Rhopalosiphum > Rhopalosiphum nymphaeae. The sequence continues at coordinate 5,172,016 of JAZAQC010000017.1, forward strand.
TGTTTATGAAATTGCAGGTGAATTTTTCTGCATAATTGAAACAAACTGTATAAATTATGCATTTTCTGAATCTAATAGTCAAGGATTGAAGATATTAACTTAAGAAATCAGTATTTTATAAGCATTTGAGATAAATGAAAATTGGAATTTGTTAATAATGACACATAAAAATGCATATAATAGTTTTTATGAAACTTCAGGTAAAATGTAACAGATAATTGATATATATGGTACTTATAATTCAATTTCTGAATGTAATGATCAAGATTTGAAGATATTAACTTAAAAAATCAGTTTTTAATTCACATTTGAAAAAAAAGATCATACAATCTTATGTTAAAATTAAGAAAAACAACATGTTTAATAGTGTTTATGAAATTGCAGGTGAATTTTTCTGCATAATTGAAACAAACTGTATAAATTATGCATTTTCTGAATCTAATAGTCAAGGATTGAAGATATTAACTTAAGAAATCAGTATTTTATAAGCAATTGAAAAAAATGAAATTTGGAATTTGTTAATAATGACACATAAAAATGCATATAATAGTTTTTATGAAACTTCAGGTAAAATGTAACAGATAATTGATATATATGGTACTTATAATTCAATTTCTGAATGTAATGATCAAGATTTGAAGATATTAACTTAAAAAATCAGTTTTTAATTCACATTTGAAAAAAAAAGATCATACAATCTTATGTTAAAATTAAGAAAAACAACATGTTTAATAGTGTTTATGAAATTGCAGGTGAATTTTTCTGCATAATTGAAACAAACTGTATAAATTATGCATTTTCTGAATCTAATAGTCAAGGATTGAAGATATTAACTTAAGAAATCAGTATTTTATAAGCATTTGAGATAAATGAAAATTGGAATTTGTTAATAATGACACATAAAAATGCATATAATAGTTTTTATGAAACTTCAGGTAATATGTAACAGATAATTGATATATATGGTACTTATAATTCAATTTCTGAATGTAATGATCAAGATTTGAAGATATTAACTAAAAAAATCAGTTTTTAATTCACATTTGAAAAAAAAGATCGTACAATCTTATGTGAAAATTAAGAAAAACAACATGGTTAATAGTGTTTTGAAATTGCAGGTGAATTTTTCTGCAAAATTGAAACAAACTGTATAAATTATGCATTTTCTGAATCTAATAGTCAAGGATTGAAGATATTAACTTAAGAAATCAGTATTTTATAAGCATTTGAAAAATTGAAATTTGGAATTTGCTAATAATGACACATAAAAGTGCTTATTATAGTTTTTATGAAACATCAGGTAAAATGTAACAGATAATTGATATATATGGTACTAATAATTCAATTTCTGAATGTAATGATCAAGATTTGAAGATATTAACTTAAAAAATCAGTTTTTAATTCACATTTGAAAAAAAAGATCGTACAATCTTATGTGAAAATTAAGAAAAACAACATGTTTAATAGTGATTATGAAATTGCAGGAGAATTTTTCTGCATAATTGAAACAAACGGTATAAATTATGCATTTTCTGAATCTAATAGTCAAGGTTTGAAGATATTAACTTAAGAAATCAGTATTTTATAAGCATTTGAAAAAATTGAAATTTGGAATTTGTTAATAATGACACATAAAAATGCATATAATAGTTTTTATGAAACTTCAGGTAATATGTAACAGATAATTGATATATATGGTACTTATAATTCAATTTCTGAATGTAATGATCAAGATTTGAAGATATTAACTTAAAAAATCAGTTTTTAATTCACATTTGAAAAAAAAGATCGTACAATCTTATGTGAAAATTAAGAAACACAACATGTTTAATATTGTTTATGAAATTGCAGGTGAATTTTTCTACATAATTGAAACAAACGGTATAAATTATGCATTTTCTGAATCTAATAGTCAAGGTTTGAAGATATTACCTTAAGAAATCAGTATTTTATAAGCATATGAAAAAAATGAAATTTTGAATTTGTTAATAATGACACATAAACGTGCTTAATATAGTTTTTATGTAACTTCAGGTAAAATGTAACAGATAATTGATATATATGGTACTTATAATTCAATTTCTGAATGTAATGATCAAGATTTGAAGATATTAACTTAAAAAATCAGTTTTTAATTCACATTTGAAAAAAAAGATCATACAATCTTATGTTAAAATTAAGAAAAACAACATGTTTAATAGTGTTTATGAAATTGCAGGTGAATTTTTCTGCATAATTGAAACAAACTGTATAAATTATGCATTTTCTGAATCTAATAGTCAAGGATTGAAGATATTAACTTAAGAAATCAGTATTTTATAAGCATTTGAAAAAAATGAAAATTGGAATTTGCTAATAATGACACATAAAAGTGCTTATTATAGTTTTTATGAAACATCGGGTAAAATATAACAGATAATTGATATATATGGTACTAATAATTCAATTTCTGAATGTAATGATCAAGATTTGAAGATATTAACTTAAAAAATCAGTTTTTAATTCACATTTGAAAAAAAAGATCGTACAATCTTATGTGAAAATTAAGAAAAACAACATGTTTAATAGTGTTTATGAAATTGCAGGTGAATTTTTCTGCATAATTGAAACAAACGGTATAAATTATGCATTTTCTGTATCTAATAGTCAAGGTTTGAAGATATTAACTTAAGAAATCAGTATTTTATAAGCATTTGAAAAATTGAAATTTGGAATTTGCTAATAATGACACATAAAAGTGCTTATTATAGTTTTTATGAAACATCGGGTAAAATGTAACAGATAATTGATATATATGGTACTAATAATTCAATTTCTGAATGTAATGATCAAGATTTGAAGATATTAACTAAAAAAATCAGTTTTTAATTCACATTTGAAAAAAAAGATCGTACAATCTTATGTGAAAATTAAGAAAAACAACATGGTTAATAGTGTTTTGAAATTGCAGGTGAATTTTTCTGCATAATTGAAACAAACGGTATAAATTATGCATTTTCTGTATCTAATAGTCAAGGTTTGAAGATATTAACTTAAGAAATCAGTATTTTATAAGCATTTGAAAAATTGAAATTTGGAATTTGCTAATAATGACACATAAAAGTGCTTATTATAGTTTTTATGAAACATCGGGTAAAATGTAACAGATAATTGATATATATGGTACTAATAATTCAATTTCTGAATGTAATGATCAAGATTTGAAGATATTAACTTAAAAAATCAGTTTTTAATTCACATTTGAAAAAAAAGATCGTACAATCTTATGTGAAAATTAAGAAAAACAACATGTTTAATAGTGATTATGAAATTGCAGGAGAATTTTTCTGCATAATTGAAACAAACGGTATAAATTATGCATTTTCTGAATCTAATAGTCAAGGTTTGAAGATATTAACTTAAGAAATCAGTATTTTATAAGCATATGAAAAAAATGAAATTTGGAATTTGTTAATAAATGACACATAAACGTGCTTAATATAGTTTTTATGAAACTTCAGGTAAAATGTAACAGATAATTGATATATATGGTACTTATAATTCAATTTCTGAATGTAATGATCAAGATTTGAAGATATTAACTTAAAAAATCAGTTTTTAATTCACATTTGAAAAAAAAAGATCATACAATCTTATGTTAAAATTAAGAAAAACAACATGTTTAATAGTGTTTATGAAATTGCAGGTGAATTTTTCTGCATAATTGAAACAAACTGTATAAATTATGCATTTTCTGAATCTAATAGTCAAGGATTGAAGATATTAACTTAAGAAATCAGTATTTTATAAGCATTTGAGATAAATGAAAATTGGAATTTGTTAATAATGACACATAAAAATGCATATAATAGTTTTTATGAAACTTCAGGTAATATGTAACAGATAATTGATATATATGGTACTTATAATTCAATTTCTGAATGTAATGATCAAGATTTGAAGATATTAACTAAAAAAATCAGTTTTTAATTCACATTTGAAAAAAAAGATCGTACAATCTTATGTGAAAATTAAGAAAAACAACATGGTTAATAGTGTTTTGAAATTGCAGGTGAATTTTTCTGCAAAATTGAAACAAACTGTATAAATTATGCATTTTCTGAATCTAATAGTCAAGGATTGAAGATATTAACTTAAGAAATCAGTATTTTATAAGCATTTGAAAAATTGAAATTTGGAATTTGCTAATAATGACACATAAAAGTGCTTATTATAGTTTTTATGAAACATCAGGTAAAATGTAACAGATAATTGATATATATGGTACTAATAATTCAATTTCTGAATGTAATGATCAAGATTTGAAGATATTAACTTAAAAAATCAGTTTTTAATTCACATTTGAAAAAAAAGATCGTACAATCTTATGTGAAAATTAAGAAAAACAACATGTTTAATAGTGATTATGAAATTGTAGGAGAATTTTTCTGCAGAATTGAAACAAACGGTATAAATTATGCATTTTCTGAATCTAATAGTCATGGATTGAAGATATTAACTTAAGAAATCAGTATTTTATAAGCATTTGAAAAATTGAAATTTGGAATTTGCTAATAATGACACATAAAAGTGCTTATTATAGTTTTTATGAAACATCAGGTAAAATGTAACAGATAATTGATATATATGTTACTAATAATTCAATTTCTGAATGTAATGATCAAGATTTGAAGATATTAACTTAAAAAATCAGTTTTTAATTCACATTTGAAAAAAAAGATCGTACAATCTTATGTGAAAATTAAGAAAAACAACATGTTTAATAGTGATTATGAAATTGCAGGAGAATTTTTCTGCATAATTGAAACAAACGGTATAAATTATGCATTTTCTGAATCTAATAGTCAAGGTTTGAAGATATTAACTTAAGAAATCAGTATTTTATAAGCATTTGAAAAAATTGAAATTTGGAATTTGTTAATAATGACACATAAAAATGCATATAATAGTTTTTATGAAACTTCAGGTAATATGTAACAGATAATTGATATATATGGTACTTATAATTCAATTTCTGAATGTAATGATCAAGATTTGAAGATATTAACTTAAAAAATCAGTTTTTAATTCACATTTGAAAAAAAAGATCGTACAATCTTATGTGAAAATTAAGAAACACAACATGTTTAATATTGTTTATGAAATTGCAGGTGAATTTTTCTACATAATTGAAACAAACGGTATAAATTATGCATTTTCTGAATCTAATAGTCAAGGTTTGAAGATATTACCTTAAGAAATCAGTATTTTATAAGCATATGAAAAAAATGAAATTTTGAATTTGTTAATAATGACACATAAACGTGCTTAATATAGTTTTTATGTAACTTCAGGTAAAATGTAACAGATAATTGATATATATGGTACTTATAATTCAATTTCTGAATGTAATGATCAAGATTTGAAGATATTAACTTAAAAAATCAGTTTTTAATTCACATTTGAAAAAAAAGATCATACAATCTTATGTTAAAATTAAGAAAAACAACATGTTTAATAGTGTTTATGAAATTGCAGGTGAATTTTTCTGCATAATTGAAACAAACTGTATAAATTATGCATTTTCTGAATCTAATAGTCAAGGATTGAAGATATTAACTTAAGAAATCAGTATTTTATAAGCATTTGAAAAAAATGAAAATTGGAATTTGCTAATAATGACACATAAAAGTGCTTATTATAGTTTTTATGTAACTTCAGGTAAAATGTAACAGATAATTGATATATATGGTACTTATAATTCAATTTCTGAATGTAATGATCAAGATTTGAAGATATTAACTTAAAAAATCAGTTTTTAATTCACATTTGAAAAAAAAGATCATACAATCTTATGTTAAAATTAAGAAAAACAACATGTTTAATAGTGTTTATGAAATTGCAGGTGAATTTTTCTGCATAATTGAAACAAACTGTATAAATTATGCATTTTCTGAATCTAATAGTCAAGGATTGAAGATATTAACTTAAGAAATCAGTATTTTATAAGCATTTGAAAAAAATGAAAATTGGAATTTGCTAATAATGACACATAAAAGTGCTTATTATAGTTTTTATGAAACATCGGGTAAAATATAACAGATAATTGATATATATGGTACTAATAATTCAATTTCTGAATGTAATGATCAAGATTTGAAGATATTAACTTAAAAAATCAGTTTTTAATTCACATTTGAAAAAAAAGATCGTACAATCTTATGTGAAAATTAAGAAAAACAACATGTTTAATAGTGTTTATGAAATTGCAGGTGAATTTTTCTGCATAATTGAAACAAACGGTATAAATTATGCATTTTCTGTATCTAATAGTCAAGGTTTGAAGATATTAACTTAAGAAATCAGTATTTTATAAGCATTTGAAAAATTGAAATTTGGAATTTGCTAATAATGACACATAAAAGTGCTTATTATAGTTTTTATGAAACATCGGGTAAAATGTAACAGATAATTGATATATATGGTACTAATAATTCAATTTCTGAATGTAATGATCAAGATTTGAAGATATTAACTAAAAAAATCAGTTTTTAATTCACATTTGAAAAAAAAGATCGTACAATCTTATGTGAAAATTAAGAAAAACAACATGGTTAATAGTGTTTTGAAATTGCAGGTGAATTTTTCTGCATAATTGAAACAAACGGTATAAATTATGCATTTTCTGTATCTAATAGTCAAGGTTTGAAGATATTAACTTAAGAAATCAGTATTTTATAAGCATTTGAAAAATTGAAATTTGGAATTTGCTAATAATGACACATAAAAGTGCTTATTATAGTTTTTATGAAACATCGGGTAAAATGTAACAGATAATTGATATATATGGTACTAATAATTCAATTTCTGAATGTAATGATCAAGATTTGAAGATATTAACTTAAAAAATCAGTTTTTAATTCACATTTGAAAAAAAAGATCGTACAATCTTATGTGAAAATTAAGAAAAACAACATGTTTAATAGTGATTATGAAATTGCAGGAGAATTTTTCTGCATAATTGAAACAAACGGTATAAATTATGCATTTTCTGAATCTAATAGTCAAGGTTTGAAGATATTAACTTAAGAAATCAGTATTTTATAAGCATATGAAAAAAATGAAATTTGGAATTTGTTAATAAATGACACATAAACGTGCTTAATATAGTTTTTATGAAACTTCAGGTAAAATGTAACAGATAATTGATATATATGGTACTTATAATTCAATTTCTGAATGTAATGATCAAGATTTGAAGATATTAACTTAAAAAATCAGTTTTTAATTCACATTTGAAAAAAAAAGATCATACAATCTTATGTTAAAATTAAGAAAAACAACATGTTTAATAGTGTTTATGAAATTGCAGGTGAATTTTTCTGCATAATTGAAACAAACTGTATAAATTATGCATTTTCTGAATCTAATAGTCAAGGATTGAAGATATTAACTTAAGAAATCAGTATTTTATAAGCATTTGAGATAAATGAAAATTGGAATTTGTTAATAATGACACATAAAAATGCATATAATAGTTTTTATGAAACTTCAGGTAATATGTAACAGATAATTGATATATATGGTACTTATAATTCAATTTCTGAATGTAATGATCAAGATTTGAAGATATTAACTAAAAAAATCAGTTTTTAATTCACATTTGAAAAAAAAGATCGTACAATCTTATGTGAAAATTAAGAAAAACAACATGGTTAATAGTGTTTTGAAATTGCAGGTGAATTTTTCTGCAAAATTGAAACAAACTGTATAAATTATGCATTTTCTGAATCTAATAGTCAAGGATTGAAGATATTAACTTAAGAAATCAGTATTTTATAAGCATTTGAAAAATTGAAATTTGGAATTTGCTAATAATGACACATAAAAGTGCTTATTATAGTTTTTATGAAACATCAGGTAAAATGTAACAGATAATTGATATATATGGTACTAATAATTCAATTTCTGAATGTAATGATCAAGATTTGAAGATATTAACTTAAAAAATCAGTTTTTAATTCACATTTGAAAAAAAAGATCGTACAATCTTATGTGAAAATTAAGAAAAACAACATGTTTAATAGTGATTATGAAATTGTAGGAGAATTTTTCTGCAGAATTGAAACAAACGGTATAAATTATGCATTTTCTGAATCTAATAGTCATGGATTGAAGATATTAACTTAAGAAATCAGTATTTTATAAGCATTTGAAAAATTGAAATTTGGAATTTGCTAATAATGACACATAAAAGTGCTTATTATAGTTTTTATGAAACATCAGGTAAAATGTAACAGATAATTGATATATATGTTACTAATAATTCAATTTCTGAATGTAATGATCAAGATTTGAAGATATTAACTTAAAAAATCAGTTTTTAATTCACATTTGAAAAAAAAGATCGTACAATCTTATGTGAAAATTAAGAAAAACAACATGTTTAATAGTGATTATGAAATTGCAGGAGAATTTTTCTGCATAATTGAAACAAACGGTATAAATTATGCATTTTCTGAATCTAATAGTCAAGGTTTGAAGATATTAACTTAAGAAATCAGTATTTTATAAGCATTTGAAAAAATTGAAATTTGGAATTTGTTAATAATGACACATAAAAATGCATATAATAGTTTTTATGAAACTTCAGGTAATATGTAACAGATAATTGATATATATGGTACTTATAATTCAATTTCTGAATGTAATGATCAAGATTTGAAGATATTAACTAAAAAAATCAGTTTTTAATTCACATTTGAAAAAAAAGATCTTACAATCTTATGTGAAAATTAAGAAAAACAACATGTTTAATAGTGTTTATGAAATTGCAGGTGAATTTTTCTGCATTATTGAAACAAACTGTATAAATTATGCATTTTCTGAATAAAATAGTCAAGGTTTGAAGATATTACCTTAAGAAATCAGTATTTTATAAGCATATGAAAAAAATGAAATTTGGAATTTGTTAATAATGACACATAAAAATGCATATAATAGTTTTTATGAAACTTCAGGTAATATGTAACAGATAATTGATATATATGGTACTTATAATTCAATTTCTGAATGTAATGATCAAGATTTGAAGATATTAACTAAAAAAATCAGTTTTTAATTCACATTTGAAAAAAAAGATCTTACAATCTTATGTGAAAATTAAGAAAAACAACATGTTTAATAGTGTTTATGAAATTGCAGGTGAATTTTTCTGCATTATTGAAACAAACTGTATAAATTATGCATTTTCTGAATCTAATAGTCAAGGTTTGAAGATATTACCTTAAGAAATCAGTATTTTATAAGCATATGAAAAAAATGAAATTTGGAATTTGTTAATAATGACACATAAAAATGCATATAATAGTTTTTATGAAACTTCAGGTAATATGTAACAGATAATTGATATATATGGTACTTATAATTCAATTTCTGAATGTAATGATCAAGATTTGAAGATATTAACTAAAAAAATCAGTTTTTAATTCACATTTGAAAAAAAAGATCGTACAATCTTATGTGAAAATTAAGAAAAACAACATGGTTAATAGTAATTTGAAATTGCAGGTGAATTTTTCTGCATAATTGAAACAAACTGTATAAATTATGCATTTTCTGAATCTAATAGTCAAGGATTGAAGATATTAACTTAAGAAATCAGTATTTTATAAGCATATGAAAAAAATGAAATTTGGAATTTGTTAATAATGACACATAAAAATGCATTTAATAGTTTTTATGAAACTTCAGGTAATATGTAACAGATAATTGATATATATGGTACTTATAATTCAATTTCTGAATGTAATGATCAAGATTTGAAGATATTAACTTAAAAAATCAGTTTTTAATTGACATTTGAAAAAAATGATCGTACAATCTTATGTTAAAATTAAGAAAAACAACATGTTTAATAGTGTTTATGATATTGCAGGTGAATTTTTCTGCATAATTGAAACAAACGGTATTAATTATGCATTTTCTGTATCTAATAGTCAAGGTTTGAAGATATTAACTTAAGAAATTAGTATTTTATAAGCATATGAAAAAAATGAAATTTGGAATTTGTTAATTATGACACATAAAAATGCATATTATAGTTTTTATGAAATATCAGGTGTAATTTTTCATTTTCTGAAGCTAATGGTTAGAGATTTCAAGAGATTAGTATAATATTTGAGTGTTTCATATGCATTTATAACTATGAATTTTATATATTTTTCAAAATTGTCATATATTAGATTGTATTATTGCGGTCTTCAATTCAGATATTATATTTTAACAAATTTATAGGGAATCGATTGTGAGAATTTAATTCTTTAAATGTTATTTAAAATTGCACTTATGAGAAATAATGTTTTTATTTATTATTTTTCCATCCCTGATGTTTATAAGCCAATTATGAATTATTTATTGGTTTTCATTTTTAATGAAAATATCTGAGGAGATGTTTGATGGAAAATATGATAGTTTATTTACTGGTGTCGTAATTGAATCATTATCTTACCCAAACGACTACTATTCAAAATGTATTAATTAATAAACTTTTGTGAAATGGCGGTAGACAGTTTATCATTACTACGCACGGTTACATTAGTGAACTTGGAATATGTAAACTGGACACACATAGTGACATGTACAAAAAGATTACTTAAAATTAACTTAATATTAGCTACTGATTAAATCCCAAAGCGGCAACGAGAACACTTTGTATGATGTTGATACTGGACAATTCTCAGGCATGGATGATATCCGTCGTTATAATGACAGGACACACAACAACCGTCTCCGGTCCCACTTTAGAAAGCATATCCAATATATTGAGTAAATAATGTATCATTGCTGGATCATTCCTGAAAAAACACGTAAACAACAGTAGTTCTTTCGACATTGTTTTTTTCCTAATTCTATTGGTATTCTTATAGGACATTTAACTTACTCTGTTGAACAATATCTTTTGATTTTTGTAACCATAAAAGTTTAGCCATCTACCGGATACGAATACCAAACTACCAACCATCATCATATTCATTTTTCACAAAAATCCTGATAGGTTCCCTATCTATAAAATCTCCTACAGTGGCGTATTTACGGAGGGGTGATATGTGGGATAGATTCCCCTCCCTTGACCTTTTTTTGTAATAGGCATTTGTATCATTTTCTGTTTTTCTCAAAATTATATTACTTTTAAGTATGTCTGTTTTTTAAATGTTCTAGTCGTTGTTAATTGTACAGCTCTGATATACTAATAGCCACAAGTCGTGGGTGATATATGCGATTAACGGTCAACAAATACATATACCTATATAGTATAAGGTGTATTGTAATTATTTTTCATGGAAAGTGTTTTTAATAAACCCGATAAGCAGTCTCTAAATAAAACAAAATTACTATAAAGACCAAGCATTTACTTAGGGCGGGTTTATTTAAAAAAAATTTGTTATTAGCTGATAAAAGGACTAGTGTATGATATCGTGATTCGTGAATACTGTGAACAGTAGATATTCTGGTACGGTCGTCATTCCAAGTACTGACTTTCACACTTTATTTTCTTATTTTATTACAAATAAAAGACTTTGAAGAAGATTAAGTTTTACATAAGCAATAGTTTGACAGAAATAAATATTTTATCAATTCTCCTGTTTAATATTGAAATATATTTATAAGCCAGTAATTATTATATACCTGGTTTATTAGAACCGGCTTAATGGTTTGACTTTATTGGTATGTCTCCGGTCGATACAAATCATGCCATATGAGATTATCGATGAACCGAGTATCCAAATATATAGTAAAGTAGATTTTGTATTATAATTAATGTTAACTACTCAATTGAAAGAATGAATCTGATAGAAATATTCTTTATTAATTCAAACGACATAAACATAACGCACACCAGACAGCAGAACCGGACACACGGCCAACAACCAAGTAGTAGTATGCACGACACAAGTACAACTATCGCACATATCGGCGAACGCATCCTACTGGCTCAGATGTTATCACTCGGCCGTGTTGGACCACTATTCTCACCAACGGAACGTGATGATAGTACATATAAAATTGTAATAGTCTTAACGAATTGAGTTTTACAATAACAACTAATTGGACATGACAATTTAAAACAATAAATGTACAAATGAACATACAATTCAAAACAATTAAACAATAAATAAGTATTAGTCATACAACATATCATGAACTAATATAATAAAAACGAGGTAATCACATAAGAATTAATAAACGGATAAAATGTAACATATAGTTGTTAAAAACGGTAATAATAAATCATTTTCAGAAATTAAAGTTCAAGATTTGAAGATATTAATTTAAGAAATCAGTATTTTATAAGCATTTGAAAAAAAAGATTTTATATTATTTCCTCAAAATTAAGAAATAAAACATGTTTAATAGTGTTTATGAAATTGCAGGTGAATTTTTCTGCATAATTGAAACAAACTGTATAAATTATGCATTTTCTGAATCTAATAGTCAAGGATTGAAGATATTAACTTAAGAAATCAGTATTTTATAAGCATTTGAAAAATTGAAATTTGGAATTTGCTAATAATGACACATAAAAGTGCTTATTATAGTTTTTATGAAACATCAGGTAAAATGTAATAGATAATTGATATATATGGTACTAATAATTCAATTTCTGAATGTAATGATCAAGATTTGAAGATATTAACTTAAAAAATCAGTTTTTAATTCACATTTGAAAAAAAAGATCGTACAATCTTATGTGAAAATTAAGAAAAACAACATGTTTAATAGTGATTATGAAATTGCAGGAGAATTTTTCTGCATAATTGAAACAAACGGTATAAATTATGCATTTTCTGAATCTAATAGTCAAGGATTGAAGATATTAACTTAAGAAATCAGTATTTTATAAGCATTTGAAAAAAATGAAAATTGGAATTTGTTAATAATGACACATAAAAATGCATATAATAGTTTTTATGAAACTTCAGGTAATATGTAACAGATCATTGATATATATGGTACTTATAATTCAATTTCTGAATGTAATGATCAAGGTTTGAAGATATTAACTTAAAAAATCAGTTTTTAATTCACATTTGAAATAAAAAGATCATACAATCTTATGTTAAAATTAAGAAAAACAACATGTTTAATAGTGTTTATGAAATTGCAGGTGAATTTTTCTGCATAATTGAAACAAACTGTATAAATTATGCATTTTCTGAATCTAATAGTCAAGGATTGAAGATATTAACTTAAGAAATCAGTATTTTATAAGCATTTGAGATAAATGAAAATTGGAATTTGTTAATAATGACACATAAAAATGCATATAATAGTTTTTATGAAACTTCAGGTAATATGTAACAGATAATTGATATATATGGTACTTATAATTCAATTTCTGAATGTAATGATCAAGATTTGAAGATATTAACTAAAAAAATCAGTTTTTAATTCACATTTGAAAAAAAAGATCGTACAATCTTATGTGAAAATTAAGAAAAACAACATGGTTAATAGTGTTTTGAAATTGCAGGTGAATTTTTCTGCATAATTGAAACAAACGGTATAAATTATGCATTTTCTGTATCTAATAGTCAAGGTTTGAAGATATTAACTTAAGAAATCAGTATTTTATAAGCATTTGAAAAATTGAAATTTGGAATTTGCTAATAATGACACATAAAAGTGCTTATTATAGTTTTTATGAAACATCGGGTAAAATGTAACAGATAATTGATATATATGGTACTAATAATTCAATTTCTGAATGTAATGATCAAGATTTGAAGATATTAACTTAAAAAATCAGTTTTTAATTCACATTTGAAAAAAAAGATCGTACAATCTTATGTGAAAATTAAGAAAAACAACATGTTTAATAGTGATTATGAAATTGCAGGAGAATTTTTCTGCATAATTGAAACAAACGGTATAAATTATGCATTTTCTGAATCTAATAGTCAAGGTTTGAAGATATTAACTTAAGAAATCAGTATTTTATAAGCATATGAAAAAAATGAAATTTGGAATTTGTTAATAAATGACACATAAACGTGCTTAATATAGTTTTTATGAAACTTCAGGTAAAATGTAACAGATAATTGATATATATGGTACTTATAATTCAATTTCTGAATGTAATGATCAAGATTTGAAGATATTAACTTAAAAAATCAGTTTTTAATTCACATTTGAAAAAAAAAGATCATACAATCTTATGTTAAAATTAAGAAAAACAACATGTTTAATAGTGTTTATGAAATTGCAGGTGAATTTTTCTGCATAATTGAAACAAACTGTATAAATTATGCATTTTCTGAATCTAATAGTCAAGGATTGAAGATATTAACTTAAGAAATCAGTATTTTATAAGCATTTGAGATAAATGAAAATTGGAATTTGTTAATAATGACACATAAAAATGCATATAATAGTTTTTATGAAACTTCAGGTAATATGTAACAGATAATTGATATATATGGTACTTATAATTCAATTTCTGAATGTAATGATCAAGATTTGAAGATATTAACTAAAAAAATCAGTTTTTAATTCACATTTGAAAAAAAAGATCGTACAATCTTATGTGAAAATTAAGAAAAACAACATGGTTAATAGTGTTTTGAAATTGCAGGTGAATTTTTCTGCAAAATTGAAACAAACTGTATAAATTATGCATTTTCTGAATCTAATAGTCAAGGATTGAAGATATTAACTTAAGAAATCAGTATTTTATAAGCATTTGAAAAATTGAAATTTGGAATTTGCTAATAATGACACATAAAAGTGCTTATTATAGTTTTTATGAAACATCAGGTAAAATGTAACAGATAATTGATATATATGGTACTAATAATTCAATTTCTGAATGTAATGATCAAGATTTGAAGATATTAACTTAAAAAATCAGTTTTTAATTCACATTTGAAAAAAAAGATCGTACAATCTTATGTGAAAATTAAGAAAAACAACATGTTTAATAGTGATTATGAAATTGTAGGAGAATTTTTCTGCAGAATTGAAACAAACGGTATAAATTATGCATTTTCTGAATCTAATAGTCATGGATTGAAGATATTAACTTAAGAAATCAGTATTTTATAAGCATTTGAAAAATTGAAATTTGGAATTTGCTAATAATGACACATAAAAGTGCTTATTATAGTTTTTATGAAACATCAGGTAAAATGTAACAGATAATTGATATATATGTTACTAATAATTCAATTTCTGAATGTAATGATCAAGATTTGAAGATATTAACTTAAAAAATCAGTTTTTAATTCACATTTGAAAAAAAAGATCGTACAATCTTATGTGAAAATTAAGAAAAACAACATGTTTAATAGTGATTATGAAATTGCAGGAGAATTTTTCTGCATAATTGAAACAAACGGTATAAATTATGCATTTTCTGAATCTAATAGTCAAGGTTTGAAGATATTAACTTAAGAAATCAGTATTTTATAAGCATTTGAAAAAATTGAAATTTGGAATTTGTTAATAATGACACATAAAAATGCATATAATAGTTTTTATGAAACTTCAGGTAATATGTAACAGATAATTGATATATATGGTACTTATAATTCAATTTCTGAATGTAATGATCAAGATTTGAAGATATTAACTAAAAAAATCAGTTTTTAATTCACATTTGAAAAAAAAGATCTTACAATCTTATGTGAAAATTAAGAAAAACAACATGTTTAATAGTGTTTATGAAATTGCAGGTGAATTTTTCTGCATTATTGAAACAAACTGTATAAATTATGCATTTTCTGAATAAAATAGTCAAGGTTTGAAGATATTACCTTAAGAAATCAGTATTTTATAAGCATATGAAAAAAATGAAATTTGGAATTTGTTAATAATGACACATAAAAATGCATATAATAGTTTTTATGAAACTTCAGGTAATATGTAACAGATAATTGATATATATGGTACTTATAATTCAATTTCTGAATGTAATGATCAAGATTTGAAGATATTAACTAAAAAAATCAGTTTTTAATTCACATTTGAAAAAAAAGATCTTACAATCTTATGTGAAAATTAAGAAAAACAACATGTTTAATAGTGTTTATGAAATTGCAGGTGAATTTTTCTGCATTATTGAAACAAACTGTATAAATTATGCATTTTCTGAATCTAATAGTCAAGGTTTGAAGATATTACCTTAAGAAATCAGTATTTTATAAGCATATGAAAAAAATGAAATTTGGAATTTGTTAATAATGACACATAAAAATGCATATAATAGTTTTTATGAAACTTCAGGTAATATGTAACAGATAATTGATATATATGGTACTTATAATTCAATTTCTGAATGTAATGATCAAGATTTGAAGATATTAACTAAAAAAATCAGTTTTTAATTCACATTTGAAAAAAAAGATCGTACAATCTTATGTGAAAATTAAGAAAAACAACATGGTTAATAGTAATTTGAAATTGCAGGTGAATTTTTCTGCATAATTGAAACAAACTGTATAAATTATGCATTTTCTGAATCTAATAGTCAAGGATTGAAGATATTAACTTAAGAAATCAGTATTTTATAAGCATATGAAAAAAATGAAATTTGGAATTTGTTAATAATGACACATAAAAATGCATTTAATAGTTTTTATGAAACTTCAGGTAATATGTAACAGATAATTGATATATATGGTACTTATAATTCAATTTCTGAATGTAATGATCAAGATTTGAAGATATTAACTTAAAAAATCAGTTTTTAATTGACATTTGAAAAAAATGATCGTACAATCTTATGTTAAAATTAAGAAAAACAACATGTTTAATAGTGTTTATGATATTGCAGGTGAATTTTTCTGCATAATTGAAACAAACGGTATTAATTATGCATTTTCTGTATCTAATAGTCAAGGTTTGAAGATATTAACTTAAGAAATTAGTATTTTATAAGCATATGAAAAAAATGAAATTTGGAATTTGTTAATTATGACACATAAAAATGCATATTATAGTTTTTATGAAATATCAGGTGTAATTTTTCATTTTCTGAAGCTAATGGTTAGAGATTTCAAGAGATTAGTATAATATTTGAGTGTTTCATATGCATTTATAACTATGAATTTTATATATTTTTCAAAATTGTCATATATTAGATTGTATTATTGCGGTCTTCAATTCAGATATTATATTTTAACAAATTTATAGGGAATCGATTGTGAGAATTTAATTCTTTAAATGTTATTTAAAATTGCACTTATGAGAAATAATGTTTTTATTTATTATTTTTCCATCCCTGATGTTTATAAGCCAATTATGAATTATTTATTGGTTTTCATTTTTAATGAAAATATCTGAGGAGATGTTTGATGGAAAATATGATAGTTTATTTACTGGTGTCGTAATTGAATCATTATCTTACCCAAACGACTACTATTCAAAATGTATTAATTAATAAACTTTTGTGAAATGGCGGTAGACAGTTTATCATTACTACGCACGGTTACATTAGTGAACTTGGAATATGTAAACTGGACACACATAGTGACATGTACAAAAAGATTACTTAAAATTAACTTAATATTAGCTACTGATTAAATCCCAAAGCGGCAACGAGAACACTTTGTATGATGTTGATACTGGACAATTCTCAGGCATGGATGATATCCGTCGTTATAATGACAGGACACACAACAACCGTCTCCGGTCCCACTTTAGAAAGCATATCCAATATATTGAGTAAATAATGTATCATTGCTGGATCATTCCTGAAAAAACACGTAAACAACAGTAGTTCTTTCGACATTGTTTTTTTCCTAATTCTATTGGTATTCTTATAGGACATTTAACTTACTCTGTTGAACAATATCTTTTGATTTTTGTAACCATAAAAGTTTAGCCATCTACCGGATACGAATACCAAACTACCAACCATCATCATATTCATTTTTCACAAAAATCCTGATAGGTTCCCTATCTATAAAATCTCCTACAGTGGCGTATTTACGGAGGGGTGATATGTGGGATAGATTCCCCTCCCTTGACCTTTTTTTGTAATAGGCATTTGTATCATTTTCTGTTTTTCTCAAAATTATATTACTTTTAAGTATGTCTGTTTTTTAAATGTTCTAGTCGTTGTTAATTGTACAGCTCTGATATACTAATAGCCACAAGTCGTGGGTGATATATGCGATTAACGGTCAACAAATACATATACCTATATAGTATAAGGTGTATTGTAATTATTTTTCATGGAAAGTGTTTTTAATAAACCCGATAAGCAGTCTCTAAATAAAACAAAATTACTATAAAGACCAAGCATTTACTTAGGGCGGGTTTATTTAAAAAAAATTTGTTATTAGCTGATAAAAGGACTAGTGTATGATATCGTGATTCGTGAATACTGTGAACAGTAGATATTCTGGTACGGTCGTCATTCCAAGTACTGACTTTCACACTTTATTTTCTTATTTTATTACAAATAAAAGACTTTGAAGAAGATTAAGTTTTACATAAGCAATAGTTTGACAGAAATAAATATTTTATCAATTCTCCTGTTTAATATTGAAATATATTTATAAGCCAGTAATTATTATATACCTGGTTTATTAGAACCGGCTTAATGGTTTGACTTTATTGGTATGTCTCCGGTCGATACAAATCATGCCATATGAGATTATCGATGAACCGAGTATCCAAATATATAGTAAAGTAGATTTTGTATTATAATTAATGTTAACTACTCAATTGAAAGAATGAATCTGATAGAAATATTCTTTATTAATTCAAACGACATAAACATAACGCACACCAGACAGCAGAACCGGACACACGGGCAACAACCAAGTAGTAGTATGCACGACACAAGTACAACTATCGCACATATCGGCGAACGCATCCTACTGGCTCAGATGTTATCACTCGGCCGTGTTGGACCACTATTCTCACCAACGGAACGTGATGATAGTACATATAAAATTGTAATAGTCTTAACGAATTGAGTTTTACAATAACAACTAATTGGACATGACAATTTAAAACAATAAATGTACAAATGAACATACAATTCAAAACAATTAAACAATAAATAAGTATTAGTCATACAACATATCATGAACTAATATAATAAAAACGAGGTAATCACATAAGAATTAATAAACGGATAAAATGTAACATATAGTTGTTAAAAACGGTAATAATAAATCATTTTCAGAAATTAAAGTTCAAGATTTGAAGATATTAATTTAAGAAATCAATATTTTATAAGCATTTGAGAAAAAGATTTTACAATATTTCCTCAAAATTAAGAAATAAAACATGTTTAATAGTGTTTATGAAATTGCAGGTGAATTTTTCTGCATAATTGAAACAAACTGTATAAATTATGCATTTTCTGAATCTAATAGTCAAGGATTGAAGATATTAACTTAAGAAATCAGTATTTTATAAGCATATGAAAAAAATGAAATTTGGAATTTGTTAATAATGACACATAAACGTGCTTAATATAGTTTTTATGAAACTTCAGGTAAAATGTAACAGATAATTGATATATATGGTACTTATAATTCAATTTCTGAATGTAATGATCAAGATTTGAAGATATTAACTAAAAAAATCAGTTTTTAATTCACATTTGAAAAAAAAGATCGTACAATCTTATGTGAAAATTAAGAAAAACAACATGGTTAATAGTGTTTTGAAATTGCAGGTGAATTTTTCTGCATTATTGAAACAAACTGTATAAATTATGCATTTTCTGAATCTAATAGTCAAGGATTGAAGATATTAACTTAAGAAATCAGTATTTTATAAGCATATGAAAAAAATGAAATTTGGAATTTGTTAATAATGACACATAAACGTGCTTAATATAGTTTTTATGAAACTTCAGGTAAAATGTAACAGATAATTGATATATATGGTACTTATAATTCAATTTCTGAATGTAATGATCAAGATTTGAAGATATTAACTTAAAAAATCAGTTTTTAATTCACATTTGAAAAAAAAAGATCATACAATCTTATGTTAAAATTAAGAAAAACAACATGTTTAATAGTGTTTATGAAATTGCAGGTGAATTTTTCTGCATAATTGAAACAAACGGTATAAATTATGCATTTTCTGAATCTAATAGTCAAGGTTTGAAGATATTACCTTAAGAAATCAGTATTTTATAAGCATATGAAAAAAATGAAATTTGGAATTTGTTAATAATGACACATAAACGTGCTTAATATAGTTTTTATGAAACTTCAGGTAAAATGTAACAGATAATTGATATATATGGTACTTATAATTCAATTTCTGAATGTAATGATCAAGATTTGAAGATATTAACTTAAAAAATCAGTTTTTAATTCACATTTGAAAAAAAAAGATCATACAATCTTATGTTAAAATTAAGAAAAACAACATGTTTAATAGTGTTTATGAAATTGCAGGTGAATTTTTCTGCATAATTGAAACAAACGGTATAAATTATGCATTTTCTGAATCTAATAGTCAAGGTTTGAAGATATTACCTTAAGAAATCAGTATTTTATAAGCATATGAAAAAAATGAAATTTGGAATTTGTTAATAATGACACATAAACGTGCTTAATATAGTTTTTATGAAACTTCAGGTAAAATGTAACAGATAATTGATATATATGGTACTTATAATTCAATTTCTGAATGTAATGATCAAGATTTGAAGATATTAACTTAAAAAATCAGTTTTTAATTCACATTTGAAAAAAAAAGATCATACAATCTTATGTTAAAATTAAGAAAAACAACATGTTTAATAGTGTTTATGAAATTGCAGGTGAATTTTTCTGCATAATTGAAACAAACTGTATAAATTATGCATTTTCTGAATCTAATAGTCAAGGTTTGAAGATATTACCTTAAGAAATCAGTATTTTATAAGCATATGAAAAAAATGAAATTTGGAATTTGTTAATAATGACACATAAACGTGCTTAATATAGTTTTTATGAAACTTCAGGTAAAATGTAACAGATAATTGATATATATGGTACTTATAATTCAATTTCTGAATGTAATGATCAAGATTTGAAGATATTAACTTAAAAAATCAGTTTTTAATTCACATTTGAAAAAAAAAGATCATACAATCTTATGTTAAAATTAAGAAAAACAACATGTTTAATAGTGTTTATGAAATTGCAGGTGAATTTTTCTGCATAATTGAAACAAACGGTATAAATTATGCATTTTCTGAATCTAATAGTCAAGGTTTGAAGATATTACCTTAAGAAATCAGTATTTTATAAGCATATGAAAAAAATGAAATTTGGAATTTGTTAATAATGACACATAAACGTGCTTAATATAGTTTTTATGAAACTTCAGGTAAAATGTAACAGATAATTGATATATATGGTACTTATAATTCAATTTCTGAATGTAATGATCAAGATTTGAAGATATTAACTTAAAAAATCAGTTTTTAATTCACATTTGAAAAAAAAAGATCTTACAATCTTATGTTAAAATTAAGAAAAACAACATGTTTAATAGTGTTTATGAAATTGCAGGTGAATTTTTCTGCATAATTGAAACAAACTGTATAAATTATGCATTTTCTGAATCTAATAGTCAAGGATTGAAGATATTAACTTAAGAAATCAGTATTTTATAAGCATTTGAAAAAAATGAAATTTGGAATTTGTTAATAATGACACATAAAAATGCATATAATAGTTTTTATGAAACTTCAGGTAATATGTAACAGATAATTGATATATATTGTACTTATAATTCAATTTTTGAATGTAATGATCAAGATTTGAAGATATTAACTTAAAAAATCAGTTTTTAATTCACATTTGAAAAAAGAGATCGTACAATCTTATGTGAAAATTAAGAAAAACAACATGTTTAATAGTGTTTATGAAATTGCAGGTGAATTTTTCTACATAATTGAAACAAACGGTATAAATTATGCATTTTCTGAATCTAATAGTCAAGGTATGAAGATATTAACTTAAGAAATCAGTATTTTATAAGCATATGAAAAAAATGAAATTTGGAATTTGTTAATTATGACACATAAAAATGCATATTATAGTTTTTATGAAATATCAGGTGTAATTTTTCATTTTCTGAAGCTAATGGTTAGAGATTTCAAGAGATTAGTTTAATATTTGAGTGTTTCATAAGCATTTATAACTATGAATTTTATATATTTTTCAAAATTGTCTTATATTAGATTGTATTATTGCGGTCTTCAATTCAGATATTATATTTTAACAAATTTATAGGGAATCGATTGTGAGAATTTAATTCTTTAAATGTTATTTAAAATTGCACTTATGAGAAATAATGTTTTTATTTATTATTTTTCCATCCCTGATGTTTATAAGCCAATTATGAATTATTTATTGGTTTTCATTTTTAATGAAAATATCTGAGGAGATGTTTGATGGAAAATATGATAGTTTATTTACTGGTGTCGTAATTGAATCATTATCTTACCCAAACGACTACTATTCAAAATGTATTAATTAATAAACTTTTGTGAAATGGCGGTAGACTGTTTATCATTACTACGCACGGTTACATTAGTGAACTTGGAATATGTAAACTGGACACACATAGTGACATGTACAAAAAGATTACTTAAAATTAACTTAATATTAGCTACTGATTAAATCCCAAAGCGGCAACGAGAACACTTTGTATGATGTTGATACTGGACAATTCTCAGGCATGGATGATATCCGTCGTTATAATGACAGGACAGACAACAACCGTCTCCGGTCCCACTTTAGAAAGCATATCCAATATATTGGGTAAATAATGTATCATTGCTGGATCATTCCTGAAAAAACACGTAAACAACAGTAGTTCTTTCGACATTGTTTTTTTCCTAATTCTATTGGTATTCTTATAGGACATTTAACTTACTCTGTTGAACAATATCTTTTGATTTTTGTAACCATAAAAGTTTAGCCATCTACCGGATACGAATACCAAACTACCAACCATCATCATATTCATTTTTCACAAAAATCCTGATAGGTTCCCTATCTATAAAATCTCCTACAGTGGCGTATTTACGGAGCGGTGATATGTGGGATAGATTCCCCTCCCTTGAACTTTTTTTGTAATAGGCATTTGTATCATTTTCTGTTTTTCTCAAAATTATATTACTTTTAAGTATGTCTGTTTTTTAAATGTTCTAGTCGTTGTTAATTGTACAGCTCTGATATACTAATAGCCACAAGTCGTGGGTGATATATGCGATTAACGGTCAACAAATACATATACCTATATAGTATAAGGTGTATTGTAATTATTTTTCATGGAAAGTGTTTTTAATAAACCCGATAAGCAGTCTCTAAATAAAACAAAATTACTATAAAGACCAAGCATTTACTTAGGGCGGGTTTATTTAAAAAAAATTTGTTATTAGCTGATAAAAGGACTAGTGTATGATATCGTGATTCGTGAATACTGTGAACAGTAGATATTCTGGTACGGTCGTCATTCCAAGTACTGACTTTCACACTTTATTTTCTTATTTTATTACAAATAAAAGACTTTGAAGAAGATTAAGTTTTACATAAGCAATAGTTTGACAGAAATAAATATTTTATCAATTCTCCTGTTTAATATTGAAATATATTTATAAGCCAGTAATTATTATATACCTGGTTTATTAGAACCGGCTTAATGGTTTGACTTTATTGGTATGTCTCCGGTCGATACAAATCATGCCATATGAGATTATCGATGAACCGAGTATCCAAATATATAGTAAAGTAGATTTTGTATTATAATTAATGTTAACTACTCAATTGAAAGAATGAATCTGATAGAAATATTCTTTATTAATTCAAACGACATAAACATAACGCACACCAGACAGCAGAACCGGACACACGGGCAACAACCAAGTAGTAGTATGCACGACACAAGTACAACTATCGCACATATCGGCGAACGCATCCTACTGGCTCAGATGTTATCACTCGGCCGTGTTGGACCACTATTCTCACCAACGGAACGTGATGATAGTACATATAAAATTGTAATAGTCTTAACGAATTGAGTTTTACAATAACAACTAATTGGACATGACAATTTAAAACAATAAATGTACAAATGAACATACAATTCAAAACAATTAAACAATAAATAAGTATTAGTCATACAACATATCATGAACTAATATAATAAAAACGAGGTAATCACATAAGAATTAATAAACGGATAAAATGTAACATATAGTTGTTAAAAACGGTAATAATAAATCATTTTCAGAAATTAAAGTTCAAGATTTGAAGATATTAATTTAAGAAATCAATATTTTATAAGCATTTGAGAAAAAGATTTTACAATATTTCCTCAAAATTAAGAAATAAAACATGTTTAATAGTGTTTATGAAATTGCAGGTGAATTTTTCTGCATAATTGAAACAAACTGTATAAATTATGCATTTTCTGAATCTAATAGTCAAGGATTGAAGATATTAACTTAAGAAATCAGTATTTTATAAGCATTTGAAAAAAATGAAATTTGGAATTTGTTAATAATGACACATAAAAATGCATATAATAGTTTTTATGAAACTTCAGGTAAAATGTAACAGATAATTGATATATATGGTACTTATAATTCAATTTCTGAATGTAATGATCAAGATTTGAAGATATTAACTTAAAAAATCAGTTTTTAATTCACATTTGAAAAAAAAAGATCATACAATCTTATGTTAAAATTAAGAAAAACAACATGTTTAATAGTGTTTATGAAATTGCAGGTGAATTTTTCTGCATAATTGAAACAAACTGTATAAATTATGCATTTTCTGAATCTAATAGTCAAGGATTGAAGATATTAACTTAAGAAATCAGTATTTTATAAGCATTTGAAAAAAATGAAATTTGGAATTTGTTAATAATGACACATAAAAATGCATATAATAGTTTTTATGAAACTTCAGGTAATATGTAACAGATAATTGATATATATGGTACTTATAATTCAATTTCTGAATGTAATGATCAAGATTTGAAGATATTAACTAAAAAAATCAGTTTTTAATTCACATTTGAAAAAAAAGATCGTACAATCTTATGTGAAAATTAAGAAAAACAACATGGTTAATAGTGTTTTGAAATTGCAGGTGAATTTTTCTGCATTATTGAAACAAACTGTATAAATTATGCATTTTCTGAATCTAATAGTCAAGGATTGAAGATATTAACTTAAGAAATCAGTATTTTATAAGCATATGAAAAAAATGAAATTTGGAATTTGTTAATAATGACACATAAAAATGCATATAATAGTTTTTATGAAACTTCAGGTAATATGTAACAGATAATTGATATATATGGTACTTATAATTCAATTTCTGAATGTAATGATCAAGATTTGAAGATATTAACTAAAAAAATCAGTTTTTAATTCACATTTGAAAAAAAAGATCGTACAATCTTATGTGAAAATTAAGAAACACAACATGTTTAATATTGTTTATGAAATTGCAGGTGAATTTTTCTACATAATTGAAACAAACGGTATAAATTATGCATTTTCTGAATCTAATAGTCAAGGATTGAAGATATTAACTTAAGAAATCGGTATTTTATAAGCATTTGAAAAAAATGAATTTTGGAATTTGTTAATAATGACACATAAAAATGCATATAATAGTTTTTATGAAACTTCAGGTAATATGTAACAGATAATTGATATATATGGTACTTATAATTCAATTTCTGAATGTAATGATCAAGATTTGAAGAAATTAACTAAAAAAATCAGTTTTTAATTCACATTTGAAAAAAAAGATCTTACAATCTTATGTGAAAATTAAGAAAAACAACATGTTTAATAGTGTTTATGAAATTGCAGGTGAATTTTTCTGCATTATTGAAACAAACTGTATAAATTATGCATTTTCTGAATCTAATAGTCAAGGTTTGAAGATATTAACTTAAGAAATCAGTATTTTATAAGCATATGAAAAAAATGAAATTTGGAATTTGTTAATAATGACACATAAAAATGCATATAATAGTTTTTATGAAACTTCAGGTAATATGTAACAGATAATTGATATATATGGTACTTATAATTCAATTTCTGAATGTAATGATCAAGGTTTGAAGATATTAACTTAAAAAATCAGTTTTTAATTCACATTTGAAAAAAAAAGATCATACAATCTTATGTTAAAATTAAGAAAAACAACATGTTTAATAGTGTTTATGAAATTGCAGGTGAATTTTTCTGCATAATTGAAACAAACTGTATAAATTATGCATTTTCTGAATCTAATAGTCAAGGATTGAAGATATTAACTTAAGAAATCAGTATTTTATAAGCATATGAAAAAAATGAAATTTGGAATTTGTTAATAATGACACATAAAAATGCATATAATAGTTTTTATGAAACTTCAGGTAATATGTAACAGATAATTGATATATATGGTACTTATAATTCAATTTCTGAATGTAATGATCAAGATTTGAAGATATTAACTTAAAAAATCAGTTTTTAATTGACATTTGAAAAAAATGATCGTACAATCTTATGTTAAAATTAAGAAAAACAACATGTTTAATAGTGTTTATGATATTGCAGGTGAATTTTTCTGCATAATTGAAACAAACGGTATTAATTATGCATTTTCTGTATCTAATAGTCAAGGTTTGAAGATATTAACTTAAGAAATGAGTATTTTATAAGCATATGAAAAAAATGAAATTTGGAATTTGTTAATTATGACACATAAAAATGCATATTATAGTTTTTATGAAACTTCAGGTAATATGTAACAGATAATTGATATATATGGTACTTATAATTCAATTTCTGAATGTAATGATCAAGATTTGAAGATATTAACTTAAAAAATCAGTTTTTAATTCACATTTGAAAAAAAAGATCGTACAATCTTATGTGAAAATTAAGAAAAACAACATGTTTAATATTGTTTATGAAATTGCAGGTGAATTTTTCTACATAATTGAAACAAACGGTATAAATTATGCATTTTCTGAATCTAATAGTCAAGGTTTGAAGATATTACCTTAAGAAATCAGTATTTTATAAGCATTTGAAAAAAATGAAATTTGGAATTTGTTAATAATGACACATAAACGTGCTTAATATAGTTTTTATGAAACTTCAGGTAAAATGTAACAGATAATTGATATATATGGCACTTATAATTCAATTTCTGAATGTAATGATCAAGATTTGAAGATATTAACTTAAAAAATCAGTTTTTAATTCACATTTGAAAAAAAAGATCGTACAATCTTATGTGAAAATTAAGAAAAACAACATGTTTAATATTGTTTATGAAATTGCAGGTGAATTTTTCTACATAATTGAAACAAACTGTATAAATTATGCATTTTCTGAATCTAATAGTCAAGGTTTGAAGATATTACCTTAAGAAATCAGTATTTTATAAGCATATGAAAAAAATGAAATTTGGAATTTGTTAATAATGACACATAAACGTGCTTAATATAGTTTTTATGAAACTTCAGGTAAAATGTAACAGATAATTGATATATATGGTACTTATAATTCAATTTCTGAATGTAATGATCAAGATTTGAAGATATTAACTTAAAAAATCAGTTTTTAATTCACATTTGAAAAAAAAAGATCATACAATCTTATGTTAAAATTAAGAAAAACAACATGTTTAATAGTGTTTATGAAATTGCAGGTGAATTTTTCTGCATAATTGAAACAAACGGTATAAATTATGCATTTTCTGAATCTAATAGTCAAGGTTTGAAGATATTACCTTAAGAAATCAGTATTTTATAAGCATATGAAAAAAATGAAATTTGGAATTTGTTAATAATGACACATAAACGTGCTTAATATAGTTTTTATGAAACTTCAGGTAAAATGTAACAGATAATTGATATATATGGTACTTATAATTCAATTTCTGAATGTAATGATCAAGATTTGAAGATATTAACTTAAAAAATCAGTTTTTAATTCACATTTGAAAAAAAAAGATCATACAATCTTATGTTAAAATTAAGAAAAACAACATGTTTAATAGTGTTTATGAAATTGCAGGTGAATTTTTCTGCATAATTGAAACAAACGGTATAAATTATGCATTTTCTGAATCTAATAGTCAAGGTTTGAAGATATTACCTTAAGAAATCAGTATTTTATAAGCATATGAAAAAAATGAAATTTGGAATTTGTTAATAATGACACATAAACGTGCTTAATATAGTTTTTATGAAACTTCAGGTAAAATGTAACAGATAATTGATATATATGGTACTTATAATTCAATTTCTGAATGTAATGATCAAGATTTGAAGATATTAACTTAAAAAATCAGTTTTTAATTCACATTTGAAAAAAAAAGATCATACAATCTTATGTTAAAATTAAGAAAAACAACATGTTTAATAGTGTTTATGAAATTGCAGGTGAATTTTTCTGCATAATTGAAACAAACTGTATAAATTATGCATTTTCTGAATCTAATAGTCAAGGTTTGAAGATATTACCTTAAGAAATCAGTATTTTATAAGCATATGAAAAAAATGAAATTTGGAATTTGTTAATAATGACACATAAACGTGCTTAATATAGTTTTTATGAAACTTCAGGTAAAATGTAACAGATAATTGATATATATGGTACTTATAATTCAATTTCTGAATGTAATGATCAAGATTTGAAGATATTAACTTAAAAAATCAGTTTTTAATTCACATTTGAAAAAAAAAGATCATACAATCTTATGTTAAAATTAAGAAAAACAACATGTTTAATAGTGTTTATGAAATTGCAGGTGAATTTTTCTGCATAATTGAAACAAACGGTATAAATTATGCATTTTCTGAATCTAATAGTCAAGGTTTGAAGATATTACCTTAAGAAATCAGTATTTTATAAGCATATGAAAAAAATGAAATTTGGAATTTGTTAATAATGACACATAAACGTGCTTAATATAGTTTTTATGAAACTTCAGGTAAAATGTAACAGATAATTGATATATATGGTACTTATAATTCAATTTCTGAATGTAATGATCAAGATTTGAAGATATTAACTTAAAAAATCAGTTTTTAATTCACATTTGAAAAAAAAAGATCTTACAATCTTATGTTAAAATTAAGAAAAACAACATGTTTAATAGTGTTTATGAAATTGCAGGTGAATTTTTCTGCATAATTGAAACAAACTGTATAAATTATGCATTTTCTGAATCTAATAGTCAAGGATTGAAGATATTAACTTAAGAAATCAGTATTTTATAAGCATTTGAAAAAAATGAAATTTGGAATTTGTTAATAATGACACATAAAAATGCATATAATAGTTTTTATGAAACTTCAGGTAATATGTAACAGATAATTGATATATATTGTACTTATAATTCAATTTTTGAATGTAATGATCAAGATTTGAAGATATTAACTTAAAAAATCAGTTTTTAATTCACATTTGAAAAAAGAGATCGTACAATCTTATGTGAAAATTAAGAAAAACAACATGTTTAATAGTGTTTATGAAATTGCAGGTGAATTTTTCTACATAATTGAAACAAACGGTATAAATTATGCATTTTCTGAATCTAATAGTCAAGGTATGAAGATATTAACTTAAGAAATCAGTATTTTATAAGCATATGAAAAAAATGAAATTTGGAATTTGTTAATTATGACACATAAAAATGCATATTATAGTTTTTATGAAATATCAGGTGTAATTTTTCATTTTCTGAAGCTAATGGTTAGAGATTTCAAGAGATTAGTTTAATATTTGAGTGTTTCATAAGCATTTATAACTATGAATTTTATATATTTTTCAAAATTGTCTTATATTAGATTGTATTATTGCGGTCTTCAATTCAGATATTATATTTTAACAAATTTATAGGGAATCGATTGTGAGAATTTAATTCTTTAAATGTTATTTAAAATTGCACTTATGAGAAATAATGTTTTTATTTATTATTTTTCCATCCCTGATGTTTATAAGCCAATTATGAATTATTTATTGGTTTTCATTTTTAATGAAAATATCTGAGGAGATGTTTGATGGAAAATATGATAGTTTATTTACTGGTGTCGTAATTGAATCATTATCTTACCCAAACGACTACTATTCAAAATGTATTAATTAATAAACTTTTGTGAAATGGCGGTAGACTGTTTATCATTACTACGCACGGTTACATTAGTGAACTTGGAATATGTAAACTGGACACACATAGTGACATGTACAAAAAGATTACTTAAAATTAACTTAATATTAGCTACTGATTAAATCCCAAAGCGGCAACGAGAACACTTTGTATGATGTTGATACTGGACAATTCTCAGGCATGGATGATATCCGTCGTTATAATGACAGGACAGACAACAACCGTCTCCGGTCCCACTTTAGAAAGCATATCCAATATATTGGGTAAATAATGTATCATTGCTGGATCATTCCTGAAAAAACACGTAAACAACAGTAGTTCTTTCGACATTGTTTTTTTCCTAATTCTATTGGTATTCTTATAGGACATTTAACTTACTCTGTTGAACAATATCTTTTGATTTTTGTAACCATAAAAGTTTAGCCATCTACCGGATACGAATACCAAACTACCAACCATCATCATATTCATTTTTCACAAAAATCCTGATAGGTTCCCTATCTATAAAATCTCCTACAGTGGCGTATTTACGGAGCGGTGATATGTGGGATAGATTCCCCTCCCTTGAACTTTTTTTGTAATAGGCATTTGTATCATTTTCTGTTTTTCTCAAAATTATATTACTTTTAAGTATGTCTGTTTTTTAAATGTTCTAGTCGTTGTTAATTGTACAGCTCTGATATACTAATAGCCACAAGTCGTGGGTGATATATGCGATTAACGGTCAACAAATACATATACCTATATAGTATAAGGTGTATTGTAATTATTATTTCTGCCAATTATTTTTCATGGAAAGTGTTTTTAATAAACCCGATAAGCAGTCTCTAAATAAAACAAAATTACTATAAAGACCAAGCATTTACTTAGGGCGGGTTTATTTAAAAAAAATTTGTTATTAGCTGATAAAAGGACTAGTGTATGATATCGTGATTCGTGAATACTGTGAACAGTAGATATTCTGGTACGGTCGTCATTCCAAGTACTGACTTTCACACTTTATTTTCTTATTTTATTACAAATAAAAGACTTTGAAGAAGATTAAGTTTTACATAAGCAATAGTTTGACAGAAATAAATATTTTATCAATTCTCCTGTTTAATATTGAAATATATTTATAAGCCAGTAATTATTATATACCTGGTTTATTAGAACCGGCTTAATGGTTTGACTTTATTGGTATGTCTCCGGTCGATACAAATCATGCCATATGAGATTATCGATGAACCGAGTATCCAAATATATAGTAAAGTAGATTTTGTATTATAATTAATGTTAACTACTCAATTGAAAGAATGAATCTGATAGAAATATTCTTTATTAATTCAAACGACATAAACATAACGCACACCAGACAGCAGAACCGGACACACGGGCAACAACCAAGTAGTAGTATGCACGACACAAGTACAACTATCGCACATATCGGCGAACGCATCCTACTGGCTCAGATGTTATCACTCGGCCGTGTTGGACCACTATTCTCACCAACGGAACGTGATGATAGTACATATAAAATTGTAATAGTCTTAACGAATTGAGTTTTACAATAACAACTAATTGGACATGACAATTTAAAACAATAAATGTACAAATGAACATACAATTCAAAACAATTAAACAATAAATAAGTATTAGTCATACAACATATCATGAACTAATATAATAAAAACGAGGTAATCACATAAGAATTAATAAACGGATAAAATGTAACATATAGTTGTTAAAAACGGTAATAATAAATCATTTTCAGAAATTAAAGTTCAAGATTTGAAGATATTAATTTAAGAAATCAGTATTTTATAAGCATTTGAAAAAAAAGATTTTATATTATTTCCTCAAAATTAAGAAATAAAACATGTTTAATAGTGTTTATGAAATTGCAGGTGAATTTTTCTGCATAATTGAAACAAACTGTATAAATTATGCATTTTCTGAATCTAATAGTCAAGGATTGAAGATATTAACTTAAGAAATCAGTATTTTATAAGCAATTGAAAAAAATGAAATTTGGAATTTGTTAATAATGACACATAAAAGTGCATATAATAGTTTTTATGAAACTTCAGGTAATATGTAACAGATAATTGATATATATGGTACTTATAATTCAATTTCTGAATGTAATGATCAAGATTTGAAGATATTAACTTAAAAAATCAGTTTTTAATTCACATTTGAAAAAAAAGATCGTACAATCTTATGTGAAAATTAAGAAAAACAACATGTTTAATAGTGTTTATGAAATTGCAGGTGAATTTTTCTACATAATTGAAACAAACGGTATAAATTATGCATTTTCTGAATCCAATAGTCAAGGTTTGAAGATATTAACTTAAGAAATCAGTATTTTATAAGCATTTGAAAAATTGAAATTTGGAATTTGCTAATAATGACACATAAAAGTGCTTATTATAGTTTTTATGAAACATCAGGTAAAATGTAACAGATAATTGATATATATGGTACTAATAATTCAATTTCTGAATGTAATGATCAAGATTTGAAGATATTAACTTAAAAAATCAGTTTTTAATTCACATTTGAAAAAAAAGATCGTACAATCTTATGTGAAAATTAAGAAAAACAACATGTTTAATAGTGATTATGAAATTGCAGGAGAATTTTTCTGCATAATTGAAACAAACGGTATAAATTATGCATTTTCTGAATCTTATAGTCAAGGTTTGAAGATATTAACTTAAGAAATCAGTATTTTATAAGCATATGAAAAAAATGAAATTTGGAATTTGTTAATAAATGACACATAAACGTGCTTAATATAGTTTTTATGAAACTTCAGGTAAAATGTAACAGATAATTGATATATATGGTACTTATAATTCAATTTCTGAATGTAATGATCAAGATTTGAAGATATTATCTTAAAAAGCAGTTTTTAATTCACATTTGAAAAAAAAGATCGTACAATCTTATGTGAAAATTAAGAAAAACAACATGGTTAATAGTGTTTTGAAATTGCAGGTGAATTTTTCTGCAAAATTGAAACAAACTGTATAAATTATGCATTTTCTGAATCTAATAGTCAAGGATTGAAGATATTAACTTAAGAAATCAGTATTTTATAAGCATTTGAAAAATTGAAATTTGGAATTTGCTAATAATGACACATAAAAGTGCTTATTATAGTTTTTATGAAACATCAGGTAAAATGTAACAGATAATTGATATATATGGTACTAATAATTCAATTTCTGAATGTAATGATCAAGATTTGAAGATATTAACTTAAAAAATCAGTTTTTAATTCACATTTGAAAAAAAAGATCGTACAATCTTATGTGAAAATTAAGAAAAACAACATGTTTAATAGTGATTATGAAATTGCAGGAGAATTTTTCTGCATAATTGAAACAAACGGTATAAATTATGCATTTTCTGAATCTAATAGTCAAGGATTGAAGATATTAACTTAAGAAATCAGTATTTTATAAGCATTTGAAAAAAATGAAAATTGGAATTTGTTAATAATGACACATAAAAATGCATATAATAGTTTTTATGAAACTTCAGGTAATATGTAACAGATAATTGATATATATGGTACTTATAATTCAATTTCTGAATGTAATGATCAAGGTTTGAAGATATTAACTTAAAAAATCAGTTTTTAATTCACATTTGAAAAAAAAAGATCATACAATCTTATGTTAAAATTAAGAAAAACAACATGTTTAATAGTGTTTATGAAATTGCAGGTGAATTTTTCTGCATAATTGAAACAAACTGTATAAATTATGCATTTTCTGAATCTAATAGTCAAGGATTGAAGATATTAACTTAAGAAATCAGTATTTTATAAGCATTTGAAAAAAATGAAAATTGGAATTTGTTAATAATGACACATAAAAGTGCTTATTATAGTTTTTATGAAACATCGGGTAAAATATAACAGATAATTGATATATATGGTACTAATAATTCAATTTCTGAATGTAATGATCAAGATTTGAAGATATTAACTTAAAAAATCAGTTTTTAATTCACATTTGAAAAAAAAGATCGTACAATCTTATGTGAAAATTAAGAAAAACAACATGTTTAATAGTGTTTATGAAATTGCAGGTGAATTTTTCTGCATAATTGAAACAAACGGTATAAATTATGCATTTTCTGTATCTAATAGTCAAGGTTTGAAGATATTAACTTAAGAAATCAGTATTTTATAAGCATTTGAAAAATTGAAATTTGGAATTTGCTAATAATGACACTTAAAAGTGCTTATTATAGTTTTTATGAAACTTCAGGTAAAATGTAACAGATAATTGATATATATGGTACTTATAATTCAATTTCTGAATGTAATGATCAAGATTTGAAGATATTAACTTAAAAAATCAGTTTTTAATTCACATTTGAAAAAAAAGATCGTACAATCTTATGTGAAAATTAAGAAAAACAACATGTTTAATAGTGTTTATTAAATTGCTGGTGAATTTTTCTACATAATTGAAACAAACGGTATAAATTATGCATTTTCTGAATCCAAT
Source organism: Rhopalosiphum nymphaeae (assembly GCA_036289425.1). Lineage (NCBI taxonomy): Eukaryota > Metazoa > Arthropoda > Insecta > Hemiptera > Aphididae > Rhopalosiphum > Rhopalosiphum nymphaeae. The sequence continues at coordinate 5,206,676 of JAZAQC010000017.1, forward strand.
AGTCAAGGTTTGAAGATATTAACTTAAGAAATCAGTATTTTATAAGCATATGAAAAAAATGAAATTTGGAATTTGTTAATTATGACACATAAAAATGCATATTATAGTTTTTATGAAATATCAGGTAATATGTAACAGAAAATTGATATATATGGTACTTATAATTCAATTTCTGAATGTAATGATCAAGATTTGAAGATATTAACTTAAAAAATCAGTTTTTAATTCACATTTGAAAAAAAAGATCGTACAATCTTATGTGAAAATTAAGAAAAACAACATGTTTAATATTGTTTATGAAATTGCAGGTGAATTTTTCTACATAATTGAAACAAACGGTATAAATTATGCATTTTCTGAATCTAATAGTCAAGGTTTGAAGATATTACCTTAAGAAATCAGTATTTTATAAACATATGAAAAAAATGAAATTTGGAATTTGTTAATACTGACACATAAACGTGCTTAATATAGTTTTTATGAAACTTCAGGTAAAATGTAACAGATAATTGATATATATGGTACTTATAATTCAATTTCTGAATGTAATGATCAAGATTTGAAGATATTAACTTAAAAAATCAGTTTTTAATTCACATTTGAAAAAAAAGATCGTACAATCTTATGTGAAAATTAAGAAAAACAACATGTTTAATAGTGTTTATGAAATTGCAGGTGAATTTTTCTGCATAATTGAAACAAACGGTATAAATTATGCATTTTCTGAATCTAATAGTCAAGGTTTGAAGATATTAACTTAAGAAATCAGTATTTTATAAACATATGAAAAAAATGAAATTTGGAATTTGTTAATAATGACACATAAACGTGCCTAATATAGTTTTTATGAAACTTCAGGTAAAATGTAACAGATAATTGATATATATGGTACTTATAATTCAATTTCTGAATGTAATGATCAAGATTTGAAGATATTAACTTAAAAAATCAGTTTTTAATTCACATTTGAAAAAAAAGATCGTACAATCTTATGTGAAAATTAAGAAAAACAACATGTTTAATAGTGTTTATGAAATTGCAGGTGAATTTTTCTGCATAATTGAAACAAACGGTATTAATTATGCATTTTCTGAATCTAATAGTCAAGGTTTGAAGATATTAACTTAAGAAATCAGTATTTTATAAGCATATGAAAAAAATGAAATTTGTAATTTGTTAATAATGACACATAAACGTGCTTAATATAGTTTTTATGAAACTTCAGGTAAAATGTAACAGATAATAGATATATATGGTACTAATAATTCAATTTCTGAATGTAATGATCAAGATTTGAAGATATTAACTTAAAAAATCAGTTTTAAATTCACATTTGAAAAAAAAGATCGTACAATCTTATGTGAAAATTAAGAAAAACAACATGTTTAATAGTGTTTATGAAATTGCGGGTGAATTTTTCTGCATAATTGAAACAAACTGTATAAATTATGCATTTTCTGAATCTAATAGTCCAGGATTGAAGATATTAACTTAAGAAATCAGTATTTTATAAGCATTTGAAAAAAATGAAAATTGGAATTTGTTAATAATGACACATAAAAGTGCTTATTATAGTTTTTATGAAACATCGGGTAAAATATAACAGATAATTGATATATATGGTACTAATAATTCAATTTCTGAATGTAATGATCAAGATTTGAAGATATTAACTTAAAAAATCAGTTTTTAATTCACATTTGAAAAAAAAGATCGTACAATCTTATGTGAAAATTAAGAAAAACAACATGTTTAATAGTGTTTATGAAATTGCAGGTGAATTTTTCTGCATAATTGAAACAAACGGTATAAATTATGCATTTTCTGTATCTAATAGTCAAGGTTTGAAGATATTAACTTAAGAAATCAGTATTTTATAAGCATTTGAAAAATTGAAATTTGGAATTTGCTAATAATGACACTTAAAAGTGCTTATTATAGTTTTTATGAAACTTCAGGTAAAATGTAACAGATAATTGATATATATGGTACTTATAATTCAATTTCTGAATGTAATGATCAAGATTTGAAGATATTAACTTAAAAAATCAGTTTTTAATTCACATTTGAAAAAAAAGATCGTACAATCTTATTTGAAAATTAAGAAAAACAACATGTTTAATAGTGTTTATTAAATTGCTGGTGAATTTTTCTACATAATTGAAACAAACGGTATAAATTATGCATTTTCTGAATCCAATAGTCAAGGTTTGAAGATATTAACTTAAGAAATCAGTATTTTATAAGCATATGAAAAAAATGAAATTTGTAATTTGTTAATTATGACACATAAAAATGCATATTATAGTTTTTATGAAATATCAGGTAATATGTAACAGAAAATTGATATATATGGTACTTATAATTCAATTTCTGAATGTAATGATCAAGATTTGAAGATATTAACTTAAAAAATCAGTTTTTAATTCACATTTGAAAAAAAAGATCGTACAATCTTATGTGAAAATTAAGAAAAACAACATGTTTAATATTGTTTATGAAATTGCAGGTGAATTTTTCTACATAATTGAAACAAACGGTATAAATTATGCATTTTCTGAATCTAATAGTCAAGGTTTGAAGATATTACCTTAAGAAATCAGTATTTTATAAACATATGAAAAAAATGAAATTTGGAATTTGTTAATACTGACACATAAACGTGCTTAATATAGTTTTTATGAAACTTCAGGTAAAATGTAACAGATAATTGATATATATGGTACTTATAATTCAATTTCTGAATGTAATGATCAAGATTTGAAGATATTAACTTAAAAAATCAGTTTTTAATTCACATTTGAAAAAAAAGATCGTACAATCTTATGTGAAAATTAAGAAAAACAACATGTTTAATAGTGTTTATGAAATTGCAGGTGAATTTTTCTGCATAATTGAAACAAACGGTATAAATTATGCATTTTCTGAATCTAATAGTCAAGGTTTGAAGATATTAACTTAAGAAATCAGTATTTTATAAACATATGAAAAAAATGAAATTTGGAATTTGTTAATAATGACACATAAACGTGCCTAATATAGTTTTTATGAAACTTCAGGTAAAATGTAACAGATAATTGATATATATGGTACTTATAATTCAATTTCTGAATGTAATGATCAAGATTTGAAGATATTAACTTAAAAAATCAGTTTTTAATTCACATTTGAAAAAAAAGATCGTACAATCTTATGTGAAAATTAAGAAAAACAACATGTTTAATAGTGTTTATGAAATTGCAGGTGAATTTTTCTGCATAATTGAAACAAACGGTATTAATTATGCATTTTCTGAATCTAATAGTCAAGGTTTGAAGATATTAACTTAAGAAATCAGTATTTTATAAGCATATGAAAAAAATGAAATTTGTAATTTGTTAATAATGACACATAAACGTGCTTAATATAGTTTTTATGAAACTTCAGGTAAAATGTAACAGATAATAGATATATATGGTACTAATAATTCAATTTCTGAATGTAATGATCAAGATTTGAAGATATTAACTTAAAAAATCAGTTTTAAATTCACATTTGAAAAAAAAGATCGTACAATCTTATGTGAAAATTAAGAAAAACAACATGTTTAATAGTGTTTATGAAATTGCAGGTGAATTTTTCTGCATAATTGAAACAAACGGTATAAATTATGCATTTTCTGTATCTAATAGTCAAGGTTTGAAGATATTAACTTAAGAAATCAGTATTTTATAAGCATTTGAAAAATTGAAATTTGGAATTTGCTAATAATGACACTTAAAAGTGCTTATTATAGTTTTTATGAAACTTCAGGTAAAATGTAACAGATAATTGATATATATGGTACTTATAATTCAATTTCTGAATGTAATGATCAAGATTTGAAGATATTAACTTAAAAAATCAGTTTTTAATTCACATTTGAAAAAAAAGATCGTACAATCTTATGTGAAAATTAAGAAAAACAACATGTTTAATAGTGTTTATTAAATTGCAGGTGAATTTTTCTACATAATTGAAACAAACGGTATAAATTATGCATTTTCTGAATCCAATAGTCAAGGTTTGAAGATATTAACTTAAGAAATCAGTATTTTATAAGCATATGAAAAAAATGAAATTTGGAATTTGTTAATTATGACACATAAAAATGCATATTATAGTTTTTATGAAATATCAGGTAATATGTAACAGAAAATTGATATATATGGTACTTATAATTCAATTTCTGAATGTAATGATCAAGATTTGAAGATATTAACTTAAAAAATCAGTTTTTAATTCACATTTGAAAAAAAAGATCGTACAATGTTATGTGAAAATTAAGAAAAACAACATGTTTAATAGTGTTTATGAAATTGCGGGTGAATTTTTCTGCATAATTGAAACAAACTGTATAAATTATGCATTTTCTGAATCTAATAGTCCAGGATTGAAGATATTAACTTAAGAAATCAGTATTTTATAAGCATTTGAAAAAAATGAAAATTGGAATTTGTTAATAATGACACATAAAAGTGCTTATTATAGTTTTTATGAAACATCGGGTAAAATATAACAGATAATTGATATATATGGTACTAATAATTCAATTTCTGAATGTAATGATCAAGATTTGAAGATATTAACTTAAAAAATCAGTTTTTAATTCACATTTGAAAAAAAAGATCGTACAATCTTATGTGAAAATTAAGAAAAACAACATGTTTAATAGTGTTTATGAAATTGCAGGTGAATTTTTCTGCATAATTGAAACAAACGGTATAAATTATGCATTTTCTGTATCTAATAGTCAAGGTTTGAAGATATTAACTTAAGAAATCAGTATTTTATAAGCATTTGAAAAATTGAAATTTGGAATTTGCTAATAATGACACTTAAAAGTGCTTATTATAGTTTTTATGAAACTTCAGGTAAAATGTAACAGATAATTGATATATATGGTACTTATAATTCAATTTCTGAATGTAATGATCAAGATTTGAAGATATTAACTTAAAAAATCAGTTTTTAATTCACATTTGAAAAAAAAGATCGTACAATCTTATTTGAAAATTAAGAAAAACAACATGTTTAATAGTGTTTATTAAATTGCTGGTGAATTTTTCTACATAATTGAAACAAACGGTATAAATTATGCATTTTCTGAATCCAATAGTCAAGGTTTGAAGATATTAACTTAAGAAATCAGTATTTTATAAGCATATGAAAAAAATGAAATTTGGAATTTGTTAATTATGACACATAAAAATGCATATTATAGTTTTTATGAAATATCAGGTAATATGTAACAGAAAATTGATATATATGGTACTTATAATTCAATTTCTGAATGTAATGATCAAGATTTGAAGATATTAACTTAAAAAATCAGTTTTTAATTCACATTTGAAAAAAAAGATCGTACAATCTTATGTGAAAATTAAGAAAAACAACATGTTTAATATTGTTTATGAAATTGCAGGTGAATTTTTCTACATAATTGAAACAAACGGTATAAATTATGCATTTTCTGAATCTAATAGTCAAGGTTTGAAGATATTACCTTAAGAAATCAGTATTTTATAAACATATGAAAAAAATGAAATTTGGAATTTGTTAATACTGACACATAAACGTGCTTAATATAGTTTTTATGAAACTTCAGGTAAAATGTAACAGATAATTGATATATATGGTACTTATAATTCAATTTCTGAATGTAATGATCAAGATTTGAAGATATTAACTTAAAAAATCAGTTTTTAATTCACATTTGAAAAAAAAGATCGTACAATCTTATGTGAAAATTAAGAAAAACAACATGTTTAATAGTGTTTATGAAATTGCAGGTGAATTTTTCTGCATAATTGAAACAAACGGTATAAATTATGCATTTTCTGAATCTAATAGTCAAGGTTTGAAGATATTAACTTAAGAAATCAGTATTTTATAAACATATGAAAAAAATGAAATTTGGAATTTGTTAATAATGACACATAAACGTGCCTAATATAGTTTTTATGAAACTTCAGGTAAAATGTAACAGATAATTGATATATATGGTACTTATAATTCAATTTCTGAATGTAATGATCAAGATTTGAAGATATTAACTTAAAAAATCAGTTTTTAATTCACATTTGAAAAAAAAGATCGTACAATCTTATGTGAAAATTAAGAAAAACAACATGTTTAATAGTGTTTATGAAATTGCAGGTGAATTTTTCTGCATAATTGAAACAAACGGTATTAATTATGCATTTTCTGAATCTAATAGTCAAGGTTTGAAGATATTAACTTAAGAAATCAGTATTTTATAAGCATATGAAAAAAATGAAATTTGTAATTTGTTAATAATGACACATAAACGTGCTTAATATAGTTTTTATGAAACTTCAGGTAAAATGTAACAGATAATAGATATATATGGTACTAATAATTCAATTTCTGAATGTAATGATCAAGATTTGAAGATATTAACTTAAAAAATCAGTTTTAAATTCACATTTGAAAAAAAAGATCGTACAATCTTATGTGAAAATTAAGAAAAACAACATGTTTAATAGTGTTTATGAAATTGCAGGTGAATTTTTCTGCATAATTGAAACAAACGGTATAAATTATGCATTTTCTGTATCTAATAGTCAAGGTTTGAAGATATTAACTTAAGAAATCAGTATTTTATAAGCATTTGAAAAATTGAAATTTGGAATTTGCTAATAATGACACTTAAAAGTGCTTATTATAGTTTTTATGAAACTTCAGGTAAAATGTAACAGATAATTGATATATATGGTACTTATAATTCAATTTCTGAATGTAATGATCAAGATTTGAAGATATTAACTTAAAAAATCAGTTTTTAATTCACATTTGAAAAAAAAGATCGTACAATCTTATGTGAAAATTAAGAAAAACAACATGTTTAAAAGTGTTTATTAAATTGCAGGTGAATTTTTCTACATAATTGAAACAAACGGTATAAATTATGCATTTTCTGAATCCAATAGTCAAGGTTTGAAGATATTAACTTAAGAAATCAGTATTTTATAAGCATATGAAAAAAATGAAATTTGGAATTTGTTAATTATGACACATAAAAATGCATATTATAGTTTTTATGAAATATCAGGTAATATGTAACAGAAAATTGATATATATGGTACTTATAATTCAATTTCTGAATGTAATGATCAAGATTTGAAGATATTAACTTAAAAAATCAGTTTTTAATTCACATTTGAAAAAAAAGATCGTACAATCTTATGTGAAAATTAAGAAAAACAACATGTTTAATAGTGTTTATGAAATTGCGGGTGAATTTTTCTGCATAATTGAAACAAACTGTATAAATTATGCATTTTCTGAATCTAATAGTCCAGGATTGAAGATATTAACTTAAGAAATCAGTATTTTATAAGCAATTGAAAAAAATGAAATTTGGAATTTGTTAATAATGACACATAAAAATGCATATAATAGTTTTTATGAAACTTCAGGTAATATGTAACAGATAATTGATATATATAGTACTAATATTTCAATTTCTGAATGTAATGATCAAGATTTGAAGATATTAACTTAAAAAATCAGTTTTTAATTCACATTTGAAAAAAAAGATCGTACAATCTTATGTGAAAATTAAGAAAAACAACATGTTTAATAGTGATTATGAAATTGCAGGAGAATTTTTCTGCATAATTGAAACAAACGGTATAAATTATGAATTTTCTGAATCTAATAGTCAAGGTTTGAAGATATTAACTTAAGAAATCAGTATTTTATAAGCATATGAAAAAAATGAAATTTGGAATTTGTTAATTATGACACATAAAAATGCATATTATAGTTTTTATGAAATATCAGGTAATATGTAACAGAAAATTGATATATATGGTACTTATAATTCAATTTCTGAATGTAATGATCAAGATTTGAAGATATTAACTTAAAAAATCAGTTTTTAATTCACATTTGAAAAAAAAGATCGTACAATCTTATGTGAAAATTAAGAAAAACAACATGTTTAATAGTGTTTATGAAATTGCGGGTGAATTTTTCTGCATAATTGAAACAAACTGTATAAATTATGCATTTTCTGAATCTAATAGTCCAGGATTGAAGATATTAACTTAAGAAATCAGTATTTTATAAGCAATTGAAAAAAATGAAATTTGGAATTTGTTAATAATGACACATAAAAATGCATATAATAGTTTTTATGAAACTTCAGGTAATATGTAACAGATAATTGATATATATAGTACTAATATTTCAATTTCTGAATGTAATGATCAAGATTTGAAGATATTAACTTAAAAAATCAGTTTTTAATTCACATTTGAAAAAAAAGATCGTACAATCTTATGTGAAAATTAAGAAAAACAACATGTTTAATAGTGATTATGAAATTGCAGGAGAATTTTTCTGCATAATTGAAACAAACGGTATAAATTATGAATTTTCTGAATCTAATAGTCAAGGTTTGAAGATATTAACTTAAGAAATCAGTATTTTATAAGCAATTGAAAAAAATGAAATTTGGAATTTGTTAATAATGACACATAAAAATGCATATAATAGTTTTTATGAAACTTCAGGTAATATGTAACAGATAATTGATATATATGGTACTTATAATTCAATTTCTGAATGTAATGATCAAGATTTGAAGATATTAACTTAAAAAATCAGTTTTTAATTCACATTTGAAAAAAAAGATCGTACAATCTTATGTGAAAATTAAGAAAAACAACATGTTTAATAGTGTTTATGAAATTGCAGGTGAATTTTTCTGCATAATTGAAACAAACGGTATAAATTATGCATTTTCTGAATCTAATAGTCAAGGTTTGAAGATATTAACTTAAGAAATCAGTATTTTATAAGCATATGAAAAAAATGAAATTTGTAATTTGTTAATAATGACACATAAACGTGCTTAATATAGTTTTTATGAAACTTCAGGTAAAATGTAACAGATAATTGATATATATGGTACTTATAATTCAATTTCTGAATGTAATGATCAAGATTTGAAGATATTAACTTAAAAAATCAGTTTTTAATTCACATTTGAAAAAAAAGATCGTACAATCTTATGTGAAAATTAAGAAAAACAACATGTTTAATAGTGTTTATGAAATTGCAGGTGAATTTTTCTGCATAATTGAAACAAACGGTATAAATTATGCATTTTCTGAATCTAATAGTCAAGGTTTGAAGATATTAACTTAAGAAATCAGTATTTTATAAGCATATGAAAAAAATGAAATTTGTAATTTGTTAATAATGACACATAAACGTGCTTAATATAGTTTTTATGAAACTTCAGGTAAAATGTAACAGATAATAGATATACATGGTACTTATAATTCAATTTCTGAATGTAATGATCAAGATTTGAAGATATTAACTTAAAAAATCAGTTTTTAATTCACATTTGAAAAAAAAAGATCATACAATCTTATGTGAAAATTAAGAAAAACAACATGTTTAATAGTGTTTATGAAATTGCAGGTGAATTTTTCTGCATAATTGAAACAAACGGTATAAATTATGCATTTTCTGTATCTAATAGTCAAGGTTTGAAGATATTAACTTAAGAAATCAGTATTTTATAAGCATTTGAAAAATTGAAATTTGGAATTTGCTAATAATGACACATAAAAGTGCTTATTATAGTTTTTATGAAACATCGGGTAAAATATAACAGATAATTGATATATATGGTACTAATAATTCAATTTCTGAATGTAATGATCAAGATTTGAAGATATTAACTTAAAAAATCTGTTTTTAATTCACATTTGAAAAAAAAGATCGTACAATCTTATGTGAAAATTAAGAAAAACAACATGTTTAATAGTGTTTATTAAATTGCAGGTGAATTTTTCTACATAATTGAAACAAACGGTATAAATTATGCATTTTCTGAATCCAATAGTCAAGGTTTGAAGATATTAACTTAAGAAATCAGTATTTTATAAGCATATGAAAAAAATGAAATTTGGAATTTGTTAATTATGACACATAAAAATGCATATTATAGTTTTTATGAAATATCAGGTAATATGTAACAGAAAATTGATATATATGGTACTTATAATTCAATTTCTGAATGTAATGATCAAGATTTGAAGATATTAACTTAAAAAATCAGTTTTTAATTCACATTTGAAAAAAAAGATCGTACAATCTTATGTGAAAATTAAGAAAAACAACATGTTTAATAGTGTTTATTAAATTGCAGGTGAATTTTTCTACATAATTGAAACAAACGGTATAAATTATGCATTTTCTGAATCCAATAGTCAAGGTTTGAAGATATTAACTTAAGAAATCAGTATTTTATAAGCATATGAAAAAAATGAAATTTGGAATTTGTTAATTATGACACAAAAAAATGCATATTATAGTTTTTATGAAATATCAGGTAATATGTAACAGAAAATTGATATATATGGTACTTATAATTCAATTTCTGAATGTAATGATCAAGATTTGAAGATATTAACTTAAAAAATCAGTTTTTAATTCACATTTGAAAAAAAAGATCGTACAATCTTATGTGAAAATTAAGAAAAACAACATGTTTAATAGTGTTTATGAAATTGCAGGTGAATTTTTCTGCATAATTGAAACAAACTGTATAAATTATGCATTTTCTGAATCTAATAGTCCAGGATTGAAGATATTAACTTAAGAAATCAGTATTTTATAAGCAATTGAAAAAAATGAAATTTGGAATTTGTTAATAATGACACATAAAAATGCATATAATAGTTTTTATGAAACTTCAGGTAATATGTAACAGATAATTGATATATATGGTACTAATAATTCAATTTCTGAATGTAATGATCAAGATTTGAAGATATTAACTTAAAAAATCAGTTTTTAATTCACATTTGAAAAAAAAGATCGTACAATCTTATGTGAAAATTAAGAAAAACAACATGTTTAATAGTGATTATGAAATTGCAGGTGAATTTTTCTGCATAATTGAAACAAACTGTATAAATTATGCATTTTCTGAATCTAATAGTCCAGGATTGAAGATATTAACTTAAGAAATCAGTATTTTATAAGCATTTGAAAAAAATGAAAATTGTAATTTGTTAATAATGGCACATAAACGTGCTTATTATAGTTTTTATGAAACTTCAGGTAAAATGTAACAGATAATTGATATATATGGTACTTATAATTCAATTTCTGAATGTAATGATCAAGATTTGAAGATATTAACTTAAAAAATCAGTTTTTAATTCACATTTGAAAAAAAAGATCGTACAATCTTATGTGAAAATTAAGAAAAACAACATATTTAATATTGTTTATGAAATTGCAGGTGAATTTTTCTACATAATTGAAACAAACGGTATTAATTATGCATTTTCTGAATCTAATAGTCAAGGATTGAAGATATTAACTTAAGAAATCAGTATTTTATAAGCATTTGAAAAATTGAAATTTGGAATTTGCTAATAATGACACATAAAAGTGCTTATTATAGTTTTTATGAAACATCAGGTAAAATGTAACAGATAATTGATATATATGGTACTAATAATTCAATTTCTGAATGTAATGATCAAGATTTGAAGATATTAACTTAAAAAATCAGTTTTTAATTCACATTTGAAAAAAAAGATCGTACAATCTTATGTGAAAATTAAGAAAAACAACATGTTTAATAGTGATTATGAAATTGCAGGAGAATTTTTCTGCATAATTGAAACAAACGGTATAAATTATGCATTTTCTGAATCTAATAGTCAAGGTTTGAAGATATTAACTTAAGAAATCAGTATTTTATAAGCATATGAAAAAAATGAAATTTGGAATTTGTTAATAATGACACATAAACGTGCTTAATATAGTTTTTATCAAACTTCAGGTAAAATGTAACAGATAATTGATATATATGGTACTTATAATTCAATTTCTGAATGTAATGATCAAGATTTGAAGATATTAACTTAAAAAATCAGTTTTTAATTCACATTTGAAAAAAAAAGATCATACAATCTTATGTGAAAATTAAGAAAAACAACATGTTTAATAGTGATTATGAAATTGCAGGTGAATTTTTCTGCATAATTGAAACAAACTGTATAAATTATGCATTTTCTGAATCTAATAGTCAAGGATTGAAGATATTAACTTAAGAAATCAGTATTTTATAAGCATATGAAAAAAATGAAATTTGGAATTTGTTAATTATGACACATAAAAATGCATATAATAGTTTTTATGAAACTTCAGGTAATATGTAACAGATAATTGATATATATGGTACTTATAATTCAATTTCTGAATGTAATGATCAAGATTTGAAGATATTAACTTAAAAAATCAGTTTTTAATTCACATTTGAAAAAAAAGATCGTACAATCTTATGTGAAAATTAAGAAAAACAACATGTTTAATATTATTTATGAAATTGCAGGTGAATTTTTCTACATAATTGAAACAAACGGTATAAATTATGCATTTTCTGAATCTAATAGTCAAGGTTTGAAGATATTACCTTAAGAAATCAGTATTTTATAAACATATGAAAAAAATGAAAATTGGAATTTGTTAATAATGACACATAAACGTGCTTAATATAGTTTTTATGAAACTTCAGGTAAAATGTAACAGATAATTGATATATATGGTACTTATAATTCAATTTCTGAATGTAATGATCAAGATTTGAAGATATTAACTTAAAAAATCTGTTTTTAATTCACATTTGAAAAAAAAGATCGTACAATCTTATGTGAAAATTAAGAAAAACAACATGTTTAATAGTGTTTATTAAATTGCAGGTGAATTTTTCTGCATAATTGAAACAAACGGTATAAATTATGCATTTTCTGTATCTAATAGTCAAGGTTTGAAGATATTAACTTAAGAAATCAGTATTTTATAAGCATTTGAAAAATTGAAATTTGGAATTTGCTAATAATGACACTTAAAAGTGCTTATTATAGTTTTTATGAAACTTCAGGTAAAATGTAACAGATAATTGATATATATGGTACTTATAATTCAATTTCTGAATGTAATGATCAAGATTTGAAGATATTAACTTAAAAAATCAGTTTTTAATTCACATTTGAAAAAAAAGATCGTACAATCTTATGTGAAAATTAAGAAAAACAACATGTTTAATAGTGTTTATTAAATTGCAGGTGAATTTTTCTACATAATTGAAACAAACGGTATAAATTATGCATTTTCTGAATCCAATAGTCAAGGTTTGAAGATATTAACTTAAGAAATCAGTATTTTATAAGCATATGAAAAAAATGAAATTTGGAATTTGTTAATTATGACACATAAAAATGCATATAATAGTTTTTATGAAACTTCAGGTAATATGTAACAGATAATTGATATATATGGTACTTATAATTCAATTTCTGAATGTAATGATCAAGATTTGAAGATATTAACTTAAAAAATCAGTTTTTAATTCACATTTGAAAAAAAAGATCGTACAATCTTATGTGAAAATTAAGAAAAACAACATGTTTAATATTGTTTATGAAATTGCAGGTGAATTTTTCTACATAATTGAAACAAACGGTATAAATTATGCATTTTCTGAATCTAATAGTCAAGGTTTGAAGATATTACCTTAAGAAATCAGTATTTTATAAACATATGAAAAAAATGAAATTTGGAATTTGTTAATAATGACACATAAACGTGCTTAATATAGTTTTTATGAAACTTCAGGTAAAATGTAACAGATAATTGATATATATGGTACTTATAATTCAATTTCTGAATGTAATGATCAAGATTTGAAGATATTAACTTAAAAAATCTGTTTTTAATTCACATTTGAAAAAAAAGATCGTACAATCTTATGTGAAAATTAAGAAAAACAACATGTTTAATAGTGTTTATTAAATTGCAGGTGAATTTTTCTACATAATTGAAACAAACGGTATAAATTATGCATTTTCTGAATCCAATAGTCAAGATTTGAAGATATTAACTTAAGAAATCAGTATTTTATAAGCATATGAAAAAAATGAAATTTGGAATTTGTTAATTATGACACATAAAAATTCATATTATAGTTTTTATGAAATATCAGGTAATATGTAACAGAAAATTGATATATATGGTACTTATAATTCAATTTCTGAATGTAATGATCAAGATTTGAAGATATTAACTTAAAAAATCAGTTTTTAATTCACATTTGAAAAAAAAGATCGTACAATCTTATGTGAAAATTAAGAAAAACAACATGTTTAATAGTGTTTATGAAATTGCAGGTGAATTTTTCTGCATAATTGAAACAAACTGTATAAATTATGCATTTTCTGAATCTAATAGTCCAGGATTGAAGATATTAACTTAAGAAATCAGTATTTTATAAGCAATTGAAAAAAATGAAATTTGGAATTTGTTAATAATGACACATAAAAATGCATATAATAGTTTTTATGAAACTTCAGGTAATATGTAACAGATAATTGATATATATGGTACTAATAATTCAATTTCTGAATGTAATGATCAAGATTTGAAGATATTAACTTAAAAAATCAGTTTTTAATTCACATTTGAAAAAAAAGATCGTACAATCTTATGTGAAAATTAAGAAAAACAACATGTTTAATATTGTTTATGAAATTGCAGGTGAATTTTTCTACATAATTGAAACAAACGGTATAAATTATGCATTTTCTGAATCTAATAGTCAAGGTTTGAAGATATTACCTTAAGAAATCAGTATTTTATAAACATATGAAAAAAATGAAATTTGGAATTTGTTAATAATGACACATAAACGTGCTTAATATAGTTTTTATGAAACTTCAGGTAAAATGTAACAGATAATTGATATATATGGTACTTATAATTCAATTTCTGAATGTAATGATCAAGATTTGAAGATATTAACTTAAAAAATCAGTTTTTAATTCACATTTGAAAAAAAAAGATCATACAATCTTATGTGAAAATTAAGAAAAACAACATGTTTAATAGTGTTTATGAAATTGCAGGTGAATTTTTCTGCATAATTGAAACAAACGGTATAAATTATGCATTTTCTGTATCTAATAGTCAAGGTTTGAAGATATTAACTTAAGAAATCAGTATTTTATAAGCATTTGAAAAATTGAAATTTGGAATTTGCTAATAATGACACATAAAAGTGCTTATTATAGTTTTTATGAAACATCGGGTAAAATATAACAGATAATTGATATATATGGTACTAATAATTCAATTTCTGAATGGAATGATCAAGATTTGAAGATATTAACTTAAAAAATCAGTTTTAAATTCACATTTGAAAAAAAAGATCGTACAATCTTATGTGAAAATTAAGAAAAACAACATGTTTAATAGTGTTTATGAAATTGCAGGTGAATTTTTCTGCATAATTGAAACAAACTGTATAAATTATGCATTTTCTGAATCTAATAGTCCAGGATTGAAGATATTAACTTAAGAAATCAGTATTTTATAAGCATTTGAAAAAAATGAAAATTGTAATTTGTTAATAATGGCACATAAACGTGCTTATTATAGTTTTTATGAAACTTCAGGTAAAATGTAACAGATAATTGATATATATGGTACTTATAATTCAATTTCTGAATGTAATGATCAAGATTTGAAGATATTAACTTAAAAAATCAGTTTTTAATTCACATTTGAAAAAAAAGATCGTACAATCTTATGTGAAAATTAAGAAAAACAACATATTTAATATTGTTTATGAAATTGCAGGTGAATTTTTCTACATAATTGAAACAAACGGTATTAATTATGCATTTTCTGAATCTAATAGTCAAGGTTTGAAGATATTAACTTAAGAAATCAGTATTTTATAAGCATTTGAAAAATTGAAATTTGGAATTTGCTAATAATGACACATAAAAGTGCTTATTATAGTTTTTATGAAACATCGGGTAAAATATAACAGATAATTGATATATATGGTACTAATAATTCAATTTCTGAATGGAATGATCAAGATTTGAAGATATTAACTTAAAAAATCAGTTTTAAATTCACATTTGAAAAAAAAGATCGTACAATCTTATGTGAAAATTAAGAAAAACAACATGTTTAATAGTGTTTATGAAATTGCAGGTGAATTTTTCTGCATAATTGAAACAAACGGTATAAATTATGCATTTTCTGTATCTAATAGTCAAGGTTTGAAGATATTAACTTAAGAAATCAGTATTTTATAAGCATTTGAAAAATTGAAATTTGGAATTTGCTAATAATGACACTTAAAAGTGCTTATTATAGTTTTTATGAAACTTCAGGTAAAATGTAACAGATAATTGATATATATGGTACTTATAATTCAATTTCTGAATGTAATGATCAAGATTTGAAGATATTAACTTAAAAAATCAGTTTTTAATTCACATTTGAAAAAAAAGATCGTACAATCTTATGTGAAAATTAAGAAAAACAACATGTTTAATAGTGTTTATTAAATTGCAGGTGAATTTTTCTACATAATTGAAACAAACGGTATAAATTATGCATTTTCTGAATCCAATAGTCAAGGTTTGAAGATATTAACTTAAGAAATCAGTATTTTATAAGCATATGAAAAAAATGAAATTTGGAATTTGTTAATTATGACACATAAAAATGCATATAATAGTTTTTATGAAACTTCAGGTAATATGTAACAGATAATTGATATATATGGTACTTATAATTCAATTTCTGAATGTAATGATCAAGATTTGAAGATATTAACTTAAAAAATCAGTTTTTAATTCACATTTGAAAAAAAAGATCGTACAATCTTATGTGAAAATTAAGAAAAACAACATGTTTAATATTGTTTATGAAATTGCAGGTGAATTTTTCTACATAATTGAAACAAACGGTATAAATTATGCATTTTCTAAATCTAATAGTCAAGGTTTGAAGATATTACCTTAAGAAATCAGTATTTTATAAACATATGAAAAAAATGAAATTTGGAATTTGTTAATAATGACACATAAACGTGCTTAATATAGTTTTTATGAAACTTCAGGTAAAATGTAACAGATAATTGATATATATGGTACTTATAATTCAATTTCTGAATGTAATGATCAAGATTTGAAGATATTAACTTAAAAAATCTGTTTTTAATTCACATTTGAAAAAAAAGATCGTACAATCTTATGTGAAAATTAAGAAAAACAACATGTTTAATAGTGTTTATTAAATTGCAGGTGAATTTTTCTACATAATTGAAACAAACGGTATAAATTATGCATTTTCTGAATCCAATAGTCAAGGTTTGAAGATATTAACTTAAGAAATCAGTATTTTATAAGCATATGAAAAAAATGAAATTTGGAATTTGTTAATTATGACACATAAAAATTCATATTATAGTTTTTATGAAATATCAGGTAATATGTAACAGAAAATTGATATATATGGTACTTATAATTCAATTTCTGAATGTAATGATCAAGATTTGAAGATATTAACTTAAAAAATCAGTTTTTAATTCACATTTGAAAAAAAAGATCGTACAATCTTATGTGAAAATTAAGAAAAACAACATGTTTAATAGTGTTTATGAAATTGCAGGTGAATTTTTCTGCATAATTGAAACAAACTGTATAAATTATGCATTTTCTGAATCTAATAGTCCAGGATTGAAGATATTAACTTAAGAAATCAGTATTTTATAAGCAATTGAAAAAAATGAAATTTGGAATTTGTTAATAATGACACATAAAAATGCATATAATAGTTTTTATGAAACTTCAGGTAATATGTAACAGATAATTGATATATATGGTACTAATAATTCAATTTCTGAATGTAATGATCAAGATTTGAAGATATTAACTTAAAAAATCAGTTTTTAATTCACATTTGAAAAAAAAGATCGTACAATCTTATGTGAAAATTAAGAAAAACAACATGTTTAATAGTGATTATGAAATTGCAGGAGAATTTTTCTGCATAATTGAAACAAACGGTATAAATTATGAATTTTCTGAATCTAATAGTCAAGGTTTGAAGATATTAACTTAAGAAATCAGTATTTTATAAGCATATGAAAAATATGAAATTTGGAATTTGTTAATAATGACACATAAACGTGCTTAATATAGTTTTTATGTAACTTCAGGTAAAATGTAACAGATAATTGATATAAATGGTACTTAAAATTCAAGTTCTGAATGTAATGATCAAGATTTGAAGATATTAACTTAAAAAATCAGTTTTTAATTCACATTTGAAAAAAAAAGATCATACAATCTTATGTGAAAATTAAGAAAAACAACATGTTTAATAGTGATTATGAAATTGCAGGAGAATTTTTCTGCATAATTGAAACAAACGGTATAAATTATGCATTTTCTGAATCTAATAGTCAAGGTTTGAAGATATTACCTTAAGAAATCAGTATTTTATAAGCATATGAAAAAAATGAAATTTGGAATTTGTTAATAATGACACATAAACGTGCTTAATATAGTTTTTATGTAACTTCAGGTAAAATGTAACAGATAATTGATATAAATGGTACTTAAAATTCAATTTCTGAATGTAATGATCAAGATTTGAAGATATTAACTTAAAAAATCAGTTTTTAATTCACATTTGAAAAAAAAAGATCATACAATCTTATGTGAAAATTAAGAAAAACAACATGTTTAATAGTGATTATGAAATTGCAGGAGAATTTTTCTGCATAATTGAAACAAACTGTATAAATTATGCATTTTCTGAATCTAATAGTCAAGGATTGAAGATATTAACTTAAAAAATCAGTATTTAATAAGCATATGAAAAAAATGAAATTTGGAATTTGTTTATAATGACACATAAACGTGCTTAATATAGTTTTTATGAAACTTCAGGTAAAATGTAACAGATAATTGATATATATGGTACTTATAATTCAATTTCTAAATGTAATGATCAAGATTTGAAGATATTAACTTAAAAAATCAGTTTTTAATTCACATTTGAAAAAAAAGATCGTACAATCTTATGTGAAATATAAGAAAAACAACATGTTTAATAGTGATTATGAAATTGCAGGTGAATTTTTCTGCAAAATTGAAACAAACGGTATAAATTATGCATTTTCTGAATCTAATAGTCAAGGATTGAAGATATTAACTTAAGAAATCAGTATTTAATAAGCATATGAAAAAAATGAAATTTGGAATTTGTTTATAATGACACATAAACGTGCTTAATATAGTTTTTATGAAACTTCAGGTAAAATGTAACAGATAATTGATATATATGGTACTTATAATTCAAATTCTAAATGTAATGATCAAGATTTGAAGATATTAACTTAATAAATCAGTTTTTAATTCACATTTGAAAAAAAAGATCGTACAATCTTATGTGAAAATTAAGAAAAACAACATGTTTAATAGTGATTATGAAATTGCAGGTGAATTTTTCTGCAAAATTGAAACAAACGGTATAAATTATGCATTTTCTGAATCTAATAGTCAAGGTTTGAAGATATTAACTTAAGAAATCAGTTTTTAATTCACTTTTGAAAAAAAAAGATCATACAATCTTATGTGAAAATTAAGAAAAACAACATGTTTAATAGTGATTATGAAATTGCAGGTGAATTTTTCTGCAAAATTGAAACAAACGGTATAAATTATGCATTTTCTGAATCTAATAGTCAAGGTTTGAAGATATTAACTTAAGAAATCAGTATTTAATAAGCATATGAAAAAAATGAAATTTGGAATTTGTTTATAATGACACATAAACGTGCTTAATATAGTTTTTATGAAACTTCAGGTAAAATGTAACAGATAATTGATATATATGGTACTTATAATTCAATTTCTAAATGTAATGATCAAGATTTGAAGATATTAACTTAAAAAATCAGTTTTTAATTCACATTTGAAAAAAAAGATCGTACAATCTTATGTGAAAATTAAGAAAAACAACATGTTTAATAGTGATTATGAAATTGCAGGTGAATTTTTCTGCAAAATTGAAACAAACGGTATAAATTATGCATTTTCTGAATCTAATAGTCAAGGATTGAAGATATTAACTTAAGAAATCAGTATTTAATAAGCATATGAAAAAAATGAAATTTGGAATTTGTTTATAATGACACATAAACGTGCTTAATATAGTTTTTATGAAACTTCAGGTAAAATGTAACAGATAATTGATATATATGGTACTTATAATTCAAATTCTAAATGTAATGATCAAGATTTGAAGATATTAACTTAATAAATCAGTTTTTAATTCACATTTGAAAAAAAAGATCGTACAATCTTATGTGAAAATTAAGAAAAACAACATGTTTAATAGTGATTATGAAATTGCAGGTGAATTTTTCTGCAAAATTGAAACAAACAATATAAATTATGCATTTTCTGAATCTAATAGTCAAGGTTTGAAGATATTAACTTAAGAAATCAGATTTTAATTCACTTTTGAAAAAAAAAGATCATACAATCTTATGTGAAAATTAAGAAAAACAACATGTTTAATAGTGATTATGAAATTGCAGGTGAATTTTTCTGCAAAATTGAAACAAACGGTATAAATTATGCATTTTCTGAATCTAATAGTCAAGGTTTGAAGATATTAACTTAAGAAATCAGTATTTTATAAGCATTTGAAAAAAATGAAATTTGGAATTTGTTAATAATGACACATAAAAATGCATATAATAGTTTTTATGAAACTTCAGGTAATATGTAACAGATAATTGATATATATGGTATTTATAATTCAATTTCTGAATGTAATGATCAAGATTTGAAGATATTAACTTAAAAATCAGTTTTTAATTCACATTTGAAAAAAAAGATCGTACAATCTTATCTGAAAATTAAGAAAAACAACATGTTTAATAGTGATTATGAAATTGCAGGTGAATTTTTCTGCAAAATTGAAACAAACGGTATAAATTATGCATTTTCTGAATCTAATAGTCAAGGTTTGAAGATATTAACTTAAGAAATCAGTATTTTATAAGCATTTGAAAAAAATGAAATTTGGAATTTGTTAATAATGACACATAAAAATGCATATAATAGTTTTTATGAAACTTCAGGTAATATGTAACAGATAATTGATATATATGGTATTTATAATTCAATTTCTGAATGTAATGATCAAGATTTGAAGATATTAACTTAAAAATCAGTTTTTAATTCACATTTGAAAAAAAAGATCGTACAATCTTATCTGAAAATTAAGAAAAACAACATGTTTAATAGTGTTTATAAAATTGCAGGTGAATTTTTCTGCAAAATTGAAACAAACGGTATAAATTATGCATTTTCTGAATCTAATAGTCAAGGTTTGAAGATATTAACTTAAGAAATCAGTATTTTATAAGCATTTGAAAAAAATGAAATTTGGAATTTGTTAATAATGACACATAAAAATGCATATAATAGTTTTTATGAAACTTCAGGTAATATGTAACAGATAATTGATATATATGGTACTTATAATTCAATTTCTGAATGTAATGATCAAGATTTGAAGATATTAACTTAAAAATCAGTTTTTAATTCACATTTGAAAAAAAAGATCGTACAATCTTATCTGAAAATTAAGAAAAACAACATGTTTAATAGTGTTTATGAAATTGCAGGTGAATTTTTCTGCATAATTGAAACAAACGGTATAAATTATGCATTTTCTGAATCTAATAGTCAAGGTTTGAAGATATTAACTTAAGAAATCAGTATTTTATAAGCATATGAAAAAAATGAAATTTGGAATTTGTTAATAATGACACATAAAAATGCATATTATAGTTTTTATGAAATATCAGGTAATATGTAACAGATAATTGATATATATGGTACTTATAATTCAATTTCTGAATGTAATGATCAAGATTTGAAGATATTAACTTAAAAAATCAGTTTTTAATTCACATTTGAAAAAAAAGATCGTACAATCTTATGTGAAAATTAAGAAAAACAACATGTTTAATAGTGTTTATGAAATTGCAGGTGAATTTTTCTGCATAATTGAAACAAACTGTATAAATTATGCATTTTCTGAATCTAATAGTCAAGGATTGAAGATATTAACTTAAGAAATCAGTATTTTATAAGCAACTGAAAAAAATGAAATTTGGAATTTGTTAATAATGACACATAAAAATGCATATAATAGTTTTTATGAAACTTCAGGTAATATGTAACAGATAATTGATATATATGGTACTTATAATTCAATTTCTGAATGTAATGATCAAGATTTGAAGATATTAACTTAAAAAATCAGTTTTTAATTCACATTTGAAAAAAAAAGATCATACAATCTTATGTGAAAATTAAGAAAAACAACATGTTTAATAGTGTTTATGAAATTGCAGGTGAATTTTTCTGCATAATTGAAACAAACGGTATAAATTATGCATTTTCTGAATCTAATAGTCAAGGTTTGAAGATATTAACTTAAGAAATCAGTATTTTATAAGCATATGAAAAAAATGAAATTTGGAATTTGTTAATAATGACACATAAAAATGCATATTATAGTTTTTATGAAATATCAGGTAATATGTAACAGATAATTGATATATATGGTACTTATAATTCAATTTCTGAATGTAATGATCAAGATTTGAAGATATTAACTTAAAAAATCAGTTTTTAATTCACATTTGAAAAAAAAGATCGTACAATCTTATGTGAAAATTAAGAAAAACAACATGTTTAATAGTGTTTATGAAATTGCAGGTGAATTTTTCTGCATAATTGAAACAAACTGTATAAATTATGCATTTTCTGAATCTAATAGTCAAGGTTTGAAGATATTAACTTAAGAAATCAGTATTTTATAAGCAACTGAAAAAAATGAAATTTGGAATTTGTTAATAATGACACATAAAAATGCATATAATAGTTTTTATGAAACTTCAGGTAATATGTAACAGATAATTGATATATATGGTACTTATAATTCAATTTCTGAATGTAATGATCAAGATTTGAAGATATTAACTTAAAAATCAGTTTTTAATTCACATTTGAAAAAAAAGATCGTACAATCTTATCTGAAAATTAAGAAAAAAAACATGTTTAATAGTGTTTATGAAATTGCAGGTGAATTTTTCTGCATAATTGAAACAAACGGTATAAATTATGCATTTTCTGAATCTAATAGTCAAGGTTTGAAGATATTAACTTAAGAAATCAGTATTTTATAAGCATATGAAAAAAATGAAATTTGGAATTTGTTAATAATGACACATAAAAATGCATATTATAGTTTTTATGAAATATCAGGTAATATGTAACAGATAATTGATATATATGGTACTTATAATTCAATTTCTGAATGTAATGATCAAGATTTGAAGATATTAACTTAAAAAATCAGTTTTTAATTCACATTTGAAAAAAAAGATCATACAATCTTATGTGAAAATTAAGAAAAACAACATGTTTAATAGTGTTTATGAAATTGGAGGTGATTTTTTCTGCATAATTGAAACAAACTGTATAAATTATGCATTTTCTGAATCTAATAGTCAAGGTTTGAAGATATTAACTTAAGAAATCAGTATTTTATAAGCATATGAAAAAAATGAAATTTGGAATTTGTTAATAATGACACATAAAAATGCATATTATAGTGTTTATGAAATATCAGGTAATATGTAACAGATAATTGATATATATGGTACTTATAATTCAATTTCTGAATGTAATGATCAAGATTTGAAGATATTAACTTAAAAAATCAGTTTTTAATTCACATTTGAAAAAAAAGATCGTACAATCTTATGTGAAAATTAAGAAAAACAACATTTTTAATAGTGTTTATGAAATTGCAGGTGAATTTTTCTGCATAATTGAAACAAACTGTATAAATTATGCATTTTCTGAATCTAATAGTCAAGGATTGAAGATATTAACTTAAGAAATCAGTATTTTATAAGCAACTGAAAAAAATGAAATTTGGAATTTGTTAATAATGACACATAAAAATGCATATAATAGTTTTTATGAAACTTCAGGTAATATGTAACAGATAATTGATATATATGGTACTTATAATTCAATTTCTGAATGTAATGATCAAGATTTGAAGATATTAACTTAAAAAATCAGTTTTTAATTCACATTTGAAAAAAAAAGATCATACAATCTTATGTGAAAATTAAGAAAAACAACATGTTTAATAGTGATTATGAAATTGCAGGTGAATTTTTCTGCAAAATTGAAACAAACGGTATAAATTATGCATTTTCTGAATCTAATAGTCAAGGTTTGAAGATATTAACTTAAGAAATCAGTATTTTATAAGCATTTGAAAAAAATGAAATTTGGAATTTGTTAATAATGACACATAAAAATGCATATAATAGTTTTTATGAAACTTCAGGTAATATGTAACAGATAATTGATATATATGGTATTTATAATTCAATTTCTGAATGTAATGATCAAGATTTGAAGATATTAACTTAAAAATCAGTTTTTAATTCACATTTGAAAAAAAAGATCGTACAATCTTATCTGAAAATTAAGAAAAACAACATGTTTAATAGTGATTATGAAATTGCAGGTGAATTTTTCTGCAAAATTGAAACAAACGGTATAAATTATGCATTTTCTGAATCTAATAGTCAAGGTTTGAAGATATTAACTTAAGAAATCAGTATTTTATAAGCATTTGAAAAAAATGAAATTTGGAATTTGTTAATAATGACACATAAAAATGCATATAATAGTTTTTATGAAACTTCAGGTAATATGTAACAGATAATTGATATATATGGTATTTATAATTCAATTTCTGAATGTAATGATCAAGATTTGAAGATATTAACTTAAAAATCAGTTTTTAATTCACATTTGAAAAAAAAGATCGTACAATCTTATCTGAAAATTAAGAAAAACAACATGTTTAATAGTGTTTATAAAATTGCAGGTGAATTTTTCTGCAAAATTGAAACAAACGGTATAAATTATGCATTTTCTGAATCTAATAGTCAAGGTTTGAAGATATTAACTTAAGAAATCAGTATTTTATAAGCATTTGAAAAAAATGAAATTTGGAATTTGTTAATAATGACACATAAAAATGCATATAATAGTTTTTATGAAACTTCAGGTAATATGTAACAGATAATTGATATATATGGTACTTATAATTCAATTTCTGAATGTAATGATCAAGATTTGAAGATATTAACTTAAAAATCAGTTTTTAATTCACATTTGAAAAAAAAGATCGTACAATCTTATCTGAAAATTAAGAAAAACAACATGTTTAATAGTGTTTATGAAATTGCAGGTGAATTTTTCTGCATAATTGAAACAAACGGTATAAATTATGCATTTTCTGAATCTAATAGTCAAGGTTTGAAGATATTAACTTAAGAAATCAGTATTTTATAAGCATATGAAAAAAATGAAATTTGGAATTTGTTAATAATGACACATAAAAATGCATATTATAGTTTTTATGAAATATCAGGTAATATGTAACAGATAATTGATATATATGGTACTTATAATTCAATTTCTGAATGTAATGATCAAGATTTGAAGATATTAACTTAAAAAATCAGTTTTTAATTCACATTTGAAAAAAAAGATCGTACAATCTTATGTGAAAATTAAGAAAAACAACATGTTTAATAGTGTTTATGAAATTGCAGGTGAATTTTTCTGCATAATTGAAACAAACTGTATAAATTATGCATTTTCTGAATCTAATAGTCAAGGATTGAAGATATTAACTTAAGAAATCAGTATTTTATAAGCAACTGAAAAAAATGAAATTTGGAATTTGTTAATAATGACACATAAAAATGCATATAATAGTTTTTATGAAACTTCAGGTAATATGTAACAGATAATTGATATATATGGTACTTATAATTCAATTTCTGAATGTAATGATCAAGATTTGAAGATATTAACTTAAAAAATCAGTTTTTAATTCACATTTGAAAAAAAAAGATCATACAATCTTATGTGAAAATTAAGAAAAACAACATGTTTAATAGTGTTTATGAAATTGCAGGTGAATTTTTCTGCATAATTGAAACAAACGGTATAAATTATGCATTTTCTGAATCTAATAGTCAAGGTTTGAAGATATTAACTTAAGAAATCAGTATTTTATAAGCATATGAAAAAAATGAAATTTGGAATTTGTTAATAATGACACATAAAAATGCATATTATAGTTTTTATGAAATATCAGGTAATATGTAACAGATAATTGATATATATGGTACTTATAATTCAATTTCTGAATGTAATGATCAAGATTTGAAGATATTAACTTAAAAATCAGTTTTTAATTCACATTTGAAAAAAAAGATCGTACAATCTTATCTGAAAATTAAGAAAAAAAACATGTTTAATAGTGTTTATGAAATTGCAGGTGAATTTTTCTGCATAATTGAAACAAACGGTATAAATTATGCATTTTCTGAATCTAATAGTCAAGGTTTGAAGATATTAACTTAAGAAATCAGTATTTTATAAGCATATGAAAAAAATGAAATTTGGAATTTGTTAATAATGACACATAAAAATGCATATTATAGTTTTTATGAAATATCAGGTAATATGTAACAGATAATTGATATATATGGTACTTATAATTCAATTTCTGAATGTAATGATCAAGATTTGAAGATATTAACTTAAAAAATCAGTTTTTAATTCACATTTGAAAAAAAAGATCATACAATCTTATGTGAAAATTAAGAAAAACAACATGTTTAATAGTGTTTATGAAATTGGAGGTGATTTTTTCTGCATAATTGAAACAAACTGTATAAATTATGCATTTTCTGAATCTAATAGTCAAGGTTTGAAGATATTAACTTAAGAAATCAGTATTTTATAAGCATATGAAAAAAATGAAATTTGGAATTTGTTAATAATGACACATAAAAATGCATATTATAGTGTTTATGAAATATCAGGTAATATGTAACAGATAATTGATATATATGGTACTTATAATTCAATTTCTGAATGTAATGATCAAGATTTGAAGATATTAACTTAAAAAATCAGTTTTTAATTCACATTTGAAAAAAAAGATCGTACAATCTTATGTGAAAATTATGAAAAACAACATTTTTAATAGTGTTTATGAAATTGCAGGTGAATTTTTCTGCATAATTGAAACAAACTGTATAAATTATGCATTTTCTGAATCTAATAGTCAAGGATTGAAGATATTAACTTAAGAAATCAGTATTTTATAAGCAACTGAAAAAAATGAAATTTGGAATTTGTTAATAATGACACATAAAAATGCATATAATAGTTTTTATGAAACTTCAGGTAATATGTAACAGATAATTGATATATATGGTACTTATAATTCAATTTCTGAATGTAATGATCAAGATTTGAAGATATTAACTTAAAAAATCAGTTTTTAATTCACATTTGAAAAAAAAAGATCATACAATCTTATGTGAAAATTAAGAAAAACAACATGTTTAATAGTGATTATGAAATTGCAGGTGAATTTTTCTGCAAAATTGAAACAAACGGTATAAATTATGCATTTTCTGAATCTAATAGTCAAGGTTTGAAGATATTAACTTAAGAAATCAGTATTTTATAAGCATTTGAAAAAAATGAAATTTGGAATTTGTTAATAATGACACATAAAAATGCATATAATAGTTTTTATGAAACTTCAGGTAATATGTAACAGATAATTGATATATATGGTACTTATAATTCAATTTCTGAATGTAATGATCAAGATTTGAAGATATTAACTTAAAAATCAGTTTTTAATTCACATTTGAAAAAAAAGATCGTACAATCTTATCTGAAAATTAAGAAAAACAACATGTTTAATAGTGTTTATGAAATTGCAGGTGAATTTTTCTGCATAATTGAAACAAACGGTATAAATTATGCATTTTCTGAATCTAATAGTCAAGGTTTGAAGATATTAACTTAAGAAATCAGTATTTTATAAGCATATGAAAAAAATGAAATTTGGAATTTGTTAATAATGACACATAAAAATGCATATTATAGTTTTTATGAAATATCAGGTAATATGTAACAGATAATTGATATATATGGTACTTATAATTCAATTTCTGAATGTAATGATCAAGATTTGAAGATATTAACTTAAAAAATCAGTTTTTAATTCACATTTGAAAAAAAAGATCATACAATCTTATGTGAAAATTAAGAAAAACAACATGTTTAATAGTGTTTATGAAATTGGAGGTGATTTTTTCTGCATAATTGAAACAAACTGTATAAATTATGCATTTTCTGAATCTAATAGTCAAGGTTTGAAGATATTAACTTAAGAAATCAGTATTTTATAAGCATATGAAAAAAATGAAATTTGGAATTTGTTAATAATGACACATAAAAATGCATATTATAGTGTTTATGAAATATCAGGTAATATGTAACAGATAATTGATATATATGGTACTTATAATTCAATTTCTGAATGTAATGATCAAGATTTGAAGATATTAACTTAAAAAATCAGTTTTTAATTCACATTTGAAAAAAAAGATCGTACAATCTTATGTGAAAATTAAGAAAAAAAACATGTTTAATAGTGTTTATGAAATTGCAGGTGAATTTTTCTGCATAATTGAAACAAACGGTATAAATTATGCATTTTCTGAATCTAATAGTCAAGGTTTGAAGATATTAACTTAAGAAATCAGTATTTTATAAGCATATGAAAAAAATGAAATTTGGAATTTGTTAATAATGACACATAAAAATGCATATTATAGTTTTTATGAAATATCAGGTAATATGTAACAGATAATTGATATATATGGTACTTATAATTCAATTTCTGAATGTAATGATCAAGATTTGAAGATATTAACTTAAAAAATCAGTTTTTAATTCACATTTGAAAAAAAAGATCATACAATCTTATGTGAAAATTAAGAAAAACAACATGTTTAATAGTGTTTATGAAATTGGAGGTGATTTTTTCTGCATAATTGAAACAAACTGTATAAATTATGCATTTTCTGAATCTAATAGTCAAGGTTTGAAGATATTAACTTAAGAAATCAGTATTTTATAAGCATATGAAAAAAATGAAATTTGGAATTTGTTAATAATGACACATAAAAATGCATATTATAGTGTTTATGAAATATCAGGTAATATGTAACAGATAATTGATATATATGGTACTTATAATTCAATTTCTGAATGTAATGATCAAGATTTGAAGATATTAACTTAAAAAATCAGTTTTTAATTCACATTTGAAAAAAAAGATCGTACAATCTTATGTGAAAATTAAGAAAAACAACATTTTTAATAGTGTTTATGAAATTGCAGGTGAATTTTTCTGCATAATTGAAACAAACTGTATAAATTATGCATTTTCTGAATCTAATAGTCAAGGATTGAAGATATTAACTTAAGAAATCAGTATTTTATAAGCAACTGAAAAAAATGAAATTTGGAATTTGTTAATAATGACACATAAAAATGCATATAATAGTTTTTATGAAACTTCAGGTAATATGTAACAGATAATTGATATATATGGTACTTATAATTCAATTTCTGAATGTAATGATCAAGATTTGAAGATATTAACTTAAAAAATCAGTTTTTAATTCACATTTGAAAAAAAAAGATCATACAATCTTATGTGAAAATTAAGAAAAACAACATGTTTAATAGTGATTATGAAATTGCAGGTGAATTTTTCTGCAAAATTGAAACAAACGGTATAAATTATGCATTTTCTGAATCTAATAGTCAAGGTTTGAAGATATTAACTTAAGAAATCAGTATTTTATAAGCATTTGAAAAAAATGAAATTTGGAATTTGTTAATAATGACACATAAAAATGCATATAATAGTTTTTATGAAACTTCAGGTAATATGTAACAGATAATTGATATATATGGTACTTATAATTCAATTTCTGAATGTAATGATCAAGATTTGAAGATATTAACTTAAAAATCAGTTTTTAATTCACATTTGAAAAAAAAGATCGTACAATCTTATCTGAAAATTAAGAAAAACAACATGTTTAATAGTGTTTATGAAATTGCAGGTGAATTTTTCTGCATAATTGAAACAAACGGTATAAATTATGCATTTTCTGAATCTAATAGTCAAGGTTTGAAGATATTAACTTAAGAAATCAGTATTTTATAAGCAACTGAAAAAAATGAAATTTGGAATTTGTTAATAATGACACATAAAAATGCATATAATAGTTTTTATGAAACTTCAGGTAATATGTAACAGATAATTGATATATATGGTACTTATAATTCAATTTCTGAATGTAATGATCAAGATTTGAAGATATTAACTTAAAAATCAGTTTTTAATTCACATTTGAAAAAAAAGATCGTACAATCTTATCTGAAAATTAAGAAAAAAAACATGTTTAATAGTGTTTATGAAATTGCAGGTGAATTTTTCTGCATAATTGAAACAAACGGTATAAATTATGCATTTTCTGAATCTAATAGTCAAGGTTTGAAGATATTAACTTAAGAAATCAGTATTTTATAACCATATGAAAAAAATGAAATTTGGAATTTGTTAATAATGACACATAAAAATGCATATTATAGTTTTTATGAAATATCAGGTAATATGTAACAGATAATTGATATATATGGTACTTATAATTCAATTTCTGAATGTAATGATCAAGATTTGAAGATATTAACTTAAAAAATCAGTTTTTAATTCACATTTGAAAAAAAAGATCATACAATCTTATGTGAAAATTAAGAAAAACAACATGTTTAATAGTGTTTATGAAATTGGAGGTGATTTTTTCTGCATAATTGAAACAAACTGTATAAATTATGCATTTTCTGAATCTAATAGTCAAGGTTTGAAGATATTAACTTAAGAAATCAGTATTTTATAAGCATATGAAAAAAATGAAATTTGGAATTTGTTAATAATGACACATAAAAATGCATATTATAGTGTTTATGAAATATCAGGTAATATGTAACAGATAATTGATATATATGGTACTTATAATTCAATTTCTGAATGTAATGATCAAGATTTGAAGATATTAACTTAAAAAATCAGTTTTTAATTCACATTTGAAAAAAAAGATCGTACAATCTTATGTGAAAATTAAGAAAAACAACATTTTTAATAGTGTTTATGAAATTGCAGGTGAATTTTTCTGCATAATTGAAACAAACTGTATAAATTATGCATTTTCTGAATCTAATAGTCAAGGATTGAAGATATTAACTTAAGAAATCAGTATTTTATAAGCAACTGAAAAAAATGAAATTTGGAATTTGTTAATAATGACACATAAAAATGCATATAATAGTTTTTATGAAACTTCAGGTAATATGTAACAGATAATTGATATATATGGTACTTATAATTCAATTTCTGAATGTAATGATCAAGATTTGAAGATATTAACTTAAAAAATCAGTTTTTAATTCACATTTGAAAAAAAAAGATCATACAATCTTATGTGAAAATTAAGAAAAACAACATGTTTAATAGTGATTATGAAATTGCAGGTGAATTTTTCTGCAAAATTGAAACAAACGGTATAAATTATGCATTTTCTGAATCTAATAGTCAAGGTTTGAAGATATTAACTTAAGAAATCAGTATTTTATAAGCATTTGAAAAAAATGAAATTTGGAATTTGTTAATAATGACACATAAAAATGCATATAATAGTTTTTATGAAACTTCAGGTAATATGTAACAGATAATTGATATATATGGTACTTATAATTCAATTTCTGAATGTAATGATCAAGATTTGAAGATATTAACTTAAAAATCAGTTTTTAATTCACATTTGAAAAAAAAGATCGTACAATCTTATCTGAAAATTAAGAAAAACAACATGTTTAATAGTGTTTATGAAATTGCAGGTGAATTTTTCTGCATAATTGAAACAAACGGTATAAATTATGCATTTTCTGTATCTAATAGTCAAGGTTTGAAGATATTAACTTAAGAAATCAGTATTTTATAAGCATTTGAAAAATTGAAATTTGGAATTTGCTAATAATGACACATAAAAGTGCTTATTATAGTTTTTATGAAAGATCAGGTAAAATGTAACAGATAATTGATATATATGGTACTAATAATTCAATTTCTGAATGTAATGATCAAGATTTGAAGATATTAACTTAAAAAATCAGTTTTTAATTCACATTTGAAAAAAAAGATCGTACAATCTTATGTGAAAATTAAGAAAAACAACATGTTTAATATTGTTTATGAAATTGCAGGTGAATTTTTCTGCATAATTGAAACAAACTGTATAAATTATGCATTTTCTGAATCTAATAGTCAAGGATTGAAGATATTAACTTAAGAAATCAGTATTTTATAAGCATTTGAAAAAAATGAAATTTGGAATTTGTTAATAATGACACATAAAAATGCATATAATAGTTTTTATGAAACTTCAGGTAATATGTAACAGATAATTGATATATATGGTACTTATAATTCAATTTCTGAATGTAATGATCAAGATTTGAAGATATTAACTTAAAAATCAGTTTTTAATTCACATTTGAAAAAAAAGATCGTACAATCTTATCTGAAAATTAAGAAAAACAACATGTTTAATAGTGTTTATGAAATTGCAGGTGAATTTTTCTGCATAATTGAAACAAACGGTATAAATTATGCATTTTCTGTATCTAATAGTCAAGGTTTGAAGATATTAACTTAAGAAATCAGTATTTTATAAGCATTTGAAAAATTGAAATTTGGAATTTGCTAATAATGACACATAAAAGTGCTTATTATAGTTTTTATGAAAGATCAGGTAAAATGTAACAGATAATTGATATATATGGTACTAATAATTCAATTTCTGAATGTAATGATCAAGATTTGAAGATATTAACTTAAAAAATCAGTTTTTAATTCACATTTGAAAAAAAAGATCGTACAATCTTATGTGAAAATTAAGAAAAACAACATGTTTAATAGTGATTATGAAATTGCAGGTGAATTTTTCTGCAAAATTGAAACAAACGGTATAAATTATGCATTTTCTGAATCTAATAGTCAAGGTTTGAAGATATTAACTTAAGAAATCAGTATTTTATAAGCATTTGAAAAAAATGAAATTTGGAATTTGTTAATAATGACACATAAAAATGCATATAATAGTTTTTATGAAACTTCAGGTAATATGTAACAGATAATTGATATATATGGTACTTATAATTCAATTTCTGAATGTAATGATCAAGATTTGAAGATATTAACTTAAAAATCAGTTTTTAATTCACATTTGAAAAAAAAGATCGTACAATCTTATGTGAAAATTAAGAAAAACAACATGTTTAATAGTGTTTATGAAATTGCAGGTGAATTTTTCTGCATAATTGAAACAAACTGTATAAATTATGCATTTTCTGAATCTAATAGTCAAGGATTGAAGATATTAACTTAAGAAATCAGTATTTTATAAGCAACTGAAAAAAATGAAATTTGGAATTTGTTAATAATGACACATAAAAATGCATATAATAGTTTTTATGAAACTTCAGGTAATATGTAACAGATAATTGATATATATGGTACTTATAATTCAATTTCTGAATGTAATGATCAAGATTTGAAGATATTAACTTAAAAATCAGTTTTTAATTCACATTTGAAAAAAAAGATCGTACAATCTTATCTGAAAATTAAGAAAAAAAACATGTTTAATAGTGTTTATGAAATTGCAGGTGAATTTTTCTGCATAATTGAAACAAACGGTATAAATTATGCATTTTCTGAATCTAATAGTCAAGGTTTGAAGATATTAACTTAAGAAATCAGTATTTTATAAGCATATGAAAAAAATGAAATTTGGAATTTGTTAATAATGACACATAAAAATGCATATTATAGTGTTTATGAAATATCAGGTAATATGTAACAGATAATTGATATATATGGTACTTATAATTCAATTTCTGAATGTAATGATCAAGATTTGAAGATATTAACTTAAATAATCAGTTTTTAATTCACATTTGAAAAAAAAGATCGTACAATCTTATGTGAAAATTAAGAAAAACAACATGTTTAATAGTGTTTATGAAATTGCAGGTGAATTTTTCTGCATAATTGAAACAAACTGTATAAATTATGCATTTTCTGAATCTAATAGTCAAGGATTGAAGATATTAACTTAAGAAATCAGTATTTTATAAGCAACTGAAAAAAATGAAATTTGGAATTTGTTAATAATGACACATAAAAATGCATATAATAGTTTTTATGAAACTTCAGGTAATATGTAACAGATAATTGATATATATGGTACTTATAATTCAATTTCTGAATGTAATGATCAAGATTTGAAGATATTAACTTAAAAAATCAGTTTTTAATTCACATTTGAAAAAAAAAGATCATACAATCTTATGTGAAAATTAAGAAAAACAACATGTTTAATAGTGATTATGAAATTGCAGGTGAATTTTTCTGCAAAATTGAAACAAACGGTATAAATTATGCATTTTCTGAATCTAATAGTCAAGGTTTGAAGATATTAACTTAAGAAATCAGTATTTTATAAGCATTTGAAAAAAATGAAATTTGGAATTTGTTAATAATGACACATAAAAATGCATATAATAGTTTTTATGAAACTTCAGGTAATATGTAACAGATAATTGATATATATGGTACTTATAATTCAATTTCTGAATGTAATGATCAAGATTTGAAGATATTAACTTAAAAATCAGTTTTTAATTCACATTTGAAAAAAAAGATCGTACAATCTTATCTGAAAATTAAGAAAAACAACATGTTTAATAGTGTTTATGAAATTGCAGGTGAATTTTTCTGCATAATTCAAACAAACGGTATAAATTATGCATTTTCTGAATCTAATAGTCAAGGTTTGAAGATATTAACTTAAGAAATCAGTATTTTATAAGCATATGAAAAAAATGAAATTTGGAATTTGTTAATAATGACACATAAAAATGCATATTATAGTGTTTATGAAATATCAGGTAATATGTAACAGATAATTGATATATATGGTACTTATAATTCAATTTCTGAATGTAATGATCAAGATTTGAAGATATTAACTTAAATAATCAGTTTTTAATTCACATTTGAAAAAAAAGATCGTACAATCTTATGTGAAAATTAAGAAAAACAACATGTTTAATAGTGTTTATGAAATTGCAGGTGAATTTTTCTGCATAATTGAAACAAACTGTATAAATTATGCATTTTCTGAATCTAATAGTCAAGGATTGAAGATATTAACTTAAGAAATCAGTATTTTATAAGCAACTGAAAAAAATGAAATTTGGAATTTGTTAATAATGACACATAAAAATGCATATAATAGTTTTTATGAAACTTCAGGTAATATGTAACAGATAATTGATATATATGGTACTTATAATTCAATTTCTGAATGTAATGATCAAGATTTGAAGATATTAACTTAAAAAATCAGTTTTTAATTCACATTTGAAAAAAAAAGATCATACAATCTTATGTGAATATTAAGAAAAACAACATGTTTAATAGTGATTATGAAATTGCAGGTGAATTTTTCTGCATAATTGAAACAAACGGTATAAATTATGCATTTTCTGAATCTAATAGTCAAGGTTTGATGATATTAACTTAAGAAATCAGTATTTTATAAGCATTTGAAAAAAATGAAATTTGGAATTTGTTAATAATGACACATAAAAATGCATATAATAGTTTTTATGAAACTTCAGGTAATATGTAACAGATAATTGATATATATGGTACTTATAATTCAATTTCTGAATGTAATGATCAAGATTTGAAGATATTAACTTAAAAAATCAGTTTTTAATTCACATTTGAAAAAAAAGATCATACAATCTTATGTGAAAATTAAGAAAAACAACATGTTTAATAGTGTTTATGAAATTGGAGGTGATTTTTTCTGCATAATTGAAACAAACTGTATAAATTATGCATTTTCTGAATCTAATAGTCAAGGTTTGAAGATATTAACTTAAGAAATCAGTATTTTATAAGCATATGAAAAAAATGAAATTTGGAATTTGTTAATAATGACACATAAAAATGCATATTATAGTGTTTATGAAATATCAGGTAATATGTAACAGATAATTGATATATATGGTACTTATAATTCAATTTCTGAATGTAATGATCAAGATTTGAAGATATTAACTTAAAAAATCAGTTTTTAATTCACATTTGAAAAAAAAGATCGTACAATCTTATGTGAAAATTAAGAAAAACAACATGTTTAATATTGTTTATGAAATTGCAGGTGAATTTTTCTGCATAATTGAAACAAACGGTATAAATTATGCATTTTCTGTATCTAATAGTCAAGGATTGAAGATATTAACTTAAGAAATCAGTATTTTATAAGCATTTGAAAAAAATGAAATTTGGAATTTGTTAATAATGACACATAAAAATGCATATAATAGTTTTTATGAAACTTCAGGTAATATGTAACAGATAATTGATATATATGGTACTTATAATTCAATTTCTGAATGTAATGATCAAGATTTGAAGATATTAACTTAAAAATCAGTTTTTAATTCACATTTGAAAAAAAAGATCGTACAATCTTATCTGAAAATTAAGAAAAACAACATGTTTAATAGTGTTTATGAAATTGCAGGTGAATTTTTCTGCATAATTGAAACAAACGGTATAAATTATGCATTTTCTGAATCTAATAGTCAAGGTTTGAAGATATTAACTTAAGAAATCAGTATTTTATAAGCATATGAAAAAAATGAAATTTGGAATTTGTTAATAATGACACATAAAAATGCATATTATAGTGTTTATGAAATATCAGGTAATATGTAACAGATAATTGATATATATGGTACTTATAATTCAATTTCTGAATGTAATGATCAAGATTTGAAGATATTAACTTAAATAATCAGTTTTTAATTCACATTTGAAAAAAAAGATCGTACAATCTTATGTGAAAATTAAGAAAAACAACATGTTTAATAGTGTTTATGAAATTGCAGGTGAATTTTTCTGCATAATTGAAACAAACTGTATAAATTATGCATTTTCTGAATCTAATAGTCAAGGATTGAAGATATTAACTTAAGAAATCAGTATTTTATAAGCAACTGAAAAAAATGAAATTTGGAATTTGTTAATAATGACACATAAAAATGCATATAATAGTTTTTATGAAACTTCAGGTAATATGTAACAGATAATTGATATATATGGTACTTATAATTCAATTTCTGAATGTAATGATCAAGATTTGAAGATATTAACTTAAAAAATCAGTTTTTAATTCACATTTGAAAAAAAAAGATCATACAATCTTATGTGAAAATTAAGAAAAACAACATGTTTAATAGTGATTATGAAATTGCAGGTGAATTTTTCTGCAAAATTGAAACAAACGGTATAAATTATGCATTTTCTGAATCTAATAGTCAAGGTTTGAAGATATTAACTTAAGAAATCAGTATTTTATAAGCATTTGAAAAAAATGAAATTTGGAATTTGTTAATAATGACACATAAAAATGCATATAATAGTTTTTATGAAACTTCAGGTAATATGTAACAGATAATTGATATATATGGTACTTATAATTCAATTTCTGAATGTAATGATCAAGATTTGAAGATATTAACTTAAAAATCAGTTTTTAATTCACATTTGAAAAAAAAGATCGTACAATCTTATCTGAAAATTAAGAAAAACAACATGTTTAATAGTGTTTATGAAATTGCAGGTGAATTTTTCTGCATAATTCAAACAAACGGTATAAATTATGCATTTTCTGAATCTAATAGTCAAGGTTTGAAGATATTAACTTAAGAAATCAGTATTTTATAAGCATATGAAAAAAATGAAATTTGGAATTTGTTAATAATGACACATAAAAATGCATATTATAGTGTTTATGAAATATCAGGTAATATGTAACAGATAATTGATATATATGGTACTTATAATTCAATTTCTGAATGTAATGATCAAGATTTGAAGATATTAACTTAAATAATCAGTTTTTAATTCACATTTGAAAAAAAAGATCGTACAATCTTATGTGAAAATTAAGAAAAACAACATGTTTAATAGTGTTTATGAAATTGCAGGTGAATTTTTCTGCATAATTGAAACAAACTGTATAAATTATGCATTTTCTGAATCTAATAGTCAAGGATTGAAGATATTAACTTAAGAAATCAGTATTTTATAAGCAACTGAAAAAAATGAAATTTGGAATTTGTTAATAATGACACATAAAAATGCATATAATAGTTTTTATGAAACTTCAGGTAATATGTAACAGATAATTGATATATATGGTACTTATAATTCAATTTCTGAATGTAATGATCAAGATTTGAAGATATTAACTTAAAAAATCAGTTTTTAATTCACATTTGAAAAAAAAAGATCATACAATCTTATGTGAAAATTAAGAAAAACAACATGTTTAATAGTGATTATGAAATTGCAGGTGAATTTTTCTGCAAAATTGAAACAAACGGTATAAATTATGCATTTTCTGAATCTAATAGTCAAGGTTTGAAGATATTAACTTAAGAAATCAGTATTTTATAAGCATTTGAAAAAAATGAAATTTGGAATTTGTTAATAATGACACATAAAAATGCATATAATAGTTTTTATGAAACTTCAGGTAATATGTAACAGATAATTGATATATATGGTACTTATAATTCAATTTCTGAATGTAATGATCAAGATTTGAAGATATTAACTTAAAAAATCAGTTTTTAATTCACATTTGAAAAAAAAGATCATACAATCTTATGTGAAAATTAAGAAAAACAACATGTTTAATAGTGTTTATGAAATTGGAGGTGATTTTTTCTGCATAATTGAAACAAACTGTATAAATTATGCATTTTCTGAATCTAATAGTCAAGGTTTGAAGATATTAACTTAAGAAATCAGTATTTTATAAGCATATGAAAAAAATGAAATTTGGAATTTGTTAATAATGACACATAAAAATGCATATTATAGTGTTTATGAAATATCAGGTAATATGTAACAGATAATTGATATATATGGTACTTATAATTCAATTTCTGAATGTAATGATCAAGATTTGAAGATATTAACTTAAAAAATCAGTTTTTAATTCACATTTGAAAAAAAAGATCGTACAATCTTATGTGAAAATTAAGAAAAACAACATGTTTAATATTGTTTATGAAATTGCAGGTGAATTTTTCTGCATAATTGAAACAAACGGTATAAATTATGCATTTTCTGTATCTAATAGTCAAGGATTGAAGATATTAACTTAAGAAATCAGTATTTTATAAGCATTTGAAAAAAATGAAATTTGGAATTTGTTAATAATGACACATAAAAATGCATATAATAGTTTTTATGAAACTTCAGGTAATATGTAACAGATAATTGATATATATGGTACTTATAATTCAATTTCTGAATGTAATGATCAAGATTTGAAGATATTAACTTAAAAATCAGTTTTTAATTCACATTTGAAAAAAAAGATCGTACAATCTTATCTGAAAATTAAGAAAAACAACATGTTTAATAGTGTTTATGAAATTGCAGGTGAATTTTTCTGCATAATTGAAACAAACGGTATAAATTATGCATTTTCTGAATCTAATAGTCAAGGTTTGAAGATATTAACTTAAGAAATCAGTATTTTATAAGCATATGAAAAAAATGAAATTTGGAATTTGTTAATAATGACACATAAAAATGCATATTATAGTGTTTATGAAATATCAGGTAATATGTAACAGATAATTGATATATATGGTACTTATAATTCAATTTCTGAATGTAATGATCAAGATTTGAAGATATTAACTTAAATAATCAGTTTTTAATTCACATTTGAAAAAAAAGATCGTACAATCTTATGTGAAAATTAAGAAAAACAACATGTTTAATAGTGTTTATGAAATTGCAGGTGAATTTTTCTGCATAATTGAAACAAACTGTATAAATTATGCATTTTCTGAATCTAATAGTCAAGGATTGAAGATATTAACTTAAGAAATCAGTATTTTATAAGCAACTGAAAAAAATGAAATTTGGAATTTGTTAATAATGACACATAAAAATGCATATAATAGTTTTTATGAAACTTCAGGTAATATGTAACAGATAATTGATATATATGGTACTTATAATTCAATTTCTGAATGTAATGATCAAGATTTGAAGATATTAACTTAAAAAATCAGTTTTTAATTCACATTTGAAAAAAAAAGATCATACAATCTTATGTGAAAATTAAGAAAAACAACATGTTTAATAGTGATTATGAAATTGCAGGTGAATTTTTCTGCAAAATTGAAACAAACGGTATAAATTATGCATTTTCTGAATCTAATAGTCAAGGTTTGAAGATATTAACTTAAGAAATCAGTATTTTATAAGCATTTGAAAAAAATGAAATTTGGAATTTGTTAATAATGACACATAAAAATGCATATAATAGTTTTTATGAAACTTCAGGTAATATGTAACAGATAATTGATATATATGGTACTTATAATTCAATTTCTGAATGTAATGATCAAGATTTGAAGATATTAACTTAAAAATCAGTTTTTAATTCACATTTGAAAAAAAAGATCGTACAATCTTATCTGAAAATTAAGAAAAACAACATGTTTAATAGTGTTTATGAAATTGCAGGTGAATTTTTCTGCATAATTCAAACAAACGGTATAAATTATGCATTTTCTGAATCTAATAGTCAAGGTTTGAAGATATTAACTTAAGAAATCAGTATTTTATAAGCATATGAAAAAAATGAAATTTGGAATTTGTTAATAATGACACATAAAAATGCATATTATAGTGTTTATGAAATATCAGGTAATATGTAACAGATAATTGATATATATGGTACTTATAATTCAATTTCTGAATGTAATGATCAAGATTTGAAGATATTAACTTAAATAATCAGTTTTTAATTCACATTTGAAAAAAAAGATCGTACAATCTTATGTGAAAATTAAGAAAAACAACATGTTTAATAGTGTTTATGAAATTGCAGGTGAATTTTTCTGCATAATTGAAACAAACTGTATAAATTATGCATTTTCTGAATCTAATAGTCAAGGATTGAAGATATTAACTTAAGAAATCAGTATTTTATAAGCAACTGAAAAAAATGAAATTTGGAATTTGTTAATAATGACACATAAAAATGCATATAATAGTTTTTATGAAACTTCAGGTAATATGTAACAGATAATTGATATATATGGTACTTATAATTCAATTTCTGAATGTAATGATCAAGATTTGAAGATATTAACTTAAAAAATCAGTTTTTAATTCACATTTGAAAAAAAAAGATCATACAATCTTATGTGAAAATTAAGAAAAACAACATGTTTAATAGTGATTATGAAATTGCAGGTGAATTTTTCTGCAAAATTGAAACAAACGGTATAAATTATGCATTTTCTGAATCTAATAGTCAAGGTTTGAAGATATTAACTTAAGAAATCAGTATTTTATAAGCATTTGAAAAAAATGAAATTTGGAATTTGTTAATAATGACACATAAAAATGCATATTATAGTGTTTATGAAATATCAGGTAATATGTAACAGATAATTGATATATATGGTACTTATAATTCAATTTCTGAATGTAATGATCAAGATTTGAAGATATTAACTTAAATAATCAGTTTTTAATTCACATTTGAAAAAAAAGATCGTACAATCTTATGTGAAAATTAAGAAAAACAACATGTTTAATAGTGTTTATGAAATTGCAGGTGAATTTTTCTGCATAATTGAAACAAACTGTATAAATTATGCATTTTCTGAATCTAATAGTCAAGGATTGAAGATATTAACTTAAGAAATCAGTATTTTATAAGCAACTGAAAAAAATGAAATTTGGAATTTGTTAATAATGACACATAAAAATGCATATAATAGTTTTTATGAAACTTCAGGTAATATGTAACAGATAATTGATATATATGGTACTTATAATTCAATTTCTGAATGTAATGATCAAGATTTGAAGATATTAACTTAAAAAATCAGTTTTTAATTCACATTTGAAAAAAAAAGATCATACAATCTTATGTGAAAATTAAGAAAAACAACATGTTTAATAGTGATTATGAAATTGCAGGTGAATTTTTCTGCAAAATTGAAACAAACGGTATAAATTATGCATTTTCTGAATCTAATAGTCAAGGTTTGAAGATATTAACTTAAGAAATCAGTATTTTATAAGCATTTGAAAAAAATGAAATTTGGAATTTGTTAATAATGACACATAAAAATGCATATAATAGTTTTTATGAAACTTCAGGTAATATGTAACAGATAATTGATATATATGGTACTTATAATTCAATTTCTGAATGTAATGATCAAGATTTGAAGATATTAACTTAAAAATCAGTTTTTAATTCACATTTGAAAAAAAAGATCGTACAATCTTATCTGAAAATTAAGAAAAACAACATGTTTAATAGTGTTTATGAAATTGCAGGTGAATTTTTCTGCATAATTCAAACAAACGGTATAAATTATGCATTTTCTGAATCTAATAGTCAAGGTTTGAAGATATTAACTTAAGAAATCAGTATTTTATAAGCAACTGAAAAAAATGAAATTTGGAATTTGTTAATAATGACACATAAAAATGCATATAATAGTTTTTATGAAACTTCAGGTAATATGTAACAGATAATTGATATATATGGTACTTATAATTCAATTTCTGAATGTAATGATCAAGATTTGAAGATATTAACTTAAAAAATCAGTTTTTAATTCACATTTGAAAAAAAAAGATCATACAATCTTATGTGAAAATTAAGAAAAACAACATGTTTAATAGTGATTATGAAATTGCAGGTGAATTTTTCTGCAAAATTGAAACAAACGGTATAAATTATGCATTTTCTGAATCTAATAGTCAAGGTTTGAAGATATTAACTTAAGAAATCAGTATTTTATAAGCATTTGAAAAAAATGAAATTTGGAATTTGTTAATAATGACACATAAAAATGCATATAATAGTTTTTATGAAACTTCAGGTAATATGTAACAGATAATTGATATATATGGTACTTATAATTCAATTTCTGAATGTAATGATCAAGATTTGAAGATATTAACTTAAAAATCAGTTTTTAATTCACATTTGAAAAAAAAGATCGTACAATCTTATCTGAAAATTAAGAAAAACAACATGTTTAATAGTGTTTATGAAATTGCAGGTGAATTTTTCTGCATAATTCAAACAAACGGTATAAATTATGCATTTTCTGAATCTAATAGTCAAGGTTTGAAGATATTAACTTAAGAAATCAGTATTTTATAAGCATATGAAAAAAATGAAATTTGGAATTTGTTAATAATGACACATAAAAATGCATATTATAGTGTTTATGAAATATCAGGTAATATGTAACAGATAATTGATATATATGGTACTTATAAT
The DNA here is from genome assembly GCA_036289425.1 of Rhopalosiphum nymphaeae. NCBI lineage: Eukaryota > Metazoa > Arthropoda > Insecta > Hemiptera > Aphididae > Rhopalosiphum > Rhopalosiphum nymphaeae. The sequence continues at coordinate 5,250,135 of JAZAQC010000017.1, forward strand.
TCAATTTCTGAATGTAATGATCAAGATTTGAAGATATTAACTTAAATAATCAGTTTTTAATTCACATTTGAAAAAAAAGATCGTACAATCTTATGTGAAAATTAAGAAAAACAACATGTTTAATAGTGTTTATGAAATTGCAGGTGAATTTTTCTGCATAATTGAAACAAACTGTATAAATTATGCATTTTCTGAATCTAATAGTCAAGGATTGAAGATATTAACTTAAGAAATCAGTATTTTATAAGCAACTGAAAAAAATGAAATTTGGAATTTGTTAATAATGACACATAAAAATGCATATAATAGTTTTTATGAAACTTCAGGTAATATGTAACAGATAATTGATATATATGGTACTTATAATTCAATTTCTGAATGTAATGATCAAGATTTGAAGATATTAACTTAAAAAATCAGTTTTTAATTCACATTTGAAAAAAAAAGATCATACAATCTTATGTGAAAATTAAGAAAAACAACATGTTTAATAGTGATTATGAAATTGCAGGTGAATTTTTCTGCAAAATTGAAACAAACGGTATAAATTATGCATTTTCTGAATCTAATAGTCAAGGTTTGAAGATATTAACTTAAGAAATCAGTATTTTATAAGCATTTGAAAAAAATGAAATTTGGAATTTGTTAATAATGACACATAAAAATGCATATAATAGTTTTTATGAAACTTCAGGTAATATGTAACAGATAATTGATATATATGGTACTTATAATTCAATTTCTGAATGTAATGATCAAGATTTGAAGATATTAACTTAAAAATCAGTTTTTAATTCACATTTGAAAAAAAAGATCGTACAATCTTATCTGAAAATTAAGAAAAACAACATGTTTAATAGTGTTTATGAAATTGCAGGTGAATTTATCTGCATAATTGAAACACACGGTATAAATTATGCATTTTCTGAATCTAATAGTCAAGGTTTGAAGATATTAACTTAAGAAATCAGTATTTTATAAGCATTTGAAAAAAATGAAATTTGGAATTTGTTAATAATGACACATAAAAGTGCTTATTATAGTTTTTATGTAATATCAGGTGAAATTGTATACATAATAGTTAATATTAGTAAAGAAGAATCGATTTCAAATGGTAATGGTAGATGGTTTAAAACAAAATCATAATAATTGAGTGTTTGATTAACACATTATAAATATGATTATTTTAAATTCATCAAAATTAACAATAAAAATTATGTTTATATTGTTTTTGAAATATCAGGTTAGGTTAGACTTAATCATTTTTTCAATTTAATAGGTAAAGTTACAATATCTTAAGAATTGAATTTTTTATAAGATTTTTAAATACAAACTATTTATTTTCATCAATTTTGTCATAGAAAATAATTTTTTTATAGTTTTTAAGAAATATCATGTAAAATATTACATTTGATAGTTAACAATGGTAAGGATAAATCATATTCCAATTTTAATGATTAAGAATTGAGTGGCTTATTAAGGTTCCAGAATATGAATTATACATATAATTTCGTTAAAATTGTCATTTAAATGCATGTTTTATAGTTTTTATGAAATATCAGGTAAAATGTTACATTCGATAGTTAATATTGGTAAGGATAAATCATTGTCTAAATATAATTGTCAAGATATCTATTTGTGGATTTTTTATTATCATTTTAATTTATGAATTAATTACATTCGTCAATATTGTCATATAAATATATGTTTTATAGTGTTTATGATATATTAGGTAAAATGTATCATACAATAGTTAATAATGTTTAGTTAGAATACTTTTTTTCAATGTAACGCTCAAGTTTTCAAATAATTTACTTAATATATTGGTGTTTTATTAACATTTTAAAATATGAATTAAATATATTTGTTAAAATTGTTATATAAATGCATCTTTTATAGTGCTTTTGAAATATCAGGTAAAGTTTTTCATACAATAGTTAATTATGGAGATAGAAAAATTTTTATCAATTTAATGGCCAATGTTTCAAGAGATTAATTTAATATATGGGTGTTTTATTAACATTTAAAAATATGAATTTTTAATTTTTGTAAAAATTGTTATATAAAAGAAGAATGATTTAATGTGTTTTAGAAATATCAGTAAAATGTTACATTTGATAGTTAATTATGATAATGAAGAATCATTTTCTTAATCTAATGGTTGAGATTGCAAGACAATATCCTAATATTTAAGTATTTTGTTAAGATTTAATAATATTATTGTTTATTATTAATGTTTATTAAAAATAATATATTAATGTATGTTTTGTAGTGTTTATGAAATATCTGTTAAATATTACAAATGATCTTCGACGAAATTAAGGATAGGGTCTATGGGGTCCGTGCCTTCCATCCCATTTACCGTATTTTATCCTTCTTTTTATTTTATGATATAACTACCCTTTGCCCCATGTACGCAAATTTGAAGTTTTCGTTTGTGCAACAAACCCCCTCTTTTTAGCATATATCTAAATATACCCCTGATAAAAATTTTTAAATTGTAGTGTACAAGGACGTAATGGATCATCGCTTATGAGTGGAAAATACTTTTAGTCCAAAGGAGATTAAATGATATTGTTCCTACTGCATCATTTGTCCACTATTTTGGTCATAACTTATACTTTTATCTGATGCCTCATAAATTTCACCAAGCATATCAAGATGTTTTGAAACTGTATAGCAAATATTTTATGTAAGTGGATCTCAATGGTCATCATTAGGATATAACACAGCATCAAATATTAAAAGAAATGTATTTAAAAAAATGTGCTATACTCAATGCTTATCTAGATATATTGCAGTAATTGTATTAAAAGAACTTTTAATGGATGTAAACTACTTATGGTTCATTAATTATTTTGCTAAAATGACTAAATAAAAATTAAATAGAAATGTTTTTTTTTTTATATTATTAGTTATTTTATTCTGTTTAATTACTAGTTATAAATTCTATATAAGTAAGTCTACAAAATTTCTTAAACGTATTTCATCTAGAACTAACATTAATAAATTTGGTTTTGGTATAAAGTTTCTAATTAATAATATAACTATATAGAGTATAATATTGTAGGGTAGACTTCTTGTCTAATTAATATAATGTACATATAATATCATAAATGATTCCATTCAAGTTAAAATATTAAAAAAGTACTGATTAATTGCTGTAGTGATTCAAAAAAACAAGTAAAAATAATAACATAAATTTGGGGCTTCCAAATAAATTTTGCATATAGGCCTCAGAGTTAATAGTTGCGTCACTGACACTACCTTTAATAAACCTATGTAAATACACCATACACACTATCCTTTTTTGAGCCAGGAGCATTCTTTCCTAGTCTTACAGCAAGCTGCCTTTGACCTACAATCTAATTACCTTTATTTTATAGTTTTATACTTAGATTTTTTTGTACACATTTGGTATTTTTAAAGTACATACAAATTTAATCCATTTTAAGTGTATTAGCATCCGAACCATAGTTATATAATTCATCCAATTTTTCAGTACTCGAGAATAACAATGAAGTTGGCTGTGGCTTAACACTAGTGCTCGGTAGTCTGTACATGTGTTTGGATTCCCACATAGAAAAACTTACTGCAATTTATCGACGATTCAGTGTGTGATTAAAAATAATAAGTTATAACTAATATTGTGATGAGGTTTTTAGTGTTTTTTCTTTAGTAAGAGAATCGAGTAAAATAAAAATAAAAGGAAATGATAATCGACGGTCTGTTCGTTATCATTTATTCCGTGTGTTAATATTATCTATAGCCGTAGTATGCACTCATCATTTAAATAAATGATAATAATGTAAATATCAAATGTCAAGGAAGGCTCATAAGATGGTGCTTATAACGTCTTTGAGTACTACGCTGTAATGTAAGGGTCAATGTACGCACGGACGCGCTCATAGCACACGCGCCGCACGCACACAGCGGAATCTTTTGTCAGTATTTCAGTTTTCGACGCTTTAGTGTTAGTCAGCATTCTCCGTAGTCGGTAGTTCCGCACACACTACAAATTCTGAATTTCGATTGTTAGTCATATTGCCATTGCAGTTTTCTTGTGATCAAAACCTAAAATACTCTAATTCTTGTGTATATTATGATAGCCTTCTGTCAAGTCATAAAAACGACCGCTGGTTTCTTCTGAATTGTAGCCATTGGTATCGTTTCCATCTTCAAAGATCGAATAAATTGCGTTATCAAGCTCCGCATTTATTGATACCGTTCTAACTCGTTTCGACCAATATTACCTGTTAGTATTTCGCCATTAGCATTTGCTTATCTACTGTTGTAGTGTTGTATACATTATCAAATATTTGTTTATATTATGTATTATTGATTTATACGTCAATTTTTCAGCGTGTTCTATACAATAAAACATACATAAATATACTGCCACCACTTTTTAAGAAAACGGATTGTTAAACACCAAATCTCCAATTGCTTCTAGTGGTTCATTTATTTGACAACATGTCAGACGACGACATAATGAAAGACAACTACAATTTCGCCGAAGGTAGTGTTAATTTTATTACAAAAAAAATGTACTATTAAGTTCATGGCTTGGTTTAGCAAATATTATGTCGCTTATATTATCTCCGTTAAATTGCTTGGTTGATATATTTTAATGTAACAAAAGATTTCCATGGAACGAAAACTTGATAGTTAACTAGGTACCTAGTACTATTTATGTGTTTTTAATATAGTGTTCATGAATTATATCATGAATGTATTTTGTTGTTACAGACAAGTAGATACTATACTAACTTTTAAGGTATTTGAACAAGTGAATTGTACAGTTTTTATCAAGATTCTAGAACAGTGATGCGTAACCTTTTATGATTTACGACCCTCGACATTCTTTATTTTTATGATACATTGGTACGACCGCCCTTCTTAAATAGTATATAACTTTTTCATTTAGTATTAAGTTATTGGCTACCCTCTATTAAAATTTTGCGACTCACATTGCACACCATTGTTCTAGAATATTATATGTTAATTGAAAATATTGAATATAAGTTAGTGTTGGAGAAATTTGCATAGAATTTGCTTAACTTAAATTATAGTTAGTGTTGTAAAATTTTTTAAGCTCAAATCTATGCCACGGCCTTTAAAATTGTACCCAATTTAAAAGTGTGTTATTCAAATTAATTAAGTTACCATTTATAATATTGAGTTTAATTTTATAGCTTCGCATATTTTTATATTTAATTTTTTTTGCCAAACTATATTTTAATTTTATCTATATTCTGTACACCACACAGTATACAATATTTTGTATTATTACTTATTAATTAATATTATTTATTATTATTAAGAGTTGCTATTTCTATATTTATCAGCTTGGTTTGATGATGGTGATAATGTACTAGTGTATTTATCTAAAAAAACAACCTACATACTACACTGTTATAGATGTCGCTGTTAGTGTCAGTATTATTATTAAATTAAATTATTATTTTTCTTTGAGTTTATTTTGGTAAAATATAGCAGCACTACTTTAAAGTCAATATTTTATTTTTATACATTTATTAAAAGGATAAATATAATATACAATATAATGTATTAATAATTTATTTAGTAGTGCAGTATGGCTGTAACCCATTAGCGTAAAATATGACCCAAACAACCAAAAAATGCAAAAAAAAAAAATACCTTTTTAACAAACTATAAGCGCAAATAAAATTTTCAAAAATAAACTGTATATTATCAAAACCATATAGTTATTATTAATTAAGCTTTTACAGTAATATTAAAATTAAAATTACATATTTATAATAATTATAATGAGTACTGTAAATTTGAGCCCGCAGTTTTTAACTATTCCAATCTGGAAATTGTTTTTGCTTTGTACAAGTTCCATGCTATTATACTGGAGTTAAATTAATAAATACCATTTTATATAAGTTTATTCTGTATAATATACCTTAAAGTTATTTTAAATGATTATCAATCAATATTAATGAATAAATTTAATTATTTTATTTTATTTACAGTTAAATCCATAATCATTGAGTTTAGTTTTTAGTATATTGATTTTTTATTAAGATTTTTGCCGACTTATATTTTTTTGTTTGTGTGTATTCAACAATATTTTTTTGCATAAAAATCCAAATCACATTCATTATTATTAATGACTTTCACACATATTTTATATGATTAACATAATAATACATCATTTATGCAACATTTATATAATCATCATGTAAATTCTTTAGAATTAATGATCATTTTCGGTATGACACTTTGGGTAGAGTTTTTGTGAAAATATCAGCTATTTACAACTCATTAGGAGTTTATAACAGACAAATATTTCCATTACTTATTGAATATAAAACATATGCATTTATCCCTAATAATTAGGGAAATGATTTTAATTTTGTATAAAATTAGAAATATTTAAATATATATTTGTTTTTTCTTAAGAAAACGTATACATAATATTTAAATATTTAAATTAAAAAATTATATTCTGAATTGTCATTGTGAAACAGTTTAAAACATTATATAATTTGATATTTTCAAATTTTAAATAACAGCAATAGATCATAGACAATAACATTTGGATGTTGGTCAGTTGACACTGATTTTTCACAAGATTAACAATATAAAACTTATCCATCACTTTTAAAAGTTTTATTTGGGAATTCTTTCAAGATACCCAGAGTGACTGGGTATATTTAAATAATTAACATTATTATAATATGGAATAAACTAACAAATAAAAACTATACAAATAGATATGACACTAAAATACTGTAATCAAATAACACCCATATGAACACTGATTAAAAAGCAAATTTGTATATAGTAATGAATGAGTATCCTAATACCTAGATAAGATATTAAATCGTTGTTATTTGGTGTCAAGAAGTATACAAACCTAATCGTTCTACGTCATACATAGTAAAATACTAACATAAAAACAGAAAATCTACAATAATGCAGAATACTTATATTTGTAAAATATTTAAAATAAAATTAATAGCAGTTTATTCAAAATTAAATGAAATGTATACATATATCAAAAACATTCCAATGTTGAAACTACATACAAATATTTATTTAAATTAAAATCCGTTCTCTAGTAATAATGAAAAACCTTATGACAAACATTAACTCTTATTCAATAATTTTGATAATAAGGTTACCATCATTATTATGAATTTAGTATTACAAAATTATTAATTTATTACATACATTTTTATAAACCAAGTATAAAAACAATTTTTAATATATTATACTAACCATTATTGTGTCTGTACAGTAAACTGTATACAGACTTTCAACTACTGAGTACACACAGTGAAGTATTCTATTATTTTTAATTTGGCTATTAAAATTGATTTTGATAATTTAGGTATATTTATTACCATATTTTATGGCAATTTGATTGAGGCATTGGGTGCATCGGCCCCATTAAATTATAAATAAAATAGGCATTTTGAATTGTATGGAAGTCCAAAGAATTACATTAAAATTTAAGTAATTACGTGGAAGTTTAAATATTAGACATGACCAGGGTTTGTAACTTAATAGCACAAAAAATATTAAAATATGTGCTTATATATGATCTAATAAACTTAAAAATATGCACTAAAAATGAAAAAAGCAATTAAAAAAATAATTTATTAGAAATGAAAAAAAAATATGTTATTATTATTGGACATTTTAATATTATTGTTATAAATATATAAATCAATTTTCTTAAAAATTAATTTTTGAATGTTTCGAAAAAAATATATTTGTATATATAATATAGGTAAATATTGACCAAAAATGTGTTGTTAATACAATTCTCTCTGATTGCATAAATACCTCTCTGATCACATTGAATTATTTGATGTTTTTGAACATTTTCAAACAGGAAAGCTCTCCTATTTGGATTGTCTAACTCGAATAAGTACATTGTTTTCGATAATTTCATATTGCTTTTGTTGAGTATATAATTTATATAGATAGTGTTAATGTTGCACATTAAGAGAACATTATATCCACGTGTGTTGTCTCTCTCTTACTAACGTAAATCATAGCAAATTTGCATTTAGCAGAGCACATTTTGTAATGTTAGCTTTAATATTAGAGTGAATTTACCTATTATCAAATTTAAAGGTAAGAATATTATCTAGAAAATGTCATATGCTTTTATTAATATTATTATTTTAAAGTGAGCTATCTAAAATACTATAACTTTAAATGTATGATATTTTCTAGATAATATTTTTACTTTTAAATTTAATAATAAGTAAATTTACCCTAATATTAAAGCTAACATTAAAAAATATGTTCTGCTAAACACAAATATAATAAGACAGAAACAACACATGCGGGTATAAAGTCCTCTTAATGTGACAAATAGTGTTATTGTGCTCAAAATAATTATATTTTTCATTTATTGTTAAACATTATTAAATGTGTCAATATAGCAAAAACATTAAAAATATGCAAAAACAAATTTATAATTGAATTCTTTATACTATAAAACAGTGGTTTTCAACCTGTGTACAGCGGCTCCCAGAGGCGCTGCCAGCTATTATCAAGTGAGCCATAGTATAAACTAAAAATAAAATTGTAAAACATTTTTTTTTATTACTATCATTATTTTTATGGGAGCTATATATATGATTTCAAAATCAAAAGGAACCGTGGACCCAAAAAAGTTGAAAACCGCTGCTATAAAACATATTTGTACATCACTCTACTATGTTTTAATACATCTATGATGGATATACAATTATTATAAGTCACAAACCCCGAATATGACCTTACTGGGAAATCTAGTGTACACTGGTTATTCATTGATTTATGATTCCTTGCCAATTCTAGTAGAAGCAAAAAAGATAAATTCAATAACTGAGATTTAACCTAAATTTACCACGATGTTGCATCTTTTTTTTAATTCATAATTGTACAATAATAAATAAATAAATAAACATTGATATAACTTGTTTTAAACTTAAAAATATATATTATATTTATGGTTATGAATACACACATATTCTGTGATATTTTATTGTATATAAATCTGATTCTTAACAACATTATTCTCTCAACATTAGTTTAAATCTTGTTTAAAATATTTTTAATTCTTAATTAGGTGACGATGTGTTTGTATACTTTAATGATTTGCTGTATGAAGCTAAATGTATGAAACGCCGCAAGACAGACTATGGAGAAAATCAATACTTTATTCATTATAAAGGATGGAAAACAACTTGGGACGAATGGATAGATGAAAATGAAGTATTAGAAATGAGTTACACTAATTATGGTCACCAAGCTAGACTACAGAAAAAATTGTAAGACATTGTTTAATTAAAACTAATAATTTTTGTACCATTTATTTATAAATAATGTATTATAACCATAGTGATGAAAAACGAGCACTCGAGGAATCCAAAAAAAAAAAGAAAATTGAAAAACCTAAAAAACAAATCAGTGTTGGTTCCCTGATGAAAAAAAGAGGTAATTTATTTTTAATTGAATATTTATTTTGTACTTCATAATTATCATTGAAAAATTTTGTTAAAACTAGGCCGACCAAGAAAAACGGTAACTAAAAAAAATAGTCCATGTTCACGTTCTGTGAAGAATAAAAAAAAACCTACTACCAGCTTAGCAGTTAAAACTTTATCGCAAACAAACAAAAATCTACCAAAAAGAGGTAATATACTTTTAGTTAAATATTTTTTTTGTCATTATACTGTTTTGTTAAAACCAGGTCAATCAAAAAAAGAAGCAGTACCTAAAAATAACTCAATGGATAAAGACATCAAGGGCAAAGTCAAAGTTACTAATAATGACACCACAATTACAAAAAGTATTCCTAGTAGTAGTACTATGGCAAATAGCAATGAAACAACAAAAAATGTAAAAACATATACCAACAAAACTAAAAAATTTACAAATGAAGTAATACAAAATATAAGTGCAACTAAACCTGGCCAGTCCACAAATATTGATTATTCTAACGAGTTTCAACCTGAATATGAGCCAGTTCTAAAACGTCTTAAAACATATACCAAAAATAAAACTACAGAAAATGTACAGGTTAATGCTAGTAACATATCTGATGATGCTACAAAAAATATTGGAGAACAGGTTGCAGAAAAAACTTTAATTTCTGAACCAAGCCAACCTGTAAACATTGATAATTGTAAAGTATCTAATGATGCTGCTGCAATTAATTCAGTACAAACTATAATTACTGAACCAAGCCAACCGATAGTTAAAGATGATACTACTACAGAGAATATTAAAGAACAAGCTGTAAAAGACGACGCTGCTATTCATGCTGTTTCTAATATTTATTTAGAAATCATTCCATTTTCAATGGTATTATAAACAGTATAAAAAATAAAATTGAGAATTTGAATAAACTATTTTTATATGTACAATTTTTTTTAGCGTCTTGGTGACAAATTACATCAAGGTATGATATTACCAAATAAATTACGGAAAGTGATGATGGACGATTGGTTAATGCACAATAGATACAAAAAGGTACATTTTATATCATACTTCATGATTATTATCTTTGTAATATTGATTGCTTGGTTTTAGTTACTTAAGTTTCAAGATGTCCATTATATAGCAAACATTGCACACACTTTCACGGAAGATTTATATAAATTGGCAGATGATTATCAGAAGTAATTATTTAATAATCTGAATTCATTATTATTAAATATTTTATACAGTATTTGTTTTAGGAAAACTTCAATGATGATGTGTATAAAATTGATGGAGTGTTTTAACAATATTGTTCACACACATATAACATACAAAAGCGAGATAAAGAACGGTATTCAGTTTAAGGTAATGATAAAAAATACAAAGCATATTTTTAGTTCCTACTTAATATTCTATAATTTTCATTTTTAAATATTTCAAATTCTAAGATATTCTCTTGAAGGCTAACTTATGAGTGAAGCAACAAATGTGTTGATGTTACAATGTTAGTTAATAAAATAGTGTTTGCGTGTGCATATTATAATTTATAGCAGAAAAAAATGTTTTTATCTTCAATTTTAAGGGTGGTATCTAACACATAATTATACATAATCACAATTTCTTTTATAAGTTTTTAAAATTTAAAATCTATTTAATTGTTAATCCGTCGTTGGTGTTGCTAAAATGTTAACATCGTTGGTGTCGTGTTAGCGTTTCACTCACCTATTAAAATACACGTGTGAGCATATAAATTAATATAGCACGGTACTGACAAATATCAATATTGAACTGCTAAAACATAATAATAAAATAATATAATATGATATTAATAAAATATCAAGACAATATGGTAAATAAGTAAATAAGGCGATCTGTGACGTGCGGCCATTGCAGCAAGCCCAACGCCAACATAATACACGGTATTTTTACGTATATGGCAACATTGGACTTCAATAACTTTGTTAGTTTATTCATAACATTTAATGTTTTTCCGTAATCATTATTGTAAATAACTCGATGGAGCATTTATATAATATTGTCAAAATTGAATGAAATATAAACCAGTGGTTCTAAAAATGATAATTATGTGAGCGAAATGCTCATAGCGACACCAATGACGGGTTAAAAATGTTTAATTATTAAAGTCAAGGTTAGAAAATATAATTCAACATTTTTCATAAATAATGTTTAGTGAAACTAAGAAATCTTAAAAATATATATGTATCATTTTTTGTTTTTAACATTAGATATTATTATAATGTTGACAAAACAAGATATTTAAACAAAGAACAACACTTTAAGTTGGTTTAGTGTAATTTAAAAATATTCCTTATGGGAACTTAAAACTTTTCTATAGATTATTATACTTAAACATTCATAATGTTATTTCTAAAATATTTATATTAAGATATTGCCTATTTATGCCATGTAAATAGAACATTTTGTAAAAAACTTAAAAAGTAAATATTAATCAGATCGCTGAGGAAGCAAATTAATATAGAAGGTGTTGAAAGTGTATCATATTATTGAGTAAATTACTGTGATGTATGTAAATAATAAGATTTAAATCTGTAAATAAATCATTGTATGAAAAACAATTCTAATCCAAGTTAATCTGTCAGCTTATATTTTTAAAGATGCTTTATATTTTATACATTTCTATTAATCTTAGGAATGTAGTAAGTTAGACTAATTTATGCAAAACCAAATCGCATATTGTATACAAAAAATATATATAATTTTAATACAGTTTCATAATATTCATATAATTTTAAACATATAAACATCGTGAATAAATTGATAGTATACAAAGCTTAAAATTAATTTGAATTATTTAAAATTTAATTTTGTATTGTTATTAATAATGTACGAAATAGCAAATAGTAATATCAAGTTATTTGTATTCCAACAAAATAACTAAATTTATTATTTTTAAATAAAATGTTGATTTCAAATGCTTACATAAGAAATTGTGCTATGTATTTTTAATATGCTATATAAAAAAAAAATATTTCAAGTTTCTATGGTTAATAGTTTTTGAATAATACTAACAAAAATGTATTAAGTTAAGATTAAAACGCATTACACCTAACCTAATACATAATAAATACAATACATTCTTCACTCTGCCCAAAATCAAAAATAAGAATCTATAATTATTCAAAAAAAAATAAATATCTGCTACCATACACTGCTTGCTTTCTTGTAAAAAGTTCTCATTTTCTCATTTAGTTGTTAATAAAAATATATTTTACATTTCTTTTATTGTATTTGAATTTTATATACAGCTTAAAAATATTCAATATAATTTTATAATTAAAAGAAGTATCAAGCTAAATTATTATTATTTTGATTAAAAATCTTAGCACAATTCTATCACTAGCAGTACAAGGTTTTAACCACTATTTTTACTAGAGGAGATTTTAATTAGTCTTATCCAATTAAAACCATGATTTGTTCTAACATTTTGAAATTATTTAATAAAATAAATAAATATAAATTTTTAATTATCTATTATTTTTTTGTAGGCAATGTCCCATTTTCGGAAAAGATTAGTTGATCAACCAAACATCACATATGTCTTGAAAGAACACATAGTACCTAAAAAAATTTGGTGTTATGTGTATGGTCCCATGTATCTATTAAGATTCCTTGGTATGTATCAAACACAAATATATTTTTTATGTTTAATTATTAGAAATTTTAAATTAATTTACTTATAAAAGTTGATTTTATAGTTTATTGATAAAAATTATTTCATTAATAATTTTGTATTAAGTTATGTTAACTATTGTATTTTACATGTTTAACTATTTTCTTTTTAGAAATATTTATAATTAAAAATATTTTATATTTATGCTTTATCTTGGGTATTAAGAGAATGTCATATTTGTATGTGTTGTTCCTGTCTTACTAATTTCATAATCATATCAAATTTGTGTTCAATAGAATCCATTTTATGTTGTTAGCTTTAATATTAGAGTCAATTTACCTATTATCAAATTTAAAGGTAAGAATATTATCTAGAAAATGTTATATATCTTTATTGATATTATGATTTTAAAGTTAGTTATAGCTATGAAAAATATTAAAACTTTAAAATGCTCATAACTCATTTTAAAATAAAAATATCAATAAAAGCCTAGTGAAGCCTGAGATAATATTATTATTATCTTTAAGTTTGATTATAGGTATATCTACTCTACTATTAAAGTTAACAACATAAAATGGGTTCTGCTGAATGCTAATTTACTATGAAGTTTGCTAGTAAGACGGAAGCCACACATGCGTATAGAGTCCTCTTAAGTGGTCAGTGTCAGTATAATTTACAAATTGCTTAAGAACTAGGATATTCAAGAAAAATAAATGTATTTTTGGTTTTGAAATTTTTTGATAATAATCATTAATATTAAATATCTAAGGAATTAATATCATTAACAAAAATAAAAAGTTTCATTTTTAAAAATTTAATTAATTATAAGTTATAAGTAAAGTGCAAATTTGAATACACTAAAAAGTATAAAAATATGTTAATTTATTGTAGTAGGGTCTTGATAATCCAAACATAAGCTAATCCGAAAGACGCGGTATCCGAACAGCTTCAATAAATGTATATCACCACTGTTCCATTATTGTACTTAATATGTAGACTAATAAAATAATAATGATAAGGATTATTATTCACATGTCATACTTTATACTGATTTCATTTTTGTCGAAAAAAGTACATGAAAATAGCCCCAAGTAAGCAAAGTCATATGTAATCCAAACAAATCAGTAATCTAGATGGCCCTTTTTCCCAATCTTGTTTGGATTATTGAAACCAACTGCATTTACAACACAAATTTTTACAATATTAATATAAATATTAATATTGATACTTATATTTAAATATTGTAAAAAAGGTATTATAAATTTATAAATTAATATATTTTTTTATATTTTTATTTATTATTATTAAAATGAATAATCTTATGCGTTTCTAATTTTTCTTCAGCGAAGCTTTGACGTTTTCTCTCAACATATTTTTAAATACAAAGAATGATTATTCAGCATCAACCGAAGTGTTGGGGCATATTAAAACAACTATATATATAGTTAAATAGTAATAGCTTGATTTTTTTCTTTTATTTCATCAATTAATTAAATGCTTTAATGTAATGTCATTATTTTGATTTTCTAGTTTCTTTATTGCTATCATTAAAAATTGTAAATGAGGGAATATAAAATGTTAATTCATAGGCAACATTATATTACATCTTTAAATTTATATAGAACTTTTTTAATTTTTCTATTTGATAAAATTTTATTTTATACCTTTCTTTAAATTTTATTTTAATTCAATGCAATACAATATTGAATTTTGTAAAAATATGCATGAGCTATTAAATATGAAGAAATATGCAAAAACCTAACCTAACCTATGTACAGTATAATATTATGTATTGGTCTTGCGCCCATTTCTTTCGCACAAATGTTCAAAAGAGGAAACAGGTTAATCGTAAACATGGATAATCAACACACAATATGAAAAAATAATAATAATTCACAGCTTTTTAAAACCAAAACTAATAATTCTTTGCTTATTAAGATAATTTTTATAAATAATATAAAACTGAAATTATATTGTTTAATTAATTTACATGATAGCATAGACAACACATGCTGGTGGGTTTAATATAACAAATAATATAATTTTATTACTTGTCAAAAATAATTTACCTAACACTCTATGTGGTCCATTTCAACAAAGCCACACAACCCTATGGTATTATATTTTAATATAAAATAACTTAAATATTGATTAAATTTAACAATCTTACCTAAAATTGGAAATAGTGTGAGTGTATTCTTTGTCTAGGAAGGAATACATTATTTAATAAGATGTAAATAACTCGTCTTTATTATCCAAAGTTTATTATTAAGTAACATTGAATAAAATTAATGAAAATATTTCACTATTTATTATATCATTGTTTATATATGTATATTTGTTTTTTAGTGAGATTACCGTTTGTTGTATTAACAACCTCGTGGAATGTTGAATGCGATATAGATTTCTTTGTTGACTATATTAATAAAATGATGCAGTAAGTAATTATTTTTAGATTTTTTCATTTAAACAAGTAATAGGTATTGAAATTATTTATAATGATCTCCAAAGAACTAAAAATAGAAAAATATAATAAAAAATTATCTAACCTTTATAAACTAAATACAATTTAATGTTAGAAACATTTTGATTCTAGAAATGGAAGGGAAACTTCATTATTTAAACATAAGATTTTTTTTATCAAATCTAACACTATAAAAGATAAAACTTTATGGTTGCAGTGTCTTGTCAGCTTCATTATAATGATGTACAAGCTACATTTTATTTAACTATATTGGTAAAACAACATTCTTACAGTTCTTTTAAGTCTTCTACTCTCCTGGCATACTTCCTTGTAATTTTTGTTTTCTATATTAAAATTTCCATTGTAAGTAGGACCATTACTATTCTCAAATATATATTTTTAGATTTACATTAAATCAGAGATTCCCAATCAGTGTCCCATAATTGAGGGTGTCATGAAATTATTTGAAATTAATTTGCTAAGCTAAATAAAACCAGTTACAAACTATAAATATAAATACACTATACATTACTATTGAGTATAAAGTATAAGATGTCTTCAGATTTTTAGAAAATAATGAAGGGTGCCAGTAGTCAAAAGAGGTTGGGAATCTCTGTTTTAAACAATTGTAACACATCTGGGATAGTTTTATTAATAAATTTTCCAGCAGTTTTTGTACTTTTGTGAACCAAAAGTGAATAAAATACTTTTTTAATGCACATCATATTACGTTTACATTTTTTAAATATTATTAATAACTTAAATGTAGTTCTAATTTAAATTAAGAAACACCTTTTACTTTAGTTTTAATATATATTTTATAAACTGTTCAATCTAAAAATATTGGTTAAATTCTAGACCAAAAAATAAATAAAACCTCAATATAAATTATGTAGCATTGTACGCTTATTTTTTAAATCTAATAAAGGATTGAGAAGATATTGCATTAAGAAGAATCCATTTTAATCTATTATTTTAGTATTAAAGTGAAGTGTATTTATAATGCTCATAACTTGCTTCAAATTTAAAATATCATTTAAAGCATTGTTGATTTTTTATGGAACAGTGTTCTATTAGCAATGCTATTCCAAAGTGAGAAAAATTAATTTTTTTATTTATTACATAGTAATATTTGATACATTTGTAAAAGTGATTAAAGCATCCCGTAATCATATACCGTTACAATACTATCCGGATGCTAGCATATATAGAAATCAGCCTGTTAAATTTGATAATAAGTCAATTCACTCTAATAATAAAAATAGCTGAAAAATGAAACATATAAAATAGATTCTTCTTAATATAAAATTTGCAATGCTATTAATAATACAGTTAACACAACCTCCCTACAATACATAATCATAACAGTAAATATAGCATATTAAAATCATAAAAAATATAATGTGTTTTTCAGATTTATGGAAGATAATGTTGATACGTATTTCTCTTCAATTGATTACGTTGAATAATAAATGTATAAAAAAATTGTAAATTATATACGGACAAAATATTTTTAATTTAGTTTAGTTAATAATACAAAAATGTAGTAAAATAATTTCATAGCTTGTTATTTAGATATTCTAATGTGTATAATATATCTATAAATATTTCTTTTGATTCCTTGTTTATATGTTAAATGAACAAAGCATTGGTTAGTTATTCATAAGTATTCCTAGTTATTAATTAATACAAAAGATTTTTACTTAAGTTTTTAATTGATTTTTTTATTTTTATGGTTTCATTATTATTTATTATTAAGTATAGTAAGTTAAGGGAAACAAATATAAGAGAGTCTAAGAGGACCATTTTTCTGTTATCTCATAAGTAACTGTTTTTTAATAAATCCATAAAAATATTGTAATGTTTTCTAGGAACATTGATTATTAGGAATAAGGTTTATGCTTCCATGCAATGTTTAGTAGCATTTCTCTTGGGAACAATGCTAAGCATCTGATGATGACATCACGATGTTACTAAAAAAATGTAACTTAAAATAACCAATTTTTATTCTTTACATTTAACTGACTTATGGATCTTCTATGACTTAAAGTATAATGATTATTATTTGTTGTATAATATGTGAGAACTTTTTTTTAAATAACTTGTTAACTTGTGCAATTGATGTATTAATTTATTTTCAATTATTGTATATGCAGCTGATCTTTTAAAATATAAATATTAAATTATATAAATAAAAAAGTTAATGTAATTATCCATTAGTGTTTTTATTTTTTTTATGGGAGAGGGGGTATACAAAATATAAAGCTAAATTAGTTTAAAAAATCACTGATCTAAAGCAATTATTAACTATTTTCATTTTACACTAGAGTGGTACATGTATTTTTGATATATGATTGTGACACAATTATAAAGGATCAAATTGCTGATGAATAATCACTATACAATATTTTATATTAGATAAGTACCTACAGTTAATTTAAAGCCTACTGTCTTAGCTTATAGATTAAATTCTGGGGTCTGAAAATCCAAGTAGCAAAACTATCCTAACCATGATAAATCTAAAATGTTTAAAATAAAATTATTTAAATATTCTATATACTTTTTTCTAGGTATCCGTTTCTTATTTGCAGAAGAAATTGTGATGTTCTTTTCCCCATAGTTCATAGAAATACTATGTGCATCATAATAAAATAAAATTTTCATAACAACTAAAAATATACAGAGTGGTTTAAAATTTGTTAAAAATTGTTAACATTCTAATCGTACTATGGGAGCAGATTGCTTATAATATGTTACGTTGTTAAATTTGTAACAAAGATTTAATTGATACAATTGACATTCATCTCTTGGTGAAACATTTGGCTTATTTGACGACTAATATTATAAAAATTATAATTGTGTTTTAAAATAAATATGGTTTTAATTAACACAGACACACAATGATCTAAAGATTCATCATACTAATTACTTGCATTAACTTATTCAAATTCAATCTAATATTGCGGGTATCTACCTACTTATCATTTCATCGGATAGTATCTGAATGAAGAACGATACAAATATTAGTTTTCGCGGGACGAACATGCTAGATGCGTTTATTAAAAGTATGTAAGTAAATTACGTGAACAAGTATGTTACGAAATTGTCAACAATCGCATAATTATTAGTCGGCAAATCATAAATTATAATTTCGATTATAAATTATTGAAGGCTTAAATGAACAACAACTCATTTTAGTAGATTTATTGTCAGAAACACCAAACACTGCAAATCAAAATATGATTTTGTATAATATTTGTTGGTACGATTATAAAATTGTTATTGGTCGTCGTGTATACGTGTATATATATATAGGTACAACTGTAAGGTTCATATATTTAATAATATATGTTATCAATATTTTTGTACTTAGACATATTGTATTTAAACCACGGTGACAATCCTTTTGAGCGTATATAATCTTCCCTCAGCATTCCTTTCAAAATATTAAGCTTCATCAAAACGTCGTAGTTCTTTTGAATGGTTTCGTGAACCGATTTTATATGATCCGACACTTGGGCACTCGCTGTCTTCAAAAACACCAATCTTGTGACTTGACTTTTCTGTAAATCTTCGTCGACCTTGTCTTTTGAACAGTCCAATTCGTGTACAGCGTTCACAGCAGTAGACAGTACACTCGTGGTTTCCTAAGCATTAAAATACTACAATAATTGAAGTACAATACGTTGCTAAAATAATTAGGAGTAGGTAGGTATTAATAAGAAGCGATAGTGCATTGAATATCTTAATATAAGTTAATGCGAAACAATTGTTTTAAGTTTTACGTGAAACAATTTTCGAGCAACTAAGTATAGATAGACACTAATCTTTATCTCAAATAATTAATAATAAACCATAGAGTTAATATACTATTAGTTATTTCAAGTTTTTTACGTAAAAAACATTATGTAAGTACAGTATATAATGACTATTTATGAATATTGAAGTATATTTTTATTTTTTGATTAGTTTTAATTTTAAAATTAAAAAAAAAAGTATTTTTTTTTAAATTTAATTGTGAATATAAAATGGTTATTTAAGTAGTAATAGTGGACTATTTTAAGTCTCTAAGATTAATAATTTTCATAATAATAAAATAACAATAACCATCGTCGGCTAAATCGTTATTATATAGGTACACGGTTAAAATATCATTAAAATTTGAATCTAAGTTATATATGCTATAATTTTTTTTAAATTTAATTAAAACTTATGAAGAATCTTATATTACATTATGTCATTATCAAACTTTAAGTTGTTAAGAGGACGTAGTACCCGCATGTGTTGTCTCCGTCTTACATACGTGCGAAATTTTCGTTCACTAGTTTCAATATTGTGTTGTTAGTTTTGATATTAGAGTGAACTGACCTATTATAAAATTCAATGGTAAGATTATTATACAGGGCTCCACTTAGTATTTTATTAATATCATTATTTTTAATTAAGTTATGATATTTTTGAAACTGTATGTTATTCTTAAATGATCATATCTTACTTAGAAATAACAATATCAATAAAAGGCTACGTGAGGCCCTGGATAATAATCTTACCTTTGAATTTTATAATAGGTCAGTTCACTCTAATATCAAAACTAACAGCACAATATTACAACTGGTGAACGAAAATTTGCGATGTTGAACGTGTTTAAGACGGAGACAACACAATATACGGGTTCTACGTCCTCTTAAAATAAAATATTTTATACATTTTTAACTATAAATGAACTAAAACATTTTCATGATTTTCATGAAATTTTTAATTGTGATAAGAACAAAAATTGTCAGTCTCATATAAATTTTCTAAAAAAATACGCTAAATCATTTTAAAACCAATAAATTATTTATCACATAATTTAAAATTTTACTCGATTTATATATAAGTTAATATCTTATTCGTTATTAGTTAATTACTCCGTTACGAGTACCTCGGACCTCCTACCTATTCTGATCACTCACCAACACTTCTGCAGATTTTTCCTCGCTGAGTATTTTCAGCATCTCCAGTAATTTCTTCACGTCGATCTTCTCCAAAATGTCCCAGTTGGACGGATTGTTGACCACGGTCGTGTTGTAATAACTTAACGAGCTCTCGGGTGTGAAATTTGTTAATTGATTTAGACGATCCACCGGCATCGTACCGATGTCTGCGAAAAAAACGCAGGTGATCATTAACTCGTAGATTATGGTGATTGCACCCATAATAATTATGCCTCCTTATGGAAAATGAACATGTGCGTAACAGCAAATTTTTTTTGACGTTCATTTCAACAGCTAACCTAATAGAGTGAAAAATGAGTAGACCGGCATATTATTCTCATGTGAAATAAATAACAATGTTTTAATTTACGATACATTGTTCTTATTGATCATTGTAGAATTAAACAAGTATTGTTGCTATAACTCATCGCACCTATAGACAAGCTAAACAACTAATATATCAGTGCACACTTATAAAGAAATATTTATATATAATAATAATTATAATGCTATAATTTTTGATCTTTATAATTTACATAAGTAAGGTAGGTACCTATATTATAAGTATAATAATATAATATATGATACGTATAATTTTATTATCTGTACCTAATATTATATTGAAACTTACATTTTCAAATCTCAATATTTGTATTATTAGATAACGATACAAATATTAATATATTATTAAATTATATGATTTAAAATAATGACTTTTTTTAATAATATTTAGTAGGTACTTTCTGAAAAATAACCGATTTACTTACTGTAAACTTACTTAATTATATTATATTATTTATATTTTAATTTTTTTTAAATATTCTTAACAAAATTAAATGGACTTATTAGTACGTATAAGCAGGTATTTATAAATCTATTGACAAAGGTACTTTGGTATATGTTTATGATATCAAGCAATAAGCATATTATTATAAAATATTGTTTAAAAATATTCAGTATATTATTAATATTATTTTATAACTTTATTTTTATTAAATTTTTCTCGTATACCTATGTTATTTTGTGCTTATATAAGTGTTAGTAATCAATTACCTTTTATGTGAATACAGAAGAAAAATCAATATTTAATTAATATTTATTTTTTACATAATAACTGTATGATTCGTAATAATAAATAACTATTTATATTTTATACCTATAAATATTTAAATTTTAAATGCGCGAATAAACATTATCCATACTCAAAAAATATTTTATAATTGTGAATAGTAAGCAAATATTATTTAGGGTACCTAGCTATAAAAACACGCCCAACTATATCTAAAAAAAATTTTTAGAATAATAAATAACCGAGTTGTGATTTGTGAATATATATAAATATATAATGCTAAATAATATTGCATTAAATAGGTATTATAAACATTTAACTTTATAAAATGTATTAAAAGTGCTAATAAATAATTGTATAGATACACGATTTACATAAAAAATATTAGTTAACATAATATTGTATACAACTACACAACTATGAAAATTTTATAAGTTAGAACTTATAGATATTATATTTAAATAGGTGTATAGGTACGATTGTAAAATATACCATTTGAATTATTTTTAAGAGCTTTTAAGACTTGTTCACTATCTATTGTTTTTAAACTATGTACCTATTAACACATTTTTTTTTCTCACAAACTTAAGGCTTATTATATAAGACGGTTTTGAAATAATTACCATAATAATTAATCACTAGTTAATAACTATTTTAAGTTAAATATTTTTTTTTCTTTCAAGTTTAAAAACAGTACCTATCAAAATGGTTAGGTAATTTTTAAGGTAAATTATTTCGACTCCTACAGCAGTTAATATTTTAAAAATAAAGGTACCTACTACATATAGCTACTTTACAGTGAAATAAAATTAAAAAAAAAGAATTATTAATAGGTAATAAACATATAATTTTACGATCATAGGTATTATACTCTACTGAGTACCGAGTAGCGGTACCTATACGTAAGTATAAAAATAATGGTTATACAATTGTAAAAAAGATTAATGACTAACCTATAGAATGTTATTGTGAACATTATATTATCTATTTCGGTATAGGTATGGACGAAATAATACGCGATAATAAACGGATTATCTAGCATCATAGGCGTAACTAGGGGGGGGGGCTTATGTGGGCTTCAGCCCCCCCAGAATTTTAAGGTAAATGTATGTGCATAATGTATGTGTATGTTAGTATTAAATTTATTTTTGCCTACAATATTACAAAATAATATATTCCATATAAACGAATAATCATTCAAATCAGTAGTAAACACCAATAGAAACAATAAATAATGATCAAATTAAAAAAAATTTGCTATACCTAAGACATTTTTAGGAATTTAGCCACCCTAACTTAAAGGACTAGTTACGCCTATGCCCAGTATAATATTGTAAGTGTGCCATAATATTATAATTTCGTCCTTGAGACAAACTCTTAAGCTCGACAGCCAATTTTATTTTATATATAGTAACGACACAGTTATACGTTTTGTACGGGTAAACATTAAAGTATACATTAAAGCGCTTGCCGCTCGACATTAGTTTTAATATTCCGCAACAAAATCGTTTTAATGACTTCATGAATTCAACAAAACTCGTATACCTACGACTGTTGACCATATTAGGATTTGGAAAGAAAACTATTATTAGGCTGATTGCGTCAAAATATGCATATCTATACGTGTTCTACGGTTCAACTACCGTTGTAATGAGTAGTAAAATGCATAGGTATATTCAATTTTTTGTCTACGGTTTTATGAGTATATACTAATATTATTATAATAGCAATAATGACATTAACATTTAAAATAACAGGTACCTATTTTTTTATAGATAGGTACCGAATTTTCTGTTATCACCACAGCGAGTATCGTTATCAATAAAATCGCGTTATCAGTTAGTCGGTCGGTATTTGTTTAGCCGTTCGTCACTTATCACTGACCTGCATTTTGACCTATCTTTCAACCAAATGTTAATAGTTATTATTTTAAAAGCTTAGATTTATGTTTTGGTTGTTAATCTTTTGTTAGAAAAGGTCTGTAGTGCTTTTCAGTACTCACAGTAAAGTTTCACCTTAGTTATTTTTCAATTCCAATTCATTGATCGGTCCCAGTTCATAATAAAATATAAACACTCAATGTCTTACATTTTGTCAACATTTCATTAATAACTTACCTACAGGCTACATTACAAATTTCTGTTACGCTATAAATTCATAATAATTATTCATGGGAAATCTATTTGCAAAAGTAAGTAAAAATTATTCAATAATATTATATAATGTTTCTTTTATTTATTACTTCTATAAGATAAATAGAGCTATTAGAGCCAACATTATGGGTTTAGTTTTAGTTGTATTCTAAATTGTTTTATACAATTAAACCAATCAATCAAATTAACTTATTATGAAACTTCCATGTTTAAAGTCTCGTGCACAAAAAATAAAAATTATATCATAGAAATATTTGTTAAGTATAATTAAATACATTTAGTTTTCAAAAATATTTTATTAATTGGATGTTTCTCTTTATTTCTTATATATAATAAACATTTTTTCAATAGAAGACAAAATGGAGAAGGTTCACTATTTTATTAAATTTAAGTTATTTTCAATATGTTTATTAAATTTAATACATTTTAATTACAAACTCATTTATCTAAAAATAATTTGGAATATTCTTTTATTATGGTTTTGTGTAATTCATTTTTTATTTCTTACATCCACAATAACTACTGTGCTCCTTCTAAGGATTTTTACTTACTGCTCAAAATATATTGAATATTTTTTTTACATACATTTCATTTAGTTTATAATATTATTAATATTTATTCCTTCTACCAAAAAATTGTATTTTGATAATTTAGAATTTTGATCATTAATCAAAAATTCACTTTTAATTGCAAACAATATGAGACTAACAATATAATAAAAATATGTCGATATAATACTTTTATTTTTCTTATTCTTATTAGTTATTAACATTTTATACAAACATTATACATTTATTTAAATTTTAATGTCTGAAATACAAATACTTAAATAATGAAATTATATATTACAAATAAAACTTTTTTTTTTTGAATGACTTGTATCTTTTTCTGGAACATCTCAGAAAAGATTGAATTATTGTACCTCATCGTAATTCATATTTTGTAGATTATTCAATCATTAAAATGACAGACGTCATAAATTTAGATAATTATTAGGTACAAGATAGGTTTATAAATTACACATAAGCCGAATAAGAATTCAATCATTTTCATGTCTCAGTGATGATGACAATTATAAAATGCTAGGCAATAAACGTAATGTATTAAAATACATAAGGGTAATTGCACTTTTGATATTTCATACAACATAATTTGAGTCCTACTGTCTATTTGAATAAGGCCTGATAATATAATATGAACATAAAAAAAATATTTAGTCATTGCAATATAATTTCTTATATTATATATACCTTCCACCAATTAATAAACTTGTTATTTTTAATAATTTCAATACTATAAAATACATGTATATTTTAATTTCTAGCCTTACCATGAATTCAATATTGATCAAAAGTTGTCACTACAAGATTTTAAATTGCTGGAAAATAAAGAAGTGAGTTTTTTAATTAACAATTTAACTATAGCCATTTCATTGACAAAATTGATAACTTTTAAGAAGACGCAACACCCACATGTGTTGTCTCCATCTTACAAGTGCGCAACATAGCATATTTACGCTCAGTCGATCACGTTTAATTTCGTTAGTTTAAAAATTAAAGTGAATTGACCTATTATGAAACTTGATGGCAAGAACATTATTTATGTTTGTATGTTGGTTTTTTTTACCCATTACTTGCTAAAAATTAAACTATCAAAAAATCAATATAATAATACAGATGGATGTTCTTACCATCAAGTTTCATAATAGGTCAATTCACTTTAATTTTTAAACTAATGGAGTGATCTACTAAAATAAATTTTCTATATTGACAACACATATGGGTGTAACGCCCTCTTAATTAATCTACTGATAGTCTGATTTTATTTTCTTAAAATGTTATAATTATAAATATACTCCAATTTTAGTACCTACTAGAAAAATACTGCCTAGTAAACTTTGTTATCTCTAATATTCTTTAGTACATTACCTGCTAATTAATTATTAGTTATTAAATTGTCGTTCTATACATTAGTTTAATATTCCATTGTTAAATAATGTAAAATAACATTAAATTATAATTACTAGCATTTAAGACTTATATCAGCAGTGGCATGCCCAGGAATTTTCAATGAGAGGGATATGTGTTATAACTTTATAAGTAATAATATATTTAAATGAATTATGATGATCCAAAGACACAATAAGGGGCTTTATAGGTCAAGCCTCCAAAAATTGTAAATAGCTTATAAATGTGTACATTGTACATACATGTATATTGAGTATAGTTCTATAATTAGTATGAATTAAAATTGTAACACACTAATACAAAGTTTTTTAATTAAAATAACACCATTAAACTAAAAACATTTATAAAATTTATTAAAATAAATTAAGTAAAAGAAGTAAAATTCTTAAAAATAAATAAATTATTCCAAACAGAAATTTAACTACTTAGATTTTGTACTCATCTCATTTATTACTTCATCTGTTTTTATTTTAATATTTTAATGAATGTTTATTAGAGCTAAGCCATTTAATTTTCTTTTGTTCAATATTTTATAAGTCCTTAACTGCTTTAATGTGAAAAATGTATTACCAATTGCAGTATTAATTGGTAGGGTTATTAAAATTTTTAGTAACTAGTGTATGTGTAGAAATGTTATGTCACATTTACCAAATACACCAAGAGCTCTTTTTAAAACATCAAACTCATTACACTTTTCTTGCCATAAATATAACTTTCCAGTTATAACTAAATCACTGTTATTGACCTGTATCAATAAAACATTTAATGTTTTGATCAGTGAATAAATTGTATAGCCATGTAGAATATAACTCAAACTTTGTAGTTATTTATTATGCCTTAAAAATCAATCATGTGAACTAGAGCTTGGATTATATAGCATAATAAATAACAAAATAAGCACAAAATTGTTTTAAAAACAAAAAGAAGCATATTAATTTTAAAAAAGCATTACCAAAAATTAACATAAGCTATGTATAAAATTGAATCAAAAAAAAAAAATTCAAAGTATAATTTAAATTAAAAAAAGAATTAACTATCATGTGTTTTGCTAGATTTGCAGTAGTGAAACTGACTCTATTGTCATCTAAAATAAATAGCGAAATATTGTTATATTTTATACCATTTCCCAACAAAATGTGCATAACTTTATTGAATAGTTGAAATATTGTGCTATAATTAACTTTATCTAAGTATTCTGCCATTATGTGTGAATAACTAATATATTACTAGGATATTGTGGTTGCAGATAATGTGCCCACTGTTACATTTGCAATATTACAACATGCCAAGTCGTAATTTTATCGATAAATATCTATATTTTCTGATTAATTTGTATTACAAATTTTGCCAATGTGTTTTCATAGTATGAATCGAAATATCTTAACGACATAATGTTGGGAATAGTTTTTTGCTATACTTTGTTAAAAATTCTCAAAAATGTTTATTATTTAATTTATTCATTAGAATACATTTAATAATCAAACCAACAAATGAAAAAAATAATAATAATCCAATACAAGCATTTAGCTTGTATTCCTGGTTTTTAAATTTCTTATTAATTAAATTTAAATTTATTTTATTACTATAGCTTAATAAACATATAAAAATGCTACTGCTAGAATAATTGAAAAAAAAACAAAATAAATTTATTTATTTGAAATTAGAATGACATGAAACAAATTTATGTATAAAATTAGATTTCTATCTCATACATTCAAAAAGGAAGTATATGCTTTAAAATCCAATCACTAGTCTTGATCTATATAGTGAATGTTTATAACGGGCAATAAATTATTACTAATAATTAGGACATAACATTTTATGAAATTGCATATTTTTGGATTTTTGTCAGTTATCTTTAAGAATCACAATAGTATGAAACTAATAATGAAATATTTCTACATATTTTAACAAAATTTAAAGAAGTAGAGTATTAAGCACGAGTATATTATCAAATAGAAAAATCAAAAATACATTTTGTAGGCAATACATAGTAATATAAATATGGTAAATTTTTGTATAAATAAATAATATTTATTAAGATCCTATAATACTTAATTGCTTCAAACATGCCCAAACCATTTTAGTTGATGTCGAACGATCATTCTCAGTCTTCAAAAATATTTTAATAAATAAATGTAACAACTTTACTGATGAAAAACTGAAAATGTGTATGATTATTTATTTTAATAATAAATCAAATTTTAAAAATATATTAATTTATATAAAAAATGATCTAAAATAACGTTTTAGTATTTACCTTTCAATATAATTATTATAAGTTGTTAAGTTTGTAAATCAAATAGAAACTATGCATTATTTAATATAAATTATTTTGATACTTATTAATGCATAAATATCTGTGCTTTATTAATAATCAAAAATATTGATTTATAATAATAGGTCTATTATCTCATAAGTTGTTTTCTGAAAGTTTAAAAATAAAAATCATTGTAGGAATTATATTCCCCCCCTCTGAGAACACCATTGTGATATCATGATATCTAGGATTTGTCAGTTTTACTAGTAAAGATAAATGTAATTAAATTATAAAGTATGTCTTAACCGACAAAATTGTGTTATTTAAACCTAATGATTGCTCTAGTAAATACAGTAATACAGTTTCACGAAAAAAAAATTATATTTTTATATTAGTTAGGTAATTAATAGCTGCTTTTAAATTCTTTTGATATCATTTGTTTAAATGGTCCATATCAAAAGTATACTATTACAAACTAAAATACTTATATCATAAAATAAAAAAATAGTTTCAAAAATTAAATGTAACATATAATGGGTACCTATTTTTTGGTTATCGTTCTCTGACAACCAATTTGCCATTTGACTGCCAGCAGAAATCTTGAATCTATTATTGTATTCCAAACAGTTTGTTTTTTATTTAAACACATGCTAGTCAATCATAAATAATATTTTTTAGATCCTATTAGGGAAGTGGAACACCTGCTTAGCTGATCAAAATATTGAATGTTTATAGTTTATGGTGATCGGTTGGGATAAAGAACATAAAACTAATTTATAGGTCTTAATTAGATTCTTACATAGTTAATTTCTATATCATCAAAAAAAGCATAAATTTTTTTTTTCAAGTAATAAATTACATATTATTTGTTAAATTAATGTCTTCTTTATGAATAAATTTGTACTTTATCTAAAGATTATTATATATTGTATTAATTTACTATAAATTATATAATTAACAAATTCACCATATATATTGTAAGAACTAAGAAGTAATAACAAATATAAACTAAAAATTAATACTAAATATTTCTTTGTATAAAAACAGAATTTAAATTTCTTCAGAAGCCAATTAACAGATAACAACCAATAAGTATCAAAAAATCTTACTTAGTCTATATTTATGTTTTCAAAATTCCATTAATCAAATCTTGGCTAGTATCTAAAACAGCTTTTTTTTTGGTTTTTTAATTAAATTAAAATTAAATAGTTATAGTATGGGCTATAATATACCTAGTATTTTATTATTGAATTATAATAATAAAATTTTCACTACATGATAATATTTTATTGAATTGGTTTTTAAATTAATTATAATTTATAAAAAAAATTAATTAATTGTATTAATTGTTTTTTTTTTTAATTTGTGTAATTTATTTTATTTATGGACGTATGGTTTTAATTTAATTTAAATTTATATATACTCTTACTTAGTAATTAGTTAATTATTATTATATAAACATACTTACAGGCAAGAGTTGATCAAGTGTACATGCATGGATATTCAAAAACAAAAGATTTTATTCTTCAATCATCAATTAACTTAATGTTCACATCAAATTCTTTCAATAATGTAAGTTTTTTTATAAAAACACTGATACTGATTCTTGTATTCCAATATTTAACTTCTTATATCATTTTTTCAGATTATAAAAAATGCTGAAATTGTTCGTAAAAATTTAATGAGTTTAAATTGTTTTGAAAATATTAGTGTTAATATAGATGTAAGTAGTGGATCAAATTCTACTCCAAATGGATATAAGGTATTTTTAAAATAAAATGTATTAATTATTTTTATGTATTATCTAATATTTACTTTATCTATTTATAGGTTACTTTTAATGTACAAGAACTGAAATTTGCGTCTAGTATACTTCATTCAGTTGCAAGAGATAATGAAGGATTTATTAAATTAGGTTTTAAGCTAAACAACTTAACTGGCCATGCTAACCATTTTAAAATAGAATCATCACTCGGAAATAGTGGCACTCAAAAGTATGATGTTAGTATATCCAAACATATTCCTGGAAGTATATCTTCATGGTTTGTATGATTTAATTTATCTATAACTTTAGATCTTAATTATCAATTACTATACAATTTAATTTTTTTAATCATTTAGCACTTCCTCACATATATTTAAAAAGAAATCATACTGGAATACTGTACATGGTGTTTTCAACGAATGGGGAACTTTATTTGACTTATTATTTCTTGCATCTTATAAAGTAGGTACTAGGTACCAACACCAAACTTTTTTAAAGAGATATTATATTATATTTTAAAGAATAATTTATTAACAATTTTTTTTTAAATATTTCTAGAGTCATTTTAGTCAAAATTTACAATATGAAGGTGTAGTACGTGATATAAATATGTTATCAAAAAATAGTCCATTTAAATTAAGAGAGGAATCAGGTTTATCAGTTAAATCTTCTATTAAACACATAACTACAATTGATACGAGAGATTCCAAGGTTTTAGCTAATGAAGGTGCATTCTTCCAAATGGTTATGGAAGTAGCTGGTTTTGGTGGCGATGTTAAATTTTTGAGGAATTACTTTACTAGCCAATTTTATTCAAAAATCAGTAAAGATGTTGTAAGTGAATTTGTACTTTAATTTTTAATTATTTATCATTTATGTATAAAATAATATTTGTTGAAATTTTTTATGGAGGTGTTTCAAGGTTCATTTGGTGGTGGATTTCTAACTGATTTAGGTACATTTAAAAAAGTCAATATGATGGATAGATTTTTTCTGGGTGGTCCTATGACATTACGTGGTTTCCAGTCTCGAGGAATTGGGAATTTAAATGATAATGTTGTGGCTGGTGTTACGGTAATTCATCAAAACATTGGTGCATTTGAATAACAAACAACTATAGTTAATAAATGTTTATGATTATATTATAGAGCTATTGGGTTTCTGCCGTCCATATTTATGTGAAACCACTTTTTGGCATGGAAAGTAACCGAATAAATGAGGCAATCAGGCTACATTTATTTTGTAATGCTGGGAATATATCATTCTTTGGTAAAAAGTTATTAATTAATTGTATATCGCCAGTTTTTTTTATAAATTTGTTTCTTTAGGTAAAGACACTAAATCCAGTTTAGGAAAAACATTTAAAGACTTCAGGTTATCAGCTGGTGTTGGGGTAGTTGCCCGAATTGGTAATTCAATAAGGTTTGAGTTCAATCTATGTTCACCAATTCAATATTCACCTGGCGATAGAATTGTTGATGGTTTTCAATTTGGAGTTGGAGCAAACTTTATTTAAGATTTACCAAAATCTTTCTGTGTGCTAGTTACCTTTATAATAATCAAGTATTATTCAATTGTATTGATTTTATATAAAACAATAATTTATTTATTTAAATCAGAAACATCAGTATTATTTTATTATATCTAATTTATTGTTTTACTTATATTTTTTATTTTTGTTTTTGTTTAATATTCAATGTAATTAATATAAATGTTTGAACATGAATAGGTACTAAAAGTTCAAGTATAATGTACTTATTTAGATTATGACTGATCAAATATAACAGTAAATTAATTTTTAATCGTATTTTATTTTTGTTTTATGGTCTATGTTTTAAACTTGTAATACAATCTTGAATAATAATTTAAAAACTAAACCTACCTATCTTTTATAACATATTTCTTTTTCTTTTTTTTTATCATTTTATAATTTACTTCAGTTGCTTAGGTATTATTTATAGGTATAAAAACAGTTTTATTAAAATCTCACAAAATTATAAACAATAGAAATTTATCAATTCAAACATTTCATATTTATTCCAAATTAAATGTAAGTAAACTTTTATTTTTTGCATATTGATTTTTACAATATTTTAATTGTTGAGTTATGGACATTTTTAATATTTTTATACTACATATAATATTTAAAAAATTCATGACTCGTTTAAAAATTTAAAATTGTAAACAATTAACATACAAACATACAATATTTCTACCTTTATATTAGATAGTTTAGTAGATCAATTTACTTTATTAATAAAGCTGACAATACAAAATAAATTCTGCATGTAGCTAATACCTAATTCAGTGTATTTCATGTTGTGTATAAATGTGAGAATTGCATCTTCTTAAGTGTTAATGAATTATTTGTTTGCTTTAAATTTGAATGTATAATTGAATGGAGTAATGGATTAAATTTAAATTATATCGATAAATTTATTTGACTTTATTAAAATGACATAGCTAAGCTACCATTTTATAGCATATTAAAAATTAATTTAAATCTAATTTTTTATGAAATTATTTATTATACAAACATTTGAGATAATATTAATTTTATGACATCATATCTGATCAATGGTCATGAATGATAAACTACTTTAATAAAATAATAATATAAAATACATATTTTTATATTATGGCCAAGTGAGAAGGTATCTAACACACAAAACTTAAAATTTCAACATTGATTGCTCATCTTGATTAAAAAGGTAATTTATGATATGATTTATTTTGAAAACTATATAAATACACTTTAGTTTAAAATTTATAAGAATTAGGAAAATTAATTTTGTTTTTATTTAGTCTTTCAGTCTTCATTACTATGAACTGAGGCGTGTGAACCATATCAGTCACACCCACAGAAGTTAAATTTTACCTTCAAGGTCAATTTTACCTCTAATTTAATTATTGAAATGCTTAATTAAATAAAAAAATGCCGGCTATAAGTATTAGAAATTAAAATTCACATAGATACTAGATAATTATGAAATAATAATGGAAAATACATTTAGTTAAATATTTACTTTCTGAGATAATTGTTAGGTTTTAATGTTACAATGTTACAATTTTTAACAATCAAAATGATTATTTACCTTTCAAAATTGATAACATATCAAAAATTAAAACTTAAATAATATGAAATGAGAAAAAAAAAGATTTAATTTTCATACTAGCCTTGACCTATATATTAACTATTTAGCAGCTGTAAATTTTGTAATAAGCACGTCGTTCTTGTTCAACATCTATTTAAATAAAAAATAAATTGTTAACACAATATTTCTTGGTTTGGAAGTATACTCATAAAGTTTTAAATCGTAATCTACATACATAAATTATAGATTGATAGATTATATTAGTTTTGGTTCATTTGTTACTGAAAATGCTGCTACTTGCTTTAGTTAACACGTCGATATACGGCTAGAAGTACTGCATTTTAACTTGTAAATACATAAACACATTAAAAGGATTCGATTCAAACTAAATTTTCTACTAAAATAGAATAAAATCTTATGAAAATTTACTATCATAGTTGTTGAATAAAGTATCTAAAATCGTATTATTTAAAATTTATTATGAAATTTACTAGAAAAGGACTTTTTTCTTTTTTTTTAATTATCACAATTTTACCTCTCAAATTTAAAATTAAAATTAATAATTTTGAATACATATTATGAATTGATAAGAAGAGATGGTATTTGTTTTATATCATTTTTAAGTAAATTTCATAAATATGTACATAATTGTGTCTTTAGATATGTTTTATCGGATAAATAGGTTAGTACAGCGGTTCCTAATCTTTTTAGTTGTGGGGACTACCTATTTTGTAAAAAAATCTTAGGCCAACTAATGACTATTAGTACACATATTACCTACATTATATAGATATAATACGTATTTTTCAAATTATAAAACAACAAAAATATTTTGTGTTAATTACAGTTACTGTTAAAATAAAAAATTACGTACCAGTTGCGGTCAACCAACAAAAAGGTTACTTATTGATTTCGGTGTCAGTGAAACCCAAAAGTGCAAATCGTCCATTTTTTGATAGACAAAAAGCACAAATTCGTTTTCCGCTTTTGCGCCTTAGTGGCTCAGTAGTGGGATAAAAGCCCAAAAATAAAGTATTAAAAATCAATAAATATTTCTTAAACTAACCTAATATTTTTATATTTAAAAAACAACAGTGATTGAGTTTGGTTGAAGTTTAGTATTATATTATAATTATCGTATCGTCGTTTATCGTAACAAATTACGCCGACGGTTGATAATCATTTAAGATAACTAAAAAGTAGGTAATATTATACAGTATAAACTTATATCATTATATCAAAATAGTATTTGGTAGCTCTAAGGTCAATTCCAATATAAATATATGGAACTTGTACAAATTGCGACTTGGACTAATTAAAAACTGTGGGCTTCAGATTTCAAATTAAAGTTTTTAGGTACTCATTATAATTATATTAATTATAATTTCTAATGTGTAATTTTAATACTAAATTTTTTAACTCATTTTTTATATCATTGTAAAAGTTTAGTCATTGCTGGACCGCAATTTAGATAATATTACCAACAATCGCAGTGACCGGAACTGTTATATGTGCTTATCTCAAAAATCACCCGTGACCGCAACTAATATGCAGCCAAAATATTAAAGGTGATTCGATACCGACCGTTTTTAAGGGGCTTAGGTTATATATTATTATGTGTTTGCGTGCGGATTGTGTAAAAGTGTGCATATAGTAGATAACTTACTGATCATTAGTGCAACCCCACACATACACGCACACGCATTATACGTATAGCCGTAAAGGTATATACGAATATAAATTACGTATTGTGTTCTTAAGTACTAATCTTTTAATGGCTGTATTTAACTAACCTGAAATTTATGCGATAAAAGTTCTACAAGTACACTTGGATTCGTCATGAAATTTAAGTAGACAGTAACTTTAAGAAGTTAAGTATTCAACGAAAACTCAATTTCAAAAAAATGAAGTCGTTTTCGAATAAATAAATTTCTAAAATATGAATTCTATTCAATAACGAGGATAAACGTTGCATTTGGCATAAGCTAGGTCTATTTTAATAGAAAACCGAACGAATTAAATCCTCATAATACAAATTCGACGGGTCTATAACTGAATAATTTCGTATAAGACTTAATGTTTCAATATTCGTGTAGCTTGTCATTAATACATTATCATGCACGTTAATATTTATTTATCAATAATATTTAATACACACTACCAAATCATTTAAGTACAATAAAACGTGTATTGGGTTTTCATCCTTTCTTTTACATTTACATTTCTCTTGAATTCGTACACTCCAGTGCTTTATTTTTTATTCGTTTAATCACGTAGAAAATAAAATAGAGTGCCTTGATAATAATCATGATTCATGATAATAAACTCTATCAAGGCACTCCAAAATGAAATATGCACTAGCGCTATCTGGCCATTGGAATAGATTGGTCACTTTATTTTATGTTTATCTTGTTTGAGGTAGTCTTTTTCTGTAAATCTAATAGATGGCGCTGTATAAACTATTTTATCACGTACATTTGTTTCTTAAAAAACGGAATAGTATTCTCATTCAATTTTTTTTAAATTTTACATAAACGAATTTAGAACAGTAGTGGCCACGATTCTACTAAGTGATGACCAACGTTAATTGGCATTATTTTGTATTTATAAAGTTTATGCCATTTGAGTTGAAGAAAAATAGAATTTTGTACCACAAAATACTCGTTTGTGAGTTACAATACTAGGCCAGAATACGTATTTATGTATCAATTTTAAGAATAATCATCAATTAATCTTTGAAAAAAATTAGGAATGCAGTTGGCTTTTTCACCGAAGATTAACAATAAAAATCTAGTAAAATAGCAATTTTTAGGAATATTTTTATTGAATAATTAAGAAGCAAAAAATAATTTCGAAATTATGGAATTACGGTCTGCATACACTAGGACTAGGTACTGCAGTACTACTACTGTTTCGATAAAATGTTGCTTGATACAGTATTTATTATTTACCGCCACCGTCGAAGTACTATTGTGTATTTGTATTGTATTTGTATGCCGCGGAGGCATGTAGAATATGGGAATTCATTACAATGGTCGCTAACTCACTATAACGGCCTAGGGCCTAGATCCTTTTTTTTCAAAAAAAATCCCGGGGGCGTCCTTGAATATCAACTACTGTCGTCTGTCGTCAATATAATAATTTAATAAACTAAATTATACGTCTACCTATTAACCATAATATTCATAGTTTGGATTTCTTTTGCTATAATAATGATAATAACTACAATAAAATTATCATGTAAAATATGTTTGAAAAAGTTGAAATATCAATTATATATAGGGACCTTCATAATAGTTACACACCTACAACTATGTATATATATTCAATTAGTATTAATACAACATAGTAAATACTGATTAAAATTTAAAAAATTTAAATCTATTTTTTTTTACTAAAAACTAAATATATAGTAATTAATAACAATTTTAATGAAAATTATTATTATAAATTATTTTTATATTAAAGAGTAAAGAATATTATTGTTCTAATTAAATAATAAAACTAATAATTAAATTTAAATAATAATGATATGAATGTAATAATTTTAATTAAATAGTCTTGAAAATATGTTATATATCTGGTTGACATTGAAAATAAATATTAATTTCATTCATAATATTATATTAATTTACGATTATCGAATTTTAATACACAATCGAGTGTTTCGTAATCCTGTATTTTTTGATTTAAAATGGGTATAGTAATTAATAATTTTCAACTATAGTATTTAAGTCAGGTGTGGATCCAAAATATATTTACGGGGGGGAGAGGCACGATGCTTTGCTCTTGCCCCCTCCTTTGGATTCGTGCCTGATTTAAGTGACTTTGAAGTCATCGATAAATTTTAAACAGTGGTACAATTATTGGCGTAAAAGCCAGATGATTATTTAAATTGAAATTTCATTCTACAGTAGAACCTCTATTATCCGAACCTTCGTTACACGAACATTCTATTATCCGAACTGCAATTAGCGTATTCAAACCTTCTGTTATCCGAATGTTAAAACTCGTATTCGCGGCCAGTTTATCGAATTTATCATCTCTCGCTTTTGGTTTATTATTAGTTCATATACAAATATATGAATGTACGTGCGTGGATTTTTTTAAATAAATATAATAAACATTATATCTTCCTATGTATGTAATGTATTTCTAATAATGTAATGTATGTAATTCTAATAAAACATTCATAATATTAATAATAAATATGTATGTATCATAATAAAAAATATTTAACTGTTTTAAAAAAAAATTTGTTTTTTAAATTTCCAGTATCCGAATTAGGTGCGGTTCCAATTAGTTCGTATAATCGAGGTTCTACTGTACATAAAAAATAATAAGTAGTAGGACAAGTATTATAAAAATAATTATGCGAAAATTATGTCACATTACTATTACAGTAATTTACGAAAATAACTTAAGTCTTTATTATATTATTATTTACTCAATATTTAATTTTTCTTATATAAGTATAATAAAGTGGAGGTTGAATAATAGTAAATGGTTAACATAAGATTAAAAATACCTCTAATTGAAAATCACAATGTATTAATTTATACCTGTACTTAAACTAAATGACAGCAATGTATTGGGTACAACTAACATTTTTTTTCTTTCGTTGACTACCTAATACATACGTTTATTCTCATAATCGATGTGGATAAATTATTACCTGTATAAATATAATATAAGCGATAAACTTTCATTTAATAAAATGTTCTGTTTAACTTAATCTTTGAAAACCGTAATCAAACTAGAATTAAATTTATATAATTCTTATTAATGAATTTTTCTATAATAATATTTTTTTATTGTCGTTGAGCAAGCTCTGATTCAGCGGAATTAAGGGGGGCACGATCTCGGGACCCATTGATTTTGAGAGCTCATCTTTATCTCCAATATATATTTTTTTTAATGCATTTAAAATAATTTTAAAAAAGTGAGTATAGTAATTAATAATTATAAAATAAAAATTGTTCTTAATTTTACATCACGAAAAATTAATTAATGATAATAAATATTAAATTGATATTCTAATAGTTGATAGCGTAGATAAAAAAATATATATACATAGTAGAACCTCGATTATCCGTCCTTCGATTAACCGTCTTTTTCGGTTAACAGTCAGGCCCACACTTTCACGGACTACAAAAATTAACCGATTTTTATAATATTAATTGTTAAATAATAAAACTTTTTAATAAATTAAAAAAAAATAATAATAATGTACCAATAAGTAATAGTATCTAATTATATCAATATGTATGTCATAATTACTAAAAAATAATAATAAATAATATGTATGTATGTATGTTTAAAAAAAATGTTGTTGCTCGCTTAAACATCTTTTTGATTATGAAGTTCTACTGTATATAGCGTTTATTGTTATTACGTAGTAATAATTGATATTAGGTATTCTTGATCTATTCGTATGAGGTACCTATATATAATAATAAAATCATTTTACAAAAAATCATTGTATGAAGTATTTCCAAATATTTTAATTGCTCTTAACTATCACAGTGTCCAATTGTTCGGCCGAAAAAGTATTTTTCAAGGTAACAAGAATTAAAAATAAATATAGAACAAGCCAGACTCAAGTAAATTTAACATCATTAATGATATTGCATTTCGAAAATGATATTTTGCAATTGATTTATTTCAATGAAACTTTACAACAATTCGCAAAAGAAAAAGCAAGGAATAAAGTTATAATTTTTTAGTAACAAATACAGTGTTTTTATATATACTTTTTATGTGTAACTATAATAATTTAATACATCATATTATTAATTTATAAAGCCTTATATATATTCATTTTATTGTACAAAATTATACAATAATATACAAACTTTAAAAATGTAGTGAAATCATTTTTTTTTAAGTTAAAGTTTTAAGGGGACCTAAGATTATGGTGTCGTGGGGCTCAATCGATCCTTAATTTGTGCTTGCCGTTGAGACTACATAATAGTTTTGTATTATTCATAGTAAGTATATTGATGGCAAAAAAATATCATAAAAAAAACGTTTTTGCAATTTTTGAATTGTTAAAAAAAATTTTTTCGAAAATAGCATTTATTTTTATTTATTTTTTAACTAGAATTTTCTTACTAATTACTGTAAAAAAAAAACAATTAAAACATATTGTTTTTCCTCGGAGATATTGAGTATCATATCTTTATATACTTAATCAATTATCGTCTTATAGTTGAATTAATTGCAGCTTGTTTAACATGATGTGTAACTTTTTGGGACGTATCCGTGTTATAATAGACGGTATCAAAACGAGGTATCTGGGTTCATAGTTCATATTATTTGATTTTACCGTGGACAAAATGTTTTTAATAGCATTGTTGCGGACGTAAAAGTATATCATGATTCATAATATTAAATTATAACGGCCATGTGACAATATATTATATTATATTATAATATAATTAAGACAATTAGTGCCAATATAACATGATAATAATACATTTTAATAGTCGATATCGATTATAAGATTTAAACTCGTCCCAAATATTAATATTGTGTTAAATAGTCAGATAACAGAAAGTCTAGACGGTTTCTATACACTCAAAGTTTTATAGGATGATTCATTATTTGATAAAGACATATTATAACAATGTCTTTATCATCAATGAAGATTCGTAATTTGACATTAACATTGTTCATTTTTTAAATTAAAATAAAGATAAACGTTGTTTTGCTTAAAGTAGATAATGTATACACTTTATTTGCTTTAATATTTTTATTTTATACTAGCTGACCCGATAGACGATAGACGATATCCTATCTTAACTTAGAATATTAAATTTAAATTGGTATAATTAAAACAAAAATTATTATTATTGTAATGCTTTATGATACATTTTTAGTTTTATTTTGTGGAGCGTATATTATGAATAGTTTTGTTGGTATTCCGGCATTAGGACAGACGAGGTGTCATAGTCCTGTCCATTTGATGCCACAAACACTTAGCGACTGCCTGCCCTTGCAATTTATTTATTAACATTGCAAATGCTAAGCGCACTGAAAATTGTAACCGTTTTAAATCGAATGGCATGTCGTTTGCATTAATTTTTATATAGTATGTAGAATATAGATGGATTGTCGAATTTTACTTCTCAGAACAATTCATATCTACATGCTGATCAAAAATATAATTTGACAGATAAAAGGTCAGGGTACAGGTAGCTAGAAACCCGCAGGCCTCCGTGCCGTACGATATGAATATTTATAGGTATACAATATACAATGTACACGTTTATTTTAATTAATAACTAATTTTCTGCGCAACTTTCTTAATTTTTTCTTCCATAAATACCTTCTTCAGATAATAATCATTAAATCAAAAAAAAAAATTAGTGAAATAGGTCCAGCCGTTCACGCGTGGCCAAGGGAAATAGGGATTCATTTTTATATAGATAGATAATTTTGTGTTACTAGTTTTTTATATAAACATTGAAATAATATAGGTATACCATTCTTATAATATATAAATAATAAAATAAATACAATTTAATTCTACCTTCCCGGTTTAAAGTCAATTATCAAACTTTTATGATTCGACAGATTGCTAACACGCTATTTTACTTTTTAGTTACATTCTGTTATATCTTAAATTATTATTTCAATTTAAAAATGTCTAAAATTCAAATAAATAAATATATACGTTTTTCATGTGGTCAGATCAATAAATTGCAGTAAATTGTAATATCATATAAATCATTTTATATTTTGCTAAAAATTAATAATTTGTTACATTTCTATGAAATAAGATAATGATAAAATAATTCAAATGATACCATTCTAATGAATATTTTATTTAAATTGTTATGTCGATATTTTTTTTCAAAATATATTATAGAAACATCAAATTTTTCCAACGACACAATGCCAATATTTAAAATAATATCGAATATTTAAACCACAAACACTATATA
The DNA here is from genome assembly GCA_036289425.1 of Rhopalosiphum nymphaeae. Classification (NCBI taxonomy): domain Eukaryota; kingdom Metazoa; phylum Arthropoda; class Insecta; order Hemiptera; family Aphididae; genus Rhopalosiphum; species Rhopalosiphum nymphaeae. The sequence goes on from JAZAQC010000017.1 coordinate 5,290,944, forward strand.
TAATAATATACGAGTAGCGTATAATGTGATTATTCAGTTATTGTACGAAGTACGTGTATGTGTGTGTATTTGTATATATGTGCGTATGTTTGACTGTGTACAGTGTACACGTATAAATGTGTGCAAGTGTAAATAATTGTTGTGTTGGGTTAGGGCGGGAATGTATGTGTGTTTGTGTTTATGGAATCGCGGACGAAAGGTCCAGGGCAAAAAGTCCGTGTATAAAAAAAGTTGGAAAAAAATTCCAGATTCAGTTTTTATAGCCGGAAAAAAAGTTCGAGCACATTTTTAGCGCTGAACAAAAAGTCCGAAAATATAAAATATTTTGTATAATTAATATTTATTTAAAAAAATTAAATATATTTCAAGTGTGGGTTTAATGTGTTGAATACTGTATTATTTTTGGTAAAATATGTATAAACAATAAACAATAAAACTTGATAGTTAAAATTAAAATAATATTATAAATTAGGTTATAAAAAAATTTTAATATCGTTCTTTAAAGTTAAAATATCTTGTGATTGTATGTTAATATTTTTAATACGTACTTATATTAATATTAATAATAAAGTATATAATTATAGATGAAAATAAGAAAATATAAAAAATATAAAAAATATATAATAATATAATATGTGTATAATGTGTATAATTATTATATTATCATATAATGTTTACAAATAATTATTATTATTAATTTTTTTAAATAAATATTAATTATATGGAATATTTTGTATTTTCGGCCTTTTTGTCCGACTATAAAAACTGAATCCGGATTTTTGGTCCAACTTATTTTAAAACGGACTTTTTGACCGATTATTGTGTGTGTGTGTAACCTAATGTTTGGCTAGTGGTATAGTGGACACTGGACAGCGTATGTCAATTAAATCATAAAAATTATATTATACTAATTAATATTCGAGACCAAAAAAGATAGGTGAAGTATATATATATTAGAATATATCATTTAAAATCATATCAAATGTATAACAATTTATTATTGTTGTTCTAAAAATAAATAAATCAAGATTATTACTTTAAACAATTTTACATAAGATTTTCAAAAATTTGAACAAAATTTAAAATATTTTTGCCATTAAAAAAACTCAAATTTTAAGGCATATAAAATTGTGATTAATAAAATACTAAAAAAATATATATATTTATACAATTATACTGAAATGCACACCGTGACTTTGGTTGTAGCCCATATGTGCAAAATATGACCCAAACAGAACCCAAATGCAAAAATAAATTTTACAAAAATAAAATGTATTTTATCAAAATCGTATAGTTATTTACCCTGAAAGAAATAAGCTTAATTTATATTAAATCTCAAAAGGATGTCAGTGCAATATTTTTCTCTTTCGAATTCACGCACAAAATGTATAAAACTTTACCACATAAAATAGTTATTAATGATTTTTAAATATTATAGAATAAAATCACAATAATCATAATATATTTCAAAAAAATATAAATATAAATATGTATTTATAATGGTTTGATATATCGCTTATAAATTTTACTATTATTTAACTTAATATTTTACGTTAAAATAAACAGAAATTATTTTTGTAAATTTAAGTCGATGTTAAATTATTTTGATTATAATATTTAGATAAATTGATATTTCAACATTCAACGATAATTTTTTTTTTTAATAAGTAATGTTACTCTATGATAACTCAATAATGTCATTGAGTTAAGATGATATTTGAATAAAAATTGTTTTTTTAATTTTAATATAGATTTTATATAGATATTAAATTGCTTTTAGATAATTTTTGAACAAATTGTAATGCCAAACCCTAAAAAACATTATTCTCAATATTTTTTGTTTATGATGATTTTAATTTAATTTAAAACATTGAGTCAGTGAATTAAATCAAATAATGCATTGACTTTACTTTTTATAAGTAGTAAACATTGTACAGTAATATACTATAGGTAAAAATTAGAATCTATAGGTAGCGGGTATTAGATACAAACGAATGTCGATAATACGGAGTTAGACGTTTGAGCTAGCGTGTTTAGATAAAATTGTAAGTCATACACGTCAGTGCGATTTCATTATTATCCAATTTAAACGTGGTATTTCCGGTATAGTGTTGTTTTCGGTACGTAGATAATTGTATACCTCAAATGAGTTCAATTTTAAAATGTTTGAATAATTTTATATTTATATCCTTTTTCTTTAATTTAACGTATTAATATACAGGTTTAAATCGTTTACATATTTTTTTTTTTTTACTATGAACATATACGAGCTAAGCATTTTTGTACAAGTTACTGATAAAAATGGGTTAACATAAAGATATAAATTACAAAAATTTATCAGAAATAAAGATATAAAAAGATGTATAGAAAAAGAAAAACGACAGTATATTAAATAACAACAAAAGAAATGAAATACAAATTAAAAAGGAAAACAAAGATGTGACTTCTGAACAATGAAAATGAAGTGGTTTAAAGAGAAAAGCAGGTTCGTATTAACATTAGACTTCATACGTCTCAAATACTTATTTGTAAAGTAATTGATGTTATACAATGGGACATGAAAAGCGGTTATGGAACTCTAAAGTCTAAAGTTTATAAAGGAGAGTATCGTATATTTATCTTGATAGTTAATGCGTAATTAGTTAATCATAGTCATGCGTATTAGGTATAAAATTTAGTACCTTAGTAAATTAAAATACAATTCAGTAATGGCCTTTAGATGTTAAACAATAATTATTTTAGTCGCGTAACGTTAGTTATATTCAGTGTTGTAGGTACCTAATTTTTCCTATATTTTTTTTTTTAATTTTCATAATAATTGGAACACTTTATTACAATATGTTTAGAATTCATTTATTGCGATTTGCCAAAAGTACATACAACAAAATTACCCATTTCTGAAACGAATTAAAAAAAATATATAGGTTTGTTAGAAAAATGTAATATACCGATACCTATATTTATTTTCCAAATGAAATTTAACATTTCTTCATAATTTGTTAAGCATTTATCTATAATATACAAATTAACTAATAATATATTTTATAATATCTTTATATCACTTTTGATTTTTGCTATTTTGGTCTAACAAAGATAAAAATCTAATTAGTTTTGTTCAAAAATTTGTAAGATTCCTCATTATATTCTTAACACATCATAAACAATGTTTAAAATACTGATTTATTAAAAATAAAAATAAGTATGTAGGTACAATAAAATAGATAATTCAACGTTTCAACTGATATGAACGTTTTTGTCTTTAAACCGAATACAAATCTAGAGTAAATATATTTTAACGAGTATGAATAATGACTCATTTTTTGGTCCAACGAATAGGATATGGAGTATAAAAGGAATATTATGTGCGTATATATCAAACAGAGATAACTAATCAATTAGTTTGAATTCGATTAGTTCTTATTAGAAGTTCAATGTGCGCATTAACATCATATTTTTAATAATCAAAAATATTTGAATATTTTATTTTTTTCATTAAAAATTACAGTAATAAATTAAAATCGATTACAACATCTGTATTTAAAATATTATTAGTTTATAAATTATAAACAAATCTATGAAATGAATATAAGAAAAGTATAACTATTAGAATAATAATAAAAAAAAATTGTATAAAGAGAAAGAATAATAATATAAATCAAACATTATCTATAAATATTTGTTTTTTCAGTAAAGATTACTTTTTATTATCAAATCTCTTATAAGTTTTACTAATTTTAAGACAAATTTTTTTAGCATGATTTGGTTCATTGTTTTTAATTATAATTTTTACTATAGGTATATTTTTAAAATGTTATAATATTCATGTACCTACCTAAGAATTAAAAATAAAAATAAATTTTAATACTTAAAACTATAGTTATAATATAATAGTATATAATATATTTTTTTTCTCAACTGTATATATAGTAATTTTGTCAATGTTTCAAACGATTATTGATCAAAAATGAGATAACTATGCACAATTTCTATATTGACTATAATTGTATACATACCTATTGTATACATTTATTACGCCTTAGGCACGTGTACAGGAAAACATTTCCGGGGAAGGAGTTTTAAGTAGTCCTATATTTTCTCTCTGTGTATATACCTGTTAGTAGCTGAACAAATACAAAATGATTTACTTGCTGCATTTATTAATAGTAACGAGCACTATATAATGATGGTTAAACAATAATATTGAAACACGCAGTTTTATATTATATTATTATTCCGGACTTGTCGGAAAAAAAAAATACAAACAAATAATGTCAACTCTGAGCAGTTACCTACATTATTATTTCGGTTTCCATTATCTCAATGCTTTATGGTTATACGATGAGTACAATATATTCAAAGTATAAGAATAAAACATTTTGTTTACAGTTAGCTGTAAGGTAACGCCATATTTTGTAGATTAAATATTTACTAACTATTAGTTGTAATAAAAAGAAATAAAAAACATAAGTTATCTACATTCTGTATATACTATATCTTACTATATCTATATATATATAGTAATTATATAGCTATAAAAGAGTAGGTTCAAAAGGGTGTATATGATAACTATATGGGGTAACCTATTAGGACAACCATAAATACGGGCTTAATAATATATCTGCTGGATTTACATAAATGTATACTAGGTTTATTCAAGTTTCGAATGGTTATTTTTTTAACACATTTTTTGAACTGTTTAAAAAATCAACAACCTATAGTTAAGATAAATATATTTCGATACTAATGTAAGTAATACTCTCATGATTTCCACCTCAGTTGTGTTACAACATGTAAAAATTACTGGTTTGCCTAAAATATTATTTATTACGTTCAAGAAATTATTTTAAAAGTAGAACTAAAATAATATTTCGGTCTATATACAAATAAAAAAATTTATTATTTATAACGTTTTGATAATCAATGAAAATAATAATATTTAAAGTACCAATACAACATTTATTATTATAAAAAAGCAAGTGTTTAAAAAAAAAAAAGTAAATGTGTTTAAAAACTGCCGATCGCGTCATATATATACATACTAGTGACGTCACTTAATATTTTGAGATCGATATTGAAACATTTAGTGCACTCCCTTCACCGCGGTCCTACTTATCATGGATCTGTATCTGGATATATAATCATATATTGATTGACCACAGATTTATGCGTATCTGTATTATACTACTACAGTTATGAAATATTTTGTAAACTGAATTATGATCATTGCTACCGATTACGATCACAGTAGGGTTGGGATTAAAATGCCTTAAGAAATACCCCAAAAAAATATAAAAAATGTCTTATAAATCTTAAAATATACATTATAAAAATGTGTTTAAAATGTATTTCTTAGAGCTGATACAATGATATAATTGGAACGTGTTGTATACAATAATTGATATAATATAACAGTAACCTTTTTGGGTCCACGGTTCCTTTTGATTTTGAAGTCAATTTATACGGCTTCCATAATAATGATAAAAATAAAAAAACAATAGTAATAGGAAATATTTTTTGATACCATTGCGTACCCTACTCTATTGATAATAACTGACGACGCCCTTACGTGCCCCGACGCACAGGTTGAAAACCACTGTAATATAATATTAAAAGAAGTATTGTTATCGCCTCTTCTTAATTATTTATAGATATGAAAAAGGTGACCGACAAGAATTGCATATCTATTATATTATATATATATTATATGTTCGACACAATCTGACTACTATATTTTAACTATACTAATATGGTAGTTTTTATTAGAACAAATAATAAATTTGTGTTACAAATTTCCTTCACTACAAAATAAATCGTAAAGTGCTCTAAAACATTAAATTTCTTAAAAAACAAACTTATATATGCAAAAATATCATTAAAAAGACCAGGATCGTCGAACACATATTTAACTCTCATACGAATCACCATTTGAGATGAATTTTAAAGCATTAGAAAAAAAAAATTCCAGTCCAGATCATTAATATTGACGTACGAAATAAAAACTTTTAAATGGCGTGTTTATAATATTGAAATCAAAAATATAAAATATTTACAAAATTTAAGTATAAATTTATAAAAAAACAATATATTCTTGTTTCTGTAGTCTTTTTAATCTTTAGCATGTTATTTAGACCCAAGTCGAACCACTAAATTACTTTTGTAACCACTGTTGATCCTCTATATAACATGCATATATTATATGGATACATTAAATCAATAAGTTATAATATTAATAGCTAATATTGATATAATTATTTTTTCTGATTCTGTTTTGAAAATGTATTCCTAGTCGAAAGATACGATCGGAACGTTATTATTATACCGTAAACAGCGGTCTGCGAAGTAGTGCGTAAACAGAGTCATGTCGAAAACCAAAACGACGTGTGACGAAAACCGGCCGACCGCCGAGTTTGACCGGTTTGAATTCCGGAGTAGCCGGCTGATCGTCGGCTGCAAGTGTACCAGGAACGACGGGATGCAGCACGAGTGCGAACGCCTGAAGTGCGTGGCCGCGCGGCCGCTGTGTTTAACGTACCCGGCGGCCACTTGCCATCCCAGTCGACCGTGCCCACCGCGGCCACCCGTGATTCCCCAGGACAACGGCCACCGCGACAGAAGCCGTACCGAGTCGCGTTCGTCGCACCAGGCAGTGGACGCCAGCACCAACGGTGTTATTGATGGCGTGGCCGGTGGTGGTGGCGGCGGCGGTACCGTTGGCGGCGGCGGTACTGATGGCGGGCGCTCAGCCGTACGAAACGCACGTTACCGACCCTTTAACGCCCGTCGAATGCGAAAGTGGGCCGTAGATCAATACGATGATTGTCCCGCACTCATAAAATTGTTCCGACCGTGCCGCGTCCACTGTGTGAAAAAGCGAACGACCGCAGACATCTGTGTAAAGACGTCGAAGTGAATTAACAAAGTATTAATTCCGTACGGTATACCGCAGCCCACAATATTGTTTTTATAATTATAAAACGTACCATTGTGTCCGTTGCACCGAATCGACCGTTTTTTACTTCATTAAAATTTAATTATTATAATCGCGTTTGTTTATCGAGTATATGTAGTATAGGTCCCTTCGACAATGTTTTATGGATTTTATAATGATATATAGAAAACAGATTATAGCTGTAAAGTCAATACAAATAATTGTAATAATATAAACTTATACACAAAATGAAAATGTCTTTAAATTAAGTATTTTTATTCATAGGAATTAATATTATACACGACAACCGGCTCAAAAACGGGCTGCAATCTACCGATATGTTATAGCCTATAGTTTATAAACTCTATATGTGTTATTATTTGACGTTGTCAATCAAATAAAAAAAAAGTGTAACCTATGGTCGATCGGGATAAATTTTAGGTAATGAATTAAAAAAACTCTGTAATCTGAGATTAAAATAAAAATTCCTCCAATTACAATCTACATATTATGATGAGGGATTTGTAAAAGAATCTCATATTATGGGTTATTAGGCCTTGGAGTGGAAATTATAACCCCTAAAATCCCAATCCCATTTCCCTTTTTGTGTCACCAAGTGACATTATACGTTTACAACCGATAATTCAATTTCTAGATTGACAGTTATTTATCTTTGTATAAACTCTAACACAAGTGAAGAGTGGAGCACTGCGTATACGAGTTGTAATATAAGTATACATAAAGATTAGTAGAATTCTTATTACACTGACCTTTGACTGTACGATGAATAACGAAACCATATTTACGTCTGAAAATAATAATATACAACACATTAGTATGATGAATAAAATAGACACATAAAAATTCTTAATTTTACTAGTTTATATTATATTGTAAAAAATAAAAACAGCTGATTCATATATTATATAGAATATTTCTGCTTAGTCTTGTAGCAACAACAAAAACAAAAAAAGGTAATGATATGTGTAAGTTTTAACAATCCACGCCATACTACCAAGTTAAATGAGATTCGAAAAACAGGTAGCTTATATATTATGTAAATTCTACTGACTACAATGAAACAACCATAAAGATAATGTGGAGAACAGTCTTGTGCGTGTGTACTGTATACCGACAATCAATTTGGTGACAAGTAGGTAAAAGTACATACATTTTGTACCCAAATAACAAAATATTTAATAATATAATTTTAATAAAAATAAAATTTACCTGCATTAATAATTTAATATAGGATTCATCACGAATAAAAAATAGTTTATAAGAAAATAAATTAATATTTGATTTAAAAATAGAACGTTGTAAATTAATAATACCCTTCCTTACGTAAGAATAAGAATATCGAAAATACATGAGTACATTTTAATATACAGCGTTTTAAGTTAAAATTCATTAAAAACGCGTAAAAATAAAAATTGATAGGTGATTGAAAATGGATTAAATTATTATATATTAATGTTAATAAAATATTATATTTTAAACTGAATGCTAAATAAAAATATTTATTGTAAATTTCGGATTAAAGTAATAACATTTAGGTACTTTCAACTTTGATCTAATTCCGAAAACAACGTTCAGCTAATTCAATACCGCGTGTTAATCGTTTCATGTTTATGATATTTTGATTACGTAATTAATTATATAACTTTTTAAAATTTTATAACTATAAGTAATCTAAATAAATATACGTACTGTTCATCATCTAATATATTTTAATATATACTATCCATTCCATATACATCATTCATAAATTGTTATCGGCAAATTGATAATTTTTTTTTATTTGTTTTGTTACTCATTTTATATTTGGCAATACTATTTTTTCAGTTTTATTGTACAATTACATATTTATCATAACCATATTTATTTCAAAGCTTGATCATAGACAACATTGTTTAATGTTCACAAAAAAATTAAAAATCGAAAAACCATAATGTTTTTGAAATATTATCATTAATTTTTTTTTTTAATTTTATACTTATTTATTTAAAATATAATATGTACATATTCTTTAAGCCAAAATTTATAATATAAACTAATAAAAATTATAAAAATTTTTATGGCAATACAATTTATTTCACCTTTTTTTCTCCTTTTTAACTTTAATGATTGGAGTATTTTTTTAACAGTGTTACCTGTTTTTTGATTCTTATAAAACAATGGATCGTGGAGCTAACTAATGTTTTAAGTAGTACCTACTAGATTTTATTTTTTGTTATCAATTTACATGTTGCAGTGACTTATAATTTATATATGCAGGAAGTACCGTAAAGTTTTAGCTACTCACAACCAATGAATCTTGTCGTTTTATTAATTACATAACTAGTTATAGTCTTTATATAACAGTATAACTATATAAGTAATTATACTTTAAATACTATGGAGGAGGGGGTGAATTTGTCTTTTAACTCGCTGAATTTACATCCTTCTCTATATTACAATTTCTATTCTGTATGGTGATTTAAATGCATGGAAGTATTAAAAACATTATACTAGTAAAAAAATCAAAATGTATATTTTAATGAGAAACAAGAAACTATAATATTACTATTATTATTAATCTTATTATAAATGTTACAAATAATAAGACCTTTAAAACGTTAAAAAACTTTAAATAGATAATATAATAAATACTATATAACTTAATGTTATTATATTATTATACCTATATAATAACTGCGTGAATATCCTTTAACAAACTATTAAATATTTATTACTTTTTATTTTTAACTTTGTTAGCTTGAAATAATTTCATTATTTTAAAACAGACTATTTAAAATTTGATTAGTTAAGGATATTTAATAAAAACATGAACAATAAATGGATTTTATATAACGATATATATGAACAGGTAGTTAGAATAAGCCTTGATTCGGATTGTATGGTTTTCTGTTAGGACACCAAAACCCATTACATACTGGTCGTGTATGCGATTATGTACCAGATACATATTATATTATTCTACTTAGACTATGGATTTGATACCTAAACAATTTGTTTATCTGCACTTTTTTTTTACTTTGGTGTCATCGGTCATTAGCGTTCTTATTAATATTTTTAGACAATTGATATAGTGATATTTATTATAAAATGGTCCAATTTTAAGTTTTACACAACTTATATTGTATATATAGGTGAATGCTGATATAGTTCAGTGAATTTTAATCTTATCTTTCTCCTACCTATCATCAATTGTAGACACGTATACACCGATTGTGCCTTTATATCTATTATTTTGACCTGTTGTGCTATCAATATAAAAAACAATAAATATCCAAATATACATCGTATTGTACATTCATTGATCTACCTATATAAAATTACATTTCAAAACATATAATAAACATAATCGTACACCTAAAATCTTATATATCAGCCATTAATATCGTTTAATAAATGAATTTATATTTTACCAAATCTATAAGTTACGTACCTATATAAATATTACCATAATTTGTTACTGCACGTGCCAACATTTAATTTATTTTATAAGCTCTCAAAGTCTCAGCTATTATTATATTTATTCGTATTGTTATAAATAATACTGTATGTATAGATAATACTTCGAAAATCTATTTTAAGGAATATAAGAGAGAAACATTTTTTTTACTTAATTTAATTCATATTTTAAATGAACAATATGTAAAAGAAGATTTAACAATACATATAGGTACATAATACACGGAGTTGGTACTTACGCATTATGTATCACTAATACTGTTATATTTGATCATAATGAATATATTTTAACAAAACTAAAAAGGTAGTCACTTGGCAGAAAACTATTATTATGAATAGGTTAACGTATGAAAAATGCATTTGTACGATTATTTGAAAATCACGAATCCTATTTATATTTTGGATTATTAATTGAAAAATATGTCTTTTAGACGTAATAAGTTGATACAAAAAAAAAAAATCAAACATATAAAATATTATCTTGAGTCGGGATGAGTGAAGAAAATAAATAAATATGAGATTGTAAACAAAAGGCAAATAAAATGAACACGACGTCATTTTCCGCTTACAAAAATTAAAATATCCTCGAAAAACTCATATAATAATGAACGATTCATTATTAATTTTTTATTTAGAATTATTAAAATTTATTATTACAATAAGGTTAGTTAAATAACTTGTTAGCTCTCGATTATCCCTTACTCCTTAGCTTTGCTATTGCAAACTTTAAATAAACTTTAAATTCAGCGTTACGCGCATGTTAAACAAAACCACAAAAATCATCATTTAAAATTCCGTTAATAATGAAGTTTATATTTATTATTTGACAATAATTTTTATCCTATAAAAAAGTTAATATAATAAATAGTGAATACTGATATACTCATATACTCATGTCAAAGTAAATTCTAATAGCATTTTTTAATATTTTTACTTTAATCTTTATAATAGAAATTTCTAGTTCAAATTTGTTTTATACATTTTATCTGTGTTATTTGTAATTTTGCAACCAATAAATGAATTGTATTATTGAGTTTAATAACTCAAATGTTAAAATGTCGTAATAAAGTGTTGTGGCTTTTGATAGTATAATAGTTTGTCTATAAAACACGCCTATTATGAAATAATTTGTTTGTTTTAAGTATAATTATGTACCTAATACAGTGACTTGTGTATTTTTTATGGACGTTGATTTTACAATATATACATATTAATATATTATACCATTTATAAACAATAATCAACGATATGACTATATTAGTATAGTAAATATTTTATTTTAGTCTGCTAATTTATAAACTAAGCGATTAAAATAATAATCTAACTTTTTACAAAAACTCTCTTTTTTATTCTTGCGAAGTTTATATTTTATTATGTAGCAACCCTTATACTTGTTAACAAATTATAAGGTTAAACAAAATGCTTCTCAAATATGAATGTATATAATTAATGAATGTTAAACCAATAATTTGATTTTTATAAATTTTTTAAATTATGATAAAAGGACCCCAAATTTTCAAGGTAATAATATGCATAATAAATAGTATAAAAATATTCTGTTTTAATAAATAAAATCAAAATTATGGTATGTAAAACGTATGAAAAATATATTTATTTTTGACAATTTTTTTTATTACTCATATTTTTACCTATGTACGATGGGTAATGTTATTAATTGCCATTATTCTAAATAACTTCATAGGTGTATATGTATATATCACATACATACTATACCTATATTAATACGTATATTTCTAATATAATTTGAAAAAAAAAATTAATAACAATTATCAATAAAAATATAGAAATAAAATTACTATTATATTTAATATGCTTAAAAATAATATAGTAGCACGAATTATTTCAAATATGTGATCCTGAATTTCATTCGAGATACTTTTACTGTAGAAAAAACTTAACAGTATATTAATTTTGAGAATTTTAAATTTAAAACAATTTTCTGTGCACGTACAGCTATATAATTTTTTTTTTTTAATTTAACTTTCTTTTTTTAGTTTGTTTTTGAATTACTTTTAATTTTTTTTTAACCAAAATTGAACTATAACGTTCTTTTTTATCATAAAAATTGACTTATCAAGAGTGAATTTAAGTTTCGATTTATGCATATTATAATATATTATTAACGTATATTATTTAACAGTTTATCAACAATTTAAAAGTTTTGTTTTGCATCATTTTTTTGAAAACTCAAGTGATGTATCATAAGAACAAAATCACATAAAATAATGGAACTTAGTAAAATTGTAGTTAGACTGATAAAATATAAATTATAAATACAACATGCATAAATCACTTTCAATATGTCAATTTTTAAGATAGAAATAAACTTTATAGGTTAAAGTTTTCAAAAAAATTAATTTAATTAAAATTTGAACTCAAAAACTGGGGTGTAATTTAAAAAAAAGTTTGTTTTGCTATATCTGCGTGATAATGTTTTAAATAAATACCTATAATAATAAATCTTTTATATACATTAAAAAACCCCAAATTAAATTCAGGGTCAAACATTCGAAATATTTCGTGCTACCTTTAATGTCGAACTTAAAAATTAAGTAGATAATTAATAACATTCTTAGTTATTATATTTTATGACGTGGTATTATTTTCTTAAACTGCAGCGATGTTTAAAAATAATACAAAAGTGTACCATTGTTCATTTTTACGTCCTCCTGTTAATTTTTTCAAATTAATTATTTAGTACATAATATTCAACTAGATTATATATTTTGTCTTCAGACAAAATGAAAAACAATAACAATTTATCATTAGATTTATATTTTTTTAAACTAAAACTTCAATATTCAACTATAAATTATATTATATGATGTATATAATTTATGAGAATAAGAAATAACCAAAGTTTGTCAGATGTTATTTGTAAAATTTGTATGTTATACGTGTAAATTATATATAAGATTTAAACTCATAGCCTTATACTATATATCAAGGATCTCTAAACTAGGATAAGTTTTAACCAGCTCTCCAAAGGACGGTAAATAATCTAATGTGTGTAATATTGTAAGTTGTTATCGCGCACGCGTAACAATTATCATTTATATCGGAAAAAAACACAAATTTCATACTTTTCATTAATAAAAATGTTTTAATAAAATGAATACTAAGTATAATTAAGTATGTTATAAGAATTTAATATACTTAAATATTACTTTAATTTAATATTTATAATAAGTATATACATTATATTTCTATAAAATTAAAAATTATATATTTTCATACATTTTGGTCCATTAAGAACGTTTGATAATTTGTATGGGTCTTGAATGAATAATTTTGGAAACCCCTACTGTATGTTGTCGCATGATTAATCGTTAAGGTATAATTTTAGTATCTATACATTTCTACCCATTAATTGAATTATTGTTAGGTATTTTTTAAATTCCTAAAATTTCTCTTATTTCATATTATACTAATTTGTAACTTGAATAGAAATATTTTAGTATGTATCATAATTAAAAAATAATTACTGGCTCTTTAACTGTTGTCATTAAATTCTCTACTGTATCGTTTTATTTTTAAGAGTACTACAAACGATTTTAGATCATGCGTCACTCTTGAATTTTTGATAAGTTTTCTTCTAGTAATAATAATTATATCAAATATCATATTAAATAATTAGTAAAACGTTATCATAATGATTATTTTTTAAGTAAATATTCACTTTAACGAACGCCAATTAACAACTAACAATGTATAACAGTATAACTATAAAAATAATATCATAAAAAACTATATTGATTTCAAGAAATCTAAGATTAATTTTTTTTATTATTATTATTATAAAAGTATATTTCGCCTAATTATAATTTTATCAATAATAATTATCCTTCATTTTTGTAGAGAATTTCGATACAAATATATAAATTTTTGTGTCATTGCTCGTTATTATAATAAGAGATAAGTACAAATTATCAAACTAAATACTAATCGTTAGTATAGTCATTCAATTTTGATGTTAGATTTTTACGCACAATTACAAATTATACTATATTATTTTCTTCGTTATTATTAGTATAAAAATATAAAAATATTTTACATCTTTTACATTATCGGATTGTATTGACAAATAGAAAATTAAAATTATATAATTTTTATGGATAGACGCGTAGTTATTGACTACGTATTGAACAAAAAAAATACGTATGTTACTCGTAAAAAAATAAAATCTATAGTTTAACAAACGGTTATTCCTCAAAAAAGTTGATAATAAAATTGGTTCAAAATAATATTTGACGTACACAGTACACACATTATTATAATATTAGTCGCCTTAAAATTCTCTTTAGTACTTTGTGAGACATGATCGAATGCAACACAACATTATAGACAACGCATTGGACGGTGTGAGGTCGAAGTAGGTACTTGGACACTTGGTATACTACTTGGGTTCCAAATGATATTGTATAGGATTCAAATACTTTTATGGTCATCGAAGGATAGTCGGGTTTCCAATGAATTTTTTGATAAACGTGTGTGTTGATAATGAGTTCGACCGGACACCCGCTGGTAAGTGCAAAATGTATGTTATTTTTTGGTAGGTACCAGCGATCATTATTCATATATAAGTATGTATGGGCATAAATACACGAAATGACAAGATGATCAACAACAACAAAATTAATAGTTTTAGATAGGTACACAATACCGTCCTTGTCCTTTCAGAATTCGGATAGTATAGCTCATGACAAAAGGATATACCAGTTATATCTACCACCGCCAATTTATTATCGATTTAATACACCCGCCATTCAACCATCCCTTTACACATATATCTAAGTATATTGTCGTACAATGCACATTGTGTTTTAATATATTATTTGTATTGTGGGCACACAGCAACATACAGAAAAGACACGTTTTGGCAGTTCATTTTTCTACTGTATTAGTATGTTATTGGTATTATTTGATATTTCGTTATTATAATTGTACATACAATAGAACACAAACGTATTTTAAATTATCGCCCGTTTGTTCACGATTGAAATGATAAAACGAACTGTGAGGAGTGAGGACTGAAATGATAACCCCCGGTCCACCTTGCCTGAACTCTGACGTTAACTTCCAGTTTTCGCTTTACTCGGTATAATCAGCTGCTGCCTGCTGTAGTAGTGTAGTATTCACTATCGAGCGATTCGGCGCGCCGACTGGTACTACGGTGTGCGCCCACCACACCATTCCCATTTCCAATAACGTATAATTCATTTTTCAGTTACTGCTCGTCAGTTTTAAATTGTACGTCGATACTCGCACGACATATCGTAGACATACACTTACAATTTTGTTTCGGTGCTCGCCTACGTTGTATAAATTATATTATATTATAATATATTAATATATATACATAAAAATGGGCTGCGTATCCAGCAAGAGAAAAACTGGTTCCACTCCATCGAGTTCGATCATGTTCAAAGTGAGTACCGTTTATAATTTCTTATTATAATTTTTTTTTTTTTTTATATAACTTTTTTGCGTTAATATTTTTATGAAAACTAATGACTGTTTTACGAAAATGACTTGCAGGTTACAAACATAGATTACAGCGGTAATGAAATAAATCATGGTCAAATTGAAATCACTGACAGCGATTTGGTAATGCATTATGCAAATGAAAAATCAAACATTTCATGTCCACTGAGCACAATCCGACGCTATGGATATGAAGATTTTATGTTCTGCTTCGAAGCTGGCCGCTCATCTCCCTATGGTCAAGGAATATTTGCATTTAGAAGCAAAGATGCAGAAAATATTTTCAATTCTATCAAAGGAAAATTGCAGGTATCATTGATTAGTATTGGTATTTTTTAGTATAAAACAAATGTTTTTATTTTCTTAAATTTCAATATAGGTACCTAATATTCACATGTGACAATTTGAGACTATTTTGTACATTTAAAAATAGTCAAATGATTAAATAGATGTAAAACTTTAGATTTGAAATTATTTATTTTGAGAATTTTTGATTCAAGGCACCTGGAGCAAATATAATTTTGTCAATAATGATTCTGTCTTGTAGAAAAATTTGATTATTTTTTTTTTTATTAATAGACAAAAATATTCTATTGCCCATTTTTTAATAAATTAATCAAAAATCTTGTAATATGTCAGTACAAACCCGCTTAATAAGTATCGGTAGAAGATTAGTGAAAAAATATTAAAATTAAAGGGTGTCAACTATAAATTAAAATATAACTTTCAAATTTTGTGAAATTTGGATGTACTAAATCGGCATTGCACCATTAAATTACATATATTTGTCAATAAAATTTAAATTGTAATTTATACATATTATACAAATATAAAGTAAAATATTTTTGATTTAATGTAGGCCAGTTTATTATTTGTTTTACTAAATTTTGACTATTTTATATTATACTACTTTTATACTATGTGTCTATAAAAATTCAATAAAATTAGACTAATATTTAAATCGATAATTTGTACTTCCACAGTAGTTGGTACTATTTTAGGATAAAAAAATGAATATATTTTTTGATTTTAGTATTGTTATTAATATATTTAAGTTTAAATGTATCATAATAGCTTTTTAAATACTTGAGTTATATCTTTTGTGTATATTCTAATGATTTTATGTGCAAATTATTTGATTAACATTAAATGTAAATTATATAAATGATACATTTTAAGATGTATACTTAAGAGTCAAAAGCAATTTCATAAAGATGCAATCACTATATTACAAATAATTTATGTACCCATGACAAATTATAATTTACAATTATTAAAATTACTGTAACACCAATTATTAATTTTTTTTTCTTGTTAAAACGAATATTTAGATTAATAGCAAAAACTTATGATTAAAAAAATATTTTTATTTTAGATTTTAAATGATACGAATATGGCTAAAGATATGTCTTCTGAAGTGCATTTTTATTCTGGTCAACCACGCGCAAACAAAGATAAACTAGAAGAGGTTTATGATGAAGTCAGATTTAGTGGAATAAGAAGCCGCAAAGAATCAAACAAGAACGAAGAATCTCCATACCTCGAATTAAATCCTGGCAATCCACACTGTGCTACGTATGAAAATATGTTAAATGCTAATGAAAATAATGAGTTAGTATATAGTGGTAATCCTTATGTGACTCCTAAAGAAGAAGTTACTTATACTGAAGTTGAAATTGCTGTTTGTAAGACTAAAAATAAGAAGGAGTTGCCAGTTCCTCCTAAAAAAGAAACAACAGAATATACAGTTATTGATTTTGAACGTACAAGACACTTAAATAACAGAAGTTTGTTCAAATGTACTTATATTAAAGGAACAAAAAGAACTAGACATGATATTGGAGCAGTTACTCCTTAATATTATCAAAGACTATTACACTTATTTGCCTACATAATGTTTTTAATATTTTAATTGAACTATGAGATCTGCCTATTAAAGATCTTTAATAATTGATATTTTTTTTATTAATTAAATATTAGTTATTTAAATTAATTTTTATTCCATTAAGTTTTATATTTTTATTCAACAAATTTTTACAATGAAATTTTCAACATTATTTTTAGAAAAGATACTTTTAAATTTTTGACAACAAATAAATCCCTGTTATAAAAATCAAAAATTGCTATTTGTATAATACTTTTTAAAAGTGTACATTCAGTTTTTGGTGGGAATCTAAATGATCCCACTTGTACTTTGATGAATTTAAGTTGTGGGGTGAGAAGTGGAGTGCCCTCCTAAATTAATGTGAAAACAACTAGTAGTTGCTTCATTAACAAAGTAGTTCAGACTTTACTGACCACCACACACTCCAAATATTTGGTATGTTTTTTACATAATTATTTTAAAAACATAAAGTATAAATTATTTAATAATTTACTAAAAATGTACTGAATCACAAATTATTAAAATATGTTTGTGATAAATTATCTAAATAAGATTTAAGGTTCATTTTTACTATTTAAAATAGATATATTATTGCATTTAATTGGTTAATATTTGTTTATATTTTATAAAATAAGGTAATAATTACTTTTGATGTAAAATTCTACCAATGTACTATCAACACTCATTAGAAATAAATATGAACCTATTATATTAAGAAAAAATATAATGAATTACAAGTAATAATAAAATTTATTTTTTCAGTAAGTTTATACCTACTAATAAAAACTTCTCATATATATTTTTTTGTAATCACTCTTATTGTGTTTGACTGTAAGTTTGTACATAAAGTTAAGTACTTAAAAATAACTGATACATTTTGAATTATATACTTACTTTAAGTATGAAATTATTGTATATGAAAGTAAAATTATGTGCCAAAATTTATTGTTTAAGCAATAATATTACATATGATGTAATGAATGTATTCTTTATATCTAACTATAAGTAGTTGTTAATATTTATTAATAATTACTATTTGTTTATTAAGTGTTTAACTATAAAAAAAATCTTATTGAAAATCTATGTGTTAATTGATAATAGTAAGTAATAATTTGTCAAAAACTGATATTTAATATATATTTTGTAGATTTAAAGTACTTGATAGTTATTGTAGTATGATTTACTTTTTCTTCAATATTTAGTAATTAAGTAATAATTCATATTCATAAAATGTAACAAATATTTTTATTAAACAATATAATATTAATGTGTATTTACAGATATATAATGTTATTATTATTATTTATAGACAACATTCATAGGTATGTATATCTAAATAGTTTAATTATTGTTTAAAGAGCAAAAGGACTATAGTCTTATAAATTATTTGTGTTTGAGTTGGTATATCTAACTAATTATTACTATTCCGTTAGTAACCCACTACAATTGCATAGTTTAGAAAACAAGTTTTTAATATGTACTGTAGTTTTAATTTCTTTTTTGTCAACTTTAAAAAGTTATATGGACTTAGTTATCATGAACCGTAGTTATATTAGTGAAGGAGGGTTTAAAGGGTAATTATATTTATATTTTATAAGCAATAGATATTATTAATTTAATTTACCAATAAATAGATTTTCTATTGTAAACCCCATTAACTTCTACATTTTACAATGACAACAAAGTATTGTAAAATGACAATCGCTTTGAATTTTGTAAACTTAATACTATGTTTTTAAATTAAAAACTAAAAAATCACCTATTGCTAAAAATAGTACACAGAACTATAGAAAAAAACCACTTACTGACTTTCAACTAACAGGTATTTATTGATTTTATTTATACAAATTATTTTCACAATTTAAATAGATAATTAATTTGAGTATTACACCTTTTACATCTTTGGTATTATCCAATAAACTGTAAACGGAATATACGACATATAAATTATAATACAACTGTTTATATTAATTTGTAATAATTTGTTTTAAATTGTAGAATGTGAATGTAAGTAGTTATAAAAGTTAAAATTGTACATTTGTGTGTATATTGAGACTTTGAGAGAGTGTGTGAGATAGAATCAAACTTATAGCCTTATAGGCTCAAGCAGACAAACTTTACAAATTTAAAATTCAAAGACCCTATTTACGTCTATGATCGTTGTATATTTACAGTTAAGAAAACGTCACACTCGCATGTGTTGTCTCCGTCTTACAAGTACGTAACATGTTATACATAAATGTACGCTCAGCAGATCACGTTTAGCTTCATTAGCTTAAAAATTAGAGGAAATCGACCTAATATAAAACTTGATGGTAAGAACATTATCTGTGTTAATATGTTGGGTATTTACGATAGTTAAATTTTTTAGTAAGTTATACGTATTTAATGTATCGTAAATTAAGAATGCTACTAACTCACTTAAAAACTGAATAATTGTAAAAAACCAACATAAAAACATAGAAATATTAATGGCATATTCACTCTAATTTTTAAACTAACGGACCTAAACGTGATCTGCTGAGCGTAAATGTGCTATGTTACGCATTTGTAAGACGAAGACAACACATGCGGGTGTGTGCGATCGTATGTGTAATAGTCGTATTGTAGTATTGTACTATCGCGTATTTTATCTGATAGAAACAACCAATACAGTAAGGTTTGCAAAAATAACGATGGAAATAAAGTAGTAACACAAAATAAATTAAATTAATAAATTACATTAATTCTATAGTAGTATTAACATTGTTATTTCTAACAATTAAATTCTAACATAGTGAAGACAGTGACACAGTGCCGGTCTTGAGCAGGGGCCAGCGGGGCAAGCCCCGAGTCTTGCGTTAATTAAATTATACATTATTTTATATTATAATATATTTAAAAAAAAAATACTGAGTGGAGATGTTATAACATGGTGTGATACCTATCGATTGCTAATCGGATCCGCGATTATTACCCGTGTAACAGAAAATACCTACGACATTCATCAAGTGTATTGATTGAAAATAACAATATATAATTTATAATATTTATCCAGAATTTCGTTTTGCATATTTGATTTTTTGTCACAAGCATAGACTTATTAGTTAATATAATAATTATTAATTGTTAAATTGTACAGACACAACAAATTTACGTTTGGTAGAACTAATATTATAAAATATTTGGGGTACCTATATTATTAGTTAAAATATTAGAGCGAATTCTCCTACTCTTACTATGAAATTTAAGTTTAAAAACATTATCTATGTCTTTGTGTTACGATATATCAAGATCAACGTATATGAAACGTGTAAGACGCAAGTTATAATAATTTAAATATGATAATAATTAATAATATATCGCAGTCAAATCGAAATTTCGTAGAACCGACAACGTTGAACACATATAAACAGATGTTGTTCATAATTAGGGCCCGGATTTAAATGCACTTAAAAACATACAAATATGCTCTAAAAAATAGTCAAAAATGCCCTTAAAAATGCATGTTACCACAAAAATGAGCTTAAAATGCCGTATATTTTTTTTATTCAATTTCTAATTTATAAATAAGCTATAATTATTATTTATTATTTCAATAAGAAAAAAAAATTGAAAATTTGAAATGATGACTTAATGTTAACACGCATATGTTTTGGCCGCTTTGGAGAAATATTATTCATTTTAAACATACCAAAATATATATTAAAATTTATGTAAAATTAAAATTCTAAGTAAGCCTATTGTACTTACTAAATTTAATCTAACCTAAAGATTGAAAATGTGTATGCAAAAACCCGATAAACCTAGTACCTATTTAAATATCAATAAAATAATTTATTTTTAGATAATATTTTGAATAGGCTAAATGTTATCGAATATTGAACAAATATGCATTAAAAACCAATAAAATGACCCAATAATGCTAAAAATGCAAAATACAATTTGTAGCTTTGAAACTCTCGTTATATGAAATGAATTATGTACTTAGAAAGCATTGAGTAAGATCAACCAAAAGAATATGCAGTTTACATTGAAATCCGGGCAGTATTTATAATTT
This sequence comes from Rhopalosiphum nymphaeae, assembly GCA_036289425.1. NCBI lineage: Eukaryota > Metazoa > Arthropoda > Insecta > Hemiptera > Aphididae > Rhopalosiphum > Rhopalosiphum nymphaeae. The sequence continues at coordinate 5,312,778 of JAZAQC010000017.1, forward strand.
ATCTTCTCCCTTGGACTGAACACAAATTTACAAAGTGGCTTGTCGATCAGAAAAAATGGTAGGCTGAATGTTGATATATTCTTAAATTGTGAATACAAGTCGAGACGACTTAAATTAGGTATATTATATTATCATAGGAACACAAAGTAATATTATATAATATTTTGCGATTCTAATGACTCAATTATTAAACGCCATTGAGTGTAGAATTACAATTTAAATTACTTTATTTAGATTAAATCTATTTGTGCAGACTTCTACGTATATAGACATTGGTATTAAATTTGTTTGCGAAATTATGTATACAAATCATATAAACTTACACGATTCTGATAGAACCTACCTTTGTTAACCGGAAGTCCGTAACATCTCTTTTATCTTTTCTAAATTGTAAGTTTATTTATCGATCAGAAGCTTTTATGCAGGTGTAAGTGATCAAAAAGGCAAATGAGGGTCAACACTACCACATTAGAGATGAAATGCTTGAATGGTACCATCAAAATGAGCTACTTTGTATAATATTATGACCTACTCATAAAGTTAAAGCGGTCCATAATCGTGTTGATAACACGGTTTTTTATTATTAACAATTTATACATTGTTATTATTAAATAACGATAATCTCAAGTTTAGCTAATTTAATTGATAATAATATTACTTCGTACCTATTAAAATTTTTCAAAAAAGCAACTTACCAATATTGATCAAGCCATTGATGAATTTGACAATGTGAATAGTACATATTAAAAGTTTACTATTTGATACGATTGAGGAGGCGCAGACAATTAATTTGAATTTAAATTATTTGAAATAGGAATTTTACCAATTTTCGTTTGAGTTTATATTGGCAAAATAATATGACGATCAGATGAGACTAATGATGCACTTAATATATATATATATATATATATTATATTATTATTATATGATTTTCATCTTATTCTGCGAAAATTGGTTATTAGGTATAGGTATTGTTATTTGTAGGGATTTAAAAAAAAAGTAATGCACATATTTTTCCGCACTATCGCAAATTAAATGTACGGCATTGCGCCATAATAAACTTCAAAGTGTATGTTTATTGTTTAGTGAAGATAGGATTACCGTACCTATAATGTGATGTTTAATATTATATGAATATAGTGTACACACAGACGTGCGAAATATAAATCTGTTAATATTTGATTTTGATATTACACAATATTTAATATTTATCAGTTTATCACACATACGTAATAACTAATAAGATAAGGTACCTGAGTGGTAAAATGACTATCGTTTTCATTACAATCGAAACTCGACAAGCCTGCTGCAGCTATGTTGGCCAGCCAAGATAAAAATGCCCAGCACTAGTTTGTAGATAATAATATAATCTATATATTTTGGTACTATAGTACTATACATATATTTAAAGAAAATTATACTACAATATTATTATGATTACATTATTGGACATGGATTTCAATACTCGACTTTTTAGCCTTTTATACCTCATTGCCTTAATTCGTGGATCATAGTGCGACTCTCACGCAGTCACGCTCATATTATTGATCGTCTGGCGCGCCAAAATATTTTTATATTGTGATAACTACGACTGATAATCACGCGTAATGATGTGATAAAAATTAAAAAATGTAAAAAATAATGAAGTTAAATTTTAGTCATTTCACTATTTTACTACAATAATAAATTAATAAACTATTTATATTCATATTAAATCATATTTCTATTTAATGTTAATAATAAAATACATTTTATTTTAATAAAAAACTTGTAGATATCTGAAATTTTTTCAATTATTTATGTGGCAGTATAATCAAAGTAAATGTCATTACTTGGAGGTCTTGAGAGTATTATATCAGTATTAATTATTTAATTAAATTACTCCATTAATCCATTCCATTTACCTACTAATTGTTCAATATATTATAATTGATATTTGTGGCTTGATGTGATGCGCAACTGATATTATAAACGAACACTCAATGTTAAAGAATACCCGTGTTTCTTAATTGACAACATATTTTGATTTATAATCCAAATACTTAAAACTCAAGTATACCTAGATCACTGGGACACAAAGTTTGGCTCCCAATACTTCTAACTCTAAACCACATCCATTATACTCAAAACAAATTAAGTAGGTACAGATTGAAATTATCATTCACTTATACACATTTTTTGTCTTATATTTTCCATCTATATAATAGGTGTATGCAAAAAATTATTAATGTGTTTTTTAAAAAGTAACACTTCACAATGTATACATTATAAGAACTATAACTTAGATGATGCCATACCAGCTAGTTGTCTATATCTTAAAAAAACATACAACATAACAACATACAAAATTTGTGTTCAGCGGTTCTAATGTAGATCAAATTCTAATATTAGAGTGAATTAACTGTAATTATCAAACTTAATTACATATAAACTGTCTTTTCACTATACCTACTTTAATTTTTAATCTAGTTATGAAAATTTTTCAATTGTAATATTTCATGTCTCTTTAAAACTAGCTTAAAAATTAAAATAGGTATAGTGTAAAGACAGTTTTTGTGTAATTAAGTTTGATAATTTCGGTTAATTCACTCTAATATTAGAATTAGATGTACATTAGGACCGCTGAACACAAATTTTGTATGTTGTTATGTTGTATATTTTTTAAGATATAGACAACTAGCTGGTATGGCATCATCTAAGTTATAGTTCTTATAATGTATACATTGTCAAGTGCTACTTTTTAAAAAACACATTAATAATTTTCTGCATACACCTATTGCTTATACCTATAGCTGATTTGGCATCATCTCAGTTGTTCATAAGACATAATACATTCAAATTTTTTTTAACAACAAGATTATTTTAATAAGAAGAAAAATAGATTTCTAAACATTATTTTTTAAATTGAGATATTACGTATAATTTATTAAAATCTTTATAACCGAAATTTCATAGTATGTATAGTTTTGAATGTTAATAATTAATTTATTAAGTTGTGTATGTGTTAAATTCAATTTAAATTAAATACAACATTTATCTCTACTGTGGATTCAATAACAATGACATAACTTCAAAATTTAGGCTTGGAAGCAAATATTTTAAAGTCCTCTTTCTTATATACGGAAATATCCGAGAGATCTTAGTGGTTTTCATCCATTTTCTAAAATTATTTTATATTATACACTTTTTTAATATTATTATATGTTTCATTATATACCTACACCGTTTCATCAAAATTAACTAGTAGGCAGTATGAAATATAGTAGTTTGTACGTATAGTATTGTTTTGAGTAAAACTGTTATAGAATTCATAATTTAAAAATATATGTCTACCTTCGCTACTTGCAAAATATTGGGTAGGGTCGTTTTGTTCTGTAGTGTGTTTATAATTATAACTATTAAGGAAGATAAATTATTACATAGGACTTGGGTATAATAATAATATTCAATAAAGATAATTAATAACATTTTTATTTGTGATAAAAAAGAACCACAGTCAAATAAAAATTGGGCAAGCCTGGGCTTAGTCGGCTTATCCCGTAAACACGCTACTGTATAAACATAAACCTTAAGTAGATCACGAGACCAGTTCCTTTAGAGCTTTTTTGCCTTTTTGGGGGCACCGTTGGGTTACCCTACAAGTAAAATAATTAGGCGATTGGAATGGAAAATTTGCTGCATTTTAAAAATTAAATGTATTTATTACATTATATTTTAATTTAAAATGTCGGAAAATTTCCAGCTTGTAGGCGGCAAATTGCTTAATCTGTAATTGATTCCTAGAGATTGTGAAAATGACAGGATTCTGGAGTGGAATCTTTTATAAAAAGATACTGCTTCTTTATGGACGATTTTGATAATAAGTTCACATTGACTTAAATAGAGATTTATAAATTAAGATCTTAATTCTAACTCATAAAGTTAGTAAACTATAGTAAACTATAGTAATTTTTTTTTCTTTTTATTATTATTATTTATCTAATACTTTTAAAAACTAATAAGCAATATTTATAACTCATCAGGAAATTACTATTATCAAATTACCTATCCTTAATTATCAATATATTTTAAATAATATGCAGACACAATGAAATATCACACAATGTTCTAATCACAAAGGAAAAAACACACAATATAAAAATTTTTGTTTAAATTTAATGCGTATACAAATACATCTTATAAAAATATGTCATTTTCATTGACTGTTGGTAGAGCAAATAAAAAATTAGGAAACAATGTTGTTAAACATTTTTAATAGTAAAGCTAAGCAAATGTTCATTAAATTTATGCTACTTGTATGTAATTAATCAGCTACATAATAAAAAAAATGTAAATATTTTATTATAATACATTAAAATCCATAAAACACATCATTGAAGCTAGGTGCAGCATAAGTAAAATTATGTTCAATCAATTTATCATAAATCAGTCTTATTTGTACTCATAACACTATCAATAACTTATGGTACAGTTTCAGGTTTAGTAGCAATGGGCCACACAAATGGAACTTTGGAAATCAATTTAGACATTGCATTTTTAATAGAAACAAAATGACGCTTAAATTCTAAACCGCAGCCTCTTGAAAGTCTGAAGTCAATCAGTGTTTGTTGATTCATTGGAATTACATTAGATTTAAACACTAAGCGCTGATCTGTAGTAGTAATTGTAACCTGTAACATAGAAAATATTTTTAATTATTATTTGCTTAGATTAATATGTTAACTATCAATTTTGGTTAAAGTGGTATATTTTGTTTTAGTTTAGAAACTTATCATAGTACTTTTGAATTTACCTCTATCAATTGTTTTTATTTCCTCTTATTTTTCTTATGTACCTTACACACTTTAATTTAAAATGGCCTGATCATTTACATTCTTACTTTCTATTTATATACCTATCAGTAGCGTGTTGAACTATTTTTACTGAAGAAGCAAAGTATATCAATCACCCATATTTTATTTAAATGTACCTACCCACCAAAACCGTTCACTTCGTTCGCATATTCATAAATACACATGGAGTAACAGATAACAATCTCATAGCATACCATTTATGTACGTTACTGTTCATTACAAAACAATAGAACATGTTTATACATTTTAAGTGTTATTGTAGTTATATATTTTTAACTAATATAACTTATGACTTATTCCAATTTCTTTCTTTATTAAATTTTTAAATAAAATTATTATTATGCTATTATTATAAACATAATTTCACTACTGTTTGATATTAAAAAGATAGCTAGCCAATCTGTATTTGTTCTGTTAATTACCATACCTCAGCGCACAACATAGATTCCTATCTCCAATGGGACCTTAATCACAAAGACAGCTTCACCAAACATGACAACTGTTTATCTGCTTCATATAGAAACAAAATAAAACAATCTATTCACTATTATTTTCTTATTAGCAATATAATGGATCGTAATTATACTTAACATAAATCCTAGCTTGTTAATTAGACAATGATCATAACTATGGTTAAATTTCTTCTCTCTCCATTCAACAGTTAATATTATGCACTTAACTATCTCCAAAAAAACAATATTTTTTTATTTATACAAAATGTTTTCCTATTTAAATCTCTTGAGGACTACATGCCATACTAAATACAGAGCGTGCAAATAATCCAAGAAATTTTAGTAACATATTAGTCTTTCCTTTTATAATGTAGCATAATTGTTATTAACTTTTTTTTTTTTTTTGACATACTATGGTTAATAATTTATTTTGAATACAATTTAAATTATTTCCTGTTTACGTATTAGATAAAAATTAACAAAAAATAATATTAATAACAGTAAGAACTTACTAAACTAGGTGTATTAATTTTCCACGTATATCCCAAATCATCTAGGAACAATGATAAATTGGTTAATGCTTCTTCCGGCGACAAACAAACAAGAAATCTAGTCATTCTCTTGACTAATTTCTGTAACGAATTCTGAAAATTTAATAGTTTAATAAACCTCATAAAATAATACACATAGTTTCTAATTACATTTGGTGTGGAGATGGACTGTGATGTTAAAAGTTGTGAAGAAAGCAGCAGATCATCAACTTGTGTTGGCTGGGAAAATGAGTGTATTTCAGATTCACTAGAGGACATGGATGTAGTAAATGAAATAGCAGCTGGAGCTGGTTGAGAATAACATTGACGACCATCGTCTAAATCTCTGTCGGACCGAACAGAAACTCCAACTTTTTTATTATCTAAATAAACATTGAAGTCTAGAATTATATTATAGTTTAATTTATTTTAAAATGTTATTGAAAACTATCTAAGAACATTTTTAGTATTACTGATGTTTATAGACTATAGTTTAGTTGCTCAGAAATTATTTTATGCTTAAATGCCTAAATTTATACTAAAGTGTGCTAGTTGTAATTAGATTGATTAAGTAAAATTTACCAAAAGTTTCTGACTTTTTGAACCAATGATGTGATCGAATCTGTGATATATCATATCTTTTAGATGGTGTTGGTGTTAATATCTTTCTCACAAGAGACAATGCTAAAGTATCTAATTTACACCATGGTGAATGATTAGAATAGTCAGTAGTTTTCCACAATTTATAATCTTCATCATTATCAGATGGCATATCCCAAGGCAACTCTAAACAAATACAAAAAATGTATGTTAGATTGAATAAATAATCATTTTTCTAAGTATTTACTTTATAACTAACTTAATTCCAGTAACTAATACATTATACAGAAAAAAATAAAAATATATAAGCATTTAATTTTTAAATATATACATAATATTTAAACATGTAGAGGTTTTATCAACATATATACATTTTGTTTTTTTAGCACTATAATTATAAAGTAACAAACAAAAATATGGATGGCAGCTTAAATTTAAGGAAACAATTTTATTATAAAAAACTAACTATCATTTTTTAACTTAAAAGTTATAATACTGAAAATGACAAAGCGGTATCAAATGCCAATAACTTTGGTACAAAAGCTCTAGAATATTTCTTAAAAGTTACATCTACAGCTAGAGTACCAAAGAGATCAACTCTGACATATTAATTTTCAGTATGATATGATAACTTATAAATAAATAATAACATTTAAAGTCAATGTATAATATAAATAATTTAATTGAAAATAATTACCTCCAGCGAGCATTGAAACTAGTATAATACCGCATGACCAGATATCAGAAGGTTCTGCTTGATAAGGTAAAAGTGAAAGAACTTCTGGAGCTAAATAAGGTCTAGTTCCACAATTTTTATCCAGTTTACGCCGCTATTTAAATTATTGTAAGATATTAGATTATCTCTAAAGATAAGATTTAAGTTTAATGATACTACTTATTAAGCAACACATTTTTCATTTAATAAGAAAATAAGCAAATTAGACTTCTAAATTAGTTGTAATAAATATATTTTGTATAATTGGGTAAAATAAAAGTATCTATTATTTTAAGAGGACATTACACTCATTATCTGTATGAGTTGTCTTACATTGAAAATATTCATATTTAGCTTAAAAATTAAAATATTGAAAAAAATTCTAATACTATATCTCTGATGTTTTAACTTTGATAATAGGTAAATTATTTTTAATATCAAAGCTAACAATACATAATGGGTTCTACTGAACACAAATTTGTTATGTTGTATGTATGTTAGACAAAGACAACACATACAGGTGTTGGTGTCCTTTTAATAAAATCATTAAGGGGATTTGATACCAATTATTTCTGTCTTTATCTAACATATTATACGGAATATAGAAAATTTAGATGTATTTTTGGCAAACATACTGATAAATCTAGTAAAACGTTAAGAAATTTGAAAACAGATTTGAATTTGTTGTTAAGTCTAGTTGAGAGATTGACTTTAAAATGTTTAATATTTATATTTTTAAAGTAAGAAGATAATAAAAATTTGTGGAAAAGTCAATCTCAAATAGATTTTATGAGAAATTTAAATGTTTTCAAATTTATTATCACTTCATTAAATCAATCGGTACATTTGCCAAATGTTACAAATAACACGACTGAACTTTTATGTTCTGCTAGAGACATAAACTGCCAGTACAAAATTCATTTTAAAAAAAACTGTTAATTATTAATATTTTTTTTACAAGTAAAAAATTATTTCATATTAATTTAATTAATTTTTTTAATAGAAGACATATTTTACTATTTTATTCATAAAGATTGTGTTAATGTTAAAAAGAATTAGCAGCAGCCAAAAATAATATTATGTGCATTGAGTGAGATAATAATAAATTATTTGATGTACACATTTTTTTGATAAAAGACCCCTCTTCCATATGTATAACATTGTTATAATTAAATATATTAAGCTAATTTGCACGCCTTTACCAAGAACATTTTAGACGTAAGCAAACATAATCTACCTCAAGTATCTATCACCTTCCTATCTAAATCTAACATCCACCAAGTCACTAACCTAATAAAAAAAACCCATGAGCTTTCTCACTCACAGACCTCTACTCTCGCACAGCCACTATATAGAACTGATGAGTATTATTTTTAATTACTTCAATCTGTACCCTAAATGATTCATATAATTATTGCAAAAATAAGCATACATAAATACTACCTACTTTTTCACCACATAAAAATAAAGTGGCCAATCCAAAATCACTTATTTTTAGATTTCCACATTCGTCCAATAATAAATTTTCTGGTTTCAAATCTCTATGCGCTATACCATTACTGTGTAAATACTCCTGGTAAAAAAAAGTGTAAATTATATATAGATATAAAACAAATAAAACATTTTTTGTTTAAAAACATACAACTCCAGCAATCAACTCTTTGAAAAACTTTCTAGCATCCGACAGTGGCATTCCAACATCAGGTTCTAATAAATAAGTGTATTAATAATGCAATTATTAGTTATAAATTATTGTTATTATCATAGAATATTTAAATCTTATAAATTCTATAGAGATCTATTTAAAAAAATTAATTGATTGTATTATAAGTGACATAAAAGAATTAGTAAGTATTGGTTAAATATTCTAACATGTAAATAATGTAGGTTTGTTTCTTTAGAATTCATATAATTTGTATACTTAACAATATAAAATAAGCTTACCAATTCTATCAAATAGTTCACCTCCAGAGGCATATTCTAAGAATATATAGTAATTATTTTTGCAATGACGTTGGCCATAGTATTTTATTATACTTGGATGATTCAATCTGCAATGAATTGCTGCTTCTTTTTTTACCATAGCCAATGCATCGGAATAGTTTTGTAAATCAATTGTCTTCATGGCTACAAAGCTTTGAGTATGTTGATTTACTAAAAGTTTTACTCTGAAAATAATCATAATATAATTAGAACCTATTTTTTTAGTATGAAGTATACCATAAAGTACCTACATACAAATTGAAATAAATTTAAAACGTAACATTAAATGTATAAATTATTAGCATTCATAAGAAAAATATTAACATACTCGCCGAATGTTCCTTCGCCCAATATTTGAACAATATTCCATCCTTCAACAAATGGAGTATTCATTTGTAATTTTCAAACCTAAAACAATATTCTATTAGACACCAATATTAATTTTGATTAAGAATCAATAATGTATAAATTACAAAAAGAAAATTAAAAAATAAATAAATACATAAATATAATAAAACAAGTATATATATTTAAATAATAATTCGACTTTAAAATAAATGAGTTTGAACTCACCTATATCTTATACGTCAAAAAAAGAAACACTAAAAAATATAGTAAACTAATATAATTTTTTATTTAACTTAAACATTTCAGTAAAAATAATAATTATAGTTGAACAATTCAGTAAATAATCATCAGACGTAATCGATCACACATGTAGGAACAACAAAGAATATCAGAACACCGCCGCGTTAGGTGACACACTAAACGAGTAAACTACTAAACTAAAACACTACAGTAAATAGTGGAGCGAAATAAAGGAACAACAAAATGTGAATCCGTTAACCTCGTTTTTAAAAAGAGATTTTTTAGGTTATAGTCGCATACTATCGAATATCAACTATCGATAGTTTGAAGATAATATTGTTTATTATTTTGACCGTGGACAAAGTAGTGATATATTCCATTTGTTATGATAATATGTAAGTTATTATCTTAGATCATATACTACATTATTTCAAGATTTTATTTAAAACTAAATATAAAATAAATTTTGACTTTAAAAAAATAATATATAATCGAAGATTGTTCCGAATAATTGTATCACTAACTAGTGATTACCCAGACAATAAATATGTAACGAGTAACTTTACGCATGCACACATGGAGCACCTAAGAAAGAGACCCGTCGCTCATATTGGCAACAAATTATCACGTCGCACGCCGTGGCTCCATCCATGTAGTATAATATGATCATAAGTTATTATCGCCGTTGATAAGATATGTAATCTAATGATAAAGTCAAAGTCCTCTGGCAATTGGTATTGAGTCAGGAGTCCGTCTTTACTGATACATTTCAGACATTGTTATTTGTTTGTAATTAGTTCTCTTGGTATTAGATAGTATTGTTGTTTAATTTCGCAAACGTAACTAGTAACTACCTATTTATCTAAATTATTTTAATTTACGAGTTGATAATTTAAAATAATCAAATTTTTAACTGTATCATAAATGCTAATTTATAATATATGTACTATATATAAATTACTTTGGAACTAAAATTATTAATTAGGTATTGTGTAAAAAATTAGATTTTTTTTTTATTGATTTTAGTCACATTGATAATTTTTAATTTAGTACATCAATGGTTTATACTTTTTATAGAAACAATGTAGTATAGACCTGTATAGTTGTATGGGAAATACAATCATTCAACAATAAATAACTTGATGTATATTTTACAATTAAACCAAAAAAATAAATACATTTGAATTAACTATTTAAAAATGTAATATTGATTTTTCATAAACTATAACTACAAACAAATATACGTTTGTAATTTATACAAAACTTAATACCTGGATTACTTATTAACTATGGCTAATAATAATAATTATATTGGTTAAATTGTGTTATAAACTATAAACATTGGGAAAACTACAGTGTACATTTATTCATCTTATTATTAACATTGTGTTATAAAATATTATAATTAAATTTCTATATATATATATATTATACATATGTTTTGTAATAATTAATAAAACTTCAATGTTTTAAAATTACATCAAACATAGAAAGATTCTTACAAATAAACTGTTTGCTTATAATATGTATAATATAATTCATAATATGAAATTCTGACTAATATTAGTCTACAGATAAATATAAATATTGAATATCATAGAAAAAATAATTTAATTCAAAAATTTGTTTTTTGACAATAATCTCTATGTGACTAATGACTAGTAATTATCTATGGCCAGGCAAAGATTATTAATTTCTTTATAAGTATAAAATTAATACTTTTAGAGTCAGCTATGCTAACAACAAACCTAAAAGGAATATATTTATGTTTTATTACTAGAATGAGAAAAAGCCAAAAAAATTTAACTTGGGAATATCAAATATAATATATTATTACAATAATATGCTGTGATATATATATAAATGTAATCAATATCTATTTATTATGTAGTATGTCTTCAAAGTCTAAGGTATATGAATATAAAATAATATTTAGAACTGGATATAATATTTAATAATGTCGAGGACTTGGGTTTTTAAAGCTGTGAGTTAAAATGATAAAATGCAATTTTAATAAGCTCTGTGTCCAATTATACATATTATATAAAATCATTATTTGTCTGAATTTTGAAAATTACAAATTGAAACTCTTTCAACATTTTTTTTTTACAAAATATATAACATTAGGTATGTTTTTTAAAATTAATTCAAAATTAAAGTATCTAGTTAGGTAGTTATAAAAAAAATATTAACCATGCAAAAATATAATTAGGTAATTTATAATTTGAATACCTTTACTACATGCCCATAGCCAGACCAAATTTTCAGATGGAGCAAAGCAACTTTTTAGGGGAGGGGCATTATATATAGTATATATTATATTTTTAATATTTTTAGGGGGAAACGACTGGGTTTAGGCGAGGCAACGAGCCCCCCCCCCCCCCCCTCGTGTCTACGGGATTGTTATACTATAATGTGGACTTATTGGTAATAATAATTATAATAATATAATGGCTTTCTGCATCTGTTTGTATTTGATCTTACACAATTAAATTGATTTAAATTAAATTTTTTATTTGTTTTAAACTCGTAATTGTGTTGCATATTTGTGCTATAGGTACAATCAGTAGCAGGATAGCCCAAGCGGTAGACTAGAGGCGCTGGGCCTGCATATACAGTATAGTATATGCTGATAAGCGTTTCACGTTTACTGCTTAGAGTTTGATATTGCGGTCATCTACGACGATATTGCGATTAGTTAAAAAAAACAAACGTTATCTGTTGGACGTATGGAACATACTCGTACATAATATATTATATGATTTATAAAGTAGGTAAGCAGAGCTATCTCCAAGTTAGTTGTTCGAGGCTAATAGATGGCCCTGTGGCGCAACGGATAACGCGTCTGACTACGGATCAGAAGATTCCAGGTTCGAATCCTGGCAGGGTCGACGAATTGTCTAAATTTTTGCATATTGTTATCAACTTTACAGTCACAATAAAAAATGATTACTACCGAATTGAATGAAAAATTGATTAAATCAATGATTTATTCGTTTAAATATTAAAATTTAAATCAGGATAATTTTTAAATAGTTTTAAAAAGTTATCAGAATAAAAATATTCTAATTTTTATTTTATACATTTCTATAAGATTTAACCAAATTTGCTTATATTATGATTACAATAGAAATGTCAGATAGGTTCATTATGAACATTTTTTCAACCGAAAATTCAATAGGTATTAGGTACTATTATATCTATCACAAAGTGCTGCAATGGACGTTGCAATGTATCAAATCAATTTGAAAATACAATAAAATACGACTAATTCTAGTACACTTCTACTTTGAATTGTTAGGAAATACTCAATGCTTTTTTATTAATTCATTTTGAATGAATTGTAGTAAATAATAATAATAATAATGTAATGCATATCAAATACGAATAACAAGTATACCAAGTACTCGTATAATGACACTATATTCATATTTGGCTATGCACAATAGTTGATATTTTAACTAATAAACATTAATGTCGACCAGAGAAAACTTTTTGTCGCCTAGTCGATGAGATATTTAATTACTGGGCAACAACGATATTTTGTAAAAATGACAATGTTTGAAATTATTTTTTTAATAATATTATTTCTTATATTTAATTTTGTTGTTTATTTATATATTATATATGCACACACACACACACACACACACACACACACACACACACACACACACACACACACACACACACACACACACATATATCATTTCGTTTAATAATTTGAAATTTAATAATTATTGAGAATGGATAACCTGTATGATCGTTTACCAAAGGTACTCATTACCCATAGAGGCAAGAAAGCAATTAATTCCACGTGACAATGTGTCATGTTTCATCTCGTTTTCAATCGTTCCGGTAAATATCTCCAAATTAATTGTTTTCGGTTTTATTTTAGTCATTATTTCTACAAGCTATTAGTTAAATTATATTTCACTTTAAACTTTTTAAAATAAGGAGTCTTCAACCAATCCAACCTAGTCAATCTACGGCCCATTAATTTATGTTATAATATATTAGTTTCTATAATTTTTAATTTATTTAATTAGTTCAATAAAATTAATTAATTTTTTTTTCGTTTGATGTTATTCATTGAATTCGTGAATCATGATCGATGTGTTTTTCTAACTGCGCAAGTATACTGTAATATAATAGGTAAATAATATTGAATCTTGTCTATTCTTCGATTTCAATACTTCCTTATTCCTCTAATAATGTTGGCTCGCGATGAATAAACATATCTTAGATTTAGCATGCCGTAAAAAGGGTTGAAGACCCCTGCAGGTTTAAAGTTAAAATTTCAACATATACAACGACTTTCGTCTTTTGATAAGTATAAAACCACTGAAAATTTAGTTTTTTATACTTTGACTTAAACTTAATACAATATGTCTATTGTGTAGTGTATATTGTATGCCATTAACAATTAATTCCATTTTTTTTAATAAAAAGAATAAATTTAACTCATAAATTATTTCTACTTACTTACTTATGTGTTGTGAATTGTGATAGTATTGTTAGATGTACATAATGTTTTATATATTTAGTAGAAAATAGTTTTTTTATGCTCATAATATTTGTTGATTTTGATTATGACATTTACAGTGACATTTTTTTTTAATTTCACCCAATGATAATTTCTTAAAATATCCACTGATGCATAATATTATGAATTCCGCTGGTTAGTGGTTACTACATTATTTTGATATAATTCGTTTAACCTCTGTCAAAGATATATTTTTGTGTTGCCCATATTTCACATATATATATATATATATATATATATATATATATATATATATATAATATACATTTACTTTTATTAATTAACATAGAAAACTAGTTTTTATACTAAAAACAATATAACAGGATACAAATAAATCTTTTGAAAGTAATAATAAGTTATGTATATTTGTAATTTTTTTATTTAATTTTTTTTATTAGTTTTGTTATTTCAAAATTTCTTGAAAATTAAAGCTAAGATCCTTAATGACAAGACTCATTAAATGACAAAAAAGTGAGTTATCGTGAAGGTAGGTAATTACCAATTATAGCGGTAAAGAAAGGTGCGCTAAAGGTAGTGGAATTATTTAGTTAACGGGTAGGTATACTAAAATTAATATTCATCGTAGAGTAGGTAAATTAACAGGACCAGTAATGAATTACATTATACTTGTTATTTACCAATGGTCTGATAGGTTTTTCAGATGAAGTAGCTAATTAATAAATGTATCATGCTAAGTGTGATATATTATGTTTAGGAGAAAAATAGCAAACCGCAATCATTTTCTTTGCACTTGGTCAATTAATTGGTGTTGTAAAAAGTAGATAGACTCCAAAAAACAGACGCATACTCAAGAACCGACCTCACTTAAAAATCAATATAATAATATAAAAAGAGTTATATACAGAAAGAGAAAAATAATGAACAATTAAAAACAAATATACAATAGTGATAATATTTTTTAAACTCATTTATTTTTAAAATTATTGACAATGAAGAAACATATGATATTAATATTTTTTTATTAATTGTTAAGGTTATGTTAGGTTTTATAATTATTAAGGATTCAACAATAATAGTAAAGTCTAATTTTTCTTAAATAATAAACAGTACACAAATAAAAATGTTATTAAGTATTTAGTTAAAAAAGTAGTTAATAAAAAGTAGATACCTAATAAATTATAATTATACTTAAAATAACTTATATCTATTTTATTTTTATTTTAATAATAATAATTATTATATTTTGATTTGTATAGTTAAAAACAACTTAAATTAATTTTTTTATAAATATAATTGATTTAATGAAACAATGCAATGCAATTAAAATTATAAATTATAATTTTTTTAAAAAAACACATGCATTAATATAATTTTATAACGCACTTATATAATTTAAAAAAGGTATAGATACCAACAATTATTCTACTGAGTACCTACTGAATATATAATGGTTTTTACAACGACCACTTATATAACTGGAAATTAAATTTAACTTAGATTAAGCCTGTGTTGAATAATTAAATATAAGGTACTCAATAAAACGATGAACTTCTGAAACTCAAATTTATTGTCGAAAACCAAAACAAAATAATTTATGAGATGAAGTTAAATTTTAATTTATTGTGTGATGTCTGCATTTCGCATATTTTTTTACGCCTTTGAAAACAAAAAATGAACTTGTTAAGCTGGGTTAGAAACCAAACAAATTTTCGAATATCAAAGTGTATAGTAATAAACGTATAAAAAGAAATAAGAATATAAGATAAAACTTTTTGAATTTTAAGGTTACTCCAAATATTTGTGTGATGTAACACAAACACTCAAAAAACTAAATATAAGAATATTAAGTCAACAAAATTATTAAGTAAACAAAACGTTTTATGAATGATAAGGATTTTATAAAATAGTTATACATTTGGGGTCGATATTTTAAAGCCAGTGTATTGGACACTAGCCTGACAGCAGGCTATGGTTATTATATTACTACTATTTAATTTATTAATCTTCTTTCGTTATAATATTTTAACAATATTATTATTATTAATCTAAAGTAAATCATTTTATTATTCTTAAATGAACTTATGCATATTTGCTTAGTTTTTATTTAATAACTTATATAATAATTACAATATTACTACTTTTTTGTTTTTAAATATATTTTAATTTATATAATTAAAAACAACTTACATTAATTTGTTTTGAATATCGATTTGGTTTATAATAAAACATTACAAACTACGAACGATATAAAATTAAAATAATAAATTATAGTTTACAAAAATACTTATAAGAATATTATATTATAATTGTATTATAACACATTTACACACACCGACAAAATAAGCCTTCCTTAAAAATGCCATAATACCTATATTATCATAATTTATAATAATATTTTACAACCTTCAAGTTATTATGGCCTTCTGAGATACCCAAACTTTAAATTATGTTATTTAGGCATGATGTAATTGAACTTAATAAGCTTAGGTATAAGTTAATCGCTTCATATTAGTATAAGTGTATAACTAATAGGCAATCAATCACACCTTCTACACCTTAACTATTAAAAATTGCGTTATAATGACTGTACGTATATCTCCTTAATAATAATGCGTAGGTACATTGTTGTTTGTACACTGTACACATAACACATGTACCTACGGCAGATTAACTAATAATAATGTGAATGTAGATTAGACCGAACATACGAATATAAACATTATAATTATAAACTCTAGCATAATTAAACATAAACGTAACGTTTATGTAAAAACTACAATTAATTAAAGTAACAATAAAATATTTGTACCATTGCCGAATGCCGAACTTAACCGGGAAGTGATCGAAAGTTAAGTAATATAAAAGACAGACATAAAACACGTATTTGCGCAATACCAAGGATTACGATGAATACGATTAGTCTATATCGGCTGGTCTTAATCTTTTTATAATTAGCTGTCAGTTTGAACACGTTTATGTACCTTACCTCTTAACCTAATAACTTTTTTGTTTATCAAAAATTAAATTTTACATGTATTGAATTTTAATTTATTAGGAGTTGGGACCTATGAAATTATATAATATTAACAATGATTCATTTCAATTTTTTTTTAAAGGAATATTTTCTTCGCGTACCACAAGCTGAGAAATGCTAGTCTATAGTATATAAATACGTCACCACGCTTAGCACAGTCCAATTTATAGTTGATTTAATTTGAATTTTTTAAATATTACGATACTTTATCACTATATTTTTGCGGAAAAAAATCAAATTTATTTCATTATTAGAAAGCAAATTTAATACTTGATTTTTTTTTTATTGTGCTCTATTATCATTTACATATTATGTAAATGTAGGTATATTGTATAATAACACTAATAACAAATAAAAAATTGATTATTCGTAATATTTTCGAGTTCAGATTGCGCCGGGATTACGAATTAAAAATTCGTATAAATATGGTCTTATGTTATAACTGGTAAATTGGTAGAAACATCAAAAAATTATATAAACAATAACACAGTGCTTCTATTGTTTAACGAAGTGGACGATCATCATTAATACAATACAGTTGTTAAATAATATACGTTACAAAGATTAAAATTTATTAAAAATACCTTAAAATTAAGTTTATAATATCTAGATAATATTATAAACACTTAATATCTAATGGTGGACGGTTCCAGATGATCAAAGGTGTTTAAAATAAACATTCCTATAGTATAGTAATTTATATATATATATATATATATCTTTGGATAGTACTTGTATATATACAATGGCTGCGGAAAGTGGAAACAGCAGATGGACATGCAAATTTCCTTCCCACCACACTCCTCGGAAATAAACTACGAGATGTGTTTAGGGCTTAGCAGCGTTTTCGTCTCACTTGTAACGTTAAGTGCGACAGAATCCTATTTCACCGGCCCCTTCGCGACTGTTTACAAGCCTACGAGCCTCATTGTAACCGACAGGTACTGCAAGAGCCCCCGTACCACAATGATACCCGTTGATATTTGCGCGGCCGTACCTGTTTGTGCTACCATACCCATTTGTACCGTCATTTTCGCTGTTGCCAATGTCGTCATCGCGAATACCTGCATTACCAGGGCGGTTGTCGGAGACATCCCACTGCAATATCGGTTTCAGATACAGAGCCTTGATAAATTTGACTAGGGTTTCTTCTTCGTTTCTAATACTATGGTACAACTTGTCCTTTAGGAATGGTGCAAACGTCCACGGGACCGGTAGATACTGCTGTAATTAGACATATAAATAAGAACGGATATAATAATATCTAAATCAATCATGTGCATGAAATTATACAACAAAATACAAAATAAATATCAAAAAATAAATAATAAATATAATATAGGGCGTACCATTTTTTGTATCTGAGAAAATTATGTAAACCAAGAGACAATTTCTTTAAATGAAACAAAAACGTTCGTATACTAGAACATAACAAGTAAAATTTTTAAATAAATGAAATGCGATAACATCGATTTTAAAATTGAAAAAAGTAAATAATATATGTATATATATGTATAATTATATATAGGTTTACACGCTGACTCACAATGTACGTAGAATACTGACAGCAACAGACTGTAGCCGTTGCTGTGCTCAGACAATTCAAAGGGTCGATTTTTTGAACGAACGATATTGGTTGCCATGGTTATGCAAGTTTATCGAATTTCAAGGGACCGATTCCGAGAAAGTACAGCCCACTGGTAAATGAATGTTATCGTAATACACAAACATACACATACAAAGGGCTTACTCAGACCAACCACCTAAATATTTTTATCCCTTTACTACATCCCAATTCTGCCAATTTCAAGTCTCCGTGCATACATTTCTTATCAGTTTCATTGATAAATATCTCATTAAATATGTTAGTCTCAGATCATAGGTCCCATTTAAAATGGGATCGTCACTTTTACGAACATCATCTCCCACAGTGACTAAAAACTTCAACTGATCGTACTTTGACCTATTTTTAAAAAGTAGTCTAGATTTAATCCCATTATCTCCACATTATGATTTATGTTTAAATGTTTATGAAACAAATAAAAAGAAATATATTTGTAATTTTGTTTTTAACTATTGATACCCGCAAAGTCATCATTATGATTTATAAACAACTGTTACTGTATATTGATCACCGAGTGCCAATTGTCAGCTATGAGTATGATTACATGAGACATGTTGTTTAGGCATATTACCGCAGGTAAAAATATGCAAGTTTATTCTTTATCGTATGATAATGAGCCCGCACTATCATTATATCTTGTTTAATAAATAATTATATCTTCAAAATATCATTAAAATATAAAATATTGTTTATTGTTTAATAATTTATGGATGTTTTTTTATTAAAGTTAGCTAAAGTCGTTTGTCTCATTTGTTATATAATTATGGTTACTTTAAAGGTGGTGTGCTGTATAACCTAAAGGCTTATCAAATACATGCACATAGATACATACGCATTGGCATTAGTCGTCCAAATTTCATTTAATATTTGTTATTTCATATCTATTTTAATTTGATCTCTTTCAATTCTATAGTTTACCAAAATATTTTTCTGAAATGAATATTATAAGTACCTATTATTTTTTTTATTTTTTATGTCGCATTGACTACATGCAATCATTTGGTATGCACATTTTAAAACATATTATGGTGACAGGTACGGTACTAGTACATTGATCTTTTTATTTATTTTAAACACATTTAGTGTCATGTTATGTAGTAAGTATCATGTTGCCATGTAGGTACAAAGTCTGTGTAATAAAATATTTATAACATCCCTATTTTCAATGTACGTATATGGTCTATTCGGAATAATTTTTTTTTTATTCTGTACTACAATTATTATTCAGTATAAAAAAATTATTCATTATTTATAAATAAATCAGTTAATAATTCTTTTATTTTTTAATCATTATTTTTATTTGTTATTGTCCAACTCTGGATCGTGAAATGTAAATAAAAACCATACCCAATGGCTGAACTAAATACATAAATATATAAATATATTAAATTTAACGAATTAACACCACCACAAAGAAGTTACTATATTTCCATCTAACAGCAAAAAATATAAGAAATAAATTATTAACAAAAAAACGTGTTATTAATAATTATCACTATACGGGTAACTGTCACACCTTCGTTAAAGGAAAACCAATAATGAAAGAATAGAAATACTCGTGGGCGACAATAACATGTCAATAAAATAATGTTCGTACTAAAAGTGAATTTGACATTTTGACGTAACACGACGTCTAAACGGACGGCTTTATGTCCTCATTGCCCCAGGCCACTAGAGAAAATTTGATATAATCCAGCATTTGGTTCCAATAACCAAAATCGTATTAGAGTTTTTATTTTTGTACCTTTACGGCATAATTTAATCAGTTACACTATCAAAGAGGATAAATGGTATAACCACAGATATACGTACAAATTTCGATTATTTATGCGAATATATGTTGACGCAGTGGTGTAACAATATTGTTCACGCTTTTCATCGCACACTCATATTTTTTTGTTTCATTTTACGCTTTACAACAATATAAAATCATCCCGTATGAAAATGACAAAACGATTAGCCTCATTATAAATTTATAATAAATGTCATCCGTGAGCCGTGACTTTAATAGTTGAGACATATTATTTAATTGAATTTATTTATAATTTATTGGATACTATAAGTATTAGGTATATTTCTATTAGAATTTAGTAAAGTTTGGTAAGAACGATTAAGTTTAACTTCATCGGTTAAGATCTAAAGTCCCCTAATCTAATCAAATGCATTGCCCATTTGCGCAATAAAAATTAGTTCATTTTGGGTACAGCTCACATGCACCAAAATAAAAAAAGGTATATTTTTTTTTCAAATAATGATAATAGTTATTAATATAATTTTATTTAAATTATAGTAAATAGTCCAATTTTTTTTTAAGAAGTAATCAAATATGTATATCATAATAAAATATAAATAAATACATCATACGTCATATTATCCTAATCTTTATTGGACCTACCAAATAAAATACAAATATTTGTATTACGTGTTAATCTTTCGTTTTTATAATTCTCAATTGCTTTAAAGTTTTTTTTTAATTTTGTTTTAACCTGTGTAATCACACCATGATCGTTTTTTTGACGAAATACGGTACCTATATCCATTAATTGAGTACCTACGTGGTACAACATAATAAGACTGATATAAAACTTGTTTTCAATCTTTCTACACAAACACAATAATATACAAAGCATTAAAATTTATAGACTTATAAAAATAACTTTATAATACGTTACAGACACGTCTTTTAAATAAATGAATTAACCAAGTTATAAATGTAAAATTTTTACACAGGTAAGTTTGGCACAAACAGGCTGTCGGAAAAAAGAATACTTTTTTTATTTTGGTGCAAATGGGCTGTACCTAAAACGAATAAATATTTTTGGCGCAAATGTGTAACCCCACAAACAATCAACACAACGATTCATATATTTATATAATTACATAGAAAAAATCAATACGTTTTTGTAACTGTAGTGGAGGCTTGAACTTATTAGCCTAGACTCACAAACTTATTTATTATACCACCTATGAGTCACCTTCAAAATGTTTATTGCTATGCTCGAAATTATTAGAAGAATGTTGTATGTTAATTTAAGTTATAATATGGTATATTACTATTTTAATATATTATTATGTATTTCAAGGTATCTTATAATGTTTTTAATTCCTCTTTTTATAACAAGTCAATAATTGATAATTAGCTATTATATTTTTATACTATTAGTAATCCTTGAAATTAAATTTCAAATATAATGATAATACAATAATATCGTATTACTATGGTTAAAATTAAAATACGTCTTTTAATGTTTTAATAATTTTCATAACTTATAGATAATTTTATTAGTTGTTTTTGATGAGATTAATTTATAACTTCAGATTTTGTATAGTATTGAAAGTGCTTTAATACTAAAATATTCTTAATATACGTATTCATTCAAAAACGTAGATAAAAATATATTAGTGTATAATGAATCTTTATATTTAAAACTTTGAAATATACTTTTATCATAATAATGAGCTCTAAATTATAATTTGTGATTTAGTTAAATTCTTAAGCGATTGATAAGTATATAACTACCTATCATTAATTATTCAGCGTAGCCTTTGCAGTCATTTATAAACCACACCGTTGATTTCTATAACCAATTTAATCTACCGTCAATAATAATTTTATTTTAACAATAACATGTAAAAATAGTTATTTTAGTTTATTACTTACTCAGCTACCTAGACGTGGAACACATTCAGACCTACCCACCTATTATTTTTTTTTTTTTGAATAACGGTACCTATCCAAATTATTAAATTAATACACCATTCTAACATCGATCCATTCTAGGATATAAATATTAACTTACGTACAATGTTATAACATCGTCTAAAGATAAAATATTATGTACAATATGGGAATATTAAATTGGAAATTCAAAACACTTGTATGGTATAGAAGTATAATGATTTGTTTTGTTTTATCTTTAAAACATTTTTATTATACTATTTCTAAAACATTTAGTACTAGTAATGTCACATGGTGGACATACCCCCCTCCCCACTATTTTAGTTAATATTAAATATTAATTATTTTATTACCTACTTACATGGCTTAAGTATTTATACTTCTGATTTTGCCCCCCCCCCCGGCTTATATTTCTGCAAGTGCTCTTGATTTTATATACATATGTATTTTTTCCATTTATATTAGTTTCGTATATACATAAATTATATATTCCTTATTCTGTTAATTACGGCATTATCAATTTAATATTATCGTTAATATTTTTATGTACATTATTAGTAATTTATTTACAGTAAATAGAAATTTAACTTTATAACTTGATTAACGTGGTCCTATATCATATGATGTCTATTGCACAGTAAATATTTGTTAAGAGTACGTAGATACTAGAGTACTGTAATTAGGCGATTTACCCACTCACGTCTCGTTAGCTCATATTCGTTAGTTCCATAAAATTTACGTATTGTACAAATTGTAAATTCATATATTTTAAAAAAATAATAAAAGAGGACGTTGTACCTGCATGTATTATATTCGTCTTACATTCATACAGTGTGTGCAATTTGTGTTCAGTAGAATCTATTATGTATTGTTAACTTTAGTATTAGAGTGAATTTAGCTATTAAAAAGTTACAGATAATAATATTATCTAGGACATTACACAGGCGACTTTTATTAATATTTACATTTTAAAGTGTGTTATTATAACTTTATAAGTTTTAATATTTGATCTATACGTATAGCTCACTAGATAATATTCTTAACTTTAAGTTTAATAATAGGTAAAGTGACTCTAATATTAAAGCTAATTGCATAAAATGGATTCTGCTGAACCCAAATTTGCTATGATGTACAGGTAGGTACACATAACATGGCAATTTTTACGTGAACAAGAATCCGTTTTAATCTGAATTATAATTTATTAATGAACCATAATGACCTATTATACAATTTGAGGCAAAAATACCTTCTTAGAACCTAAGGAATATTTATAGGTATATCTTTTATATTTTAATGTTTAAGTAAGTTATGAACATTAACAATTTACAGTTCAAAATACTTATAAGTTAATTAAAATTATAAAACTTTTAGAGGTACTTTATTATTTAAAATTGTTGTTAGGTCTATTTACTCTGATATAACTTTAAATAACAGTAACTATATAAGTTTTAATGATATATAATGTAGATAAAACAAACTTATTTTTTATATATAAGTGTTAAATTTAACTACTTAATAAAAAACAGTTTAACAACTACACAATTACACAATAGATAAATAAATAGGTAACTAATATCAAGCGATTTAGAGCATATCAAATGGTAAAACTATTAATTATTTTTCTAACTTACCCGACTACGAATTGCTGTTGACGGAATTTTTGATTTTGTATATTGTACAACACTGAATTTTAGATAATCTTAACGCCTACTTCCATTGGGTTTTGATTTTGTTTATCTGTCCGATTTATTCACTGAAGACGTCCGGTTACGTTATGTAGAATACATAACCTCGGAGTACCTACTGTCACAAAAATTATTTCGTTAGGTTTGTGTTTCGTGCTTTCTAAGTCGAGTGAGTAGAAGAAAAAAAAACAAGTAGAAGAAGAAGTAGTAGAATTTTAATAATACGAAGCAAACAACCTGTGGTTTTAAAAACCTGTAGCGGCGCGACACGACGGCGACACGATGGCGCGGCGGTGTCACGGCGGCGTCAGTCGCCCCTCGCGCATACGGTCCGAAATATAATATATTATTATAATCCTCTTCGGACAGTCGGAGATCTCTGGCCACGATAATAACAATAATATATTATTCGACTATGCGGCGGTCGTCGCGTACGGACCTTCTAAATAATCTCGTGTGTTATACACGACGGCACGTCGTTCGTCGTTCTGCTGCGGGACAAAGAAACACGATTCGATATTATATACACGTGTATACAATATTTAAATGTATTACAATAAATAGGTACCTATACTGCGGGGGATTGTTTGGGTAACACCCGAGTGCGTACGAAAATGGTTTTGTCCAAAACGTTACAAAACGTATTATTTCGTCCGTCGTTGTAGGTATAATGCGCGGTCGAATAACTCGGCTGGAAACGCACGACGTGTTCCTATAGGTTAGGTATGTTTCGCCGACCCCCGTCGGCGCGCGAGACGCGGAAAAGGCTCCGCGCACGCCGACACCGAAACGGTGCGCACAAAGGAAATAATGTTCGTCAAAATCGATACAGCTGCCCGTCGCCGCCGGGTCGACGCCAACATCCCCCGAACAATGACAGTCCCCCGTCACGCGCCGCCCGACCCGCTGAGGCTGTGTGCGCGCGTAGAATAAAACTACCTATGTACACGGTATTGTTATATTTTAGGCACTGGTGCCGGCGGCGGACGTACAGCAACACACCCACCGGCTATGCACGCCGCGTTCCGAGCCGCAGCTGCGCGACGACACTCGAACATAATTTATTGCTGTGTCGTCCGGCCGGTTTTCTCTTTTACTTTTTATTATTACTACACGCTATCGTTATTATTATTATTATTAATATTATACGGTTTCTTCGCGCGTTATCGTCACAACAACTACAATAAAAGAAAGCGGCACTGGCGCGTCAAGGTCAAAGTCAAATACCCATATTATATACACATGCCTACGTGTTGTATTTTTGAGAATTTCTCGTCGGTACTGAAACCGTGTGTATAGTATCCTCGTACATGTCTTATACCAAAATTCATTTTAAATGTATTAAATGAGTTTGAGACGAGTTACTAGCTGTACCGGTTTTATTTTTTTAATCCTAGTCCATTATAACGCGTTAGGCGTTCGTTATTTTGAAAAAAAAATCTTCTTATCATACAGAATATGTTATAATAAAGTAATTTACGTTTAACCTGTCCAGCGGGTCATTTACATATTCCCGACTCGGGCGAGCCGTTAATTTCGATAATATTTCTTCACAAAATACTAATTTATTTAACTATCTGTATAGGCCTATTATATGTATAGTTTATGATATAATGTAATATATTGTATATATACGTATACTAATTTATTATATACCATAAAATTCCGGGACCACTTTTTTTATTGAGATTATATTGTGTAAACCTATCAGGTCGCAAGGATTTATTGTATACAGATTTAAAATCCTAGTACAGATACAACTACGTTTTCAAAAAAATAAAATAAAGCTGTTTAAATAAATATATTTTTCCAGAATAATTTAATTATAAAAAAAAAACTAAATAATAATATTACTAATATTAGAGGAATAATTAATAATGCTAGGTTGAACAAAAGTACATTTGTATTTATACGTTGCACCTTCTAAAACTAAAATAAGGGGCTAGGTAAATTCAGTCCGCGATAATTTGTGTTCATTTTGAAAGCTTTAAATTGGGTCCCACCTATAAACCATTGGTCTAAAAATAAATATTAAAAACTTATAGCTTTAATAGTTATTATTTATACAATTTAATTTTGGATAATTGTGTTTTGTAGACGTACTATTAAAAGTACAGTGTGAGACACATATTAAGTTACGAAGTACAACTTAAATTTACGCTTAGTAAAGAAAACACTTAAGGATACAAATGACGAAATTTACTAATAATATAATAACCCAATTAGAATTTGTTAAATGTTTTTCATTTAAGTTTTTATCTAAAGCATAATGTTTATACGTACCTACTAACATTTTTTTCCAGGACTCAATTTTTTAATTATTTATACCATTATTATTTACATCATATATTATTTATTTAGAACATGATATTATATAAAACATATATCTATATTTTAATTTATATATTTTTTTCCAGAACTCAACTTACCTACTACCTATTATTTACCGGGACCAATTTACCAATCCCGCTATATAAATGGTATAAAAATATGCTTTATAGATAGGTACCCTTTTCAATATTTCTGGTAAAAACTATGCAAATATATTTTAATAACCTTAACCTTTTTTTCTGCAAATTGTACTATATAATATTATTTAAGTAAATATTATACATTTTCAGATACTTTATTGACTATTGTAACACTGCATAACATTATATGTTATTTTTATTTTAGTTATAAATGCTCAAATTGTCCATTAAATTAGATGAGAGTTTATAAGTATGATATAATATAATAATCGTATCAAAATTATATTTATGAATAATTTTATAAAAAGAATCAAGGGAGGTCACTCTGCTGTAATGTAATTTACAGATTTCAAAGGTTTTCATCATTAGACTGTCACTGTAATGGTGGTGTTAAAAGGACGCACCACAGCTCCGCATTCTAAAAATATTTTTAACACCATAAGTCCGCTCGCCATAAAATCAATAAAGATAGCGCTATTAAGTGATTGTATCTGTGCGGAGATCCAAGGGGTCCGGACTCCCTCTGAAATTTTTAAAAGTAGTCACATTTTACTGGTAAATATAGTTTATTGACTATACAATTTTAGTATCTACATTATTAAAAAAAATGTTGTCGACATTTTTACAGTTACGACTTTGGCGCTATATCTGCGTAAAGTGTAAAATCATGTTGAAATTAAACTATTATACAAAAAAATAATATACGACTTATAAATAAAAAAATTGAATTATATAATAACAACCAAATTAATAGTTAAAATTTTGTTAAAGGTTTGGCTTCATTTAATAATATGTTATATTGATTTATTTTAACTTACATTATAATTGTATTACATTTAATTGATATCCTAAACTATTTTATTTTATAAACTATAAATTTTATACCAACAACGACGATTTTTGTTGTATGCATTAATTATTATTATTTTTATTAAATATTTAGTTTTATTTAACTTAAACAAAATATTATATTATATTTTGTTTTTAAACAATAAAAAAAATTATGTGCGGAATTACTGTGTTAAAAACAAAACCTTGTATGCGGAGTTAAAGTGATATATTACAAAATGGCCACGATGTAGTGTAGTAACGGTGCACCGTGTTAAAATTGTATTAAATGATAAAGCATTTTATATTTAAAACGATTCTGAGATAATATTGCTTATATATTATGTTTATATTGCTATTAGCTAATACTTAATTAATTTTTTTTATCAGTAATACGGTAGGTTAACTAATTTCGGTAAAATATAAAGTGTATATATTGTGTAATAATAATTAAAATATCGGCCAATTCTTACTTACTACGTGAAAGAACGATCTTAATAAGTTGATAAATATGTTGTATAAATAACTTAAAAAAAATAATTTAAATAGTTTAAAAATTTGATAAAGTATTGACGTATTGTGAATAATGATATGCATGGCGGAGAAATGTTACAAGTCCCTATGAAAAATATATGTTACTAAACTAAAAATGTTTATATCAAAAAATTGTGCTTAAGTATGAATTTTTATAATACTATAAGAATAAGTTATGAGGAACCTTGGATTAAATTTTGAACTCTTTTGGTGTAGCATCAATATTTCAAGTTAAAAAATAAAGTCTCAATTTTAAAATGTCAATAAATAACTCAAAAATAAGATGAATTGTAAAAAAAATCTATTAACAAATGTTAGTGAAAAATTCGAGTATCTAATATTATTCGGTTATAAATTACAACAAAATAATAAAATTGATTTATTATAATTTGTAATTATTCGAAATTAAATTTACTTAAAAAATATTTTTCCTATTCAAAATTCAAGAATTAAATATTCGACTATTCGAATGTAATAGGTACGTATACTTATTACATTTTAAAAATCATAACGGAAAAAAATATAGCTTATAAAGAAGAAGGGAAGAAGAAAAGGAACATATATATGCAATTGCATGTTGATGTTTACCACATAATTCTTTTAAATGTATTCTATAGAAATATATTTTGAATGCCTACTAAAAAAAAACTTTTAATTACACCGCTATGGAAACCAGTTTTTGACTGTCATGTTCCGTAGTGTGAACTGGTTTATATACCTGTCTAAACACATTATAATATAAATGATAGATATATATTTATATGATGTAATTCTGGAAGAAGTTCTTGTCAAGTGTATCTTTACATTAGGTTATTATATAATTGGGGGATCCAGTTGAAACCAGTTTTTTTCATTCTATCTTCAGTCAAATTTATTTTTCCACCAAAAAAGAACAAATGCAATAGCAATACTATTTCTTAATTATGTAGATACAATATTTTAGTATAAAATGTAAATACATTTGTACAGTGATTATTGATTAATAATTAATTATATGCACGTAGTGGACACAGAAATACGTTCATTACTCGTGTTCATATAAATGGATGTTATAGGATATAAGGAATCAAAGATTTAGGAATAATACGAGATTTATTATATAGTACATCAAACAATATTTTAAGACTTTTAAATAAAACATTTTTTTTTCATTATTTTTTAATGCAATATAATTTTAAGGTAAAATAATAATAATGTAATATTGTTATTTATATATTATTATAATGAAAGAATTTAGAGTTAAATATTTTTAAATGCTATGTTCAGTTTGTAAAATATTAATTACATTTTATTTTTATTTTTATTTTTTAATATCAATGAGAAATAATTTTAATTATTTATCAATCGAGTATTGTTGAATAATGATTGAAACAATGGTAAAATAATTAGGGATATATACAATGCTTAATATTCATACATTATTGAATTTGTTTATAAACTCTATATACCCATGTTAAATTGTAAATAAACGCAAGACATCTTTGTATTATGTACAGGCCTGAATTTTGGCCTAGGCCGGCAAACTTTTTTCATAGCGTGAGATGATGGCGTGGTGATGGTGATGGCGTAGTGATGGTGGTGGCGGGGGGGAATTATATTGAGACCTATGGTGGCGTTTCGCACTTGTACTAAATCCAAGCTTGATTATGTTTCAATTTTAAATTTATATATACTTATTTAAAACAATACTTTTCTCGTTCGTTTATTAATATTACATTTATTCTATATATTATACATATATTTTATTTGTAATTTTTATGTTGAAATCTTGAAATATAATATAAGCCGACAAAAATTGATATATTAAATATGTTATTATACAGGTATATAAGCTATAAATAATACATTTTCATTTCTTCCTTACACATTTTAAGTTTATTCGATAATTTATTAATAAATTCATAGTTGACGTAAAATATTAAACAACGTTCGAAAATGGTTTGATTATGTAAACACGGGACTTGCATATTAAGCGTATAAGAATAATAACTATATAGAAATATACTGTTTTTTATAAAAATCTTTGTGAATAAAGATGCCTATTCAAAACGCTATTGTAAATAAGTTATGTGTTTTAATATCGAGCTGGACCGCCTAAGCAGGTATCCGGTATAATATGAGATCACCGGAGTAAGTAAATTGCATCATCGAAAAAAGGTCACGGTCATATTATAGGTACAGTTATTACCTATTGTATAACTTGTGGCACGGGTATTTTTGAGTCACACTTGAACTGTGTCTCGGGACGTTTAAAAACCATTGTTAAACACAAGAAAAATAATGAGATGCAAATAAAATCTAATTGTTTATACAATGTTCGTGAATTATCGTATATTTATACACATTACTACCAGACAATTATTAATTTTTAAGAATATATTTTTTAATTATAAGCAATTATTAATAGAAATCCAAATATTTTTAATCATATCAATATTAATACAAATTATTTTGTAAGTTTAAAGACTGAAAATAGGTCAGAAAATATTCCTCAACGTTATTTACATATTATATATAAAATATACTCGGATAGCAGTATTTATATTAAAAATTAAAAACGGAACTCAATTACGTACAGTGACTCGTTTTTTTTTACATAATATAATCCAAATTTATAATATGTAAAAATTATAACTGATTATAGTGCTTGAATGATGATTTTAACTTTTAAAAAGCCTTGTAGTGACTATATATCAGGGGTGGCTACAACGAGGCTAACGAGCCTCGTGTGGCTCTTGAGTCAGTTTCGTATGGTTCTTGATATTAAGCTTAAAGAAAAATTATTAACAACTTTATAAACATCTCTTAATAATGTGGCTTACTTTGAATTAGTTTCATAAATTTGCGTTTCTCAAAGTTAAGATTAGTGGCCACTGCGGTTACATAACGTAGGTTTTAGTTTTTCTGTCGACTCTGAACAATATTATTATCTACTACTTTTATGCCGCCTTATTATAAACGTTTATAATAAACGATTCTTATAATCAGACATAAAGTAGGTAGTTTTTTTTTTAGTTAAATGATGGTTTTAGCCGATGCATAAGTATTTATTCATTTTTTATAATAAAAATATTTTCCAATTAACTATAAAGATGCAGATAATAAGTAGCAAATAAAAATTTCTACAAAATATGTTTAAACGCAAATAATAATTATATAATTATAAAATATATTGAACATCTAAACGCGATTAGCCAATAGCGAAAAATGATTCTTTTGTAGTTGAACAAACATCATAGTGATTTGACCTCTAACATGTAAATTAAAACGTTTATATTATAAATAATATTATTATTACATATCTATTATATTCAGAGTTAATTAAGATAAGAAAGTACCTATCAAATTTTTTTTTAAATGATTATCTAAACACCTAATACTTATATATAACATATTGTGTAAATACTTACTGATTTATAAAATATTAGATAGCATAATCTAGATACAGCGCTATACGCCTTTAAACTTAAAAAAATTTAATTAAATTATATTAATAATAATAACAATTATTTTGTTGATTTTTTCCATTCGACGAACTAGGTATATAAAAACCAATTTATCGGTTTTATATTTTTATTAACAATGTTTATTAAAAATCATAGATAATATTTTGAAGAATTATTTCAAGATTATAAATTATTTAGTCGCTTATATATTTTTTTTTATATTAGGTATTTAAAAATAGGAAGTTGATGGATTTTATTTATAATATCATAGTACCTATACCTATTCATATTCCATACATAATGTTATTCTAGCAAAAGTAGAATATAATATAAAAATATTTATAAAAATATTATTTACATGCAATTGCAATTGTTATCCAAATTTGTTTTTAAATTATTTTTAATTAGTTTAATACATATTATATTTCTTATCGTTATATTTAAGTTTAACTTATGAAATAAATTATAGTTCTTTCATACTTTAATACAATTATTAATTATTGTTCTGAATATTTTTTATACAATTTATACTTATATTCAGTAAACAGTGGTTCTCAAATAGTCAAATTTTAAGCAGTTCTGACATCGGAAGTATATTGGCTAACAACGGATTATTATTTTCTTTATTTAATCCTTTATGGGATTAAATGATTATATGTTGAAGGTATATTTCAAAACTTTTATGTAGATTTATTAATTTATTGGAAACCGATTATTGTGCTTATGGAAGATATTTAAGGTAATCATAATATTTTTTTAGATCCTCATAAAAAACAAAAAATATAGATGAAACGATTTATAGAAATACTCTGTTTTAACAATTTTATAATTTATTCTGGACCATTATTCGATTTAACCGGTTATCAATTAATTGTTTATTTAAGCAATATTTAAATAATTATTTCAAGTGTAAATTATTTTATCATGATATGCATAATAATATGTATAGTGAAATTATGAAAATAAATTATGTTATAAAAATATTAGTATATGTGTATATGTAAGAAATTAAATAATAAGTACTTAGGTATATATAACAATGTTTTACTTTTAACTTTATAAATTCCGCGTATTTTATAAAAAAAAATATAAATTGTGTATTATAATCACGTATAATATACGATATTGTTAAAGTAGATAGTTATAGTCGTTTTTAAAACTTATTTATTATAGCATCATTAGATATTTTTATCTTATCAATCATTTCAATTTTTGTAGCGGTTTTTGAATCATTAAGAATTGTTTGGTAATATATTTAAAAATATTATATATTTTATGTAATGCTGTTATTAATGAAGTATTACTATTATGTACAATTGAAGCTATGATATTTAAGTTCAATTTATTTCTGTTAATACTTGATAACATTTTCAAAATACTAGATTATAAGTGGTCATGATTGTATTGATTTTAAAATGATGTAGATATATTTTTCTATTATTATGCCTCTTGTTACATTTATAATTATAAAAATAATTCGATTTTCAACTTAAAAGGTTAGAAATGATCTTGAAATGATTACCAAGTATTCGTATTCTCATATATATTTACTAAACACGATATTGTTTTAAAAATATTTTTTCATTTTATGAATTATTTATAGTTATTTTAATTTTGCTACTTTTTTCAATTTTTCAGTATTAAAGTTAAAATTCTTATAACATGTTTCGAAATCACAAACATTCACAATTTATTTTGTAGTAAAAAAAAATAAATTTTTCAATTTTAATATTAAAAGTTTGACCAATTAATCTTATCTTATAAGTTGTTGCCTTAAAAGTTCTCATCAAAGTTTCTCAGACATATTATATATAGTATATAATCAACAATCTGCTTCCTATTAGTCGCAGGCCTCAATAGGAAATAGAAATGAAAATATGACTTAGGTATATAATGTTACGGACGACGCTATACCGATCATTCAAAACATGTATAAAATCACTGTTTAAACGTAGGTACATACTATATTATATACACAAGATTATGATTTGCTTATTATAATATTGAATAATATATTGACATATTAAAAAATAAAAATCTACAACAGCGATTAACGACCGACAACGACGAGCGTACACAATTATTTTAAAAATAAATTACTTAATATAGTAATATACTTATATGTTGTTGTATGTCGCTGCTAGTCTTCCAAAACTTGTAAATAAGATCGTAGTTTAATTGTACTATCACCTAAACAATTGCAGCCTTTGCTCACAATGTTCAGAATAGCTCAGATTGCATCGCCTTTGCTATCATGTTTAAAATAGCTGGGAAAACGCCGTTGTTCGTCCAAACACTGTTCGTGTGAACTTGTGTACCTATAATACGCTCCTGGTATCTGAAGAAAATAAATTTAATGTTCGCACACAAACTATTTTCATACTATTCAAAAATTGCAGTATTAATAAAAATTATTTTTAAAAATGTAGGAATATACAATTAATTGTCTTATTTTCATTGTCGTTCAAGTCACAAGCCGCTACTACTACTACTTATATTATTTAATTTACAGAATGAAAATATTAGATTATTTAAATTAATTTTAAGGGATTTTGATACTGACTGTTTATAAGGAGTTCAATATAGGCAATATTCTAAGTTACTGTTGCGTGTTAAGTAAATGCGTGCTAACTAGTAAGGATTGACTAGTAAGTAGTATTTATGTGACTGTTTGTAAAATAAATAGCGGAACATACTTGCACTTGTTTGCACGTTTGTTAATAATTCATTGTATGAATATTAATGATATTATTTTATAATTTGTTTAAAGTATGTTAAGTGGTATCACTCAAATTGTTCGGTATTTTTAATAAATTGGCCATTTACTATACTATATTAGAAAAGTAACCGCAACACGCAGTAGTGCAATGCGAACAATGTTACAAATAACATAATTAAATATAGTTAAATATCAAATTTACAATATGATTTGAATTATAAATTATAATAATTAAGTTTTAGTTTATTTTATAATTATTTTTAACAAATGTTTTGTGATTACCGAAAACGAATATTTATCTTTTGTCAATCGTATCTTATATATTTATCCCATATAAAAGCATATTTGAATGCTTCATGGAATTTACTTGAAAATGATTTGCTTACATTTTGAAATTAATTAATTTTCTTTAATTTTTTTAATATTTTTTAATTATTAATATTTTAAAATTTTTAATAAGGTTTTAAGAAGTTTAATTTTAAATAAGTTGAAAAGTCATTTTGAAGTAAACTGCGCATAGCGAAGTTAAATATGTTTCATAAGTTTTATCCGATGACTAGGATAATCGATACATTTGGCATAAGATAAATCTATTTTGGTAGATGAGACTGGATCCCTTTAAGCTATTTATAGTTAATATTTCATGAACCTATTCAGATCAGTATATGCACGATACGTCGATACGTCAATTTTAAATAATAAATTATAAGTTACATCTATTATTTTATACAATTACCTATAGCAGTGCAATATTATTTATTATGTTATTATTGTAAAAAATAGCTATAAATCGATAGAAGCCTTCTCTCAGAATCGTTTTTAGTATGCAATGATTTGTAATTGAATTCAAGGTATAACAAATTAAAGTCGACATCCACCTACTATATAGCAAAATGAGTTATCCTGTTTTTATACTGTTTGTATAGGTATTTAATATTTATATATTGTTAATGACTGTGTAACATATACACACGATTTTATTTCTTGAGTTCTATTAAATTAGAATTATACACTTTTATATCATTTATTACATTTTAAAAGATTACACTTGTAATTGTTTTTAGTTTTTTAAAAACGAGCTACGACAAACGTATTATTATTGAATGTTTTGTTTATCACAAATTATTTTGTCGTATTATATGTATCGCGTGTTGTAGAATTTAAGGTGCCAATAATTGTTTATTCCAAAGTTACCCTCTGGGCTCTAGTCACGGAATAAATTGTTGAATATTTGGTAGTATCTTTTTGTGTGGATGGAGTTTAAAAAAATATAATAACACATAATAATATGTTCTGAACGACAAGCAACGTGTGTGTGTATATGATTAGAAATGGATACACGCAAAGGTTGACGTCAGTTATTTGTTATGGGTTTATTATACTTATACATCTATTTAATAATCAGTGTTATTATAAAATTGTGTTTTATTTTTAGTATTAACCCCGAGAGATTCAAATTTTAAACACGGATGGAAAAACAATAAAAATATAGGCGTATAGATAATTTAACATATCTGTACAACAGCAATTTCATTAACTAGGTATTAGATTTGCATTGTATATTATTGTTTAATATTTATACTTTTAATTTTTTTTTTGTCTGGGGGACAATTATTTCGTTTGTGGGGAAACGTCCTAGATTCCGTAAATACATATCATTGCATTTTAAATATATGCGCTTAGGCATATATTTTAGTCGTACGCTATAATACGATTCTAACTGACACTTAAACTATAATTGTTATTACTATAGTTCATTATATAATATTATAAGACATATTATTATAATGTAAAATTAAAGAGAAAATTATGAACTTTAAAAATATCTCTAAGACCCAGGGCCGGATTTAGGGGAGGAGGTGGCAGGGCGGCTGGGGCCTCCACTAAATGTTTTTTTTTTGCATCTAAGTAATAAACACAATATAACATTTGCAAAGTAGATTTAAATCACAACATGAATAATAATGTACAATAAATTATATTGTCATAAATATATAAATAAATAAATGTTATCAGCGACTCGTAGATAGGGGCAGTGGCGCGATCGCCCCCTTCTAAAATTATCATTTATTACTAATTTATAAGTTTAATATCAAATTTCAAATTTATATTGTAGTATAATATTGTTAAAAATAAAAATTGTGTTTCCTATATAACTATATTTACACTAATAAATATTATGAAAAAAATATTAGATAAGGGGACTGCAGTCTACGCAAAAAAAAATGGCTTTTAGACCAAAAATGTAGACAAAACTGTAGTAATATAGTTTGACGGATTTAAATTTTGAAAACGGATTAGGATTGATTAACAACATTACTAAGTTTTTATCGAGGCGATTTTTAATATTCTGAAAATTGTTAGTGTCACGATTAAAAATATAAATAAAACATATCGTATTTTATATTTATTGATAGCACAACTGGAAAAATTACTTTCAAATCGCCTCGATAAAAAAAAGTCGACTATCAGGCCTTGTACTGTTAAGCAGCGAAATTCACTTACTAAGATCATTGGATTTTTCACAAGTTGTTGAAAAATCTGTGACAACGAAATCTAGCAAAATTATCATATAATAATAATTATTATTTAAGTTCTGTATATATATTATGACTAGAGCTCGAGACTTAGAGCATTTGCTTATTTTTATGGGTTGACTTAAAATGTAGCAGAGTGTTATGGTCATGTGTATGTCATGTTACAACACGTTCAATTATGAAATTTGTAAGTACTTTTTTTTTTTTTGCTTTTTTCAAAGATTTTTTAAAAAGATATTTATTTGCAGTTTTTGTGATTATTTTTGCTTTTTTGACCAGTTTTTCTATTTATTATAGTTTTTTTCAGAAAATCTTTCGGAAAAATCTATAAACAATAAGGCAAAATGTTTCAAAAGTGAAGTTTGTTTTTTTTCATAATATAAAGATTTATTTATTTATTTTGATTTTTTAGTTAGAAACTTTTCCCAATTATTTTATTTCAATATTTTTTGTAATATTCAATTATATTATTTTTAGCACAGTTACAAATTATGTCTACCTACTTTATTATATAAAAAAAAATGTTTTTTTTTTGATAAAATATTTTTGCTCAAATTTAAGTTTTTTAAATGCTTATTTGAGTGCTTATAATGATGTTTTTAAACGCTTATTTTAATGATTTTAAGTGTTATAAGTCCCCAGTCTTGATTACAATTGACAGTGCATATTTTAATCTAATAAAAATGTAATTTACTATCTTTATTGTTTCAGCACGACAAATGAATAATTAATTCTGGTTATTTGGAATTTTGGTTATTAAATATATGTAATCGAAAAAAAATATTTATTTCTAAGGGTGGGCCCAGGGCTCCTATATTCCTAAATCCGGTCATGCTAAGACCCAATCGAATTAATTGAATATTATGCTCATAATAATGATTAATGGTTAAATAAAGTTGAAGACGTTTATAATAGTCACGTATAAACGCCACGAGAATAGATTCTATTTCATGTGTAAACTTTTAATGCCCGTATATCGACAATGAAAAGGTTAACATTTTTAGTTTGAACCATTATTTTTTTAACATGAAGTACTATTTTTCAAAATATAAAAAAGTTATTAATTTTTTTCTTTCATAGTCCTTTAAGTAGTATTGCCAAATACAATTTATGTTTACTTTAAATAAGTTATAATTTAATGTATTTTTCAAGTACAATATGCAATGTTTTTTCCAGCACATTTTATATTATCTGTAAGTATCAAAATCAAACTACATTATGACAATATAACATTTGTGTATTATATATTATTATACAGTAATCTGTAGACATATAATTTTCCCGGAAAACAAGTATAATTTTAAGAAACCTATACATTATTAGGAGTTTCTCAAACTATCAACCTATTCGTAATTCGTAAAAGACCTACTATTATACATCTATTACCAAAAAAATGTGTAAACAAAACTTAATTTTATGTCACCGCTGGAGACTAATGCTCACCTTTAAATTTATTCCAAACATACTTGTTGAATGGTCGTCGTAGATTTTTATACGAACCAGATTGTCCAGAAGGCAAGTTAAAAGGAAATATTTTCGGTGTAGTACTTAGTAGTAGGCTACAGCCATTTTGATTCTGTTTGAGGATCAAACGACACGTATTATATGGGTAAATGCCTGTGTTGACTTTATGGGCCTATATTCTATACGCAATATACGTATATAGATGATATAAGATAATACACGGTCACCATCAATATAATAAGAGTATAATAGAGTATCCATATCCTTTATCCTCAAAAGTACGTTACCCTGGCCACCCATTTGTACGCGTTTAAACAATAATAAATGTTGTTAAGCAGCTGTCGTTGACCGTTAAATTTATGGCAACTATTTTCGAAGAAATAAATAAGAATAGTCGCCGTATATGTTTTCGTTTTTCATAGTTTCATTATATATTCAGGATACATGGCGCGTCGGGAGGCATATTAAAAAAATAATAAATAATGTTTTCAGCCATAATTCGGACAGTTTGAATGTATCAAAAAAGTAAAAATATATAAATAAAGATAAAATGTATATTTGACCGAGTTTAATGCACATACGATGTATACTTAACTATATATTATATATTATTCATTTATGGTCATAATCCGGAAAGGAGCCAGGAGGTATTGGTCACATTGTAGCACATGGGCTATCATTTTTTATACTAAAATTCAATAAAATATATAAATTGTACTCTTATTACTTCCCGAAATTCAAAATAGATTCTTAAATAAAACATCCTGCAAAACGACTAAGATACTATATACAAATTATTATTAAATCGCATCAAAGTAAAACCAAAATACGAGTTTGATATAACATACAACAATAAATATTACTACAAATCATTGTTCTCTGGCTGGCCTTTTTTTTTTTTTTGAACGTTTATTTGAGGATTTGAATGTATTAATAACATATTATTATTTAACGAACAATAGACACAATTTTTTTACAAATATTCTTATCAGTTCAGAAAAGGTATTATTTAGAAAACATAATCAATTTTAATTTAACTTCAAAAAATGTATATTAATATTATATTGAAGTATTGGTAATCGATATACATCATAAGATCTTAACATAATTGTTTTTATTTTAATTTTCCGTGAAATTATGTATAGTTGTTATATTTACAACCATGGTTGTGTACAAACATAATTCTATAGTATAATATATATAAAAAACAAATTTTATTGCAAGTGATTAAAATGTTGGTTCTAGCCAGTTGCCAGTATATAAAATATATGTAATTAAACAATATAATAATATGTAGAATATATATAAATAATAATATACACATACATTATGTAAATTACATATATTGTATTATTGATGTACGAGTATATGTAATTCTTTAAGTGTTTTCTTACGGTATTGATGTATTTATTATTAACTATATTAAAATTGTTTAAATATGATACCACCGAATACCACATATTATAAAAATATTTGTGTAAAATCTAGAAATCATAGTTGCAATGTTTTGTAGATAATATGTTCAAATGTAAACTATAACATACATTGAAATGTATTTATTCATAAAATCACAATCTAAATAAAATAAAACAAATTTATTTATTTATGTCAATGTCATAGAAAAAATACTTAGAGTTGGCAAAAAAAGTACATCGGAATATGGTTAATGTAGGTAGTCATTATTATATTAATTATTTTCAATTTATAGATTATAATAGACGATGGTTGAAGTGATAATAATACCTATAATAATTATTATTCAAGTTGTAAATAAATATTATGAAATGAGTGACGTTTTATTATTCTCAAAATTATTATTTTATTGCCTAATAATATTATGTTCTAGATATTTTTATTGTTGTGTTAATAAATATTGAACTTTATTATATCATTCTATATAAGCTATTGTATAACTATATGTGTAAATAATACCTTATAAGTTATAAGTATATATAAGTACTCACAGTATGTCAGTGTACAATAACATGCCGACTACGGAAATATAAATAACTATTTCCAGTTGTGTATGTTAAGTGGTATTACTTGAAAATTATCTGGAGTTTTAATTAACTAGCCATTTACTATGATATTGGAAAAGTATTCGGAACACGCAGAAATATTATGCAAACAATATTATATTTGAAGACTTATAAATACATGAAATGAAAAAAATGAAATATTTGTGATGATTATATTATTTTTTAATTTTATCTATTAAATTATCAACTAAAATAAAATAGTATAGGTATATGCCTACACTATAAATAGTAAAAAGTAGATTAACTTTTTTTAACTGAATTATTAATTTAATATTTTTTTCTATAGGTGTTAAATTTTAAGTTATTGAGTTAAATTTATGATTTTTTGCCAGTTAAACTTCTAACTTATCAATACTTAGATATGGTAGCAAAACGTTTTTAGGGGAATTAACAAAATGTAGGGGAGTTTAAATTTAATTAAAGTTATATAATTAATTTTATTATTATTTATAAAAGTATTTTGTTATAAGATGTTATTTTTATTTATTATGATATATTTATATTTAATTTATTTAATTTATATATTTATAAATTGCATTAATCATATATACACATTTATAACAAAAACGATGCACCTAGTTTACATGCAATTTTGGATAACTGTAAATTGGGTTCCATTTTTAATTTTTTTATGTAAATATTGTGACCCCGGTATATTTTGTAAATGTATAAATTGTGGCTTCACTATTATTTATTTATACGTAAATATTAGAAATATTTTAAAGATATTTTGCAAAATAAATATTTTTCTTTTCAATTTTCACACTTGGGACTGACAATATTATTACATTAATATCGCGGAATAGTTAAAACTATTCGTTTTGTAGTTGATATGGTATTTGATTAAAAAGTATATTATTACAAATTAGTAATTAGATATCTAGTAAAAATGTGTATGATAATTCTCGTTCAGTCTAAACAAGTAATTTTTTTGTTTGAAAATCTTTCATTTTTCTTTTGTATTCTTTTTACTTTATTAGATATACATGTTCATAAATTTAATTTTTACTTTTTGTTCCCTGATTTATTGAACTATACATATGTATCTCTAATCATTTTTTTTAAATTTTCCGTGATATAATTTATGTACGTTTAAAAATATGTATGTATAGTACCTATGAATGTAGCCTTATTTTGTTTTACCAGCTTAGTACAGTTTGGCTTAAGTTTATGGGCCAGGTATAATTTATATGTGTAATGATTATCAGTACTTAAACGCAGTTCTAAATACTAATATTATGATTTTACCGTAATCACAAAAAGAGATGAAGGGATTATACATATAACAGAAAATATTGTAATGATAAGCTAATGAGAGGCCACTATAATATTATAACTTTAAGATAAGATTTTAGCGAGTGCCAAAGACCAAGCGGTCATCCGTGACCTTATTGGTTGTCATAAATATTAGTTCCCACACGAGACATAGCAAATAAAAATCACGTTCTTACATGAATAAAAAAAGTTTAAATTGATGTTATTTTTACATACAAAAATATATTCTTACACAAAAATATAAATATTTGTTTGCTTTTATAATTTCCAAATTTTAACGATTTTGACGAATTTAATTATAAATTTTTAACTTTAAACACTTATAAAATTATTATGATTACGTATATTTTCGATATTTTCAGTTGATAATATTAATACTATCTTGAACTTATGAGGAACCTTATATTAAATTTTCAAGCATTTCAACCTAATTCATAATTTTGTTTTTGAAAAACTAAAAAAAATCGAAATAAATGTTAATACCTAATGGATATACTCCATACACACATAGCTAAAAAGAAGTATCAAAACATTTTGAAAAATGTACTGTGAGAAAATGTTAATGTTGATCTAGTTTTTTCTTAATTTTTTTTTATTTTTCCCAATTATAATATTGGAAATTTTTACATCACAAAAGCATCAACTATTTATATTTTTTTCCATTTCATGAAATAGAAGCTCATATTTTTCTTTTTTTTGTAATATTTTAAATGAAGTACATCATTAGGTAAATTTTCGTGAATACAACCAGTTTAAATTAATTTAAATTTTTTATCTATTAAATATATTCATAATTATTATAATTATTTATATTTATTATATTTATATTAATATTATTTATTATTTATTATTACTTATTATTACAAATATTATCAGAAACATAAAATACT
This sequence comes from Rhopalosiphum nymphaeae, assembly GCA_036289425.1. Lineage (NCBI taxonomy): Eukaryota > Metazoa > Arthropoda > Insecta > Hemiptera > Aphididae > Rhopalosiphum > Rhopalosiphum nymphaeae. The sequence continues at coordinate 5,355,231 of JAZAQC010000017.1, forward strand.
GTTTCACGTAATGTAAGATCTTTATCATTATTAACTTCATTTAAAAAAATTAGATGTTGTGGGTTTCAAACTTGCTAAATTGAACCATATTTAGTTCCAAATTAGTGAAGCTTATGTTCATTTTGATTGACAATAACTGCTATTACATTAGCGGGATTTGACGATCTTCGATCTACTTTAATCACTGTTATTAAGACGCAATTGCCAATTTATAAATCGGGAATTCTGGTTTTGCTGATCTTAAAATAATAATAATATAATGATTAAAAAAAACAGATTCAATAGGTACAATGATTTAAAAGACTAAATCATTATAAAAATAATAATAACTCATAAGTAAAGAACAGATTTCATTTTAAATACATATTTTTATTGGAATGAAATATTTTTAATCTAATAAAATATGTATAGGTATAAACTATAAATTGATAATTATAATAAAAATAAGCCATTTTTTATATTTGGTGAATAAGGAACATATTTTATTAAATATATTTAAGTAAATGTTAATTTATCTTGGTAGTTACGTATATTTTTAACGACGGCAAAAATATTCTACATTATCTAAATTAGTAAGTACAAGAAAATGTAATTTGAAAAATAATTTAATTTATATGAATATATGACTACATTACTGCATTTTTTTGTTTTTTTTGTTTATACAATAAAACCACCAAAAACCCAAAATGTGCCATTGACTCAATACATTGTTGAAGAAACACAAGGTCACATAAGAAATTTAGCAATAAAAATATTTATATTTATATTTTATGTATTCTAAAAAAAGATCATAGCTTACAAAATATAATATAATTTTATTATAAGTATACATTTAGGTCTTCTCAAATATAAACTAATATAAAGCTAATATGAACTATGAAAAAATATGCCCTTATTACATCAGTCAGTGTGGAACGTTTGTTTAGTTGGTACAAAACCATGTTGCGGACAAAAAAATTATCGTTAGTTTACATTTTTAAATCTCAGAGAATATTTAATTTCACATTGTTTCAAGAATTAGATAAGCGATAAATATATATTTTTTTTGCTAAGTTTTATTTTTGTATTTATTTTTTTTTTTGCATTTTTATTCATTCCTTTATTATGCGATGATTACATATTTACATATTTGAATATTTTTTTACACAATTTTATAAAAATAAGTGCATAAATATGTATATATTTTGGTTTTCTTATTAATAAAGGGAATGGATTAAAATGCAAATAACATTTTATTCTGAATATCTGAAACCATTGCTTTCCAAGCACAAAATTCATATCATACATCAAGGAATCAAAAAATGTAACTTTTATTTTGCATTTTTTTAACTTTTTAAATGAAAATTTATATAATAAAACAAATTTTTTCAATGATAAAAATAATTATAATAGCATTTTTTTAAAAAAAATTTTGTTATGAGTGCATTAGATCGAATTTTCTTAAGGCATTTTTCTTGTTTTTTAGAGCATTTAAATCCGTTCCCTACTTATTATATTAAAATGTATTTCTTACAGTTATAATAGTAATATAATAATTTACTGCTATGCCAATACACATAATGCACGTAGTTATGAATAATGGTTATTATATTTTATAATAGATTTTTAAAAGAATTGCAATTTATAATCTATTTAAAGCAATAAGTAATTTGATATAATGTATAACTATCTACACATCTCAGAATAGATTAGATATTTACATATTCAGAAATGATTTTATCCAACTGTTTTTAATTCAAATTAAATTTATCATAATTTTGATTGTTAATATAATTATATTTATTATGTTATGATTTGTATTCAATTTCATTCAAGTAATGATCATGTGCTTATTGATTTATATTTTATAATTTATATTATTGCTTATTGTAAATAATATTAATTGCTAGTATATATTATTTTAACAACTATTATTAATTTTAACAAGTGCTATTTAATATTTATACTTATTCATTTACTGATAATCCAGTCATAAGAAATTTTAAAACTGTGTACACAAAACACAAGAACATGAATTTAAAAACAGATAACATTAGTATAATAACTACATTTAGAATGATTATGATACAATTATAATACAAATTTAGTTTAAAAACATTGTTTCACGCAAATATCTAATAATTCAATCAAAAAACTTAAAAATTTCTTCATCGTAACGTGTGAATGTAAAATATATACTTATTTTTAATATTACTTATATAAAAATAACATAATAAAATTGATAGATGGTGAAGACTATATTAACGAATCAAACACGGTATTTGAGAAATGATTGCTTGTAATTTTTATTCCTGGATTTAGAGGTCGGTGGGTGTTCAAAATGAAAAAAAAAACAGTAACTTAATAGTAGTGATTGTAATAACTAAATATTTATATTAAAACTATTTATTTGTTGAATATTAGATAAGTGGTAAGATTTTAGGTTACTATAATATAATATAATATAATATAATCAATATTATTATTTATTTAATATTTTAGGTTTGTTTTAACACCGGTTCGGGTTATATTGTTGTATTATATATAATAACTTATCAATAAAAGTTTTCAGTTAATTGGATCATTGATTGAGTTGGTAATAATATATAAAAGTAATATTTTTTAATGTTTATTAGCAGGGTGTATAATATTTATGTGATCCCGTCTCATATGATCATTTAAACCGAAAAAAGTTAATAACCTATAGAGCGTGCTACACGTAGTTAACACGCCTATCCAGATGCTTAGTCATAAACAATTAGGCACTTGAGAATATTTTCAATATTCATATTTGTTATTTATTTTATTCTATTTCTTTGAATAATATAATGTAATTGTAAAGTATACATAAAGTTTTATTTAGTTAAAATAAATAAATCACAGCTGTCAATTGTTATTATTTATAAATTGTATTTTTAATGTCGATATTACTGTATTGGGTTTAGGAAAAAATTATTTAACTCATATGTAAATTCGTAATCATATAAATACATATAATTATTAATTGCATGTCTCAAGGACCGCATAGGTCATTTATATTTTATGATTGATGTAACGGTACATACATTTTACTATGTTAGTTTACTTATCTAGTTTAAATAATTGTATACATAGATACATAAGTTATTATCTAATCGACTGTAATCTATAAAAATTTTTAATACTAAAAAAAATAGGAAACTCGTCATTGAGTACTGTCGTACTGTTATAGATGTGTAAGATGTGTTAAATTTCTAAATCAGTATATTATAAACTATTGTATGTGACCAAAAATTATTTTAAGCGAAGACGGACAGCTTATATTTCTTAAGATATTTTATTTTATATTTATTCTTGTTATTAGTAATTTATTTTTCTATTAACAAAACGATAAGTTGAATTCGATTTTTTCAATAATAAACCACATTTATTAAATAGTAATTTATTATCGACTATTGTTATAATAATATTATTTAACATGATAATTTGTTATTATTAGCATATTATAATTAATAAGCCAATAGTGACGTAGTCACGTAAAGGTATCCTATGTGGAGTGAAATAGATTCGTGGTGTAAATAATTTCAAATTATTCTAAATATTTTGAAAATTTCATAATAAACAATAAAATACGTCGCGGTGTAAAGTTTTAAATTCAAGTACCTATCTACAAAATATAATATAAAAAGTTCGAAAATTTTTGACACTTTTCAATAAATATATCAAATTCAGTTTAAACCTCTTAAAAATAACATTATTATTATTTATTATTGCGAAATATGTACGAATATAGAATGTACAGAAAACAAAAGTAGTTTAAGAATATCGTTGTAATATATTTAAAACATTATCGATGTAAAATTATATTAAATTAAATGTAATAATTAAATAAGAAAATTAATTTACAATAATTACAATAATTATTATATGAAAGACAACAGAAAAATAACCGTGTACTAAATACTATTGTATTCATGTAATATATTGTGTAGGTATAAATAAAATAATAACTTCCATGACTTATTGTAAATTATTATTCTATGAAATTATTAATAAAATATGAATAAGCTATATTTTAAATAGAATAAAAATGAAGATATCGAACGTATGAAATACTGAAATTCACAAAGCTCTGATTTATTCCGACATTAATTTTACGAAAAAATGTCATTTTAATATTGATAATATTATTTATTCATAAATCGTAATAATAATGTATTATTAATTCAAAAGTGTATAGATAAAGACGTTTAAAAGTGTACAGGCTTCGAGGTTATATTAGAGTGACTACGTTTATACAATAATCAACCTAGTTATAAGTAAATAATAAATATTAATAATAATTATTTTTTACATTTCAAAAAAATGATGATATGACTATAAAAATGATATGTTAACATTAAAATGTAGTAAAAAAATATATTATGAACAGCAGTACAAATTTACTGTTCGTAGTTATATTGTGTTCAAAGCTGGAATAACATAACTCTTTGTTATGAGTTTACGGCATATGCGCATATGTCTCGAAAGTGACTATAATACTATAATACATTAATACGTATAGTCGAAACTGCCGAGTCAAATGATACTTAGAAATGAAAACATTTACGAGACTTAGGTAGCTTTCGTGGTAATCTAACTGCGGTTCTACTCGTTTTTTTTCATTACGGTCTATGAGTACGACTATATTTAATCATAATTTATAACGTATGTAAAGTGTCAATGAACTATATAATATAAATTTTATCTCTCCCCGTCTATATTAAGTGGCTGTTTAACAATAGCATGAAGTGTAAACGGAGAATCTTAATAACAATAATATTATTATCATCATCGCGCGGGACGTCTATTCAACATTCTATTTATTTGATAATTCAACCGCATAACATTAAATATTTACATTTACAAGTATAGGCACCGATTTATATTCCTATTCACACTATATTTATATATACATATATGAAGAATTTATATCATTAAACGAATCTCGCGTCGCCATTATCTTTTGGTTAGCAAATTGATACGGATATGTAAATAATGTATATTATAATATTATACATCTGTTGTTATGCACAATACGTTATGCTTACTATGATGACCTTGTACGGTTTGCGTTCTTGTGCTCGAAAAGCTGTTAATATTTGTTGTATAATAAATTTACGAGTAAGTCTATTATGCGTGTACATAAAGTCAGTGGCGTAATTAGGAATTTATTTTGGGGAGGGGATTATACATTTTTAGCTGTATGAATTTTGCTCATTACCTATACTTCGATCAAAATATTAGCAGAAAAAAAAATTTTTGGGGGATCGATCCCCCTAATCCACTCCACAGTTCTTTCGCGAATGCCCCGCTGTTATTCAGAGCAAATCAATAATTTTGAAAACTAAACTTATATTATTAAAACTTTAAAGTATGTTAACCTACCTAAAATAAGCTTAATAAATCATTTACTCATCATCAGAAACATCTCACTCGAAAATTATTCGTATACTCGTAATAACACTACAGCAGGTACACTACCTATCTACGAGTACACACTAAGATTAATTATCGATCTTATTAGCAGCTTTCGTGTATTCGAAAGAGACGTGCACTTTTTTCGTCCATGATGGACATTTTTCCGACCTAAAACGCGACAGATGGCCTTTGATTATTTTTACTCAGTCCCTATGATCTACGTATTAGCCGATACGTGATGATGATGATGATGATATGATATAGATGATGTCTGCGCGTGATCCGCCGCCGCATGTTCATTTCTATTGATATTACGTAACATAATATTATTAATTATTATTAAACGCGTTATTATACGATCGTGATAACCGTACCGCGTCGTCGTCAAAACTACGGCATCCGCCAGTTAATCGAATAGATTATGTACAATAATAGTATTAATATCGTTGCGATCGCGGACGAGTGCGGCGGTGGCGGCGACAATGCCGTTTTATTGCGCAGCGATCGGAGTCGCTGAAGTGGCGACGTAAAGAGGTCATCGCCGCGGAACAAACAATAATATTATACTAACAACGCGGCGGCGGTCGTGTGCGAGGTATGTGGGCGCCGGGCGGGGCTTTCGAGTAAGTGGAAGCGGTGTGCGAGGCCGACATGTGATCCCGCCGATGCCCAAGCGTGTCGCAATAACGTCGTGCCCGTGATGTGTTAATGTGCTGTTGCGTGTGCACGCGCTTATCTACATTACTACTATTATTATTATTATTATTATTATTGCTATTGCAAGTCGTCGGGCCGCAGCAGCTGCTATTATAATATTGTTATTATACAACAGTAGGTACCGATCAACCGCGTACGGACGTCGTACGTGTTGTAAATATATATATATATATATATATATATATACATATTACTTGTTTTGCTGTCGCGGACGCTAACAACCGTTAACCGCCGACATTTTTCTCCCGTAATCAAAACAACAACAACAATACGATATTTACGATTTTAATAAAATAAAAAAGGGCGAGGAGATTTTTGGCTTTTTGTCGACTGCCGTTGTCATCACCAAACGATCACCCGACGGACGGACGGACGAACGATAATTTAATATATTACAACAACCGTCGCCGTACAACGCGATAATATTCATCACTGCGGCGGACGTATATAGAGGCGCGTACATATTGTAGTCGTAAACTCCGGCGCGGTGTCCGATGGCAGCCACCACTACGGCCGGTTACGCGCGGGCCGAGCTCGACGCGCCGCACGGCGGACGCTGCAGCGCCGATCCGCCGGACATCGAGGTAAGCGAATTTCGAGCATGTGTAAAAAAAAGAAAAAAACTATAAACAACCACAGTGGTTTGTCACCTACCCGTTGGCGCGGTAACAATTCGGTACGCTAAACGTTTAACGACTTTGCGTCGGACTGCCTACGTAAAACATTATAGCCAACGTATTTCCAAACGGTCGTCGCGGTATACCTGCACAGAGGTCAGAGACTTGGTTTGTACTGGGGGGTATTTTAATACGAATCAAAAACAGCTAAGTAAAAAAATCTATCGGCAATTATTCTCGGCGAACAAATAGCATCGAGCACGCTATGCATATTGTAACATAACATGACACACAAATCCACATTTGATTCGTTCGAAGTCTGACTGTTTAGACATATTATTATATGGTTTTTCAAAACAGAAAAATTCCGTAATTTATAGTTCTGAATTTCTTATATTCGATTCATCTCGTCATCAGCTGTTTGGCAATCGAAGGCAACCGGTTTGCCGCCAGTTCGGCGTCTGTGTGTGTATACATTTAAGTTGCACATCGCACTATTATTATCGAATACCAACGTATACCGTTCGACGTTACTGATAAAGTGATAAACGATAAATCGAGATAAACGAATCTTGACGAGGATCACCATGTTTAGATTTTAAATTAGATTTCCAAACCTTAAACGGAATTATATATCTATACGATTATTGTGTAAAGCACTCTTTTTCTACTTTTTCTACTCGAAAACTTTTCACGGTAGAACATAGTAAAATAGTAAAAACGTCGTAGCAAAGCTTATCGTAACAAATATTCTTATATGATCGTTTGACTCTAAATTCAAAATCGGCAACTGACACCACATACCAAGTTCTTAACGTATAAATATTTAAAGATATACATTATAATATTATACTCGTGTGATATACTGCAAAAAAAAAGAGTTATCACATCGATTTCGGCTTTTAAATTAACGTTTTTCGTGGTACTTATATTTATATTTATATGTACATAATGCTGCTATATTATTATCATGTAAATATGTTAATTTTGGAAAATAATCTATTTCGGTTTAATTTTTGCAGGAGTTACTCCGTTTGAACCCTAAACCGCTGGCTAACTGCCAATGGACAACGACCGTGGCCAACGATGGAAGTACGACGGCGGGTGGAAAAGGAGTTGGATTGATGGCCGCCGCCGGATCCGGACTGGCTCGGGCCCGGGCTATAGTCAAACCATCCGCGGCAACGGTCGTGGACCGTCATCACTACAAGCGCAATTCTTCGTATTCTGAGGTATGTGTAAAGTCCCATGGTACTATTGTCAGTTTAAGGTTTTTTTAAAAAACGGATACCTGCGAACACGAAAGTTAGTAAAATATGATAGATTCCGTTTTGAACGAGATTGAACATGAAGGTGTCAAAAGGTATTTTTACTTTAAAACGGTTTGGTAAATATAGTGTGTGTCATATATATATATATATATATATATAATCGAAATTCGAAACCTGACAAACCTAAGAAATTCTAGGGAAAAACGCGATCAGATTACAATAATTAGGAAATACATCATATTTCAACTTTAGCTGAAACCTAGTTTGGACAACATTATTTGAACAGAACGTTTCGAAGAACAATATATTGTTATAGCGAAAATAGTAACATTTTATTACGATTATTAATAATTATTGATGCCAGAAACCAAATATTAGAGCGTGGAAAAAAATGAATTAGTGGTTAAGATGTGCTTTAAGACTAGTTAGCGTTTTATGACAAAATTTCATTGAAAACAGCGAATATTCAAATTACGTTATACTTTTTGTGGTTCGAAATTCCACGGATCTAGTATATGTAAATAAATTAATAAAATACTTTTTTAATATATAATAAATATCTTAAAGATATATTTTTATTGTATTTTTATTAAACAATGTACCACTATGCACTATTTTATTTCTTAAATGATCGATTTATTTGATAATAATAAATTATCTTGTAAATCTCACTGTGATTATTTTTTCTAATTTTTAAAATTAACATTATCATATTATTATAATTGTAATGTAATGTACTATTATATTTCTAACATTTATTTCATCGTTATTTATAATATGCTATAATAAAAACTTGGTACCTACCTGATATGAAATATTCAAATGTATAGCCGCTCTACTATATTTTATCCTAATAATATTGGTCACAAACTCACAAATAGAATTTCCTGTCAAAACACGTAACATTATACCTTTTTCTCAATTGTTGTCGGCACTTTGCGTTTGCTCGAGCATTTTTGAGGTTTGCTTGATATCAAATTTTCTCAGTAACATATAGGTCATAGGTGTATAATATATTGTACAATATACAGGTTTGTACTTTGAAAATTTGCCTGAAAAATAAATTATGCAAGAAAAGGTATAATAATATATTAATTTACATAATGTATTTATGATTACAATTTAAAACATTTAATCCAATATCATTTTTGTTATCGTCGTGTGGATGGATTGATAATAAATGTATACAATACTGCCTTGGCTTGTATGACATGAATACGTGAGCAAACGCGCTCCGTGGTCAAATGATAATACATTTGTTATTAGTTGGATATCATTTTTAAGCCAAGTATTTGAAGAATGTATTTTTATTCCTAGAAATTAATAGCCGTGAACAGGTTAGTTATGTGATATATAGTGCTGGCGGTGTAGCTATAATGATTCATAAATTTATAATAAAGCTATGTAGGTATATTATATTATTATATAAAAGGTTTATTTTTAAATAATACTATTTACTAGTTAATATAGTAATATACATTTATTATTTATTTTTTGTACTTGTATAATAAAAATATAGATAGCGATATATTTTAGGCCTTAACATTGCTGTAGCGAAAAGCAACCAATTGAACTATTGGAAAAACGTATAGTTATTATGAGGAATAGAGAACAACATACAATCACTATCTTAAAACGTACAGCAAAGCAAATTTGAGATCAGTAGTATCAATTTTGTAATTTAACTTTGAAGATAACAGTGAATTTATCTATAATGTAGTTTAAAAATAAGGACACTATCTATTTTTTCATTTGGTTTTTTCGTGTATGTTATAATTTTAAAGCAAGATATGGGTAACTTTGAATTGTGAAATTTTACATACCTATATACTGATAACTCGCTTAAAAATATGGTAAAAATAGATACCGTTCATACCTTTAAGATTGACATAAGGTCAATTCACTCTAACACAAAATTAAAACTGTTGAATTTAAATGTTGTACTTACGTTTATAAGAGTAGGACGGAGACAATACATTTTATCAATAACTGTGTATCAGATACACAAAGGCTATTCTACAAAGTGGTTTAAATTATATACAAAGTATACATGACTTATTTGAAGAAAAACATGTTAACCACTCCTCGAGGAGACTCACTACGGGAATTTGCTATTCGATTATTTTAAAAAACAACATATTTTTGCGCCCGATTTCAAATATTTTGATATCTTATTTTCCTATACAATGTTGTTACTTGTGAGTGAAAAAAAGTACCAATTATTGGTTTTAATGATTTTTACACAATATCAGTAAAACTTTACTTAAAAAGTTTTCATTTCGGCGCATTCACTCGCTTACACTTACACAATTTAATAGTTTAAAATATTATGTAGAACGTATAAATACTATATTATTATTGTACCCATCTGAATTGTTGATTCGTAAGTTATGTCGTGCTAATTAGTTTGTATTTATACGTAGGACACTGCAGGTGTCATAGATGGTTGTGCTGGTGGCCTGTGGAATCGATGGTGGACGGACGTCAAACCCAGCACGCTACGAGGTGGCGAACGGGCGGCTGTTCGCGAGGCCCGCCGTTGTCTCAAATGTGCACATGCGCCATGTCAGCTATCGTGCCCAACTTCCATTGATGTCAAGTCATTTATCACGAGTATCGCTAATCAGGTAATATTGATAAAAAAATATTCTTGGTCAAAATCCTGAAAATACAATACGCAAAGATTCCTCATACCAATATAAAAATTAGAAAATATATGTTATGAAAAAAAATTTTTTTCTAAACATTTAAAGTACAAATGTTGTCAAAATTGAATATTCCGATGAGAAATAACAATTTTATTTTTCCATTTAATATTATAATTATTTCGTTGTAATTCAAAATATAAAACTATTATTTAAATTATTAGTTTCTGTTTTTAATGCAATTTCAAAATAATTAGGCCAGTGTTAAGCTTGCTAACTATAATTAGTGATATTTTTGAATTCAATAATGTAAGTTAAATAATTTTAACTTTGATTTAAGTTAGATTTTACTTAAGTAAAATATTTTAAAATGTATTTGTATTTGAAATTTATAGCAGTCTTTCTTTTTATATATTAAAACAATATAAGACATAATTATTTTAAATATGTACTTGTAATTTGTATACAAATACATAACAATTATTAAACAAAATTACTAAAAAAATTTACTCTTATTCACCAATGTTTATATATATTATATATTATACCGTTAAAGTATTTACTTTACATTAAATGTATACTATATCTAATAAAATAACAAATATGAAATAATTATTATGTTATTAAAAAATATTGATTTCATTCAGGAACAATAATTTATTATACATTTAATTTTTGAAATTCTTTTCACATTTATAACAAATGAAATTGAAAACCCTGACAAAAAAAAAAACAAGTAAATGATAATTTTAGTAGAAATACATGACAATATAAATAATGTAAAAATACATTAAACAATTTATAATATATGTAATATAAAATGTTTTCAATGGTATATAAGTATTTTTAAAAATTATGTTAATTTATCAACCATCTATATTTTAAACGTGTAATCAGTGGCGTATACAAAGGGGTGACGTGGGGGTCAGACCCCACCCCATTGGCTTTTTATTTTTTTGTTTCTGCTTACATTATGTATTATGTACTATATTTTATGATATTATGATCTATCGAATTATTGAATTTTGACAATTTTGTCAATACTGAATACCATTCTAATTTTATTTTCGTTTATTTGTATCATGTAATTTTCCAATTTTCCTCTCCCATTCAGCTATGTCGTTTTCTTTTTTTGATCCCCCCCCTTTCAAAAATAATGTCTACGCCACTGATACCTTCTATTCATTATTAAAACATTGGTTTTATTTTTAATTACGTTTTACGCCATTTTTATGACAAATACATCGGTTTATGGTACTTTTTGGCATGGTACATGTGCATTAAAGGAATCTTGATATTTTGATTTTTATTAAAAAAAAAATGCAAATAACTTGTGATAGGTAATACATAAAAATTTAATATAAGAGTATTGTGGACGTAAATAGAGGTAAGATAAGACGTTCATATTTAATACTTATCGATGCATACTGTAATACACGTGTTGGAGTATTTAGGTACCTGTTTATGGCTGTTTGAATTATTGTTATTATTATTTTATATTTATTCTTAAATTAAATAATTAATATGACTATTTTATATTTGTACTTGTTGTTGAAATGAAAACGACATAAACTAATTCACACGCAACAGAAATCAAATTTTATTTTAAATCCTTAATGACTTATAAATTCTAATGTACACAATATAACTAAACAAACATGGAGAACTTATTACATATTTAAACAACTAGTGAAATTTTAAATTACACACACACACACACATATATATATATATATTATCTCAAGCGTATAAAATACCTAGATATTTCATAAAATATCACCTTGTTATACTTTAATATTAGTATGTATATTATTTATTATTGTATCTCTAGTAATTTATTCTATTTAAATATTTAATACTTAATTAAGCTAAGTACTAATGTTGTTTAATATCCACTTATTCAAGTTAAGTACATTCCACTAGTGGGTATGTATTCTTTACCGTGGCGTGTCATACATGTGTGCGATGTGTGCAAATGCCAAATTATTGAGAATTTAATGGAGCCTATTATTGCTCAACGTAGTTCTACAAAAAAAAAAAAAATTAAAAATTAAATAAATACAGTTATGTACAAAAAATTTTTCAATTTCAATTGATTTTCATTTTCTCAATCTGATACCAATATATCATTATTATAAAATATATAGATATTGTATGTAGTATATTATATGTAGTATATAATTAAAAGTACCCGTGGATTTGCATAAGATTTTATAACTTTAGATTACATATTCCTACTTTAAATTTGAATTTATGTATAGATACCTATATTATTTAGAATAAATAGATATAGGATAGGGGCTTTTTTTAGTTTTGTACACATGCCAATCTTTGGGATAAACCGCCACTGATTCTTTAGCCAATTATCTTAAAAAATTGGACTGTTTTATAAAATATTTAGTATTATTGATAGACATTACTTAAAAGTAGTTTTTTTTAACGATCTTTTAAACTGTATGTAATATAGAAATATAGAATTTCAAACTTTTTTAACTCAATTACTTATATTTCATACACATACATATTCAATAAATGATTGGACGCATGAATACATTCCTATATAATTAAAAGACTAATTGAAATAACTATCGTACAGACGTAAACGTTAGACCAAACATACCATAGCTAAAACCGATAATTGCCAGCAAAGATCATTTATATAATAATAGCGTAATGCTTAATAACATTTTATACATGTACATAGTACATACCATGAAAGTTTCTACGTCTAAGCCGGTATCAGTATTCAGTACGTATTAACGTATTTGATAGAACTCTTTATTATCTATGGTTATTTTTATCCCTACATAGAAATGCCACTGATAGTGATATTTACATATAGGTATAAACACTAATAACCATACACTTATACTTATAATTAAATAAATACCTAGTCTCAATCTAGTAACTTGTGTACTAGTATCAATAATTTGTTTATGGCTTTAAAATAAAATTTACAACATTTTACATTACACGTACAGTTTTATGGACCTTGTACAGTTATACTATAACAAAATAAGTGACGATCAAACTAAAACATCTCTACAAGTTTTTTTACTTTTATTGACTATGATGGAAGTATATTTTTATTATTACGTAAATTATACAAATTTTACATGCTACTCTATTCAATCACCAATCATTTCAACTTGATTTTAATTTTTAACTATTTATTTATAGTCATATAAAGTATTTGTTAGAAAAATAGAAACGAGTCAACTCATCACAAACAGTTACCATCAATACCATCGATTACATGTGGATTCTATTAAATACGACAACAAGTATAATATATACATAGATAATATATACATTTAACTTTTATATATAACTATTAGAGATGAAACTATAAATAACGGACACTTTTAGACATCGGAATTTCGTCCGTTATTCTTAAGGGGTACATTTTTGAAACATAAAGGGTAAATGTCTAAAAATAAAAAATATACGTCAAGTTAAATTAAATTATAGTATTATTATTTAATGTTTTAATAATAAAATAATTTTCATATTTTGAAAATATATATTTAAATAAATGTAAAAAAATAAAAAAGAAGAATGCATACATGCATAAATACGTACAATTCAATTTCATGTGAAAAAATCGGTTTTTGAACGAGTTCGTTATCGTTATACTAGTGTAAGTGCTCGTAATATTGTTATTATTTTTATATTATAATGAAAATAGGTGTCCATTAGGGGAGGTTTCTCTGTGCGTATATATAGTTATTAAAAACACAGCGTGTAATGCTGTAATTTTCACAGAACTATTATGGAGCCGCCAAAACGATCCTGTCAGATAACCCAGTGGGCTTGTCTTGCGGTATGGTGTGCCCGACGAGTGAGCTGTGCGTCGGTTCATGTAATTTGGCCGGCTCAGACGGCGGACCTATTAATATTGGTGGACTACAGCAGTTTTGTCTAGAAGTAAGTGTTGTGTTTAAATATTTTTTATCCACTGCCCGAATCGATAGTTCGGTTATTAGGAAAGCTAATTCAGTTTTGGGTTTCTGAGCAGTAAAATGTCCCAAATAGCTTATATTTTTTTAAGATATCTAAGCGCTTGTCTTGGTGAACTGCTCTTTTTTATATTCATATGCTACCATAAATTAATTGGTCAACAACCTCTAAAATAGATGATGGTCAAACACACAATAATTTTAATTTTAAACTTTTTTCATTGAATTCAAATCACTAAATTGTAAATTATCGTACTCACCGTTGTGTATTAAAAAGCTTAGCCCGTATATAATAATACATAAGTAATATTACACGAGTAATAACATTTTGGTAACATGTTACCTGTTACCTACAAGTTGAGTATTAATGTATTCAACTTTACATGTACGGCGTAATGAAAACCTGATTGCTTTACAGTGAATATAACGTGTACGTGTTATAGATGTTCATGGACATGGCAGTGCCTCCTTCAGCCGTTTCTTCGGACGACGATGACGACGAGGAACGCGAAGACGGCCAGCCACTAAAAGCTCGAGGTCAGAGTAAATTGGCGCCCATAGCTGTGGTTGGCGCCGGTCCAGCCGGGCTGACGTGCGCCACGTACCTAAATCGGCTTGGGTATCGGCGCGTAACTGTCTACGAATCGGGTGCGTACGCCGGCGGTCTTAGGTGAGTTCATAAATTGTCAATACGCTCTTAAGAGGAAACCGCATTATAGGTTTTAACTCAACATTTCTATTCTATCGTTAGCTACTCATAAATTTTCGTTTCAATCATATTTTTACGAACAATAATAATAATTATGTGTGTGTGTGTGTGTGTGTGTGTACTACGTACTAAAAAAATAATAATGAAAATATTGAAAACGAATTCAATGTGCACTAGCAAACAGTGGCATTATTAGATTTTAGGTCCTAGCGCTTTTTGTGTTAAAAGTTCACATTTCATTATATTACTATTATGGCAATATCACCGAATTAATGCCAAGTAATGTTATGTGTGTATAGCGCCTCCGAGATACCCGAGTACCGGTTACCATGGCGGGCGGTCCGTTGGGAAATCGAGCAAATGGTCGAGCACGGCCGAGGTGGCGTCCGTCTAGAGTACGGTCGTCGGCTATATTCTTCTTCTGCTGGCGATAGTAGACCCGGTGACATCACGTTGAAGGTGCGTGCGTTTATATATTATGATTATTATGATTAAACCGACCGGATGTCAATTTTCTTCGAATGACGCTTCACGTATTTATTTTCACTTCCTCAAGGACCTAATAGAAGGACCGGATGGAGCGCAAGCCGTGTTCGTGGCCGTCGGCCTACCGGAGCCTCAACTTCCGGCCGACCTCTTCCGTGACGTCGACGTCAGCAGCACTACGGCCGCCGCTCAAAGTCTGGGCGTGTACACTTCCAAATGGCTGTTGCGTCAGGCCTCGGGATACTCCAAGCGGTTGCCCGACGGCCGGGGAGGATGTGGTAGTGGTTGTAACGGAAGTACCGGTGGTTGCGAATCATCGAAACCGGTCACCGCACCTCTGCCCCCGGATTTCCGGGGCAAAACCGTGCTGGTGCTTGGCGCCGGTGACACGGCCATGGACTGCGCTACAGTTGCGCTCAGGTGCGGCGCACGCCGCGTACGTGTTGTCTTCAGACGTGGCACGCCCGACGTGCGCGCCGTCCCAGAAGAACTGGAAGGAGCTATGCGCGAACGTTGCGAGCTGGTACCACATTCGCAGCCGGTGCGGTTCTTGTTTCGCAAAGTTTCGGGCGGCAGTATCGACCGGATCCGAGCCGTGCAATTCCGCCGGACCGACGTAGATGACTTACAGCAGGACTCCGCCGACGACGAAGACCACTCGGCTGACGATCTGTTCGTGTTACGCGCTGACTGCGTTGTCTCGGCGTTTGGCTCGCGATTACCAAAAGAATGTGAGTTTTTCGCTATTGATTTTTTGAGGAAGCAGTAGCTTATTTATGATTAGAAAGGGGATAGTGGTTGTATACATAGTTACTCCTTAGTTTTTTCATATATAAATGTGGTTTTGGATTAAATACAACATTTTTTTTTAACCTTAATACTACTCTAAACTTGATGACCATTGAATAAATATATATCCTCTTCTTCTTAAGACCAAATCTTAGATACGTCACTGAGAAAGTTGGGGTTGGTATACCTCACCTTATTAAACTACTTTATTATGTGGTTGTTTTGTTGTTGTGTACGAACAGTGGCGGAAGCGCTGGCACCATATGCAAGGGTAGACGAACGCACTGGACGAGTGTGCGTCGACGCTCAAACCGGTCGCTGTGAGTGGTGGAAGGACGGTGACGACAAACAAGAACGGCAGACTCCACCACCGGTGTGGTGCGGTGGTGACGCTTCTTGCGCAACAGGATCCACAGCCGATCCGTCGCAAACCACGGTAGAGTCGGCCAATGATGGAAAAACAGCTGCGTATTACATACATCAGTATCTACAGGTACTTATATAGATTCGATAGGATTTTATATGAATATATTAGGTCAGTAATTTAATTAAATTGAAAAAGTTTTCTTTTTCTTCGAATCTTTCTTGTTTCACACTAGCAGTACCTGTTGATGATTTAGATCATTACATGATTATATCGCTTATATTAATTTAACCAGTGACTACTAAAAAATCTATTGGCGTCCCATTGGTATAGTCCAACTTTTTGTGCGACAGTCATTGTTTGTGCTGAAGTGTCTTATATACTATATACTATATTTTTCTAAGCAGGAGTTGTACGGTTACCCTATCCAAAATCATCAATCATCTGTTTCACGACCACTGCTACCAGGTTTTCGAACAGCAATTGACGACGTGGACTTATCTGTCAGGATGTGTGGACTGCGTTTTATGAACCCGTTCGGACTAGCCTCAGCTCCACCCACGACGAGCGCTGCGATGATACGTCGGGCATTCCAGGCTGGTTGGGCGTTCGCCGTCACAAAAACGTTCGGACTGGACAAGGACTTGGTAACCAACGTATCACCACGTATCATAGGATTGGGTGGTCATGGTGTAGGAGGCGGCTTGGCTGCCAGTGGTAAAGGACTTGGTACTATCAATGCTGGAGACTCAGATGTGGCCAGAAACGCTTTTTTGAACATTGAATTAATTTCGGAAAAAACCGCCGCATACTGGTTACGTTCCATTCAGGAACTGAAGCGTGACTTTCCTCAACACGTGAGTATATAGATACACTGTGATTTACTAAGCATGATCATATCGCCCTTTTTTTTCTTTTATAATGGTTAATGATTTTAGAAATTTTACGTATATTTAAGAACCATATTTTCAATTAGGTACTTAGAGTTTTGTTTAATATATTTTATATTTTTATCACGAATCGGCACTTTTAATAACGCGCTGACAGCCGCCGCCGATCCGTGATCGTCACTAGTACTTTTATTTAGATATATTTAAATAATTCGGCCATAGAGACACTGCTACAATACTTATCATGATTTATGGCCATTCAGAAAGTATTAATAAGCTATGCATTGCAGTTGGTTTTTGTTTCTTACGTATTTTTGTAAATTTTTTTAGAAAACTACTGTTATCAATAATTATACGCGACCACACGGGACAGATTAAGAATATACGTGCTGAGGTGAACGTATTAAAAAGTTCCCTTCGACGATATCAACTTATTTTTTTCAAATGAGTTTCACAGTTTTTTCTATAAATTGTTAATTATTAGAATATGAAAAATATAAAAATTGAGAGCTGTGATAGTTTGAAAATTCTAATATTTAATATTGATTTATCAATATTTTAAGATAATACAAATTATCAGTGTATAATTAAAGTTATAAATTAAATATATTTTTATTTTTGTAAAACCATCTTTATTTAAGAACTATATTCTTATCATTTAAATTATAATAATTTAGAAACTATTTTTAGATTATTTAGGTACGTGTTGATGTAAATAAATATTAAAAAAAAATTATCTGTTTAACATTAATAGTAAAAAAAGTTGGTTCTCATTTGAAAATGAGAAATTTGTAATTTGTGGCCACAAGACATCCTATAAAATACTATAAGAAACAATTTAAAATAAAATCTTTTAAGATAGAATCATAATCGCATTATGTATTGATGTTTCTGTCTTACGAGTACGTAATATAGCAAATGTACACTCAGCAGATCACGTTTAACTCCGTTAGTTTAAAAATTAGGGTAAATTGACCTATTATGAAACTTGATGGTAAGAATATTATCTTTGTATGTATGTTGGTTTTTTACAATAGTTTAATTTTTTAGCAAGTTATGCGAATTTAATATAGCGTAAATTGAAAATGCTCATAACTCACAAACTGTGTAATCGTAATAAACCAATATACTTATATGTTATTACTTATACTTATGATAATATTCTTACCATCAAGTTTCATAATAGGTCAATTCACTTTAATTTTTAAACTAATGGAGTTAAACGTGATCTGCTGAGAGTAAATTTACTATATTATGTACTTATAAAAGACGGGGACAACATATGTGGGTGTTGAGTCTTTTTAATTAAGGTAACTTACTTAAAAATTCTAAAAATCAAAAACTCATTATTAAAACGAAAATAGGAATGCAAATGCTTCGTAAATCACCTTGTATAATTTAATTACATACCAAACATTTTAATTTTTTGAATTATTTTTGTTTTTTCATTATAACGACAACGACGTACATAATCATATTTTTGCAGATATTAATTGCTAGTATAATGTGCGCGTACATCGAGGACGATTGGACATTACTTACAAAATTGGCGTGCGACGCAGGTGCTGATGCGCTGGAGTTAAACTTGAGCTGTCCCCACGGTATGGGCGAATCCGGAATGGGTTTAGCGTGCGGCCAGGTATAGAAATAGTATTATAAAATACATGACAAGATATTATTAAAATATTTTTAATATTATATTTACTTATAGCGATAATTAATTATTATTCAATAATATAAAATAATTTATAATATCGTAATACCCCCTAAAAGCTAAGCTTGTGCTAAGAGAGCAGTTATTAAACTATTTTCACACATAATATACATTGATACTTGTTTCAAGTTTATTCTATATAACTCTATTAAGAAAAAGTAATGTATATTTTAATTACAATAAAACAGATTTTTTTGTAAAGAAACTAAAATGTAATAACTAGATAAGTGTTTCTCAAACAACTTAAAACTCTTAAAACATCTATACATCAATGTTAAATACACTTACGAGATAAATTTAAAATCATATATAAAACACTCTTTTGTCCAATTACATATTTATAATTGGTTAAACAATAAACATATACTTACATAATAATAACATTTTGCTTATTCGGAGTTAGATTCATGACTGGAATATATGCCCATGCATATTTATACAATTTAACTAAGATAGGTTAATTATAAATAAATTTACAGTCCTTCACAGTTCACATCAAACTCCTTATAAATTAAAGTGGAGATAGTTTGCTTCAGTACATTTTTTAATATATTCATATTATAACACATTAATACAGTTTATAGTAACAATCACTGCACCAAGCAAATGTTTAATCAAGCAAAATATCATCAATTAAAATTAAATTTCAATGACTTTTATTGAAACGATTACTTCGTGTGTCCCGAGCAGGATCCGGTGTTGGTGGAGAACATTTCGCGATGGGTTAAACGAGTGGCGGTGCGACCGGCTAGTGACGGTGGGGCGCCAACAGCCATACCCGTGTTCGTGAAAATTACGCCCAATGTCACGGACGTGGTGGCAGTAGCCCGGGCGGCTGTGCGACTCGGCGGGGCCGACGGAGTGACCGCTGTCAATACGGTCTCGGCCCTTGGCCCGTTGGACGTGACCGGTACAGGTGGTCGACCGTGGCCGGGAGTCGGTAGAACCACTGAGGACACGCCAAGAACCACCTACGGCGGCATGTCAGGCACGGCTGTCCGGCCTATAGGTTTGCGGGCCGTATCGGCGTTGTCCCGAGCCCTGGGACCGGACGTGGCGGCTGGTGGCGATGGAGGTCCGCCTGTCCAGATAATGGCCACGGGCGGCGTGGATAGTGCCGCAGCCACGCTCCAATACTTGTACTGTGGTGCCAAAGTCGTACAGGTATACTATGGTTGTGATGGGGACGGTATTCGTCCAAAAAACGAAAGAAGTTGTGGTGAAATAATATCCGTAAAGTAAAAACAGCAAAAACATCAGTGATTATAATATTATACACAATTTATTAAAAAAAAAAAATAGTAATATTGAAAATATTGAAGGGTACATAAATAATAATAAACACGCACCATCATTTGTTCGATAGTCGATAAAACACGATAGATAGTAATAAAAATAAAAATGAAACAAAGAAGAATAGTACTTTGGTACGTTGGTTTGACTAACAGGAGAGTATGACAGGATTTACGGAGCACTTCAGAAATATTAATAAAAGAAGACCTCCATGAACCTGGTGTACATAAATAAAAGTTAATGTGTTATTGCTGTCGATTTCGCTATTTTTATACTTCGATTTCATTACTTTTACTGTTTTGGTCAAGACCTTTTAAAATGATTGTGCACCATCTGGTACATAATTTTATTCCGTTTCACACAGGTATGCAGCGCTGTACAGAATCAGGACTTCACCGTCGTCCAAGATTATATCACCGGACTCAAGGCGTTGTTGTACACAAACGGTGGTGGCGGTGACAAACGACGGGAGAAACGGATTCATCCCACTCCCGCGCTGGTCAAGGACTCGATCGATTTATCCGACGATTACGATCTCGTATCAACGACGACCGCAGTTGCCGATCACAGCGGTGGTAAATCGATGTTTGGACCGTACTTGCGGAGCAGGCGCTGTGAGCAGGCATACGGCGCGGCAGCAGATATGGTTAGCTCGATCCAGGGAATCAAGTCGAACGGAGCTGATAAGACGCCGGAAAAGGCGGGAACAGTTCCGGAATCAGAGGAAACCAATGACGACCGAGCCCCGGTTCCGGTGGCGACGCCTGTGGAACTGGTCGTAGGCCGCGCTTTGAAAGCCGTCGGCGCGTACAAATCGCTCGATCGTCGTGCACAAGTCGTGGCCCTGGTCAACGAGGTCAGTTGTATTTGTGTATGAAGTTTTTATTTCCCCCACTTTGTTTAAGTTAAAATGCGTAAATTGTAAGTTAAATTTGTAAGCTTAAATTAAAAAAAAATGTAAGTTGGTATTTTAAAGATGCTGTTCGGAGCTAAATTATGACTGAAATAAAATTAATGGAAGTACTAAATTCATATTAACCCTTATAACTTAGCTCCAAGGAACTTACAAATCCCCAAAACCAACTTATATTTATTTACAAATTAAACTTTATAACTTGCAATATTTTGTTGGTAATTTTAACAAGGTAGGAGGGTGGTTAGTGTGAAGTTAGTATCTCCATTAAGTTTATTTTGGTCAAAATTTAGCTTTAAGAAGTTTTAATCAATTTCTAGTAACTTACGAATTGAGCTTTTCTATTTATAATTTATCTGGTATAATTTGAAGAGGGCTTACTTTACTTACGTGAGCTATAGTATATAGTAGTGATAGTGATTCGTTACCAAAAATCTTTGGTTGATATGTATAGGTGTTTGGTGGGTTGTGTGTTCTCAGTAAAAATTTGTTCTTGAGCATCATGTTCAATTCTCATGTTCTTATACAGTTTTTTTTTCACATTGAGTATTCTCGTGGCTCAATTTTCAGCTGACATTGCCATATTGAACATTTGTACGAAATTCGTAATGTATGACACGTCATCATGTAAACTTTTTTTTATAGGACTCGTGTATCAACTGCGGCAAATGCTACATGGCTTGTAACGATTCTGGTTACCAGGCGATTTCGATGGATCCAAAATCACATATCGTTCACGTCCAACCTGACTCGTGCACGGGTTGCACATTGTGTTTGACGGTGTGTCCCATTCCTGGTTGTATCAGGTACGTAACGCGGAAACTGGTTCAAATATTGTAACTTCTAATCGAATATTCATTTATAATCCGGAATGTTGTAAAACTCACTTAGTTATAAAAACAATTTGTTAAAAAAAACATATATACGTGCATATACGGGGTGCTTTTTTTTTATCGAAGTACACTTATTATTTAAAAACATATTAATGATTTTAAAAATATTTTTTATATAATTTTAAATGATTACAAAAAACAAAACATTTTTGAAAAAAATATATAATTTTTTCAAGTTTTTATTGGTGTATTTTTTAGGTTTTCTTTTTTTATTAATGACAACGTACAATTTTAATTCTTTACTCAATAAAACATTTTTCGGAATACTTTGATGTATAAAATCGAATGTGGTTGTTATGCGTCTAATATTCGAGGTTTCGAGCTTATTTAAATATTTTAATTAATTTTATGTTTACAATATTGAGTTTTAAATCAAAAGCTAAGTAGGTATGAATGAATTTGTATTTCTATTTTAATAACGAAGCCGATATAATATTTATTCTATTGCGTTGGCATATGAGCAATTATCGATCTCGAATAAGTATTCAGGAGAAGAGTTTCTAAAAGCAGTATTTAAAATATGGGGTTTTTTTATTATAAACTATAAATATTTAGTTGTCTTTTAATTAATATTAAATTTAATATGTTTTGAATTATATAAAGGTATACCTACTATATCAAAATATATATATTTAAAATAAAAATGGTGTTTATCACACTTTATAACGTTCGATTAAGTACTCACTCCAATGTTCGTTATTTTGTTTGTAGCATGGTCGAAAAGACTGTACCGCATGTGATAAACCGCGGTTTGGGCCGTCGACAGAAAGTTTCCACATATGCATGTCCCAACGACGGCGAATACATCGACCAGCAGTGTTCCTCAGGAGAACAGAAAAACCAAGGTAGTCCGGCAGTGGCGACTCAGTGACGGTCATGATAATGTTTTTACCACTGATAATGTTAACCTACTCACGCGCCACCATGATCTACGTCCGCGAGTGTTAAATCTTTTAATGGTGCCGATCGCATATTAGATAATAATATTATTGTCCGAATCGAAGCGTCTAATAGCCAGTTGTATAAATATAATATATTAATTAATTTTATACAAAAAAAAAAAAAAAAAATGGGATTATAGCTTGTATTAATATCGGTATGTTAGTGTGTTACGTTTAGGTAATGTGTAAAAGATATTAAGTGTAAAACTCGATGTAGTGTTAACCTACATATTATATATTATGTACTATTGTAACGTGAAAGTTGGTTAATCACATTGTATACTGCACAGATACTATCATCACACCATTCACAGTCATATATATCTAATATTATTTAATCAATCGTTTTATATTTTTAAATAATCGTGTTTAATGTTTATGTTTATTTAATAATTATTAATGTAAAAAAAAATTGTTATAAGCGATGTCGAAATCTTATAATGTGTATTATTATTATGCAAATATAGACAATATTACTAATATTTATTTGAATCGCAAATGTTTATGATAACCACGTTATTTATACTATATAAAATTATATGAAGCTAATGTGATGTATAAAATTAGAAAATGGTTCATGCTTACTGTTACTGATATCTTGTTAATAATAATAAAAGTTTTTAAATTTATTTTAGAGGAAAAATTTGCACTGGGAGCATTTCATAGGAATAATTTTAACTCTATGCTTGTAGAAATTGAATACGTTTTAATCAAAGACACCCAATACATAAATGCATGTTAAATAGTTTATAGAATACATATTATTTAGTTATTACAACAAAATTTTTAAATTTTATCCAGTTCCTTTTCCTGCAGTATTGAAAAATTATTAATTAACATAATTTGTATTAAAAAATATATTATACGAAATAACAACAAAATAAATATGTATTTGAGTATTATATATTGCCATTAAAAGCTTTTCTTAGTATATAAACAATATTTTTGTTTATTTTATTTTCCGGCTAACAATATTATAATAATATAATAGAGTAATAAAGTTGTGGGATAACCTCATAAAACACAGTATACTGGAAATAATAAATGTAAAATCAAACCTACATTTTGTAGTTGGAAATTTATTCAAATAGGAAGTAAAAACATTACCTACATTAAAACGAATTAAGTATAAATTGAATAATGTAACTAATCTAAATAATTAAATAAGTTGATCAAGTTAAGTATTTTCATAATTCTAATTATCATAAAATATTTTGAAATTAATAAACAAAAACACATACATTTTCAGAACACTCTTATTACTTTGTCGTAAAGTTTTATCCTAAAAATTAGTTTATAATTTTGTAATTGCTTAATAGTTTATATTACATAGGGTAAAAAAAAAGAGTCTCATATATGTAGTTTTTATATTTATATATATATATAGTTAATGTATACCTCGTTAATAATTATATTTTTTAAATTGTAAGCTTTTAATTTGATTATGATAAGTAAAAATGACTACAAAATTGGGTACAACATTAATATATAATTTTCATATTACGTAATATATTATAGCACCATTGTGATGTTTAATGGTGCTCGATTGTGTCAAATTTGGTAAAAACAATTTTAAAAAGCTTAAAATTATAATTAAAGAAAACACATCCAATCTAAGTTCTACCCTAAAATTATACAATATTATATATGTATTACAATTTGTTTTAAAAATTATTACCACCGAGCTCCATAATGGTTTTAGAATTATATTGCAAATCAATTTTTATTACAATTTTGTGACGGTAGCATGATAGCATAATACTGAAAAAAAATAGATAGAAATAAAATAGATAGAAATAAAATCAAAATAATAAAAGTAATAAAATTAAATTTAAAACTATTATGATCTTTTACAATATTACCTTGTCTTTGGTTTTATCGAAGAAGTTTTGAGATCGTAGATCTAAGAACTAATTAGGACAAATACATATAAATATACAATATTAAAGAAATTATTGATATCATTAATTAATTAAATTAATTTATATCATAATAATATGTATAATCTTCATTAATCACTGAATTGGATACCAATTCCAGTGCAGTTTTTTTAAAATCGAATGACGTAAAATGTAAATAAAAACTGTGTTCGCATATAGTTCGAACACTTGTGTGATAGCGTTAAAATGTTAATGTCGTTTTGCTATTGACTTGGTATCTATCATCTCGTTAAAAGCTCATGCAGAAAATTGATATTGACATTAAATAGTCTAAGAAAATAAAAATAAATAGTATTAAATAATCAGACTTGGTTATATAATTAACAAAAGAATCGACGATGTGCATATACATTATATGGAGTAATGGAAACTTTAAGAAATATCTAAAAACGATCTTCTTAAAGTATAAACTACTTGTACTTAGTTTATATAATAAGGGCTAGAAAAAAAATCAATTTTGGTCAAAGTAAATTTCGAGAAATATTTGTATTTACTTCCTACAGAGGATGATTTTTTATAAAACAACACTCATTATTTCAAAATCTATTAATATTTTTTTTAAATATTTTTCTGACATATTTACAGTCAAAATAAAACAATTTGTTTAAGAACTATTAATTTCTTTACTGCTTATCTACTATTCCATAAATGTCCATGTGATTGGCTATAACTTATACACACTCTAAAGTCTAAATCAGCGAATGATTTTTAATAATTAAAACTTATAATTATCGGTATATTACTTGTATATTATATAGACATTTTAATATATATTATTTTTTATAAGTATTTCATAGCAGCTATAATAGTTATGAATTATAAAAATGAAAAATTTGGACTATTTATCAGCTGTGTGATTGCCAAATAATCAAAATACGTATTGGATCATAAATTTTCAATAAATTTTTATTTAAATTAATAAAAAAAAAAATAGAACCCCTTACCAACAAAACATTATTTAAAGACATTTAAATATTGTATTCTCACTTATTGTTATGTCCATTTAAGTAACGCTATCTACTTTGGTAGTTGTATACTCACGAGTTGTCGAGAAAAATACATCCCAACCATCACTAAAAACAGTATAAAAATAACACACGGATTATAATTTTAATTTTTTGTTCTTATATCACAGAAAAAAAATAATATTATTATGGCACAAAAATCATAAAAATAATTGAACAAAATTAATTACAATTTTTTAAATGTAGAAACCAGAATTTAATGTAGAAAAAATTAATATGTGATATATATATGTCGTAGGTCATATGAAAAATTAGTTTTTTACAAAAAGACTAGGCCTTTGCAATAGGGTAGTCCGTTTGCGAACTACTTATTATTTTTCCAAACAGCCTGTTGTTTTTTAGGCTCATTGCATACAGGCTAACAGCAGTTAGGCCTTTTAAGAACTACACTCATTTTATGGTAAAAACCATTTTAATTATTTTATTTTAAGGGTTATTGATAATAACACAGTATAATATATGTAACATAAATGTAACATGTAACATTATTATTTATTTCTTATTACTTATTAATTTTATACAGTTGTTGACTATTGAATTACTAGTTTTATTATATATTACTAACAAAAAAAAAAAAAATATGTAACCTATTAAATTAAATTGAAATATTACAAAAAATATTACATCACAATATTAAATATTATATAAAGGCATTTATTTATTGTTACATGTGAAAAGATAACATTTATCAAATTGGTACACGATTTGGAATTATAAATAAGTGGTCAAACAGAAATGTATTACAGACAACCGATGCAGAATTTCTTGACGAAGTACCAAATACAATGATGACATTAAGAGAAATAGCGAAGAGACATTCTCAATTTGGAGGGCAGGGTTATTAAAAATGTTTTTGCAAAACATCGTGCAAAACAAGTAAATAGATGCACTTATCGGAAAAACAATGTACTGTGTAGCTCAAGATGTCACATGTAACAATAAATAAATGCCTTTATATAATATTTAATATTGTAATGTAATATTTCAATTTAATTTAATTTAATTTAATCCCCAGTTAATTTACATATTTCATAAAAAAACATTTTTTTGGAAAGTATTTAGCCCATTATTGACATGAATTGGTACGATCACGTCTTGATTTGACTAAGAAAAGAGACTGGATACATATATGTGTTATCAGCCCCTGAGCCCCATACCCATTATTTTGTAAACTGCGAGCGGAAACGTGGCTTATAAATTCCAATAATACTGCAATAGTCTGAAAATAGTCACTAAAACACTATATGATAGGTATGGACGTATAGCTGTGTACTTCTTAAATTTTCCTTAATTAATGTCTATAATAATGCTGTTCGTGTTATATCATGTTAAATCCCAATTGATTAATGTGGCGAGTAACAGATTGACAATCGTATTATATTACAGAAGAAAAAAAAAGGAAAAATACAATGCTTCACGCGATTAGTGAACGCTCTATACTATAAGGAGTATAAAAACAAAACCATGGATCGATACTTAAAGACAAAAAAGGTAGGTAATTTTTTAATTAGGTATGCATACATATTATTATATAATTATTCTATGTTATTCGTTGCATCGCGAAATCGCCGGTTTAACGATAATAACATTTTTGTTATTACATTATGTTCTTCTCTATACATAACTTGGCGGCAGGCATGACCGACATTTGACAAACTAAATAATACTTCTATATAAGTAAGTACGTCACACACGCACAATAATATCATATCGATCCGCCGGTAGGATAGGAGTCGATGATAAACCGATGGAGGCGGCGGCGGCGGCAGCAGAATCAGTTGCCCCGGGAAACAGCCGGCTATCGTATAATAGCGCAGATGCGAAACTGCGCCCCCGTAGGACTACCGAAATAATATTATTATTCTTTGATAACCCGCAGCGGTCTGATACATTGGAAGCAATAATATCATACGGACGATCGCAATATTCCGGATTCCAGTCGCCCTCGACCACAGATTGTCCGCAGTGCGTATTTTTAATTTTTTTAATTTTTTTTTTTTATCAGAAAATTACACTGTCACTATACATCGACGTATATATATATATATATATACCCATACAATATATAAAGGTACTTTTTATCATTGTTACAGGCCAGCCGAATAGTTCGTCTGCATTAGTCGTCACCGCCTACAACGATTAAACTTCACAGCCGCCATCGACGTGCTACAGCCGTAACCAGCACACGGCAATAAAATACACGTCATCGTTGCAGGTAATTTGTCGTAACGCGCCTGATACCGTATGCCTGAATACTCTAGTAAAATAATATTGTAGGTAAACCTACGCTATTTTGGGTGCTGCGGTGTACATTTCTACCATAGGCGCACAGGGTTACAAAGTCACATAAATAAATTGCGTACCTACCATTAAAGGCTTGTCGAGGGGAGTGAGTGGGCATTTTTGAAATATTTTTTGTAGTGGCAAATTTTTGGAAACGATTGTATATTGATCAATTTGATGCTTCGGAAAATATTGCAACTAAACAAATTGCTTTTCAATTTTTATTTAATTACGTAAATGCTCAAAACCGAAGCGAATAAATTACAAAAGTTTTTAACATTAAGTTTCAAAAAAAAAAAAAAAATGATTAAATTAAATCATAATTTACATAATATGTTTAGTGGGTTTTAAACAAAATAGTACTTATAATTATTAATTATGATGGAATCTTATATTATACATATTATTATTATATTATTGATAAAAGTTCAAACAAAAAATGTATATTTTATTTTATAATATTTATAGGTAAATGTGTTAGTGTTTCATAAAAAGTTAATATTTCTTATAATATCCAAAAAGTATAATACATTTGTACTGCGTTGAAAGTAATAAATATTTTTTAACACTGTGAAAACAAAGTTTTTACAGTGCTAAAATATTTTAAAAATACGTAGACTATGACCTTTAATTCTATGGGGTGGTAAATAGTCTTGCTTCCGTTCACACGCTGATCCTTAATGCGCAGCTGTGTCTCGTATGGCCCACGTACACAAGATTGGAAATAATCGAAGAAGTATCTCCACCCTTCACCCACTAGACATCGACCTACATTTTACTGTGCGTCTATGGTTTATTTTATTATGTGTATTATTAATGTTTTGCTTCGGTTGGATTGGTATCATTCAGTACGACAATATTAGATTTCATAGATGGTTCATTAGTATAGAAATAGTGTGCTTCACACGATTTGTTACGTCTACACTACATACACTATACAGTCTACAGACGTAGCTGGTAAAATATTACTTACCTACTGTTATTTAATATATTTTGTATTTATAAATAAACAGTATACGGCGAGATGTCGATAAACTACTATTTCGTTAAAAGCAAAAATGTATGTAACTTGCAATTAAATTCGTATCTAATTTATTCATTATTAATGTTTGGGTATTTACTAAAAATTTTATTTTAGTGTATTTATTACTATTGGAGTATTTATTTTTTTTTTAATAAAATTAATTTAATTTTGTGTATTTGAGTGTGTGCCAGTAGAAAAATAAATCCCGGGTCAAAAGCTATAATCAATCAGTGACTTAATTTTTATTATATACACACAAATGCACAACACGAGTACAAATAAATGTTCGTATAATTTCTACTTATAGCTACTGACTTATTGGTTCTTTTTTATTTTAGTCATAAAAATTAATTAGATGTATTTCATTAAAATGTGCTACTTACTCTTAAAAAAATTATGGCTGAAAAAACCAAATTCTTTACCCACTACTTCTAAATGCGTGGAGGTGTATATTTATTACGATCGTGATCCTAAGCGGAATTGTAATATTTCTGATTTTGAGTAAACTTAAATTATTATCGACGTCTTACTGTATTTGCTGTTTATTATAAATTAGTTTTATACTAAATGCTCAAATACTGTACAATAAAATGCACGTACTTATATATAATTTTTATTCCTTATCTAGTAGTTTAGTAGAAACAAATTATTTTTTATTTCATACGACTATTATAAAAACGAATAAAATCTAAAAAAAAATGTATTTATATTATAACATAATATTCTTTATACATAAATAAATATCTTATTAGAACAAGTTAAAAATTAATAAAATTATAATATTTACTTAGAATCTAAGTGAATTAAATAGGCAATAGTTGAATTCTTATTATTTGTGTTGGTTAATAATCCTATTTTTTCTTTGAAAATTTAATTGGATTAAAACGGGAATGATAATATATTAGCTTATTTCTATATCTGTATTGATTATATCACGTTTATATTTTTTAAATTATAATTTTATTCGTGAATATAACTATATAATTATGGAAATATATTGTGAAAAAATGTTTAAAATATCAATAGACACAATATATTATTGATTTTTAACTAAGACATTTAAAGAGGTACTAAAAAATTACAAATTGTATAATACACAATGTAGTATTAATAGACACCTACAATTGAAAAATACAGTCTTAGTTATCACAATTTATATGTTATAATATTATAAACTAAAACCCAGTTGTTTTGTATACCTACTTCAAACATAATAATACAAACTAACTTGTCTATAAAAAAATTTGTACTTCATAAATAATATTTATACCTATTAGGGAACCTTTATTGTTGAGTAATTACCGTACGATTAAATGGCTATATAGTGGCTAAAGCTTCTGTGATTCCATTCAATATTTTGCGAAACGATTGAAGTCATATTAGTATTTAGTACCTATATAGCCAAACATATAAAAACAGAATTATCTATAAAAAAAAAAATAAAAAAAATATATATATATTTTCAATAAACCGTAACATTGAAGGTTAAGTATATTAAATATTCACAAAAACTATAAAATAATTAATAAATAATTTCATATTTTTACGTGCTATCTATTAGTAAACTTATATCCTCTAAAATTTTCCAAACGTAATGCTTAATATATTTCCAAAAAATAAAAATATTGACTATTGACTATATTTAATAATATATTTCATGACGTACAATATACTTTAAATTAAAATAAAATTATTTCATATTCCTAACTAAACTTAACATTAAAAAGTATATTAATTTTATATTTTTATAAGTACCTATAAGTACTGGCTTTGCGTCACTTATTGGGTGCACTTTATTCTTAGAAAATAATATGTAGAATCATTATATCAATGACCACCTATAAGTGACTAAGTACAATATCATTTCAATAATAAGTATACTACTATATACTACGATATGATCAATGTATATAGAGAACTTAGTTATGTACATAAGCTATATGTTTCTAAATGATAATGAATTTGGATTCTATATTATCATTAAATTTTATATTTTTTTAAATATCTTTGTACAATGTGTATGGGTATAGATATCAGATATATCAACTAATACATTTTAGCGATTTTCTTTTATAATATGCAAATTCTAAAGAAATATACATTATGATTAAATGTTTATACATGGTTGTATTTAATATATTATGTAATAATAAAAGGGATTTGGTATATGATTTTTACAGTGAATTTTTATTTGTTATTATATCTATAGTGGCTAAATATTATATATGTTTTATGTCTTTACTTCAATAAATTCACATAAACATACGATTCGTCAATTTTGAATTCATTTCAAATTTAACAGTGATTAGAAGTGAACAATATATTATCATGCATTACGTTTTAAGCATTTTCTTGAAAAATTATACATAAGATACATGAAAAAATAAATAAATTAGGTAATATTAATGTAAAAACATTTATGTACAAAAATATATATCTATTATTTATTTATTCAATAGTTCAATTTTAGTATAGTATTTGAGTTTTGTTAATATTTTTATTACATTTTATCACAATTGATTTATTAGTTTTAAATCAATTTTAAAATATCAAATGTAGGTAGGTATAAAACAAAACATTGTTAATAAATGGGCATTTTTAAGTAGTTTATTTGTAAATATTTTAAATGTCACGTTTATTATATCTTGATGTCTAGTAGGTACCTATGATTTATAATGGTAATATCTATACGCAATACTCAAGAATATAAATTTTAATACTATCACATTTCTTTAGACACAGATAAATATACAATGTTTAATTAAATAATATGGTTATTACCTAATGTAATAATTACTTTTTAAATAGTGATATATTGTATTATATTATTGTATGTACGATAGTACTGTCGCTGGACCGTTAGCCATGCCTGGTATTGTATCAAAGTCTCATAAAACGGCCGAGGAAAAAAACGCCGTCACTCATGTTTTCCGCAGAGTAAGGATTTCTTTGGCTCGAGAACCATCTAACCTCTCAAATGAAGAGATCATGCATCATCCCGAAATGTATAGATTAATGAATTTCCTTGAAAGTATGCCGGTAGAAGAGCGAATTCTTGAGTTTTCTGCACTAACTCCTGAAGAAGAACAAGAATACTTGATAGAAAAAAGAATTCGCGAGACCGAAGAAGCTCGTAGAGCTCGTGAAATAGAAGAAGATCGCAAGAATTACTTGAACCGATTCTTTCGTTAAGATAATAAATCAAAAAAGTAAGTTTGGTCGATAATGTATAAAAATTGTATTTATAATAAATATATATTAGGGTACCTATGTTTAAAAATGTACACTATGTATTTTAATATAAATGTTCATTTAAACATATTTAAGCAAAAATTTAATTAATAAAAAATAATCATTAAAATTATATAAACATTATATATTTTTAATTAAAAGAAAGGTTCATAGTAAAACTAAAATAATAAATACTTATTTTCGTTTTATAAATAATTTTCAGTAGGAAATTAAAAAGATCAAAATTAATGTTCAACATTATTTTTTATATTTTTAAATAATTTATTAATGGTAAATATTTTATTATAACGTGACGAAACACTTGATTTTTAATGGTAGATTGTTAGGTTAAATTTAAAATATCTGACTTGTTCCTTAGTTTTCAACATTATTATACATATTTTAAATTATATGGTCTTTAAACTTTAAAGTACGGTATTATTTGAATCAATCGAATTTTACAACATTATACTGTGATTAGGACTAAACCACTAAACTGTAGGTCTATAGATCTATACTATTCCAAATTTTATATGTAAATATTGTTATTAAAAAAATCGTAATTAAATAACGGAACAATTATTTAAATATTTAAAAAACTAAAAAAGGGGTTTATGTTGTATAACTATTTTAATTTTTAAATTCTTAATAAATTAAAGCTCATTAAAATACTTTCCAAAATATTTCACATTGATATTTGAGATTCCGTATCATTGTCGCATAATTTTAAAGTTCTTAGAAAAAATATTTATGAGTTGATGAGTTAGAAAATTAAAAATCAAATATTAACTTAAGTTTTAATTAAAAATATTGATTAGATTATTGAAAAGTATTATTATAAATATGAACATTTTATGATTTTCTCTAAAATTATAAAAAATTTATGTTCAATTTGATGTGATTTTTAGATTCCAGCAACGTACTTATTCATACCTACTAACCCAGGAGTAATCTACTTCATGAATCATAACTGTATTTTATTTATTTATTTATTTATTGTTAATTTAACTAAGAATTTATATAATAGTAAATACACCATTATCAATAAACAGTAATACATATTAGAAATATTATATTGTATTCATACTTTTTTTTTCATCAACTATAAATTATAACTCATTTAAAATGTAAATTGTTCAATACAAACAGTTGGTATGGGCACTGGTGGGCACTGAGCAGGTATTCTGGGAAGTAGAAACAATACTCAAATATACTATATCAATTTACACTACCATACCTCACCTTATTTCTAATATATTTAATACATATTAAGAACGATCACAAATTGAGATCTTACTTTATTTAACTTTGCCAATTCTACTTATTTAAAATGATATTAAAATATACCTAAAAATTATTTATTTAATAATTATAAAGAAACATATTTTGTATCAACTTAAAATAATAACACACATTTGATTAACTTTATCGTAATCAAAATAACAAACGTTGGAATTTTGATACATTTTTTTGAGGCATTTTAAATACAATTAATATATAACTAAATATTATTCGATAAAAAATTTAATTTTTCTGGATTCATCGAGATTATTCACATTAGTCCGGAAAATTACTGAAATATTCCAAAACTGACCTTTCTGTAATGTATGTCGTTCATTTGATTTATGTTTAAATTCCAATCATCATTACTTAACACGATACATAAAAAATTTGTAATACTCCCTTCTGTAAAAAATAATGAACATATTTTACAGTATACTAACGGTATTCACAGTGTTGTGTAATCCGCTAAGAAATATGAAGTTTTTCCAAAGGTTATGCGTGATCCCTCTTCGCGCGATTTATTAGCTCCCTCTCCTTGTACTCATCTTTGTTCATAATGTTCACATACAATTTTTTTAGAGTCATAATAAGTATTAACAATATAACCACATAAATTATAAATTTGTTAAGTTGTAACATCGCAATTCAATATATTATATATTATATACATTATGTTCAAAATTAACGTGTTTTAATTAAATGTTCTATTCAAAACTAAATAATAAATATTATTCATGATAATATATTGTTCTATAATATAATACAAGAAAAAATTGAAAAATTTATAATATGATGTACCTTATACCTGAGTATCTTAAAAGTATAAAAAAACATTTTTACACATAACTACAAAAATCTTTTTATTTCAATATATTGTAATAACAATATTATAACATAATATAAAATTAATACTTTAATGAATGTTTGTAAGTTTTTTTTTTTAATTTTACATGATTGGATTAAATATATTTAACAAATTATTGTTGATGAAAATTGTTATGTTTTTATTATTAAATTCTGTGGATATATTTTTGTATCCAATGCCGATTAGTAATTACAGTCTAAATATGAAGCATATTAGTATTCATATTTCGTGTGAAAAAAATTAATTGTACCTCTGTAGCTCTTTTGGAAAGTTATACTTTTATATTATGTAAAATGATACAATATAATGTAACGAGATATACAGACCGTCATACCTGCAATGCAATATAATAAAATAGTAGGTATACAACACTATGAATAATTTGTTTCATAAAAAAATTAAATATGTTATTATATATACTTACGATATTCCTATGGCTATACTCATTGATATTATTGTACATAAAGAGCCATTATTCATTGCATGCCTATTTTTAAAGGTACACGAGTATATTAGTTAAACATAATCTTGATTTTTTTTTCATACATTTTTTTTATTTATTAGCTACATTCTTGTGTATTTGTATGCGTCATTGTTCGCTAATATTATTACGGTAGCGATGCTTGTAAAATAAATTATTTTTATTTAGTTTTTTGCGTTTAATCGTTTGACCATGTATATAGCAACGTAGATTCTGTTGTAATAAATGTTATTACAGTTCAACTATAAGTACTTTAATGCTATGTACATTTGCTATGTAAATACCTGCGCACTTATATTTTGCACGTAAAAAATAAGTAAATCTGTTAATGTTCAATAGATACCTACAGATGTTTAAATTTACGCCAACTTACTTGCCTCATATACTTTAGTGATTATCAACCATTCGAAATTCCAAAGATCTATCATAATAACAGTTAACAGTGTGCTATACATGTTAGTTATTACCTGATTATAGGTTTCCAGAGATTTGATTTAATTTTAAATCTAATACTTTTTTCAGCGAAAATCCAGACTTATTTATTACATTTTTGAGATTTTTATCTTGTCAACTTTTCTCACATAATATAACCTAAAGTAATTGTTTCAATCGCTTTGACAGCTGAATCAAAAATTAAATTAAATATGCATATACATATAGGGTGTTCCAAATTCCACGTGACAACAGATTTCAGCATGATATATTTATTAACCTTTTTGAATCATATAATATAAATTAATTTTATATTAAATATTTTTTTTATTCATTAGGATGGGGTGGATCGAGAGGGGTTCACAGTTCAAGAAATTAAAAAATATAACTTTTATTTTGCATTTTTTTACGTATTTAGTGCATTTTTGATATTTTTATGTCGTTTTTAATAATAATAATAATTAATACCTAAAAATAAAAATGTATATAACTAAACAAATTTTATCAATGTTAAAAAAATTTTAAGGGCATTTTTAGTGCATTTTTTTTAAAAAAAATGTCTATTATAAGTGCATTAAATCGTATTTTTTAAGGCATTGTTCTTGTTTTTTAGGGCATTTAAATCAGTTCCTTAGTTATTACATAGGTATTGTTGTTTGGTTGTCATATTTTACAGTAATTTAAAATACTCAAATTGCAATATATAATATTTGTAAAAAAAAAATACTCATTTAAAACAAATGTTTCAAATTTAAAATCTCACTTGAAAACCATACATTAATTATTAATTATTATAAAAATAGAAAATTATGTTATGATATTAATATGCAGTGCAATCTAGTATAACCGACTATTGTTAACTTCCTCCTCGGTGGCTTCAAATTGATTCCACAGTCGATATATAAAACGCCATCTCTGTATTACTCTATGGTTGTAGTTTACAACCGTGGTCTGTGGTTATAATTTATAACCTGAAAATAATAGTGATAAATGATGAGATACCATGTGGTTGTTTGTTGATAATTGATAACACTTGTTACTTCATAATTATTATACGACAGTTAAAACAAAAAGGTGAACTATATTTAAATACGTGTCTAATTATTTCATTATTGATATTTTTAAGTCATTGTAGTTAGTGCGTTGTCAACTGATTGTTATTGTTTGGAAATATTTGCATTTGTTTTAAACTGACATTAGAAGATGTAATTTTGATAATTTGAATCATTTATCTATTTACACTAAGAAGGTACTTTATATTTCTTTTTCGGATCATTGAAAGATTATATTTTTGTTCATCATTATCATTAGTTAATATTTATATAAAAGACATTGTATATTTGTATCTATTTAAGACTTTAAATTTTAAATTAGCTTTTTCATTGTAATTGAATGTGTATTCTTCTTTGCTTATTTTTTTCTTTTTAGCCAATTGATTTAAATTATTGGATATGATCCATTTTCTTCAATCAGTTTTAGACAAAAGTTTATTGAAATATGTGGTAACTAATTAGATTAAAGCAAATGTTTAATTACTCTAAAAATCATTGTAGGTAGGTACCTAAAACTGCAAATGTAACATCATTATTTCCTTAAATTATGTTGTCCTTACTGATATTGTAACGTTTGATGGTATATTTTTATTTTAATAAAAAGTGATGTAATTCAGAAAATTTTAGCACCTAAATATTCAGATTTGCTAATGTATTAAACATTATTTTACTTTAATTTCTGGCTCATGGCTAATAATTTTATAGAATTCAAAAATTTACTTATAAATATTATTATATTGTATGATTTTTTTATTGGCTTATACATATTTGTTAATAAAATTATAGAATTTATAACTTTCAAAAGTCTTGCAGGTATATTTTATTAAGTTATTCATACAAAAGCCACCATTTTGAGCTTATCATTATATTCTATTAATTTGTTAAAACACTATTGCATTTAATAGTGCAATAAATATAGAAAAATAGTAAATACCTATATTATGATTTATTATTCGATTGACCTAGATATTAACTGTTGGCATGAACCAAAATTCTGTAAGTTAAATTGGTCAATCGTGTTAAACAAAAATATACCTATAGGTAATATTACTTGTAACTAATAAAATTAAATATTGCAAGTGTTGAAAACAGTTAGTATCTATATTGATATAAATTTTTAAAGACTAGCATTTATATTTTATAATGTTATTCGTACAGATGTAACAATTTTTAATTAATTTGTTCAAATGAATACTTAATCATAATTTTTAAGTTATTTGTTTAAAGATTGATCACATTTAATAGTATAATAAATAAAGCAAACTAGTAATTTAGTTAAGTAAATTTAATTTACGATACATATTTACCATTTTGATAGGTCGCTTATTTTATACTAAAATTTATCCACTAAATGACAACAATAATTTGTCTTGATTACAAAATTGTACTTATTTCAAATATCTTCAAATTTATTAAAATTAAATTATAAGTTTTAAAATTAATAGTTTTTTAAAAATAATCAATTTACTTTTAAATTTAGTTTACCATACATATCATAGTGGCTAGTATTTTTAATACACTAAAATTAACTAATTCACCACTCAGAATATAATATGATAATTTTTTACTGATGCAATTGGATATATTCAAAATACTTACTTATTATGTTTGGTGTCATGATTGGGACTTAGATGTTGTTATAATTAAATTAAAAACTCATATTATAATATTTATAATTACATAAAACTATAAATGTTGTATGCATACCTATATACAATTATGTATTTTACATATTATACAGTTTTTACTTATTAGAGGAAAACAAATTTTGTGTAAATGTAGTTTAAAAATTTAAATTCCTATTATTACTTTTTATGTAATGTATTTTACCAATGTTATGTAAATATTGTGTGATTTCCATGTGATTTGCTTGGCTCTCCATGCCACAGATGAATATCTTTCCTATTTACCTATCAGTTATTTTATTTAATGACATTAATATTGGAGCAATAGGTACAATTATTCAAAATAGGAAAAATTGATAATACAAATAATAAACACATTTTTAAATAAATTCAATAAAAATTGTCTTGTTTTAATGTACCTATATTTGTATTTGTCTGTATTTAAATCTTTTAAGTTCCCAAGTCTAGGTATAGCCTTAAGTCTTTAATAACTTTTAATCATTGTAACAACATCCAAGTCCTAGTTATTGTTATTTAATATTGGATAAATCATATCTTTATGTTGTGAAAAGGTGATTTTTTTTCAAAAACTGTTTGATTTTTATGCATGATTTAGCTACATGTTGAATGCGAAGTTTAATCATACACGTTTTTGAAATCAATGTTATCATTTTGCAGTGTTTAGAAATGGTACCTATACCTAATATTAAGTTTATTCAAGCAAAATATGAGAGTAGACGTTACCTTTTATTTAAATTAAAAAATATATTTAGGTACATATTTGTATACATTTTAAATAATTGTATGATATATAATATAATTTATACAACAATATGGTATAAATAGCTACTGCCTATTTATTTACTGTATGATGTTTGCTTATAGTTTTATATTATAAATAATAAATATTATATTATAATTATAAATAGAACAATATACAATATACGTATTGTACCTAATATGTTGGTATATTCGTATATTATCTAATCCGTTGTTTTTTATACTTTCAATACAATCATGTGATTTTACCTACGTAACATAAGCTAAAATTAAAATGCCAAACATGTTTTATTATTATATATTAAATTGATAGTTAGATAGCGTAAAGATTATTAAAGTTGTATAAAAATGCATCAGGGTATAACAGAAGCCCAAATGTTTATTATTATCAAGGCTGGGCAAGTTAACTAATTATTTTAACTCGTTAAGTTAAGTTCATACAGAAAAATGTAATTTAAGTTTAAAGTTAAAAGTTACTTTTTTAATTATTTAACTCGTTAAAAGTTAATTTAAAAAAAAGAACTTACCTTAGTTAAAAATAAATTAACTTTCTTTTTTTCATGTAAAATGAATTACATAAAAGGTCACAGAAAACAATACGAACAAAATGTTATGATCAAATAATAATTATTGACGACATAGCGAATTTAATGCTTAATAGTTAATATGTTAAAATCATTCTGGGTTTTCTTGTTAAGTTAGAAGTTACTTATGAAAATAAAAGTAACTTAACTTTAACTTTTTAACTCGTTAATACCCATCCTTGATTATTGTTATCATTCATTGATGGCATTTTACAAATTTAATACAAAATTCAAATGTAAATATCTTTTTTAATTATTGATTCATACGTAATTATAAATGATGTGTCAAAACTCATTAAAAAATAAATCGTATATGAATCATATTTCAAAAATATATGTTCCCATTTGAATTTTAAAAATTACCCCTAACATCTTCCTTTTTTAATTAATAAGAAAAATAATTAATATTAAATTAGTTTAGATTATATGATTCAAAGAGGTTTTCACATAGGTAGGTCATTTTCCCCTAATTTAAGTATACCATGCTGAAATCTGCTGTCATGTGAAATTTGGAACTGAAACACCTTGTATAATTAGATATAAGGTGTTACAATTATTAAAGAAACTTAATACTGTGAACAATTGAATTGTTTATAATGGAAAACGTATTTAAATTTAACTTTAATGACTCTAGTCGATAGTATAACTATAATAATAATTAATAACCATTGTTAACGTTATAAATTTAATTAGTATTTTATATATTTTCTACTATGTTTTATTGGCTTTACTTGTATGAAAATTAATCTTTATTGTTTTACTAAAAGTCATAAAATAAAAAAAATGTATTTATCTTAACATTACGTGTTTACTCTCCGTAATTGTAGAAAATAAATTAAATTCAGAATAGTTTATTATTATTATATTATTTATATTATTCAAACAATTCTTTCCTCCGTTCTATTAATACCTACAGTCTTGAAAGGTAGTAGTCGTTGGCTAAAAATTTTTAAAATAATATACTATAACGCCATAAAATATATTATAAATATTCTATTATTAAAATAATTATAGAAAATATAAATATTTAAAATTAAATAATGTTGAAAATTTTAAATCGATTATTGTTTTATAACATTAGACATATGTTATTTACTATTAATAGGGCTAAAATTCTATAGCATTTCAGTACTTGCTAATAATTATTATAGAATAATGAATACAGATAAAAAATAGTATAATGATAATAATTTTTATAGCCATAATAGCTATAGTATTTTTACATCAAAGTTTTATAATAATATTTATTTTGCATGTTATAAATATTTTTAATTTGTGCTATTTTTACTAATATGTTTTCAAAGTCAGATTTATTGTATAGTTTTCATATATTGTAGTTTATTAATGGAAAAGTCAAGTTGAAAAATAATTGAATAAATAATAAATTCATCCATAAATCTGTTTTAATAATTGTAACCTATTTTTAAACACTCCGACGCATAGCCTAGTGTTTAGATCTAGAACGTTATAATCAATTAAATCATTACATAACCAAATTTATTATTGTTGCCGTTTTCACATATTAACATCTAGAACATATTATTAATGTATTATAGTAAATATTTCAAGATATATTACTTTAAATAATTTAATTATATAAAATACTTTTTAGTGCAATAAAGTCTTTGTTATTAAGCAAACAAATAATTTCCCGAGTGATGTATTTTAGCTTCATTTAAATTGTATACCAACACTTATTTCACTATTACCTACACAATATTTATTTTTAATCAATTTATATAGGTCTTAGGGTGCCTTTAGTAAACTTGCTTCCTCCGCAAGTTATTTAGATGAATCTTCAATATTTTTACCTTGTATAAAAATGTATTTATTGTTATAGTTAAACAATTGTAAAAATTTATTTAAATTTAAAAACAAATATGTAAATTGTAGGTACATGATTATTATTTCGTGAAACATTATATGTTTGCGCTTATACTATATAAATATTATATTACGTGATTAACGCTATTCATTGCATGCTATGACAATTGTATGTATGTATATGTGTAAGCATGTAATTAATAGTATATTGAAATTTAAACTATAAAATACGGTGATTATTATTAAGGATTAAAAATTACTATTAAATATCAAAACTAAGTTTTTCAACTATTTTATCCAACTATCGTAGGTTAAAATACTTCTAAATCAATATATGAATTTACGTAATCAAACATATATTGGAATATAGTTATATATATCTCTTAAAAATACTTAATTATTGTAATAATAATTGTACATATAAAATATACAATATACAAATAAAAAATAGAATATGAGCTAAACAGTTACCGAATTTAAAGGTTGTTCTGAATCTTAAAATTAATATTTAATGTCATACTATTTTAATATAATTGTATAACACATTTGTCTTAAATATTAAATAACTATAATCATCTATATCGTATTATTATTTTTTATTAAACTTACATTATTTATATCTGTTAATATGTGTTAAAAAAATAATCTTTAGTAAATATTACATTTTATCTATCTATAGATACTGTATACAGTTATAACTAAACAAATTAGGGAAAATAGATTATTGCTCTGTTACCTAAGACGTTATCGACTTTAACTCATCATTAAGAAATAAGTCACTACTCGTAGAATGTTCGAGTATGTTGTATGTTATGAATTTAAATTCATTTTATTAATAAATAATTGTACATGAAAAACGATACTAGTTAAGACGATCTATATTTTATGATAATCTATTTATATTGCCATTAACGTAGTTTAAGTAATTTATTTTACTATTGTTTATAACTTATTACTAATAATTAATAACTAATAAGGTAGATTGAATTAATTTTTGACTAAATCATTGCATTTGAAAATGTCATTTATATAAAATGTAATAATATACGTCAAACGTTTCAAGAATTCATGAAAAAAATTTTTTTAAACAAAATAATTAAAATCGTTATTCTTCATTCAAATATCTAATTTTGTAAAAAATTGAGATTAAAATATTTACATTTTTTAAGATATTTTGGTTACAACTTTAACTACTTATAAGAAACTTTGTGTTCAATTTTAAATTCTTAGCTATAAATAATGAATATTTTATTAATTTTCAACTACAAAAGTTTGCAATATTGAGGAATTTTAAAAAAATTTAAATTTAAATTAATTATAAAAAAACAATTGTGCATATGTATTTTAATATTTTTAAAAAGCTTTAATAACAACTTATAAGAAACCTTG
Source organism: Rhopalosiphum nymphaeae (assembly GCA_036289425.1). Lineage (NCBI taxonomy): Eukaryota > Metazoa > Arthropoda > Insecta > Hemiptera > Aphididae > Rhopalosiphum > Rhopalosiphum nymphaeae. The sequence continues at coordinate 5,398,669 of JAZAQC010000017.1, forward strand.
TATTAAATTTTTAAACTCTTTAACTGTGCAAATATGTTTTGCTATTAAAAAAAAAGTAATTTCAAATATGACTGTCGATATAAACGAAATAGGCATAGACGACCTTATTCTAGTTACGAAATAATTAAACACCTGGATTGGATTATTTTGACTATTGCCTAACAATTTAATACAAATCACTTAAACTAAGCCACTTAATAATAATTTATATTCGTCAGACTTGTTCCGTTTAAATAAACAATTGAACAGTGAATACTACTTTAATTAATAATTATTACACGATATGAGACTCGTTTCGTATTTAGTCGGCAAATTTAACTAGATTTGTATTTCAAAAGAGCACAAATGGACGCGGCAGTCTGGATGTGGCCGTTTAAACACTGTGAGTTATAAAATTTCGACGCGTCTGTTTAGACGTTAACCCCCTTTTTTTTAAACTTAAGGCTTGCACATATTAGCACGATTTTACACGACTATTATCTAAATCAATACGTCGTTATCCCATCATCCATAATATGGAAAAATTGTAATTTTATGATTTTATTTTATACTATTCTATGTGCAATATGTTATAACTTATAACCAAGATATTTTATTTGTAAATATCAGCAGGAAATTAGCATGTATTTGTACAACTATCATACATTTTTCAGAAACACAATTTTTTTCTAACCCTTTGTTCCAAACTATATGCAAATAAATAAATAAATAAAACATGAATATAATACATCAGATATTAGGGATATTACTTGTCTCGAAAAATTCTGATTTTATTTCAATATGATTATAATTTTGTTTCACAATAACTAGAAAATTAGATTGACAGTAAGATTTTTTTATACTTAATTTATTTTTTCAATATTTATTAGTTTGAACATGAATTGAAATTGGAAAATTTATATGTGTAATTAAATAGATAAATCTAATAATAATTCATACACTTTACAATATACAGGGTGTAACGGATAGACTTGACCAAAAAAAAAAAAATAATGCTACTTAAACGTAAATTTTTTATATCATATGATAAGTAAATAATTTAAGAAATATACTCATATTAGCAAATTTTCAAAAATCATATTTTTTTAAAAAATTATCTCGTTCCAAATTAATTTAATAAAAAAATATTGATATTTTAAAAAAAGTTCTAAAAAATAAACTACTTGACTTCGATAACAATTTTTACCATCAAAATTGTTCTTATAATCAGATTCACAAATTGGCTGTTTTAAATTTATCCAAAAAAATGTAAATCAAATATTAATTTTTTTATTTTCAGTACTAAAAAAAACATAAAAAAAATTAAATTAAACATGTAGCGTTAGGGTCTCTTAATGATGAATAAAAAAAAAATTGAAAATATTAATTAGAACAAAAATTATTCCAAAAGTCAGTTTTATCTGTTATTTTGTTTTTTATAATTTTGTGTTTACAAAATTAAGGTTGACCAAATAGGTTTCAAATGGTTGAATAGTAATTGGATAGTATCCAATAGTATTCTGTAATGAATATGTTAATTTTGAATTAAATGATTAATTAATTGTCAATTTCATACAAAAAACGATTCTAAGTAGAGATAATGTATTAATCACTCTTTCTAATAATATTAATTTATAATATATTTGTATTAATATTTTATAGCTTTATTTAGCTTGAACTTATTTTTTACAAAAATATGGAGTGAATGTGTTTGTTACCTACAATATAAATTATTTTTCAAAATTTTAATTTCAAAAGGTTAATATAAAAAACTTGTTTAATTTGAATTAAATAATTAATTATTATTGATATGAAAAACTATCCTGAGCAGAGAGAGTACTTCACTTAATATTGGCTACTTATATAATCAAACGTGTTTTTCGTAAGATTAGATATAAATGGCGTAGACAAATAAAAAAATGAACATAGAATGTTTACTCAGTGTTAAAGATATACTTAGTGAATTCACTTAAGGTAACAGAACTTAGTGGAATATAAAATACAAGCGTATATAATTTATTATTATTTATGAAATCATTATTCGGGTATAGATCGCAAAGAATAAACTAATAACAGTCAACTTTAAATTGTTAACATTTAATTTTAAATCGATTAACTTAAAAAAATGTGAAAAAATTCATTACTTACAGATCAAATTATATATACATCATTATTTATTTCATATTTTACAGTTATGTATCAATACATTTAATTGTTTAACTCGTACTTCTCTACTACTATGATTTTCAATGTCACCCTCGAGAAAATGGTTCTCAGACTATTCAGGTAATAGCAGTGTACTGTATTATTTTATGACTATTTCAAACATTATATAAATCTATGTGTACATTGCTATATTGCATCAGATTGTGATAGTTGATTGCAAGTAATAAGTTTCCAAGAATATAACTTAGAAATCTTTATTTATATCAATCCAATAACCCGGTTCAAAAGACCGATTCGTGTAGTAAGAAAGGTCCTAACTGGATCTGATTAAAAAAAAAGTTGTACATACAATTTATTATTTTTGTATAACCAAAGTTAGACAATTTCAATTTCAATCTATTGTAAAAAATATTTATGTTATTTCATTATTTTTTAATTGCTATACTTATAATTTATGACAAATCTTGTCTTAAATTTACACAAAATTTTTGACTGAGTATCAACATTTTTTATCGACATTTAAAAAAAAAAATAAATGATTTCAAATGCCTATAAATAGCTCTATAATTTGACTAAATATTTTTAACATTACATCGTGTACAAATAATATTTAAAATATTTGTGAAATGGTTTGAATTTCTAAAATTACTCGAATAATAACAAAATAACTAAAATCATTTAAATTTAAAATATTTATTATACGTTTCAATATACAGTCAAAATTTGAGCTCATAAGAAAATTATTTGAATAAACTTATGAATTATTTGTAACTTTAAGTGATAAAATCAAAATTGTATATTAATTTGAAAAAAAAATTACATATTAAGTAATTTTGATAAATTTTACAACAATTTGAGCTTTAATTGATTATATAAAAAAAAATATGAGGATGCATTTTTGTTTTTAAGAAATCATACTATAAAATATTTTTCTTTTTTATCTTCCGATTAAAAAGTTTTATCATATAAGTTGAAAAAAATGAATAAATGTGAAAATTTGCATGTAAAAAGATCCAAAATATTTTGAAAATGATACCATAATATATATAAATATTTAGTTCCTTTTTTAGTTCATTTTAGATTTTAAAAATGAAGCAATGTATTGATGTATTCTCTTTTATATAGGTCTAAATTTTAATTTAATTTGTCAAAATCACAAAAAAATTATAAATTATATATTTCAGTTAAAAATTCATAAAATATTAAAATAAATATTAAAAACCTAAATTATAAAAATGTAATATAAATTTTTTCATTGACACTTCACAATAATATACGAAAATCTGATAAAATATATAAGCAGAATTTTTTTTTTTAGACATTTGAAGTTCAAATTTTAAAATTTGGATAAAAAAACAAATTTTGTTATTACTCAAAAATATTTTTGATGGAGATTTAAAGAACTTTTACATATTATATTATAAATTTTATTGAATGCAATGAAATTTTCAAAATATCTAAATTATTTTTAAGCTATTATTACGTATTTATACCATAAGCATATTTGGGTTGTTTTATAGTGCAATAAATTAATAACAATTTAATGTAATATTAATAATTAATTTTATTATTGTTATAACGTTATAATAAAGATAAAAACACATAATATTTAGAGTATAGGTTGATAGACATTTCACTTAGAATTGTTTTTCGTGTACAATGATAAATTATATGATTTATATTTAATATTGCATCCAAATTCTACACATATCAACTCGATATATTCCTATTGTACAGCAGAGTGCTACCGATTTGCCCAGCTATTTTTAATTTTATTTTCTAGATATTTTTTTAATTATTTGTAATTTTTTACTTTTAATCTCATAAAGCATTAAATTAATTTAATTATCTATCAAAAATTACCCTTAAGTTGCAAAATATTTACTGTTTCAAAAAATGACAACAGCCATAAAAAAACACATATCTTTATTACCTTAAAGGCTTAAACTAATATTATAATAATTGTTAAAATTCAAATTAATAGTATAATACATAAAAAATATTAAACATACTTCACTCAATTGGCTAGCTACTATAGTTAGTATATCATATACCCATCGACAACTCATATTTTTTATTTCATATTCAGAATCAGAATATTTTTGGCCTTTTGGGCATATTTCGCATGATTAGTTATAATTCAAAACTATAATATGAGAAATATTTTAAAGTATAATTTTTAACTTATAAATTATACTATAAAGTATTTAAAGTTAGGTGAGTAAATCGAAAACTCTTTCATTATCCACTAGTGGATAAATAGACCCCGTAAAATGCTCATTCCCTGATCCGTTAATTTAAAATTTTAATATTGTAATTAACCACGCGTTTAAAATTTTGATTTTTATACATCACCATACTCTAAAATGTAATAAAAATAATATTATATTTAAAAATATATTATAATTTTTTTTTTTGGATGAAAAAAATGTTAATATTTTTCGAAATGTCAAATATCGTACGATAAAAAAATCATCCAATGTAATACATATTTTTTTTATAATCAAATTATTATCAAATATTTTACAAACTATTTTATCTTTATAGTTACCACCTATTGTGATTAAAATAAAATTATTGTTAATAATAGCATTATTTTTATTGGAAATAGGTTGTTGTTATAGGTTCATACATGTATATGTCTGTTATTCCCTTTTTATCGGTTATTACATAAAACATATAAAGTATATATACTTCGTACACCTAAGTAAAAATTATTCAGTGACGCATAATAAATCTGTCGCATTTAAATTGATTGTGTTACAGTTGGTTTAATTATTCAGATGTTAGAATAGTGTGTGTTTATAAAATAAGTTCATCTTAATGTTTCTTATTTGCTAAAATCTACATTAATCATAAATATTTTAAAAATATACGTTTGAAATTTCTTTATAGATCAATGTTAAATACGATTAAGCACATTTTAAAACCAAAGACATTCATGCTATGGATTCTATTATTCGTAATAGTAATATGGACTTACACATATAATTCGTTGACCACATATGATTTGATTCTCAGTGAACCACGTACATCCACCTTAGACTACGGTAAGTGTTAAATTACTATCCAATTTTATTATATAATATATTGTGACATTAATAAAAAAATTTTAATAAATAATAGGTTACAACTTAAATTATTTTACAGATTTTATTTCACACAGATAAATTAATTTTTCAAAGTTCAAAAAAGCATAAAAATTAAATCATGTACTTACATCAATATTGAAGAATCAATGTGATCATTTTTTAGTGTAAATTTGATTACAAACATGAAATACCATAATAGGATGTAATATATATTGTAATATTATGTTAATGGTTATCTATTGTAATAAACATTTCAATTTACATAGGTATCTATTGTGTTATAGCTTTCAACTTATTCAAACTACAGTACATGACCTTTATAAATTATAATTGTTTCTAAATAGTATGAATACAAAAATGCTTGCTATAACATATGTTCTCAATAATCAACACAATATGATAATTATCTTTATTTGCTATAGACTATATATTTTATATTAAGTAGTGTCAGTTTTTATATTTTATTAACCAATTTAAACTTTTAAAACTTTAAAATTAATATTTTTTTAAAACTATATTAATTTAAAATTTAAAGTTGAGGCTGACAACAGTAAGGCAGTAAAACTTAATAAAAAAAAATGGTATAAAAAGTTTAGAAATTAAAAATAATCATAACATTTCAACACAAATTTTCAGTACTGTTCAATGTTTTAATTTTTTTTAAATTCATAATAAAGTAAATAACTAGTAGTAAAAAGAAAAAATAATATTAATATTATTAATACATAATAGTTTTAAATTAAAAGACATTTTTGTAAGTTTGAAATTTTTTTAGAAAATTTAACTGTTATTGAGTAAAATAAGTAACCAAATATTGATGCTTCTCTTCCGTTAAAGAACTACACTGAAATGGATAATTATAACTAATTCGTTTAAAATTGTATAGTTAATATATAAAGAGTAAACCAATATTAATTAATTATTGTAATTTTTTTTAGAGAATTCTGGATATTTAATTAATACAACAGGATGTCGAATCCCAGAAATGTATTTGAAAGGACCTGAAATAATAAAATATATCAATCAAGATGTACAACTAGATTGCAGGACAACATGGAATTATACTTTGCCATTAGTTACCTCAAACTTAACATCTTTAATATTGAATATGAGTGCGTGGGCTACTTTAAATATCAGTGAGGGAGATCCAAGTTTCAAATGTTATTACACTGCAGTAGAAAGATTAGCATATGACAACCATCAAGATGCTAAAGAATATAATGATAATAATTTGAAGTAAGAGTAATTTTCTGCTTTAAGATTATAAATAATATATAAGATAATCCATAAAGTATGCTCACCCCCGTTTTTTTTTTTATTATTATTAAATAATAAATGTATTCAAATTTTGATTTTTAGAAATTTTCAAATATACTTCATGTCCATAGTTTTTTATTCACTAAAATTAATACAAAAAATATTGTCCTTACAAATGTTAATACAAAAATATAAAATTGATTTAATATTGGATTTAGTTTTCATAAAATTTATTACTTCTTATACTTTGACCATTTTTAAAACAAAGTTATAAATAATAATTATCACTAAAATTGTCAGGTTACCATAACCAATATTTTACAAACTCATTATCGTGGACCTATTACTTACCCTTAATACATAAAGTTAAATGAATTAACTACTAATTTCAATTTTAATATATTAACATTTTCAAATTATTATCTTCTAAATACATTTGGTAGAATAAAGGAGAAGAATTCTCATTTGAAAAAAAATAGTACCTTCTTAAGTGGTACATAAAATCTCAAAAATTATAAGTCTTAAAATATAATCTTTATACAATTAAAAATTCTAAAAATCATATTTTGAATAATTGCAAAGTTGAAAAAATGATAGTGAGCCAGTGTATACATATTTATTAAAAATAGTCTATTACATGTCATTTATTACACTTTTTTTTAATCCTAATGGAACAAAAATTTAAAATTTAATAAAATTAAAAAATAAACACTGAAATTCATTGAAATTTTAAACTTATATCAAACACCAGGTGACGAATGTGTAAATAAATGATTTTTGTTTAAATGTGAATTAATATATAAATTTAAACAAGGTATTTTAGTAAGTAATTGAAATTATTTTAAAAATAAAATTGTCAGATATTTTTAAAATGTATATTTTTCATAATTAATTATACAATATACTTGAACAAGTATCAGATAATTTCCTATCTATTATAAAAATAAAATTGTAATAAAAAATCACATTAATTTTTTATGAGGATTTGAAATATAAATATTTCCAACATTAAATTCATCTGTAAAATACTGTTACTAATTCACCTCAATCATATTTTTTTTGGAATCCAAAAACACATAGGTTAGCATAATAGATACTTTAAATTTTAACCAAATATTTATTACAGAATTTTCTATACATGATAATATTTTCAAATTATTTTGACTCTTATTTAGCTATTTATAGATATGACATATTATGTTTCATTTTTTTTTTAAATTAAGTATAGATTATAAATGATACAAAAACTTAAATTATTTAGTAAATAGTTCTTCATAAATATTGCTTTATTTGTTAGTTAAAAATATTTAAGAAAAGTCACTTTTTTTTATAAGCAATTTAGATTCTAATTTTGACAAAATTCATGAAAATCTCGGGTATTTGCAAATTATTCTGAACTTAAAAATTCATAAAATTATAAATATTTTAATTTGAAATGTACGTATATTATATTATTTCCAAATATTTATATTAATTTTAAGTTATTATTTATTTATAGGTACCATAAATATATTCGCATTGTTGTATGGTACATTAAGTTAATAAAAATTTGCCTTAACACTAATATTTTATACAATAACATTTTCAACATTTTTTGAATGTGTGAGCTATTTTTAAATTTTTTTTTTTTTTAATGACGATAAATTTAAAACATTTAATATTAAAGATACATAGATACAATTTTTATTTATAAACATTTAAAGTTCAATGTTTTTTAAAATTATAAAACATTCAATTAATATAGCTAAGGATTGAAAGTATAAGATTTCCAGTAGAAGTAGTTTACACTATAATTAAAAAACCTTAAGAAACATTAAAAAACTATATAAACACATTGTTTTTTTATAAACTTTTAATTTCAAATTTGGATGGAATGTGATATTTAAGCAAATAATTACAATTGTAGTTGTTATGTTATAGGTAATTTGAAAACATTATAGATGGGTATTTGAAACATTACGTTACAGTGACTTTCTTGTACCTAATGTATATCAAAGTGACTACCGACTTAGCTTCTTATTATACATTCGAACTCTTGGTTAGAGCAAAAATGAAACCAATATTTCCTAAGTTACTGTAGAAGTTACACTGTCATCTATCAGGATCCATTGTAAAAATGATTATAGGATTATATTAGAAAAAATAAAATGGGTTTTCCAGTGCACAAATTTTGGACAATTTGGGAAGAAACTCTTACTTTTAATTTGACTACGCATTGATATCAGTCTATGAAAAAAAAACCTCTGTGTAAAATTATATGATATGTACTTGTTTTATTGGTACAATTTAAATACAACAAATGTATAATTAGTCAATAATAATTATGCTCAACTAAAAACGCAGAAATGTGTACTTAATATTAAATAAAAAATCTAATACCAGTCTTATAAACAAATCAATTCCATACAAAATATAACGGCTGCCCGGTCTTACGGATTTCTGTCGTGGGGATTAGCCAAACTACCAAATTTACAAAAATCTCAATCATTTAAATCAATTAAGCTCCGGTTAATAATGAGTATACCATTTTACGTCTGCGTAATCATATTCCACGTTTACACACCAACCTACACATAGACACTACATAATATTTTAAATTGTATTTATCTTCTATAAATGATGACGGTCCACAACGCATTTGAGTTAAGATCATGAGAGGGGGGGGGGGGTGAAATTAATTTTTCTTCTATACAAACTAAAAATAATTTACAGTTGATTACCTAAATAGGCATACAATTCTTATTATGTTAAGTATGATATCATTACAAGTTGCGATCTTTATCAAACGGAAAATGTTTTAAATAAATTATTAATTAATGTATTATATAGAAAAAAATACGAGCGATGGGAGGACGAATGCCTCCTTCGCCCACTCACAAATACGTCTTTGCGGTCTAACTTAGTCCATCATCTAAACATTCATCATTAAAGACCTGAACTCAAATAATATCTCCAGAAACCCATCTAGACGATTAGCTCATCAATGAATGGTGCAGATAAAATTAAAATCAATATTTGATTAATACAAGTAAAAAAGTATCACTATTGGGTGACTTATTTTTATCATCCAATTACGTGCCATGTAATTAGCACCATACCGTTTATACGTTTGTTATATAAAAAAAAAAACAATAATAATTAATACATCACATAAAAATATAAAACATACATTATACAACAGACAACTATACCTAATGAATAAATTATTACAATTAAAGCACCAAAAATTCTAATCCTAATATTTTAAGTTAAGGTAATTGCCACACATAATTTATTTTAAATTTAGTGATAATAAATACTACATCTTTAGTAATATTACATATTATTATTCGATGTTATTATATAAAATATAATAAATAATCTTACTGTCTTTGCTTAAGATCTTATACTATGTGTATAATTATAATTATAAATGTATTTATTTTTTTAATAGACTTGGCGAGAAAATATATTTTGTAAACAATATAATAGTTCCGGACGAAATGGTTGAAGTAGTATGCACATTAAATTCAAATATAATTTACAAATATTACCATATATTCATTCGCCCAACTTCGTCAGTAATAAAACGAAGAGACGGAGATGTAAGTGTACTAGTTTTGGGTTTGGACGCAGTATCTCGTATGAACTTTCATCGTCAAATGCCAAAAACTAGTGCGTTCCTATCTAAAATTGGCATTGTAGAAATGTTAGGTTACAACAAAGTTGAGGATAATACTTTTCCAAATGTAATTCCCGTACTCAGCGGAATGTCAATAGAAGAATTGAAAATAAATTGTTGGCCTAAATACGAAGACTTCTTTGATAATTGTCATTTTGTATGGGATGATTATAAAAATGCTAATTTTAGCACAGCTTTTGTAGAAGATAGTCCTATAATTGGAATGTTTAATTATTTAAAATCTGGATTTTTTAAAAAACCTACAGACTATTATTTAAGACCAATCATGCTACAGGCCGAAAAAAATATAGGACACGAAACTATTGGTAACACAATAGGTTGTATTGGCCATCAGTTGGGTATGACTATGTTGCTTGATTATGCTTTTAAAATTGCATTATCTATGACTAATCACTTATACATGAATGTATTTTGGACGACGAGCTTAACGCATGATTACTTAGAGTATCCAAAATTTGGTGACAATGATTTAAGGGACTTTTTTGATGTGCTTAACAAATCTGGTGAACTTAACAAAACGATCGTCGTACTGATGAGTGATCACGGAATAAGGTGGGGAGCATTTAGAGATACATACCAGGGGAGTTTGGAAGATAAGTTACCTATGTTGAAATTCATCATACCAGAATGGTTTCAAAACATGTATCCCAATGCGATGAAAAATTTGAAAAAAAACACAGTTCGACTTACAACACCGTTTGATTTACACGAGACGCTATTAGAATTCATTAACACGAAACAACTTGATGACGATTCAATTGCGAGACGTACGAAAATGAATCGAAATGGACGAGGTACGAGTTTGTTTCTTGAGATTCCAGAAAATAAAACCTGTGAAACAGCGGGAATACCTAAAAACTATTGCGCGTGCCACGAAAAGAGAATGGAGTTATCTGTGGACGACTCAAACGTCGTTGAAGCGGCGAGAGTATTGATGCTGTATGTCAATTCAAAGTTATCGATGTATACAGTTTGCGCATATCTAACACTGTATGCGATCCATAAAGCGTCAGTAGAAATGGGAAAAGATAATTCTTCGGTGAGAGATTATGAGATACAAGTAACTACGGTTCCTGGATTTGCAAAATTCGAAGCAACATTAAGGCAATATTACGGCAATTTTAAAATGGTAGGTTCGGTAAGTAGGTTAAATGTGTATGGCAATCAAAGTATTTGTGTTAATGACGCTAAAATGAAACTATTGTGTTATTGTATACATGAAAATTAAACTCAATCAGATACTTTCAAGTCGTAATATCCCAAATTCATATCATTATGACAATATAATATGATCTAAATATAAATAGGTAAGCCTCGTAATAATTAGACACAAAAGAGACAAAAATAATCGATTTTTGTAATGGAATTTGATTTGTTTTGTAATGTGATATTTTTAATTTTATATGAAATATTTTATTAGAATTTTATACTAAATATTTTATTAGAATTTTACAGTTTTTATAAGATTGTGAAAAGATTTTTGCTTTCGATTTGTAATTATTTTTTTATTGTTGAATAATACCAAATAATATGTGACGTATTATATTTTACACTATTTACATACATCACAAAATCAATTTGATACTTAAAATAAAAATAAAAATGTTTTGTTAATAAATATGTGTATATGTGTATTTTAACAAGAGTCAAACATGTTATTATCTATTGAAAAATAATAAATATGATTGTATAATAACTTATAGTTTGATCAATTTGTTTATTAATTTATTCATACTTTATATTGGAACGGAATGGTGCAAATAGTGAACAGCTATGCTAACAGCTAACATTGATGTATCAAAAACCTATTGAAGTAAGTTTTCAATTTTAGTATAATAATCGCATATTTATGTACAGTCTACTTGGAAAATAATTACTGATTAATATTAGGTATATTTATTTTACAACAATAGGTATTTTATTTTATATACACGTACCAATTATATAAATATGTTGAAAGCTGAAAAACGCAATTATCAAGTTTTATTTTTGTATTATTATTCATTCATTATTTTCACTATTGAAATAAATTAAGCACGTGGAACAAAAAGTTGGAAATTGTAAGAACTTAGTTTTATTAAAAAAAACAACTTTGAAATAATGGTTTATAAATCTGTAACAATTTATACTCCAGTAGGTATAGGTATTTAATAATTTACTATGATTTGAAAAATAACTAACACATTTGTAAGCTTTAATATTACAAGTTATAATAACAAAATATGGAAGAATTAGAATTTCATATTCATGCAAAAGATTTTAAAACTTCACTTTACCTACTATATAGTATGTATTTGAAATATATTTAATTATAAAATGTTGATAAATTATATTAATATTTAGCTACCTACTATTTAGCCTATTTAGGCAATATTTCATCATTAAAATTTAATATTTTTTCTGGTTTGTCTAAAGACTGTATACATCAAATAATATTCTAATTCTGAGTCAGTAGTTTTGAGACTTTTAATTACAAATGTATAATACATACCTAATACCTATATATATATTAATTCCTAGACAATAATGCGAATTGCATATATTTTTTTTAAAGTTATTTATATATATTTGGGTACAACGGTGAGAGTCAGTTGAAAATGAATAATGCATACAATTTATATAGTGGTGCGAAACCATATGATAATTATTTTCAAGTATTTAAACTTATAACAATATAAATTATATATATTGATCAATACACTTACCTATAATCGTACATTATACATAGAATTATTTTAATCATTTAAAAAAAAGCAATCAGTAAAATATCTAATCGATTTTATAGTTTTAATATTTGTTCCAATTGCCTACCCACGAACAATGGTAATCAATAACATTAGATTCTGGTATTTCTGGTAAAATTTGCAATGGGATATTCTCAGGAATCAATTCAGCTTCCTCCGTGATTTTAGGCAACAAAACGATGTCACTAGTACTGATTTCGTCGTTTTCTATATCACAGGATCGTCTTGAACATTTTTCAATTGAAAACATTTCATTCGTTACGGAAAACTTGTATAAGCCGTAAAAACAAATGATTATTATTATAATGGCGTAAGCGTAAAAAAAATTGACCATAAGAAACAAAATCGGTGATTTTATTGGCGGAGAAAAATCAGTGTTATTTTTAATATTTCCGTTCGAAATCTGGTAGTGAAACATGGGTACATTAATTTCTTTAATTACTATAAAAGTCGTAATCAATACTCACCGTAATATTATTAAAACTATCACTGTGTACATATCGGTATAATGGAATGTATTTCATAAAAAGCATAAAAATAATGAAAAACATTACAGCTACAACTGTAAATGATTGAAGTATTTTATTATTCATTCCAACGTACTTATAAAATGTTTTTTATATTTGTAAAACTCAGTCTTGTTTACATTTTATCGTAGCCAATGAGAAAAAAAAACTAATAATAATAACGCTAAGACGTAATGTGATACGATTATTGAAAGTTAAAAAATTTTAATGGAAATAATATTTGCCACAAAAAAACGATTTAATAATTATTACAATTAACAACCATTGCAGTGCCACTGACACAAATACGCGTACTTAATCATTTAAATTTCCCTTAGGCCTATTAACGCACATTATAGTATACCGTTATTATGTCACATCAAAAATCTCGCCTTTTTCAGTCACCACTGATGTACCTACAATTAGATACTCCGATCAGGCATGGGCAATCCGCCTGCGGAAATATTTTTTACTAAGATGAAGAACGTAAAAATCAACTATAACGTTTGATTAATGTATAATTAATGTTTTCACTAGTCATATAATCGAAATCCGTTACAAACAATAACAGACTGTATACTATAGTATGTATTAGTCATCATTAGTCACTTAAAATACGACTACCATCACTATCAATGCGGTTATAAATAAATAATAATATTATATTATACAGTACACTGTAACTGAGCTCGCATGCTGTAATACTGACGAGTGTGAAACTTATTTTTGTTCACTTTAATCAGTGGATATCTACAAAACTACAAATACCTTTTCGATAATACTCAAAATATTACTATGGTTTATAGTTTATAACTGCTGGTCGGCACGTATGAGATAGTATTGGGAAGTTCGCATTTTATGGATTCTATATCATGTTCTATATAGCTGCGATAGGTACCTACTACCAATTTTAATAATACGTATTTTTTTTATATTTGGGACATTTTTTTTTTTTCGAAATAGCATCACGTGGATTCGCATATTATTATATAGATACGCGGGGTTAATATGGAAGGGACGATCTGGGGGACTCAGTTCATCTACTTCTGATTGCACTTAAAAAGCGCACCACTTAACCGATTCTTCAAAAGGTAATAAACTGACATGCTGAGGCCTAGCTTAATCAAAATAATTACTCCCGCGTTAAAAATAATAATTTATAAAAACCAACCTATTTTTAAATTAAAACGAGAAAAAACATTTTGTTTCTTTAAAATAAAACATTACATTTATTATATTATTAATACTTATTTATTGTTATTAACTTTTAAATCAATACCATCTTATTGTAGAACAGTGTAAATATAGATTCATGATTGTACACAATATACAATATACAATTATAAATAGACGGGTGAAAGTTCCTAGTGAGTACAAAAATATATGTTAGTAGATACTTAGTTTACATAACATTAGTTTGTATATCAAATGTTTATAAAAAAAGTTACACCTTTATATTATTTTTAATATTTTTAAATAGTTTTAATAACAATAAACAACTTATGAGCGACCTTAAATTAAATTTTCAAATCATAAATATAAATAATCAAAAATTAAAAATGTTTAACTAAAAAATAATCCGCAAATTTTTGCGATTTTGACGAAATTTTAACTTCAAACGCTTAAAAAAAATTGTTACTGGCATACGATCAACTTTTTCTCTATTCCAGTAACTTATGAGAATTTTTTAAGCTTTTCTACTCAGGGAAAAAATGTTAGTTAGTATTTATAAAAAAAAAATAAATGAAAACAATTGTTTAAAAATTTTATTGTATCTATAAAAAAAAAAATTTTAATATCAACATTTCGCAAAAATTTCAAGTATTTACGATTATTTGTTTTTGAATTATAACAAAATAAAAAAATCGATCTAATCAAAAACTAGTTTTGCATAACACATCACATAATAATTAAATTTATTGTCAAATAATTATAGATAACCTTAGTGTACTATCTCATATATACTCAGATATCTAGCGCAAACATATTTTTGGTATTTTATGCTTAAAAATTAAATAAAAAAATTGCTTATTTTAGATGTTTACCTAGTAATCATGGCAACTTATTTGTTATAACACCACTATTATTATTATTTTTATTTTTAAATAATAAATATATGTAACACTAGTTGTCCCTGTACAATTAATACAGATTATGTGCGATTGATAATATTATTAGCTGCAGTTAAATAAACTTACTAACCCAGCAAACGTTATTTTGCCTATAAGATATTTTGATATTTTATAGCTGACCCGAAAAACGTTATACACGTAGATGATCACGAGCTCATACAAAAATCATATCAAAAACCTTGCTTTTTAGTTTTTCCCGAATTTTCCAATTTTTCTTTACGTAAAACCTTATTTAGACTATGACGAATATTTAAAAAAAATGAACTATATTATTTCATCTATTTTCAAATTATGTTCTTACCAACAAACAGCATTTCATTTTTATAAAATATATATAACTTGACAATACATTTCAATATTATAGTCTCGCGGCGTCGCGGATAGGCAACTAAATTTATCATAATTTCCGTGTTTCCGTTATTCCAGTAACCGCATGTTTGTGTAGGAGAAGGAAATATTGGTATGAAAAAATTTCACTTTACTAATTCCCATGAAATTTTTTTTAATGATATTAAAACATGAATATTATAGATGATCAATGTCATGGATTTATTTTAAATACTATAATATAATATATGATATTTATTAAAAATGAAATAATAAAAATGATAAACATGAACCAAAATTTGAAAGGATAAAACTTAAAATTAAAAAAAAATATGTGTAATTACAATGTATAACGTTTCAACGAGGATCATTTTGAGTCAATGCAATAACCTAAGCTCTCCATTTCTGAAACAAAAAAAATATTGTTTTATTTTTATGTATTAGAACGCATCATAAATATATTAGAAATTACTAAATTAACATTTGACATGCTACAATTAAGCGAACAATAAAAACTACACAAGATATTTTGTCTTTCATATGTATTATATATATTATACTATAATGTTTAACGATACGGTGGTCTGACAAATATAGTATGACCGATATTGTCAATTGCCATATCGGTTCTAATATTGGTTTTTACTATTATTAAATAAATAAATCTAATAATATTAAATAGCACTTATTTGTACGTAAATTTGATAGCATCAACTGATGATGATTATTACGAAAACAGCATACTTGTATATCTGTCATTTTTAGTTTAAATTACATTCCTACTCCTTAGTCCTTACCCTATGAAATATTACAACTACAATATAATAGCAATATTATGCTATGATGGTTGATGATAAATCTAAAATTATATTATTTCATTATTTTTTCAGTTTCTTAAACAGCTCGCAAAATTAAAATAAAAAAAATACGGAATATCATATCAAAAGAAATATAAAAACTAATTTTATTATAAAAGTAGGTAGTTTTTATTTCAGTTATAATTTTATAAAATGTACGTCCCCAATATGCTCTTACCATTATGGAAAATGTAAATTTAACAACTACAGAGATAAATTTCACACCCCTCTGAATATATGTATTTCTATATGTATACTTTCAATCATATTTTTATGTAATTAATTAATACGTATATGTTTGTGCACACTTTACATTTTGTGTATTTTAGCACATAGCAAGCCAATATAACTTCAAATCATCTATCGATAATTAACTATACTTTATACGTTAACAACACACTATAATAAGTATTTCGAAATTGCTAAAAAGTATACATCACAGTTATTTCATTAGTTTAAAATTGTCTTTTTTTAGAAAATAATGTAGTAATTGTAAATTCATTATTTGTAGACGTTTTCATTATATAAATAAATATATAAGTACAAAAAAATACATAACACGCGTACTATTAATAAGTATACATTACATATTTTACTAATGCTTATAACTTAATTCACCGTACCTAATTTACCCTAACTTCAACATACTATATCTGCCAACTGTGAGGTCATTTAAATTTATTTTTTAATTTTCATATTTTTATATAATCCGTAAACCCGATTAAGTATTTATCCATTTTTCAGGCCAATCAAATTAAGAAGTGAGTCAAATCACAATATAATTGGATTTTAAAAACGCAAATGTTTACAATGTTTACCTTGCGCGGTCCAAATGACGCCACAGTTTACAAATAATATAGATGTCATTCAAACTGTTATAATAATTACTATCATAAAATGTAGACATTAAGTTTCCAAGTTTTTAAGGTCAATCGACAAACTGTTATTATCGTGTTGTAGGTACCTTTTACTACTGCGGCATTGTTCTTCAAATTAATAAACCAATGTTGATAAGGATAATTTGGACGCACTCCGCCGTATACTTTTGGCAAATATTTTGGATCGATGTGTTTGTGTAAAGATTCCATGTTTTTGCCGTGGAAAAATAACTGTTAACATAAAATACATGAAATTATGTAATAATAGATACCAATAAAATGTAAAAAACATAAAATACTTATGTATAACACGCATTATATAAATACAGAATATAATAATTTATTATAAAACTATAAAAATATTCAAGTAAACAAATTTTTGTGAACAAATGAATAAAATATATCGAATAACCAATATCCCAATATTATGTATTAACGTCTACGAATAACTACAATTTGTTTTATTTAACACATAATTTATGATTTATCAAAAACATTTTAAAGTTAAATAACATGAACAGAAATATCAATTGACAATATATTGAAGCATTTCTGTAAGGGGTTTAGGTAACCATTTGATTTACAATATTCGTCAAGCGTACTTTGATTTAATTTAAGAAAATATCATGGTGATGTTAATTGTTTGCAATCATGCCCGTGACGAAAATCAAATTTTAGATTCTACAGTGATTATAATATTGTGTTGTAACACGCTTTATTGTATTTTAATCGTACGACACAATTTAGATTTAATTTTTTCCAACACATAGAAAATATATAATATACATACCATTTCGTTATAACGCTTGCCCAAGAGTGGCTTAAAGAGATTGAACACCGTTTCGAACACCCACGACTCGTTGATTATGTGAATCGCGTACGTTTTCATCGGTATAGAATACTGTGGAACGGATAAAAATAATATAAGGTATTGCACATGGTTATAATAATATGACGAGGTGGTGATATATTCGCCGACAAGAGAAAAAGTAATCAAAAATTAACATACGACGATGAGGTCGAAAATCGTAGAAACAACTTTTGGCGTGATTTGGTAAGCGTGCTGAAGCGTGAATCCGTTCATATCGAATATGACCACCCCACCGAGTATTTGAGCCATCGGTTCTAAAATACCAAGCTCTAACGTGGCCAGCGACGCTTTAAGTATTTCGTTCATGTCGAAATCGTTGGTGTTCCAATTACCTGAAAATACAATAACAAGTTAATGAAACATCGTACAAAAGGCAATTAACTGAGTGAGGGTGTTGTTATTATTTATTGTGTTCTAATGAAATAGAAAGATACTAATCTGCTATCAGTGCTATCATTGTTCTGTAAAATATTGTGTACATTGAACCACGAATATCATAAAACAATATATTAGTTAAATATAACTTAAAGACCGTAAGTCCGTATGAATTTTTTATCGATATTAATAATTTTCACAGTGACCGATAACAATAGGTACCCGAGTACAATACCTATATGACATATACAAAAATCATATTATTTGTCAGATATTTATAAATATATAGTATATTTATGGACCTGTAATATTTAAAAGTAAATTTAAAAGTTTCAATAGTCATAAATGCTCTTTTAATATTTACGTATGAGTAAATTAAAGGGAAGCTAAGGAGTATAATTAAATATAACCCTTCTGCATTTTCAAGTCAATAATACCTAATCTAGATACGGATATAAATAAGATAATGATTTTTATTGTTTGAGACAAGTAGTTAGATTAGTAGTTCATATTTTTAAATTTATTTAAAAAATTATGATAACAGCAAGACATGTTGTAATTAAAAAAAACCTATTAATTTATAAAAGAAAAAAAACATCAGCAATATCTAAAGTGATATAAATTTGAATTCAAATAGATACCTGTACGATAATTATTAGCTAATTAATGATAAATAAGTAATAACTTTAACAATGAAAACTATTTTTCTGTTTTTAAACATTAACTGTTTATCTATTTAAATGAGTATATGTATGATTTGTGTTCAGTAGCGATTATTTGATTAAGTCATAGTGGTTAGCATACCTATTTATTACAAAATAGTCTATAGGAGATAATTTCGATTATTTAAAAAAATATATTTGACTAGTAAGTATATTTTTTTTATTTAAAAAGATTTTAAAAATTTAACAAAAAAAAAAAAAAACAACATAATAATAAAACAATTAAAAGAATACAGGTATACAGCCAATACCATTACATTAAATTAAAGTAGGTACCTGTATAATTTTAAAAATAAATTAACATAAACTAAAATTTAATTTTATCTATTAATTATTATAACTTTATTTAATTTTCTTTTATAAGAAAAAAAATCAAATTTAAAATATTTAAGGCCGATGGAGTGCGGCGAATATGAACGATGATAAGTTTTATTTTTATTTTTTATATTTTTTTTGATTAGTAAAATGTTACTAAGCATAAGTAATTTAAAGCTTATAAAAAGTATATATAAAACAAAAATTAAATTTCATTCCTTTTAATATTGCAAATTATTGATAGTATTTATGAAAATAAATCATGTCAAACTGTACAAATATAATTATCAAATACGATGACATTTTGAATAAACTTAGCCTGAAATCGTTAAGATTAAAGTTCATAAAAAATTTGTTATTATAATTATAATAAAAATGTAAAATTATTGACGTTTTTCATGTAGGTAGGTAGTAATAATGTATTAGGAAATTGGTGTGGGTAAAAATATTATAATGTGCAAAATATTTATTAATCTTGTAAATGTCAAAAACCTACCTATTCATTATAATTTATAACTGTCATCATATTATTGAATACCATTTTTGCGTATTTAAAATTCAGTTTTAGTATGCAATAATTATTTGAATATTTATATTTTTAGTTTATAAAATAGAAAAATAGAAAATTAATATGCAACTTTCAAAGTTTCCAATTTTGTTTTTTTTTCTTAGAAAGTTAAGTAAAATAAAACTATTATAAAGTATAAATTCAATCATTTTTTTTTAAGTAGGAATAGTTTAATAATTTCATATACATTTTAATAATTCATAAAAAACCATTTATAATATTTTTTCACTATTTGCACACCTGATAGATACTTCTCTAAATTCTTTGTAAAGAACACGAGTAATTAAAAATAAAAAAACTAACAAATAAATTCTAAAATGTAGTCAAAGCCCAAAAGTTTTGATGAAAATGATTTATTTATCATAAAAGTCAGTTTGATGAATTTTAAATTAGATACGCAAGTAGTAAGTATCTAGTTAATAATTCCAACTATAGTTGCATCAACTACGAATTGACAAGAGGACAACACTTATATTTTAATCCCTTCTCATATTTTTTTTTCAACAGAAAATCAGCGTATTAATGATTAATTAGTATAGATTATTATTAGCAAGAAAATTATTACATTCAGAATAGGCTTTAAATACCATTCGTAAACGCTGTTAGATTCATTATTAAATTCCTCCGCACGTTAATATTAAACGTGTTAAATCTTATTGACCCTACCACGTATAGGAATTTATACTTAAATAATATACAAATAGGTAGAATTTCAACCCTATATATTTCAAAATAACATTATTATAATTAGTTAATTTGAACTTTAAAGGTAAAATAATATATATTTTTTATTTGAATATTTATAGCCATTAAATATTGTTATATTTTTATTTTTACAATATTGGTATATTACACGGTCGGTGCTACACATGTACCTATATAAAATTACATATTATTAATTTAAATAAATTCAATAATAACCAATATATATTATGATAAGTTAAATTTATTATTACCACAAATTTCATGTGACTTATTGATATAAATCTATTGATTATAAAACAAGATTAATATAATATCAAAACATGTTAACTGTTCACACTTAAATCGTATGTCTATTAATTCACTAAATACTTATAACATGTAATTACACACGAAGACGTTCTTCCTTATTTTTACATTTCATGAATTATATTCTTCTTTAAGAAAAATTATATTTTTATAAGGTTCCAAACATACAAAAAGACCTTCATAAATTGATACTATTGTTATTATATTACTTATATATTATATGTATTATATGTTATTATCATTTGATGAAATACGTATATAATAGTGCATAAAGATTAATTAGTAATGACTATTCACGTCACTGCAGGTTGCATTTTATTCTACAATAATTATTATCTACATGTACGCCGAGGCAAAGTCCCCTTGAAGGTTATCACTGCTGTTTGCATATTTTCGACGTATTCCTTTGTTGTTACACATTTAGAAATGAATAAGTAGTACTAGTAATTTAAACAATTTAAATCTTTACATTATATGATATTGATTATTGTCTTAATTATTAAAGCTATGTGAATTTCACATTTTTAACAAACACGACATTTTATTAATTCCTTAGAAAGAATATACTTCCGACCAGAAGGTACCTATTTTATATTAGGTATTTAGGTACCAGCCCACGGATAACACATAGTGTAGATACTAATATAATAAATTTATATTATAAGCTATGTGTACTGGATAAATAACTTGATAACTTAATCTGCAAGTATTTAAACTTGCACCTACAACTTTTACATATTTTTAAATATAATTCTAAAAATCATTAAATTCCATATAAAAGAGATAGCAGAGAAAAAATGCAATACAGAGATATACCGACCGATATAACTACTATAACAAAATACGTTTTTTCAAAAATTTAAAACTATGCAACAACTATACGACGGTGTATTGTCAGGTTTGCATAAAAACTCTACAATTGCTTTAATAAAACAATTATTATTTTAAGTCAATAAATAATAATTTTAATCTATATAAAAAAAGTCCTTTGTACTCAATACGTATCAGTCATATTAGAAAATATTTTTTTTTCACACACTTAGTTTTAATTTTGTTTTTACTGATTGTATATTATAAAAACATTTGTTTTATCTGTTATTAATGATACAGTATTATCTCATATTAAAATACATTAACAAAAAAGTATTGAAATGTGCTCTTAACAATATAATATTCACAGAGTTTAAAATCAAAATAATATGAAGATTTAATATACAGTAGATTTACAAAATTATATAGTTAATACTGTTTTATAAATTATAAGACTACATAAATATTATACCTAGATATGAGACATATGAAATATAATTAGTATTTACTATTTAGCATCTAATATGAGTAAGTTTAAATCAAGTACAAATTATAAATATATTATATTACAATACAGACTACCTGTAAATTTCTCCTAACCTAAATAGGAAAGCAATAAAGTATAAAAGATTTATTTTAAATGAATGACATTAAAATCGCATTTGGGAATAAAATACTAACAATAATATTAACATAACAGTTTTGAAATTTTTAACGCCCATCGTTATAAAATTAATATAATTCCAGCACATTTATAGTAAAGTCAGCTTATTTTATTAGTTATTATTACCACAACCACATACATAAATCCATTGATGTATCGATTTAACGACTAACGTAGGTACTATATTGACTATCCACATTCAAGTTTTGTTACAGTCAATGCAAATTAAGTACGATAATAATTTATGTTTTATATTTATTAATACATTATATTATAATATTGTGTGAAAGTATAAATTTTTCTCTCATACATTTATTGTTAATTATTAATCATTTTTATAAACATACAAAACAACCACTTATAGTGTTTTAATGTTTGTAAAAAAAAAAAAATAATTCTGTCAAATTTTAAGTAAAAAAAAATGTGCTATAGAATTGTACGTACCTAATTTATAAATTAAAATTCGTCTGCCGGTTTGTTCTTTGTAAGGCAGAACACTAAGTACTTCTAAGTCGGCTATGAAAGATAAATCCAGTGGATTAATAGTGTAGTAATCTGGATGGCTTTCTCTAAATCTGTAGTAATTCACGAACTGTAACAAAAAAATAAAAAAAAAATAATGATAATGTTAATGTATAACCGATTAAAATTAAGTTTAAATTAAAAACTATCCCTAAAAAAGTCAAACTATAGTGGAATTTAGATTAAAAACTACATAATAGTAATCATAAACACAATAAAGTTATATATTCAATTCAGATTATGCATGCAAATAATAGTAAAGTACAATTATTTGGTAAAAAATTCATGTCTATAAATACATAAATAATATTTAAAAAACTAAAAATCACTTTTATATTTGAAAAAGTTTAAAAATCTAATTCAAATTAATACACTTTTTGGTGTTGTGTCTATTAAAACGTATTATATCATCATCGGAACGGAAGTGTAAAAATAAAGTTAAGACATGATATTTATTTTTAGGAATGTGGCTAATTTGGGATTCTTTGTAAATCTCATATATATCAATTTGATTATCGACACGTCTATCGTCAATAACGAATCATTCAATTTTGCATAAAATGTATGACATTACTGTGCCATGCAATTTTAATTTATCTGAAGTACGTAGATTGCGGTTTATATTGAACGACAATTTGACCACAATTAAAAATAAAAAGTCAATTATAAATTATGATAGATATTAAATATATATTTATACAATATATTATATATATAATATTTTTTATTAATTACAAAACGCAGTTGCATATATTTTACCACACTAATTACGATAATAATATAAAGGACACAAAATATGTTTTTTTTCAAAACTAATTATGTATACATTTCATTGATTATTTAGTTCACTTTATTTTGATTATAATAGATTACATTAATGAATTACACTAATTATGACATCGAACAATCCATTACTAACAAAATTTATTTTTCGCAGCCTCTGGCTCTATAATTATTTCACACACGTTTCGCTTAAGCTAACACAGTAACATGTGTAAATCAGCAAAACATACCAATGTACATTGCTACTATATTTGCATAAATGTTTTATTTATAGTATCTTAGAAATATAAATTAGTGTTTACCAAGATTTTTAAACCTAGACGTAAAAGCTGATTATGTAACAATAAGTATAATGAAAACATAATATAAAAATGTGTAAGTATATAAATTATAATAAATGATAACCTATATAAGAATTTATTTATATCTGTATATGTTAATATGTTTTCGGACAACCACTTCCTCCTAAAAAGTAAAAATATGTCTTGAGTTTATTAAAAACATCTATGAAATATCTTCAAAATAAAAAGAAATTAAAACTAAAACATTATAAAAGTCTTGAAGATCACTACTGTGATACACCAAGATGATAACGCGATATACACAAATTACATTAGGTAGTGCACACAAAACACGGGAATCTACGTTCATTTGAGAATAATATACAATCAAAACTAGTAATGTTTATTCTATATTTTAATAATATTTATAACATTTAAAATTTGATTTGTATTTAAATACATTAATAAGTATTTTAATAATAATATTTTATATTTATATTATTTTATTTAAAGTTAAATATAATATAAACTTTTAACATAAAATTTAATTTAGTGTATATGTTAGAAACGCCAATAACCGCAAAAGTTAAGGCGTATAAATAAATAAAAAAAGAAAGAAATCTTTTAAGATTAAAATTAATCGGAAACCAAATAAAGAAATTTTTTATTATTATATTTTGAATTTTGAAATTCTTTTTTTTGTGATTTTTAAATTTTGTTGGAGAAAATATTTTCTTCAATTTTCAACATTTATGGTGGATTTTGGTGGGTAGAAAGTATAGTAAATAAATATTTACTGAATACCTACAACTTTCGATAAAATTAATTTAGAATTTTTGTTGTAATTCAGAAAGAAATAATACAATAGAAACCAAATATAAATTAAACATTTAAAATCTTCACCAAATACTTTCTACATTATTCAAAATATTTGGGATTTTTTAGAGCTATTTATATACTTTTGGAACTGTTGACATTTTTTATATAATTTTTAATTCTTTCTTGGATTTGTTATACTTGAATTCAATAATCATAGTAAATTAATTCATAAGAAATCGATTATTATAGTATGTCAGGTTCTATTTCTATGAATATTATATAATTAATTTATATTCGGCAAAATTATTCTTTTATTTTTCTATTATTAGTATGGCGATATATTGAAATAATTTTTGCCAAAATTATCGTATATTAATTATTATAAAGTAAACCTATGTTAAGAGTGCAATGTGTATTATAGATAATGACTTATAAATCAAAATCACGTCCCGTAGAACGATATAATTATATATTGATGGTCAGGCACGTACACAGGGGTGTGTTTTAAATATTCAAACACCCCCCTCCCCCCCCCCCCCCGAAATACTTGAGTTTTTGTATGGTTATTTAATTATTCAATTTTAATGATAATTTTGTCATATCAATGTTTGTATTTAAAAAAAATATTTTAAGTAAACGTAATTTTCATAAATTTGAAAGCTGATTTTCAAAAACACTCCCCAAAACTTTTTTCTGCGTACGTTCTTGTTGGTGGTATATTAGCATAAAATATGTCTAAATAATTTAAAGGATAAAAATACATTTTTCAAGATAATTTAATACATCTCAAGTAATTAAAATTATTTAAACCAATAATTGTTTTTTTTCAGACACAATTACAGTTTTTATTACCTAACAAAAACTAATAATTTATTTTGTATTAATTATGTATTAGTTAACCTTCACTATCGACCAAAGAAATTGATTTTAATAGTTTTTTAAAACTTTTAACCTATACAAAATTATAAAATAGAAATTTTATTATGTTGAATAAATTACAATGTTGCGATCTTATATACAAGGTTAATAGCCCGTAAAACAATTTATAATTAATTTACATCAAATAAATTTAATTAATTAATTTTTCATATTTAAATATTATTAATATACCTGCAAACTAAATAAAACTTAGTTTACACTTCATTTATTTAAATATTATTGTCTTTTTAAAACACCTGATTCACAATGATTATTTTTAGCTTTTTTTATACGTCAACTTTATTTTAGTACTACGTGTACCTACTACACAGTGTACTACATTCGATTTTGAAACAACTTTTACTTTTACCTATACATAATGCACACTGACAAATTTTAACATTATGTTCCGGTAATGCATGTGCATACTAATATACAAGTCACGTAAAAATTAATTTTACAAATGTTAAAATATTTTACAGTTCATAGTCATATTTAAAATTACTTTTTTGTAAAAGTATAAAAAGTAATTTTAGTTGCCATTAAACAATAATGTAAATATAATATATATATTAATATCTATACATTTGCATTATAAAATTACACTTTTTGCATTTCATCATAATCAACCTCGAGTTTTTATACAAAATTCAAGGTTATTTGAATTGTTAAACATACCACACTTTATTATTAATACTATGAAATAGTTGCTGACATATAGTAATACTGTCAATCATAGTATAATAATGCTAAGAATGTAACAATAATATGTATTTATGAATTTAAACACAATATGTTTACATAGCTATGGTTTATATTGTAAATATTTTTTCATTAGTATGGCAAATATAAAAGTAGACACTTAAATATTTTTGAATTATAAAATGTACATGGCTTGATTTAGATAAAAATCGTTCAATCGCAACATAAACCAAAATGAAAACATCTTATTTATATAAATGTATTATATTGTCTATTATAACATTGCTTATTACATTATGTGTTTATATTTTATTTTATGTAATTGGAAATATTTTTTTCCGTAGATAAAAAATATTATTATATTATATTATGTTATATTATTATTCTAAAATCAAGTATACATATTAGACTTACATTACCTGCTTACTCACTATTTTTAAAGGATGACAGTTTTTAAAGATAATTTATTCATAAAACTATGCATTTATTATTTCATTAGTTTTACTGTAAACATCAATTATATTGAAAGTAACAGTAATGTTTGTAATAAAAACGTAATATGATCTATTTATAAATTAGTCATGGTGCACAATACATACGATCTATTTTAAAATAATTTATCATATAAATTTTTAATATTAATGTATTTTTAAAATTCTATAAATCGATAATTATTTATTTATTTTATTAATTAAATATGTATAACAAACAAATAATAATAATACATTAAGCATGATTTTATATTAGCATAGTGCTATTTATATCATAAGTAGAAATAATAAAGAAAAAAAATAATACTTAAAACAGTGACGAAAACATTAATAATATTTGTACTAGTTTAAAATAAAACTAAATAGACACTTATAGA
This sequence comes from Rhopalosiphum nymphaeae, assembly GCA_036289425.1. Lineage (NCBI taxonomy): Eukaryota > Metazoa > Arthropoda > Insecta > Hemiptera > Aphididae > Rhopalosiphum > Rhopalosiphum nymphaeae. Next base: position 5,426,518 of record JAZAQC010000017.1, read on the forward strand.
TTTGAATTTAAAAACATTTATTTGAAATATTTTGACGTTTATTGTACGACAAATAATTCAGTTTCAAATATATTACATATTTGTCATAATTTTAACTGTGAAAATTATTTTTTATAATTGAATTTGGTAATAAATGAAAAATTGTGAATAAAGAGTAATGAGATAATGGAATACCTATTTGCACACCAGTTTATTTAGGAAAGAGATATAAGACAATAATATTGTAGGTGTTTCAATAATTTATTCTAATCTATTTAAATTTAACTAATTTATAATTTGAGTAATTATTTTAATGTAATTCATTAAAATTGAAACATATTTTAAAGACCAAATTAATCATTTTAACTATATCTATTATAAGTACCAACTGATATTCGCGAAAGTTGTTACTATAAAATGTACAACGCTCCTTCTAAACAAAAATAGTGTTGAAAGAAGATAGAAAAAATTTAAAAATATGATTGTAGAACAATAAATTTCTCACTTAATTACCAATTTTACTAAACATTCATACTTAATTATATTAAAAAAATAATTAAAGTCGTTCAAAGTTTGTTTAATGATATAAGAGGCCTATCATATAATTTTCCCGAATAGCCACAATATTTGGGGCCACATGAAAGGGTACTGATAAGTCCAGAACATCATTTTTTTAAGCGTACCTAATCAAATTAATCAAACTAATTCCTCTAAAAATAATTTTACTTTGTCGTAATACACCAAGTTAGAAATTTCCAATCATTAAAAATTTGTATTAGTTTAATTTACCAGTAACAGCTTGTATAGCCACGTCATGGAATACAAAGTGAGTAGATAGTTCATTCCTATTATGCCTATATTATGATAATATGATATGACACGATGTCTATGGCGTATAATATATTTTACTCGTGCTACACACTGTACAGAAATAAAACGTCCTGTTCCCATTAATAGACGATGATATGCATCGTAAAAAAACGTAAATATACGCGGACCGCTGAGGCACACAACCTCTGCAATTGCGTTTTCCTTTCACCGCTGGAAAGAAGAAAAAAATACACACATATAGGTATATTACATTATACACATAATAATATATATTATTATATGCATATACACCACGTTCTGCCACAACGCGTGCGCCAACAGCATTCATATTACGACATTCATCGACGCCGTCGCGTATAACAGGTGTCGTTCTCTGTATAGTAGGTACGTACATATTATATTGTATTATATACATTATACACACACAATCAGCGCTAGCGCGCACGCTTTAAAGATTGTCCACCAAGGATGTCGAGACTTATTTTTTTAACATTCACGTGAAATACAAATTTAGACGATAAATCTATACATTTTTTATTAATTAATCGAGTTCGTGTATACACTATTTATATAAGACATTTAGGTAGTTGGGTATGTATTTATTATAATATAATCAACGTGCTCTGGTCAGTCTTATATACTGCTCCGACTGTACGAATTGTGAAACTTTAATTCTCACCAATACTATATATTTAAAATGCCCTTAATAGCTCAATACGAGTAGATGCAGATATGGTGATTGTGCACTAAATTAGTCTATGGAATTAATAACGTCGTAGTAGGTAAAAAAACTGTTTATATATTATATATTATAGACGCCAATACCGAATGCTGTAGAAACATCATTATCTACTACACGCACAACAATAATTTGATTTATCATTGCATTATGCGATGAGACTATATACACACAAGTATAATGATATTTTTATCTAATCGAGGTCCCCTCTGAATCGAAAACTAATCATAAACCCGAAACAAATATACTGCAAAAGTATATAAAACCATCTATAGATCATTATTTAATATTACTTAAACTACATATATTTATTATATATAAAAAATTTAAAATGTCTTATACCTGCACAGTAGATAGCGGATAAAATATGATCAATGAGGCAAGAACTATCTATATGCTTTACGAGTTTACGACATGTGTTTAATTTATTGATATAAGAATACAGCAATACCCTACAGTAATAACCTACGTTTGAAATATTGGTGATCTACTTTAAAAATTAGAATATTTGTGATTAATACACTAAAATAAAATGTTTTAGAAAGCTCTTGAATTAAAACAAAGACCATCACAGTTAGTATATTTAATAAATTAAAACAATACCATTTTGATTCTAATCAATAATAGCAATAATATGTTCTAAATCATTCTACCCTAATAAAACTTACATTAACTACTATATATATGTTATGCTATTTCTATGTCAAATATTATTTTTATAGAGTAATATTAAGACGCAGGTATAGTATTTTTATAATTATTTAATTTAAAATGTAGGTATTTTAAAATAGTCGAGTTAAATAAATACGATAAGAAGTGTATTCTATGTAAAATTATTATATACATATTTTACAAATTAGTTTTTCTTTGAGTGTACCAACCTGCAACTACCAGCATAATAAAGGATATCATATATTGACCTAATTAAGGTACATATTTCTCATAATAAACAAAAACACTGACTGGCATTATATTCAACAAGTAGAGTACATAATACTTGAAATACTGCAGACTACAATCATCGCGAGCTACGTAGATTGAAGTGCACCGACTGTAATATAATGAGACATAGGTATTGAAAAATTGTCAAATTCTCTGAACACAATAATCATGATTGCATTGCAGGCATTGAGTCCTAAGATAAAAAGAGGATAACCCTGGACCCTAATTTAGCTTAGTTTATAATATAATTAAAAAAAAAAAACCGGAATTATGACACATTGTAAATCGGAAACGATGACGTCGAGGTAAACGTGTATGACTATTTGTGTGACGATCGCTGCAACATCGAAAATCCTTACAAACGAGATAAATACAAACTATAACCCCGGACGTTATGAACAAGTGGATATTTCCGAGTTTCCTAGTTTCCGACTACACTCCACGTAATAAAATAGTTAGATATATGAAATATTTTTATAAAATTGTCTTTTTAATCGTCACCTCGAATCATAATAACAATGTAAATATTGTTGCATTATTATACAATATCATTACAACATCTGGTGCTTTCAGATTAAATCTGTCGTTTATCTTATTATTATTTTTCTTATTTAGTTGTTCTTGAAATAATGAATCTGCATAATAAATTGACTATTGTAAGATATTTACCTCTTTAGATCATAAAGTATCTTTAATATGGTAATGTATAAAATATATATATAATATTATTTAAGTCCAAAATAAATAAGATTAATATTAGTTTGGTCTACAAACAATTAAAGGTTCTAAAATTTTGTTTCTCAACAGAAACTATTTTATTACGTAGTTGTTATTTAAACTTGAATAATAGATACATCATTTAAATTATTGATTGCCATATTTTTGATACCTATTACTCGTATCTAAAATATGACGTAAAACGTAAGTAATCGAAACAATAAGCGTGTCTAATAATTAACGTTTTAAAAATACAAATCATTGCTTAGTGTTTTTTTCTATCCAACCTACTTTCATTTTGTTTGCTTAATAAAAAAATAAAAATAAACGAAAATCGTATTAATTAGGCTGGGTTGACTGCACATAAATTTTATTGGACATTGTCATTTTCTTTGAAATGAAGCTTTGATATATAAATATAATAGTATACATAAGTATTAAGTACATAATTTAATTCTCCAATTCTGTTTTTAAACTTGGATAAAAATCTACTTAAAAGGGTTCTTGAGTCATCATTATTGATAATATATATATATTTATTATCCAAGCTCTTAATTTGTTCATGACCCATAAATCATAATATACATATACGAAACCAAACTAAAACGGTCGATAATTGTTTAATGCTTTTTACAAAACAATTTTTTTGTATTATACAATTAGTTATAAAAACATTAATGAGACACAAATTTCATCATTATTAAAAAACATTCCAATTGTAAATAATCTATACACATATATATATATATAATATATACGCGTATTATAGAAAAATTATTAAAATAAATTCGACTTGTCAAAAATTGTGAAATCAAAACACATCAATCAATTGATCATATGTGTTGCACAATCCCTTTGGTACAACTTTAGCTATATTTAAAAATATAGTTTATATGTTGAAAATACGTAATAAGAATATGTATACGTTTATTCTTATAAATTTTCTAAGCTAAGCAACTAGCAGCCAACTGTTTTTAAGACAAATACAAAAAAAAACTTAAATATTTTATTACTGTTACATATATAAATTCCGAATATGTTATATAATTTACACACGAAACACATATTACACACTTATGTATTGTGTATTGTATATTGAAGTCGTGACCATTTTCGGCAGTGAATGATGTGTCGAAAAGTGTTCAAAATAAAACAAAAACGAAAACGTACGCACGACATTCGTCACTCTGACGTTACAAAATCACAACTTATTTTAGTGGTGGTTGAAATAAATTATACAAAAAACATAACACAAAGAATTTTCTATAAGCATACATCAATTTAAAAGTGAATGCAATAGGTTAAGTTACATGTATTAATTATACATGTAACTTAACCTATTGAGAGATGTTATTAATCAACAACGTACAAGCGTAGGTATATAGGTTGCTACTTAGTCAGTTTTTTATACTATTGTGTATAACTACCTAATATTTATTATACTTAAAAAAATTGAAAACAAATATTGATGAAAATTTAATTAAACAATTTAACGACATCATTTGGCGCCACGCGGGTACGGATCAACTATAATATTTCCATGTGTCCTTCAAACACTATCTGTCTTTTATAAAACACATCATAGTACATTATTCTACACATAGCATAGGTTCTTACCTAAAGCTATAATATAGAATTAATGTATTATTGTTGTTTTTATTTCTCTTGTTTAAGGTCTACCTCGAATGGTATAACTCTTGTGAAATTATATATTAACAATATACACGAGATAAACAGAAATGATAAAACGACCTCAGATGCGTCAAACCTCCAATCGCTATCGATCTTGTAGAGATCCACTGAATAATAGAATCATTTAACCAATGTGACATTGTTATATAAAATAGATGTGAATAATTTATAATCTTGCAGTAACACATTATCTACAGTTATTGTGATTCAATTTAAAAGGTTCTATCAGGGCGATCAGTAATGATACTTATTTATTTTACCTCACATATTTGTAGAAGTGTTAAGACCCGTGATAAAATTATAATAAATAAATAACTATAAAATTATATTTTATGTTCTGATACATTAGTTTAATCATTTAATAAAAGCATTGCTAATTTTTAAAGCTTTATTTGACAGGATATTGTAAGCGATTATGGTACCTATTTTAAAAAAATGCTACTCAATATTAATAATTTACAATTCATAATTATTAATCCGGAAAAAAATCAATAATAACTAGTAATATTTTTGTCAACATTTGACATATTAGTGTACTTAGTATTATTGATTTTCATATCTGTAAGCTTTTGATCTTTATTATTTACTCCGCAATATGTAAATAATGAATGAATATTCCTATCTATAAATTTAAATATTACAATAGTGTATTATATATTATTACTTAATAAATAAAAACTAATTAATTTGTTTAAAAATTATGTAGGTTAATTAGTAACTCAAAATACAAATTTATTAATATAAATTATGAATATAATGTTTAGAACGTATTAGTTATTTTAGTTATTATTTTTTCAAGTACATAATTATAAATACTATTATGTGTATTGGTTAGAAAGTACCGCAAAATTGTAGGAATGAAATTATAAATTCTTACTGACATAAATTTATACAATTTTAGTTTATGTTCATATAAAAGCAAGTATTTTATTTAATGTCTATCATCACATCTTTATTAAAAAAACTATTAATGCATTAAATGTGAAGTTTGACCATTAGAATTTTTATTTTAATATTAAGCCATTAAATAAAAAATGTACAAAAGTTTTTTTATTCTATAACTTCTAAATTCTAAGTGGAACTATTTAAATTAACAATTATTTGATGAATTAATTTTTCTTATCTTTCCTCGGAAAACGGTAACATAAATCCAAAATTAAACTTCGGTAGGCTTGTCTAAGAATCGTATATCAAAATTTGGATTTTGTGTTCAAATTTTAAACATTAATATACGTACTTATTTTAATATTTCTTTGAACTTTGAAGTGATATATTACATTATAAACTTATAACGTATTTGTATAATTAATATGATTAAATTAAACTAATTATTGTGAATTCCTTTGAAAGTTTTTCTAAAAGGCGATTTTATTTGAATTGTATCTTAAGTAGACTTATTCATACCTTATTTTTCAACTATTTAATTTCTTAAAATTACTTACTAGTTTGTATGTGGCATTAAGTTTGAAATGTCGAGCTCTTAAAAACCGTAGTAGAAACTTTTCATCCATTCTATGTGGTGTAACATCCCCTCTCTCTGAATAAAGGAAAAAAATAACATTAAGATCTCCGTCAGGTTTTTTGGTAAAGTAAACATCAAATAATTGAATACTATATAATTTATTATGATTATAAACATCACAATAAGTATAATTTTTTGTATATTTTTTTTTGAAAAATTTCAAAGAATTTCGGATTCCTAATTAATTTTTAAATTATTATAACTAACGAAATTATATTTAATCGAATTATTTTATACTAACCTCGCGAGTACACTTAAAACATATACGCAACAATACATTTTATTCTTTATAAATATTTAGACATTGTATATTATAAGTAAATTATACTTTATGTTAATCATTAACATCACATATTCACAAAACTTTTGTCTTGGAATTAATTTACGTTTTATTATTATGTATTATTTTTTTTAATAGGAAAAGGCTACAAAGCTCATTGATTTGAATTAATAATTATAAATAAAATAAATATGATTTGTAGTTTTTTATACCTAAATCATTTACACGCAATTTCGTCATAATTTGATTATTAATTATATGAATATAATTTATATATTGTATTATGTTTTTAAATACAACTATTTATTTTCATACTTAATTATTTTTATAAAATACTATGATTCAACTGATTCAAGTAGATACGAATAACAAATATGTACTAACTACCAAGTATAAAATGTATCTGATAACAAATATTCATAAATATTCTCATTCGGTTTATAATATTGTTAAAAACTCATTAAGTTTAAGACAAGATATAACAGTTATAGGCCAATTATAGACAAGTACAAATTATAGGCACACATTTAACTAAAAAATCTCTGGACTTTCAAAGTTTTTACTGTTATATTAATTAAAATAAAAACGGGATGAATATAAACGTAAAATATAATCAAATATTTTTTCAATAAAATGAGCATAAATGTATTGCTGTAAAATATTGAATGTTGAAAGTTTCATTTTAATTAGGTAATTTAAAACGGAAGTAATAATATTAGTTTAGAGGACATTTGTGTTTATATTTTTTATATTCACAATATGTTATATGTTATTGTGATATCTACACAGTACCGTAGGTAAATAGGTAACCAAATGCAATACACATAAACGTATGTACACTATAAATTTATTAAACACGAAACGAACTTAAGGCTAATTCCGGTAAACCTTGTGTAAGCTCTGAATGTCAATAAGGACCATTGCAAATTCGTAGCATAAGATTCTAACATTAAAGATCAAGGGCATTTAAAGTAGGTAAAATATAAAAACCAGTTAATATCATATATAATAATATTACATGTTATATTATACGCTTAAATAAGTAACTAGTGAAATTATCATTTCGTCGAAACTAGTAGTTATTGAAATGTAATTTTCACTTGCATTATGTAAGCTACATATTAAAAGACCTAGGCTCAAAAATATTACAAGTATGAATTAATAGTTCACATACATTTTAAATATGTTTTTCGTTATCAGTCAAATAATTTTTTTTTTTATTGAACATAAAAACCGTGACTGTTCTGACAGTAACTTAAATTATATGTAATATTTTAGATACATACAAAATAAACTTAACTTAAAGATGGTTCATAATTCGTTAAACAGATTGAGTTTTTCAGAAATGTTTATTATTATTGATCATTATAATATTATATTAATAATACAAATATGTAAATATAATAAACTAATTTATGAATAATATATGCAAAAACAGCCTCTATTTTATGCACAGAACGAATTTAAAATATATGGTTTATTAAAAAAGCATTTAAATTTTTGTAAAATTACTTAAAATTTCATTTCTCTAGCCTCTGTACCTACTTTATCAAATTGACTAGTATACAAAAAAGAGCGCAGTACAATTTTTTTTAAAGGGATTGTTGCGAGATTATTAGCTTCAGAATATGTTGATAAGTTCTTCTAGTCCGTAGAAATAAAGTATTTTTTAATTATTTAGTGGAAAACGATAAAAAAAAAATAAGATTAAGTTCAATAAATTTAATATATCATTTTGCTCACGGCTTCTATCTGCAGGTATTATTTGATAAGCTGTTTAAAAAAATGTACAACACATTTTAATGAACACGCGTTACCTACTCACGTTCAATTATAAAAAAAAATTGAATAACGAAATCGTTTGAAAAATAAAACAAACTATAGGTGTCTAGGTATCGAATCAGTACGTGAATTCAAAGTAACACAAATACAATACACGCCCATAATGTCGACCTAAGTAAACATACTATCATCGTCTGTATCACTGTATTCATATAAGGTATGTATTTTTGTGATTTCCAATCGGTTGTGTTATTATAGCTAATTTCAAATGCTCACCGTATATCATGTCCTCGAGTTCGGCCACCAGTCTGGTCCTGGACTCCTCGGTCTCGCCCACTCGGACTCGACCGTACTCGACAACGTCGTCCGGCAACGCTTCCACGTCCAGGTCGGCCAGCACGTCCGGGAAATTGACGTCCGTGCCGACGGGTTTGTGGTCGTCGACGACGACGGCCGCCGGAGCGATCCGTTCACTGTTGGACAATATGAGCTGTGGCATTTTCGGGGATCGCGTCTTCGTCGGTCCGTCCGTCCGCTCGGGCGTCCGTGTCACGATTGACTGATAACTGTTACGGCAGGTACGTAAAATATCGCGTAGCCGGTTGCGCGCTGTTGTTGCTGCCGCGCCGCCACCGCCGTTCGCCAAAACAACAGTTTTGTACGCGAGCAGAATTATTATTATAATATTAATATGTTATTGGCCGCTGTTCCTATATTATGTAGGTAGGCAGGTACAACGCACGCGAACGGAAGCGTTAGACGTGCGTAATAACGTTGTTATTATGCGTATATTGTATGCATATGGGTTTTATTTATATATTATTATGAGAACACTGTCAATGTCGTCCATTCAAGGCCGCCCTCGTGAAAACGAACTCAAAACGTCGTACGATATTAAATTATTATATGCTACGCAAGAGTCGTAGGCAATCAGACGTACAAAAAGAAGAGGTAAACGAAAGAAAAAACGCTCTATTACCTACTCGATAATTATAGTAGGTACTCGCCAATAATGTTGATAATAATATACGATTTCGTGATGTTTCGCGGAGTGTACCTATAACTGTACACGGCGGCGTGCGCGCGCGAGCTTCCAGGTAATATATTATACGTTATCCGATGCAATATTATATCAAAACGATGATTATTGCTCGGTTACTGCGATTAATTATTAAAACGCGAGAATGTAAAGGGACACGGCAGTCTGTTATACGAATGCTAACGGGCAGCGGTGCGACGGCAGAGACGGTAACGACGACTACAACGAAGATAGCGATGACTATGCGGTGCTCACCGTATATCTGACAACATGTGTCGTTTTCAGCGGAGGCTGCGTTTGTTGCTTTCCCGCCACAGCGTTGCATCACATCTGCGGCCGCGTCGGAGTTGCATAATGCGTGTGACGGACAGCGCAATAAGTTTTATACACAATAATAAATTATTATTACATATAATCATAATAATAATAAAGATAATGATATAAATGATTTCACTCTCTCGCCGACGAAATCGTAACACGCGCTGTAGCCGTGACGGCGCCGCAGCGGCAGCGGTAACATAGTATTCAGTTTTCCAGTTAACCCGTCCGTGTTAAACACAGTGCCAGATTTACTGAGATTGCGGCGGGTGCATTGCACCTCGGAATTTAGGTTATTTTAATTTGTTTAAGTAACTATATCATTACATGTATTTATAAATTTAAATAATAATGACGTGATTTGCCGAAAAAAATATAATAGTATACATATATTATTACTGCATGTGGTAACAGAATAGAAAAAAGGTTTTTTATTTGCAATGTACTACTATATGAAAATCTGAAGAAAAAATCAATAAATCATTATTTGATTTCAAAAACAAACATTATCGAAAATTACTTAATAACAATTGTACGTGTAGTCTTAAGGATAACTTTGAAAGCTTATTGAAAAAGTCATGAAAATGTATTTTAAATAGTATCTACAGATCATGTATGTTGATATGAAAGGGAAATATGTAATAACTATTAATTTGTACATTTGTACAAAATTAAAAATATATAACATAAATTAATTTGTTTTTTTTTTTTTTAATGTTATTTAACAAACTTGTAAATAATAACAATGGTATACGTAATACGTATGCGCATGACATAATTTACAATTATATTATTATTTGTTAATTATATCATGAATAGGTAATAGGTATACTAACTGCAGTAGATGATGTAGGTGTCTTACCTTGATACCAGTTATCCTCGAATAACTTACTGAAAACACACAATGGTTGAAAATCCTAATGTCCAAAAGTACTCGAAAATGATTAGTCATGTACAAATGTATATTTTTTCAATCAGTTATTGTTTACTAATTTATAAATTATACACAAAAATACATAGTTATTATGGTCACGTATTTATTAAAACCTAACAAGCATTAAAATAAATATTTTTAAAATTTTTATAAGATAAACTTATGTAAAGACGAAAAGTCAATAAAATTATAAATTCACATAAATATATTATTAAATAAAAATTGTCTCTGAGGTCGAGTGTCGACTGCAAGAGTAAAATAGACACTAACAACAACTGGATTTTGGTCCAGTATAGTTTGAGTACCAAAGTACTAATTATGTAAGAAAAAAAGGAGGAAATTGGAAATTTCCTCTGCTGTACTATAGTAGGTGTCATTGTGAAATATATTGTATATCCTATCATTGAGTAAATCGCTGTAATGGACGCAGCGGCGGATTAGTCCACCCGCCACCGGGATACCGGAAAAGTTCCGTTGGGCCGATAGTACTTGTTAAATGGTGGGCTTATCACACGATAATTTTTCTAGTCGGATATTTTAGTCAATCTACCGCTGAATGGATGTGTTAAATTTGAATTCAATGATAAATCATTACATACAAAAACGACTCTAAGTGAAGACTGTCTGTCTGCCTATATATTATACTAAGTATATTTATATTGCTATTAAAGTAATTTATTTTATTATTAATATTTAATAATTATAATAGTACCTACTACCTACTTACGTTTTAATGTTATATTATATTATTCTTATTAATTACCACGGACAGTTTTTAGAGGGGCATAGGGGCCATGGCCCCCCAAGATATCTTACTCTTTATTGTGTTAAATATTTAATCGATTTGATAGTATGAAAAATAGAAATTTAGGTTTTATATTATAAGTAACAACAATTAAGGTAATTTAAATGTATAATATAAATCTTATGATATTCAAAACTACAAAAGTAATATTACAATTCTTAATCATTTTATTTCAGGATTTGAACTTTTCAAAAATATATGGTTAATAGTCAAAGTTATATATACCTATTTTTTATTTCATTAATATTAATACTTAAATATTTTTTTTTACTTATTATATAAATAGTAAATACACTGTTAATTTTTATTCTAAATAATAACTTAATACACTAATTTTTACTATATTATATAAACACTCGCTGACTAATGTTACTATAGTTTAAATAAATACATACCAAAATATATTGCCCCCCCTCCCAGGCAAAAAACTAAAGTCACCCTTGTTAACTATTGTACTGATACCGACTTACCGTAGAACAGTGTGAATATGAAAGGGCATAGTTTTATTTCGTGGTATAAATAGGCAATAGCATAAAAGAATCTAAATTTTTCGAAAATGTCATTGTGCTTATAAATATTTTAGATTTTTTAGGTTTAGTATAAGATACTTATGAGCAACCATGTATTAAGTTTTTGAATCTTAAGTATTAGGTACTAGGTAGTATTAAAAATTAAAATTTAATGAATTTTTAACTAAAAAGTAATTTGTAAATTACTGCTTTCGTGTATTACAGATAACAAACACACATCGTTTTAAAATCAATCGCTACATTTATCAACCAACCTAGTTTAATGGTAATTTAAAATGAAAGACTGTGATCAAAATAAATTGTGTATATTTATTTTAAATTATAGACCACTGGGTGATATAAGATTTATACATCGTATGGTATTATACATTTTTCTAAATAAATGTAATCAAGTTTTCTAGAGACTCAGAGGTCAACATTTTAATCGTCTTTATACCGATGGAAAACCTCGTAACTGTTTTTAATTCTAAAAATTAAACATTGCGTAATTCTGAAATTCTTGTACATAACTTTATAATTATACTGCTATGGTCATTGAGTTTAAAGTAAAATACCTACTAAAATTTTACTTAAAATTAAGATATAAATTCATTAATAATTTATAAAGTTGAAATCATTGTATTATGCATAAGGGGTTTATTAAAATACATTGATACCTATCTCGACAATAAGAAATAAATTTTAATTTTAATTTAAAATGATAATTTCAAACTCAAATTAGTTATATTATAATTTACCTGTAAGAAGTGCTTAAATCTTTTTAAATAATTATAATATATTATTATAGTTTTAGACTTTAGTAGACTCTTGAAATATCTCATGTAATAAAAATAAAATTATAAAAATTACATAGGTAGGTAATTATAATTATTATACTATGTATTAATATGCTGAAATTCTTTAAAACTGCATGCAACACGTCGTACATTCATGCGACTGTTTTATTGAGATTTAACCACAGAATAAAACAATAAAGGTTTAACTTAGGTTTTTAAAACTTTTATAAGTATGATAATAATAATGTGGTATTGTGATATACATAATTACGATAAATAATTAGAAATAAAATAATAATATTCTTAAATTTCCTGTTACTTAAAATTTTTAATTTAATAGGTATATTAATTATAATACGTAGATAACCAATAGATGTGTTAAATAATTGGAAAGTAAATAGCTAAATATAAAATGTATAATAGTGAGAATATTTTTAGTGCAAAAAATATTTTACCGAAAAAACGATCGCGCCTAGTAGAATTTTTAGATTTTGAACATTTTTGTTATTTATTTAAAAGAGAAAAACTTTATTCAGGTTATATAGAAGTCTGGTTTTTAATTAATATCTGAAAATTACTCGAACAATTGTGATACATATTCGTTTATTTTTAGTATAACTTCTGAAAATAAAGTTTTTCAAATCAGATACCAGTATGACCTGTATCTTTCAAACAAAAATAAGATATCAAAATCTGACTATTTCATGAGTTTTGACTGGTTGAACATAATATTTTCTATGATGAAAACTGTTGTACTGTAAACACGTCAGTTGTCGAGATTATGTTTTTTATGAGAATCATGCCCTCTTATTTCCGCAAACTTTGAACAGAATAATTCTTATTCTGTTTTTTAGAAAAAATAGTCCCGTTATCTCCAAATTATTATACATTTATTTGTGCGTAAAAGAGAAAGTCTGTACATAAAAAAATCAATATTTTCACAATTTTATATATTTTATTTATTGAAACCTGTAAAGTTAATAAGAAAAACTTATAATTTATAGATATCAGTTCTATGCATAACGACCGTCGAGTGCCGATTGTCAGCTATAACACATCATATTTGGCATATGGTCCATATGGATATGGTACAGTATAATTTTAAATCCACACCAATGTCACGTATAGTTTTAGTCTAATAATAAAATATTATCTCAAAATTATTTTTTAAAAATATAAAAATTATTTAATAATATAATTTTTGGCGGTATTTTAGTGAAAAATGGAACCAAAATTATTGTCTTGTTTTATATGTGAATATGTTCACTTAAAGTTAAGGTAAGTACATTTAAATTTAGAACTAGGACGTATATAAAAATTGTATCAAATGCACCGAATTTAAAAACATCTTTAGTACTAGTAATTATTATTTATTAGTATTCCCTATATTATTTTAACTTTTAACAGTTTCAACTACGTAATTTAAGAATACCTCAAACTTAGTTAAGCAAGTTATATTTTGTGATATTTTCTAAAAGTCTTCTTTATGATTTGAACATTTTCTTAACTAAGGTTAAGAGAACTGAGGTCTTGGTATGTTAGTATACCAACATATTTTTTTTTTTAATAGATAAATATAATATGAATATTTGGATATTAAAAGATTAATAGTTGTTAACATACCTCAGATATACTTACTTCTCTATTGTACTAAGTAGTTAGCCTAGTTAGGTAGTACTTAAGAACTTAACTTAAAATAAACGTTAAACGATTTTATTTATTTTTTTTTTTTATATATGAGCAATTAAAACTTTAAGAAAATCATTATTAATTATTATTACTTAGTAATTGTTTAGTAGTTTAGAAATTACTAATGAACAGTGAACAGCATTTTACATTTTAACTATGATAAATGTATAACCAAGTACCTAGTGTCTATTATAATTTTTTAAATGATTAATGTTATTATAGTTATATTACTTTATATATATCTAGTCACTAGTGAGTTATCCATGACAAATATCATATACGCTTTTCAAATTATTAAATCGACTATATATATTGTCAATGTAAAAAATAATTTTAAGCTGTTGTCGAAAAAAAAATTATTATTATTATTATTATTATTATTATTATTATTATTATTATTAATCGTTGTTTCGTTGTCAATTTTGTTTATTGGTTATATTATAGAAATGTATAGTATATTCTGTATATTTTAACGAATATTATATTGTATTATTATATTCTACCGTATTATAATTGTATTAAAAATATTAGATATTGTTTCTTTGTTTGTTTGACCACATTATTTAGTACTTAGCTCTCAGTTCTTAAGAGCTGTGTGCCTTATGTCTTCACACGCCAGAAAAAGTATTACATACTTCTGACGCAGTTATTTTACTTAAAGACTATTTAATATTATGTGACTGTGACTTAACGAAAAACTAATTTTTCTAACCTGATTTTAAATTCTGAACGAATGTATTGATTTACGCAATAATGTGTCTGTGTTTTATCATCTGTCATTACATTTTGAGGCAGTAAAATCTCAATTTTCAACTTTAGGAGTGGTATTTGGTAGCAAATGCCAAATTGATTCTAGTTGATACTATGGTAGAAGGGGGTCAAAATTACTTTTACATATCTGGGAAAAACAAAATAATGAGATTAATTTTAAGATTTTACCTATTTACCTATATAGTTTTGGTATAGTATATACATACCTTTTTTATGGTAAGATAGATTCTCTCAAAATGTATTAACAATAATAATACGGTATAAATCGTATTTGTTTTTATAATAATTAAATACTTTTAATTCTATAAAATAATATGCAATGTTTTCAAAAAATAAAAAATAAATCAACCTAATATATTATAATACTAATACCAAAAAATAAATTATTTAAGATCAATTTTATAGAATAATTTTGGTTAGATTTTTCAGCACTATTAGGTAGTGTTCATGTATTTCCTGTAATATACAGATTGTATATTATAATTTTTCAAAAATATTAATTTGAAAAATCTACTAATTAATTTGTTGCAATTATTAGTTATTAATAGTAAGTTTATATTTACCTACTTATATATTATTATATTATATGAGACTCATATGTTTATACTAATGTTATATTTGTCTACAGTTTAATATATTATTAATTATTATGATCACAAATTGCCCTTCAATTATATAATTTGTAAATACTAATTAGTTGTAATTAAATTACAACATATAGTTATTAAATCATTATTTAACGTAGGTAACTAAATTTTATTTCAAAATCAATTTTAATGAAATCAGATAAACGAATTTTTAATTCAGCTTTTCAGATGTTTAGATAAAAATTATAAAACCGATATGATTAAGCATTTTGTTAACTATTAATTATTATCTATTGAATAATATAGATAATACCTAGTACACTTTGACATTTAGCTAAAATGTGCAAGTGAATGTTGCAATGGAATTATACATCACAAATATTATATTATACAAATACAATTTACATTATAATGTTATTATAGGTATTTATTATTATTATACAGAACAACTAGCTCACGTAGCGTTTATTCTCCGATATTCTTTACTTAACAATAACTATAAATTATCAATTAACCCCAGCTATTAGGTAATCCAAAAAAATAATCATCATAACTTTTTAAAAAATATAAATTAAAATACGTTTAATGATAAGTTAATTCCCTCGAATTTTAAATAACATATATTTGTATTATATTCTGCTACAAATTATAAATATGGTCAAACAAATATTAATTAAAAACTTTATAATGATGGTATTAACTGTAAAGTATGAACATCCAGTAGCTCAAATTTTCTGTTAGTTTCAATATTATTATAGTAAAAATACCTATTAACAAACTTAAAAGTAAGAATATTATCTATATTCTCTTGTTAGATTTTTATGATATATTAATTTTTAAGCTAGTTTTAAGTATGTAAAATATTAATATTTAAAAATGCTCATAATTTACTTAAAAATTGAAGTACTGCAAAAAACAACAAGATAACACAGATTATGTTTTTAAGTTAGAATTTAATAATAGGTAAAACATCAAACTAACAAATTCAAAATTGGAACTGCTACATGTACATTTTGGTATGTTATGCATTAGTAAAATAAAGACAATACATATGTCCTTTTAACTAATGATACCCACAATTGGGAAGTATTTTGATAACAAAGCCTGTATCCATAATTGTGATGGCATATATTATATTGGGCTTAACTATATGTTCACAACTAGTACTACATTATACTTAGTACTTACATTTTCCTTTTCATTTTAACAGACTTAGGATTAAATATAATTTATTTTGTAATAAGTTTGTTGCATTTATTACGTAACATCTGACAAGTTTGAATATGAATGTTTATTTAATTATTTAGTGGCAGACAAAAAATAAGATTAATATAATAATTATTATGTATTGTAAACGTTTGGATAAATATTTTTGGATAACTTTTGAATGTTATATTTACAAAAAATGTGTTGTTGTTACATAAACATTTTTTAAAATGTATAGATCCAATTAGTATATTACCTGTGATTAATTCCTACTAGTGGGACCCAACTTGGATGCCACAATTTTGTTTTTAGTAACTACTATGTATAAAAACTACTACTTATTATTTATAAACTTTTATTATTAAAATTTGTAATTTATATAGTATATTACTTCTAAATAAATGAATATAGATTTATCAATTTTTTATATTTGATAAAAATTAAAAAGACTAATGACTTTAAAAATAACTTGTTTTATTTAAATTTAAGCAAAATACTATAGTACAGTTACATAAAAATTCCGTTTTTCACCATCTTGGTCGTTGTAAAAATAAAAATGGTAAATCGATTAATTTACTCATTTACACATTTTATAATAATACTGTCTATACTAAGTCAAAAATTAACAATTTTGTTATAAGGCATATTGATGTATAAAATAGTGCATAAATATAACTTATTTTAACAAGCAAAATATACTAAATTTTAGAAAAAAATCAAAAAACAAAATAAAATATTTACTCCTGCTTTAAAAAAAAAAATATTTTCAAAGACCTCATAGGATAACACAGACATAGTTGTACATGATATTTTTTCATTAAATGGTAAATACAAAAAAAAAAATAAGCAATAGAATATAAATATTTATAAAACAAAAATAGACAATTTAAACAAACAATTGCATAGTTACTAAAAAAAAATACACTCTTTATAATAAATTATTTTTCTTTTTTAAACTTCAAGTGTGAATTTATCTGAAAAAATATAAAACATTGATTAATTATTGGAAATACTAGATATTGTGAAATTTTTGATAGAAGTTGTATACCACTAAGGTTTTCTACCATACTAATTTGAAAACAAATATGAATTCATATTACATAAGCAAACTGTAGTTTCATTTATTTTTAAAAAACCAATTTGAGGTTCATTTTTTTCTTATTTTGATTGTAAAACAAATCATTATATTTAAATAAAAATATTAATTGAAGTTGTAAATGTTTATTCATAACACTCATAACTTAATTTTAAATTAAATAATATTATTAAAACATTAAACGATTTTATCAAATTATATTAACAAAATTTTAAAATGGATAATAAAATCAATATTTATTACTCTATAAAGGTTTACCATAGAGATAAATATATATTACTACAAATACAATATATTTAAATTGTTGCATATTTGATTGGTGAGGACTGTTCATCGGTCTCTGGTGAATAGACAATTTTAATACGCATGTATTACAATTTAAAGTTGACAAAAAAAAAAAACTATAAAATATATAATTACAATGGATTCCGCGTACTGTGGACTTGTTGGGACCATCCCTATTTGTCCACATTAAGCGGTTACCCATAAAAACCAAAATTAGTTGTATTAATTATTTATATTGGAATTCACTATATTTATATTTGTAATACATAATAAACTGGACAAAGAAAATAATTAAATTAAGGGTATAATTATAAACATTATATTCTTAACTAATACAAAATGGCAATTCCTAACTTAGACACAAAAATGAACTTCAATCAAATAATTTAGTCACCAGAAGTGTTCGAAACAGAGGTGATCATTTTTGAATCAAAATTGACAAACTTTTTTTTTATCATATTCAATTATGAACAATATTCAAAAGAGCCATATTACTATCATCAATCAGCAAAGAAATTCATAAAGTACTTTTTAGTTTATGTATTCCTAGTTCACCTAACAATGTAGAGTATGACAGTATCTAATAAAAAATTGGAATAAATATTTTAAACCTGTTAAGTTGTACTTCATGGTTAGACATAACTTTTATTAAACAAAAAAAAAAAAAGACAGAACTGTATGCCAATTTATAAAATAATTCATATTAGTAACACACAACATAAATAAAATAAAATATTGCATATTGTATAGACATATGGGTATATTAAATATACTTTATAGTAGTGGTGAAACTTATATCAGCTCTGGCCCGTAAAGCTTCTTAAATTGACACATAAAACTAAAATTTTAATTTGGAACTCCAAAATAATCTATATATCTGAGTTGTTATTGTTAAAAAAAAATCATTCAAATTCAATAAGAAGAAAATATTAAAATGATTTTTCTCTATTTCATAATTTTATTATCTTTAACTCTACCTCTTCCCAAATTATTTTGACCAGTCATGTCCAATAACTAGCTACCAATAAAGAAATCTATAGGTAATAAATAATTCATAATTACTAACAATATTTATTTTTGAGTGTTTGGATGCACATAGGATCTTTGTTGATGTCTCCTAACGCGTCTATATTGACGTCCTTCGATAAATCCAGCATCCCAATCGATTAACAGTCGTTTTCCATCTAATATCGTTCCATTCATAATTTTCATGCAATTTTCAGTTTCTTTTCTTGTTTCATATCTAAGTACAGTGTTAATATTATAATAAAAAAACAATTTATTGGACAAAAAAATTAAAATCAAATTAGTTATAAATTTACATGCAATGAATATGGAAATTAGTCTTTAAGTAATATTATATATATAAAACAGTCAAATTGTCTATTTTGTTAGTTTTGGAAGCTTTACAACTGTTAAATCCATCAAAAAGCTGATAATATGTCACATATTTTTTTGATTTGTGAGATTATAGCCTCTAACTGACTAATCCATCCATGTGAAGTTACTATAATAATAGATATACCAGAGACTTCTTTATACAACTGTAATTTCTAAGCAATATTTTACTCTATTTAGTCATATTTAGGTTTATTGGCACTCCTAGCTAATTACTGTAATTATGCCCCAACTCCCAAAAATAAAAATGAAAAATTTGAATTAATCTAAAAAAATATATATATCAAGTGTAAATATGCAGTATATAATAGGTACTTAAAAACAAAAACCAATAAAAAAGAAAATATAACACTTATAAATAGTACAAAATAGCCAAAATAAAATAAAATCAATTTAAAAATTATTTAAATGCTAGGTCTAAAACACATCTAATTCACAAAATAAATATATTTGAATCTAAAACTTTAAAAGAAATGTGTAAACAACTGTATATATATTTATAAATATTTATGTTATTTTGAAATTTGTACTCCTAGCTTATGCTCTCTTCTTTTGTCTTAGTAATAAATATATTAGAAAGAAGTTATTTTTTAGTCACATAAATATTTTAAACTAATATGCAGACTGACTAGTAATAATTTAATGTCAACTCTAAATCATTCTAATAATTTCTGAATATGATATAAATATAACATTTGAAGTAAGTTATTTAACAAATTTTCTCAAATAATAGTAATACAACAACTTTATTTTCCACTTTAAACTGATGACAAAAAATAATTTTTTAATAATTACTACAACAAATACTCAAAACTCACTTAAAAATTTAAAAAAACAGTAATAACTCTAAATTAATAAAAAATAGTTGATCAATAAAGGCCAACAGTTTAATGTGATTTAAATCAGTCATACTGTTAAGAATATTTAATTAAAATTATTTGAATACTATACTACTAGGTACTATACTTACAAATTAATTTATAGTAAAGCATTAATTTAAAAATATTTAGTATTAATAATTATTTATACATACTCAATGAAGCAAAATCCACCAGGACCTAATGTATTTCTATCTAATCCCATGATAATGGTTTTTATTTTTCCTGCCTCTGAAAATAGCCTATGGACATCTACTTCAGTGGAAAGCAAATTTAAATGTCCAACATACACAGTAGTTGATTCTTCAAGCTTTTTTGAATATTCTGTGCGAGTTCCCTAAAATTGAAAATTTTAAAATTTATATGTATTTAAGAGGATACCAACGTAGTATTTGTTATCTCTTTCTAACCCACGCGCAACATAGCAAATTTTACACTCACAATAATGACTATAACTAGTATAACTATATTAATTTCTCAAATTAGAATGAAATGACCCCTTATAAAATGTAAAGTTAAGATTATTATCTAGGGCATCTCATAAGCGTTTTATTATATTTTTTAATTTTAAAGTGAGTTATGAGTATTTTAAAATTTAAAATTAGTTTTTATTGTGAACGTAAAATTTGCTATATTGCACATAAGTTAGAGAGAGATAACAAATAGTACACTGATATCCTCTTAATAATTTTTAATACAACTAATTTACATTTACTTATCATAAATAATCACAATTATTTGTAAGTCTAAAAACATATTTTTACAAATCATATTATAAAACTAATCAGTAGTTTTCAAATATTGAGAATATTATCTTTACAGCTAAACATTTAGATACATACCTTGAATTTAAAATCAAAATACTTTGATAGACCCACATTGTTCACATTGTTTAAATTGCGTTTAGCAGGTGGTATATATAACTTGGTAGGTGATTCTTTATTTTCCGAATTCAGCACATTATTATTGTTCACCTTTAATATTAATATCATTAAAAAGTTTTAATATTTAGGAGACAAAAATATTTAAATTGAAAAATTTTAAGTAGGTTTATGAATATATTATACTGTAGGTATCAAAATATTATTTTAAAAATATTATTATTATTAAAAGATATATTTGATTCATCATAATATAATTTGATCTAATATCTAACTATTATAAAGGAAAATTCTTAATATAGGTAATATTCTAATATAAAATAATGCATCAATATTTAAATAATACTTAATAAAATAATTTTTAAATTCATTAGATAAAAAAAACATTTAACATAAACTAATCCTCTTACAAAAAAATGCTATACATTAGAATTAAATGCTTAAAAAAACTATTAAACAATATATTTAAAAATATTTTTTTTTTTTTTAACCTAAATGTTATAAGGTAACATAAGTGTAAGGAAATAATACCAAATAAAATCTAATTAAGTATAAAATAAGATTGTAATCAGTCATAAAAATAATTAACTACCTATGGTTATCATTTTAATATTTATTTATATTTTCCAGTGCTTGAATTATGATAGAATAAGATAAGAATCACTAAAAATAAAAAATATTTCACAGTATTCTTTTAAATAGTTTTGATTGACAATTACATTATCCAGTTGTTAGGAATAAACAGTACATTTTAAGTATATACATCTACATAACTAATATTTTTTTTATATACTATAATGGTTCAAGTCATAAAACCTAAATGATCATAACCTAACCTTAGTTTTAAGTTTAAAATAATAAAATATTTATCAAGACTGGACATTAGCAAATTAAAAATTAAAATTAAGTTAATTAACTCATTACTTTTTTTCAAGTTAATTTTATTCAAAAGTATCTAAATTAAATTAATTTTCGTCTGAAGAATAATTCAAAGTTCAAAATCCCCTGGTAATTTTTTTGAGCGTAAAGAAAAACTACCAAATAAACAATATTATATGTCTGGAATTTTTTATTCTTACAAATTAAAAATTTTTAACTTTAAATTAAGTTAAGTTACTTTTTTCTCAAAGTTAACTTTTAACTTATCGAGTTAACAAAAAAATATGGGTAAGTTTTAACTTAACTTGACGAGTTAAAACAATTGTTAACTTGCCCAGCCTTTAATTATTTATGTTTGTATTTTTTAAGCAATCTCCTGTGATTAATTATATAAAATAAAGTTTTGTTAATAATATTATATGAATAGGTGTTACAATTTTGAAATATTAATATCTAAATAATATTGCCTTATTTTATTAAATTTAAAAATGTATAATATACAATATTATTGATGTTAAATTCTTATAATTTATCGTGTTATTTAATTAAAACACAATATTTATACTAAACATATCAATAATCATCTAGTAATATTCATGTAGTCATACATATAATATTCAAACAAAGTATAAACTTAATTCTCATTATTTGTAAACAAATATATTTTTTATACCTTTGCATTATTATTCACACAATTGGAAGTATTATTGTTCAGTGATGAAGTATTATTGTTCAATGAAGAAGTATTATTATTCAGTTTATACACAGTTTCTACAAATTTTTGTCGCAAATGGGGAGGTCTATATAATGCACAGGACCGTATGGATTCATTACAATTGAAAGGCATATTATTGACAAATTATAAGACAATAAAATACAACTATCTGAAAAAAATAATTAATTTTATCTATAGTTAAATGCAAAATAAGTTTCACTTGTGAAAATGAAAATAAAAAAATTAGAAAACCACTAGCAAGAGATAACAGTAATAACTTAGGTACCTTTTTATTAGATACAGTTGTTTTTTCTAATTGATATTTACTGTATTGCCAAACAACATTAGTGCTGCATACATTTACATTATTATACATTACCTTTTTATTACTATAATAGGTGATAGTGTGTAACAATATTACTAATATATTATTTATATGACTTACTTTATTTCTCTATAACCAAAATATCAAGTAAAAGACAATTTAAAAATAACTTCATAAAAATGTGCAAATTGTCATATTTTAATAAAAGTACTTATATAAATTAGCCATGTAGGTTGAATAATATAATATTAATGCAAGTAAAAACAGATCTCTGCTGATAAGTACAAATATACAAATATACCTCAAATATCATTATTATAAAACAAACTTCTAATTATAAATAGCAATAGCAAATAATTTATAGGCAAGTAGATTAAT
Organism: Rhopalosiphum nymphaeae; assembly: GCA_036289425.1. NCBI lineage: Eukaryota > Metazoa > Arthropoda > Insecta > Hemiptera > Aphididae > Rhopalosiphum > Rhopalosiphum nymphaeae. The sequence continues at coordinate 5,450,492 of JAZAQC010000017.1, forward strand.
TGTAGATATACATTTCAGTACCTATTGAATAAATAAAGTAGATACATACACAGCTAAATGCTTTTATACTATGTGAGGTTTAATTAAAATTATGAAATTCAAAACAAGTTGATAGGTAAATAGCTCACAAAAAAAGTATCTCTATAATGTCTAGATATTCTATATTATTGATATAAGTTATTATTTGTATTCGTAAACACGTCACAATGATACATTAATAGATAATTATTAGATGTTACTTACCTATGTACGAAATTATAAAATTGTGATCAAAAAAATTAAGAACGAAAAATAATTAGGTAACGTGAATCGTTAAAATATCATAACACATGAACAGCTACAAATGAAATGAACTAGTCAATTCACAAATGAAATTGCTATTAAGTAATAAGTTACAGCTGTCTGGACGTTTTTGGTACGGATTATATGATTTTTATTATAAAACATCGATTAATTTGTATGTTCTTAACCTCAATTTCGAATATTATTATTTATTGTTGACATTCCGTTATTGTTAAACATTGAATATACCTAAATATAGGTACCCACTCATTGTTACGAAAACATGTTTGATAATACTAATTACAATATATAAAATAAAACTTTTAGACTGGTCAATAAATAATATTTATTTACATAATTATACAAGGTACTTACTTTAAAATACCAAGTTTGATTACCAACGTATATGTTTTTGACGAAGGTTTTTCGGTTTTAATCTTCTAGTACCTACGTAAGACACATAGCCACCGTTATATTATTGATATGTACGAATGACAATCGTAGCGAAGTGAAGTGAGCAGTAGAAAATTACGTTTAACCACTTTTTCATTGACAAATTAAATTTATTAACTAAATACCCGTGTTTGTATGACAATAATGAGCTTCGAAATAAAATTACCTACATATGATTTATTTTCTGTCATGTCTTTTATTCGTTATCTAATCTGTAATCTACGAATGTCGTAGGTACCCACTCGTTTGAAAACTGTAAATATTAAAATAAACTTTTAGCCAACGACTTAGTGTTTTGTGATTTAATGCTTTTATCTCATTATTATCGTCGATTGAATCCGCGGAGTAGTTCAGAAAAATGACCTATTTTTACACATTAAACTCTTGTATCTTGTATTATCATTTCCCGGTATCGGGACCTACAACCTAATGTCTTAATAGTTAATACCCATATATTATTTATACATAATATTTAATAATCAGATTTACGAGCAGCTACAGAATAAGCAACTTCCTAAATAAATATTTATTATTTAAATCACCACATCACTTCTGTTCAATAATTTCTTTTGTTATAGTTGAAAATGAAACTTAAGCTTTCTAACATTATCCACAGATTTATCCTCCACAAGAATAAAAAAAAGATAAGCTAATTTTCAAAAGTTAATTTTTTATTATTTACCTATTTTAAATAGATTTTTTCGTTTAAATATTATGAAAATATGATTTTTTATTAGTCGAAAAATTAGCTATAAATTTATGATAGAAGCATATACAGCAGTATACATCGCATTTTGTGAACCATAGTATGTAAAATATGATTATTCCTACAATAATAATTATTAATTATAAACAAATTTCTATATTATATAATATAATCAAACAGGAATATTCCAAACATAATTTTAAGGTACCATATATTTCCAATTTTGTATACAACTGTGTAGATATATAATAAATTGCTAAATTAAAGGAAATTCACTGATAGTCGCTTTCACGTATTTTTATCCTTGTTCTTTGTCTTAATAAACATCGAATGGGACGCTTTTTGTTCCGTTTTAATTTCGTTATCTCTATGTTATTAAGTGCGTAAAAGAAAAAACTTGTCCGAGTTGTCCGTTTGTACACCAAATAAATATAAAATAATATTTTTACAATATTGAAATCAAAGTTAATAGCTATAAACATATAAATAACAGTTGTCAGTTAGGACGAACGTAAAGTTTTAATTGTTCCTCTGCGATAACCGATAAGCATATAAGACAAAAGGTCATATTACGCAGTGTATAATTTATTATTATGAGACCTCAAAAAGTCATAACCAACACTTTTTACAACACAACTGTCTCAGTGACCAGTGTTGGTCTAATTTATAAAAGGTTTATTTTAAAGGCCTGTAATTAATATCAACATTTAACTGAAGCTATAAGATGTAACCAAGTGCATTGAAACTGTGAAGATCCACTTACAATACTTACATATATTTACATTTTAAAGTATTTATATATTTACTCATTTACCATAATAATATGAACTTTATATATTTGGAAGGAATACTTCAACAATTAAAGCACAATTTTTATAAAATATTAAAATACATACCTATACATTATATTACGGTTTAAAGAAAAAAATCGGTCATTGTATATAATTCTAGAATAGTGAGCATTGTATGTATTGTACGTAATATTTGAACTAAGTTAATTATAAATATTTATTTCCCACGTAGGTTAATTCTATACAGTGTTATGTTTAAACTGGTGCGGGCAAATGGACAATATATTTAAGTGTATAATCTACCTAAGTATAGTTTTATTACTTATTATCATTTAGAACAGTTTATTGCAGTAGATAGACGATACTTAGTTTAATTAATTATAAGACGTACTGAGGGAAGTATAAATTTAATAATCATATAATCGGATCGGACGCTTTAAAAGTTATTTGTCACTTTTATAATATTTAGTAGGTATCAAGGGCGCCTGCAGAAATATTAACCCGTCTACCTCAGGATATCCTACTAGATCCCAATGAAAACACCTCAACCTCAGATTCTGACCTGGACTCATAGCTAACCAAAACTTGTAAACACTGCTGTACACAATTACATACTTAACTATTATATATTATATTTTATAAATAGTAAAACATTATAAAAATACTTGGTGTATTGACACAATTATATTAATAAATAAAAAAAAATATATTAACCGGCGGGGGAGGGGCAAAATCAAAAGTATAAATACTTAAGCCATGTAAGTAGGTAACAAAACAATTGATATTTAATATTAACTAAAATAGCGGGGGGTCATGGCCCTCTGGCACCCCCCTGCGGGCGCCCTTGGTAGATACGCAACTTACTAGTATGCAGCTATTTGAGCTATTATTAATATTATACAATTTGTAAATACACAGTGTCACAGTATACAATATATTATTGTTGTTGTGTATGCCGCGTGTTGTGTTATAAAAGCTGTAGTATACATGTATATACGTCGAAATGCGCGTTCGATTTATCGTCTGTATGTAGGTACTATAGTATAATGTGTAGTAAGAATGTCAAATTAATTAATTTATCATTTAAATAATATTAAATAGTGTAATAAATAAATAAACTTAAAAAGTTTATGTGATAAACTTATATTATTTTTATTTTATTTTCTCGCAGTTTAATTTTTTTTATTTATTCTCTAAATAGAATATTAAATGTCAATAAATCACAAAAGTTATTAACCAGGGGCAACTTGTTATAATAATACTAGGAGCGACTGTTCCTGCCTCGAAAATAGGGGAAAAAATGTTTAAATGTTCTATAAGATGAACAGGTTTAATCATAATTTATATCAGAAGATTGATCATTCAACATTCAAGTAAAAATAAATATATCTATATTATTATAAAGTGTCATCATTGGATGGCTTCTTTATTCAAGTCTGTATTATTTCATGTTATTTTTTTCTATTATCATATATACTTATTATGTTAACTGATATAAACTGTATATTTCGGCTTAAAATAAATATATATATATATCATAAATTGTAAAATTGAATGAAACATTTAACTAAAGAAGAACTTAAAAATATTACATTGGTCCTAGTAAATTTAGTTGGTGGGTTGTTTTGAAACTTGCTCCTTGAGTTTTGAAGTCTCAAGTCACCACTGCTATTACCTATACAATTTTTCAATTGGAAATTTTAATACATAATGATCATTGTAAACGATATTTAGTCACTCTATTTAGTCTACTCTATGCACTTTTAATTATCTTATCTAAAACTCCGACACCGAACATTGTATATATTAATAATAGTATCATTGTCCATTGATTATTTTATGTGCATTCAATGATTAATGACCATTTTTCTGCTTGGAGTATTTGGACTATAGTATAAATATATTTAATTATAAATGAATTATAAACTAATATTATTATAATACCTAGTTAATACATTTATGGATAGGTACCACTTTAACTTATCAAAAAAATAATATATTTAGGTACTAAAAATTTGAATTACATATTCCTTAATTTAAATTTTTTACAAAAGAACGCTACACGTGCACACAAATTTATAAAACATTTACAATTTTAATATATTCACAATTCGTTTCAGTGAACAGTAGTATATTTATAAGGGGGTGAAATTAGAGAAATACATCTTCCCCTATGAGCACCTTTCTTTTACTTATATTTATAAGGTTATAGTTGTGTTTTTCCATTTATCACTAAATCAGTAGGTAATAAAATGCTGAAAAATTTGGTATCGACAATTTTAGTCATACATCTCTCTCCGCTACCGACTGCTACCGATTCGCGTTAAAATTAAAATGTAAAAAATTTTCTGAAACTTAGGTACTATATGATTTACTAAATATTAATTTTACTTTTAAATGTGATAATTAGTCAATTATTTAATAATTTAATATAGTTAAATAGATTATTCATAACGTTCAATCTGTGGCTTTGTTATCCAAACACTACATGGATCATAGGTGTAAACGTAACGTCTTTATTGTAATAAGCTTAAAACTAGAGTGTAGTTTATTACAATAAGTAGCTAAGTGTGGTTTATTATATATTTATATTGCTATTAATAATTTATTTTACTATATTATTATTAATACGTGATTGGTTGAATTAATTTTTGTCGAAGATATCGCTTTTGAGTCAATATCAACTTACCATTTTAGGCACACTACAAAAGTTGAAGCTTTATGAGCAAAATTATCTAAGAAGAGTTTTGGCTTAATGGACCCTTTAGTTGTTTTATTTTAATTTTTAATAAATTTTAATATTTATGAAATTGTATAATTGTTGAATAACGTGGTTAAGTTTTAGAAGCACTATAATTATTATCTTAATTTTTTATGTTTATATATATTATAATTTATAGTAATAGTTGTATAAAAAAATTAAAATCTATAATTGTATTATATATAAATATTCGTTAAACGTCAGTTATCAATAAATTCGGGTGTTAAAAGGAAAAGTAGTGAGTGTGCACTAAGTAGAAAGGGGTAAAAATAGTATTAGTTTTATAGAAAAATTCTCCAAAATCTACGTGCTTGCTTGTTGTGAAACGGCAGAACATGTTCGTAATATAAATAGGTAAAAACTTAAAATTTATCTAAATATACTAAAATCATTAAAGGACTTATAAGACGTTATAAATACAAAATAAATGCTGTATAATTATATCTGAATTTGTTAAATAAGTAAATACATAAAAGTAATATCGTAATAATTCAATACAGTAAAAAAGGAAAGTAGATACCGAAAAACTAAAATACATATTAATATGCGAATACCTCCTTACATTTTCATGCAATATTTTTTATTTATTTTAAACAAACTTACTAATTCTTAATGTTCTTATTAGTTATTAATACTTTGATAATTTTTAGTTTAGGTACATTGAGTTGCTTAATAAAACATATTTTTTTAAATATAGCCTATGAAAATTTAAAAATAATCTTAAATACTCATATTGTACAATAATAAGAATTTGTTTGATGTATCATTTAAATAAAATATTGATACATTAAAATTACATAAAATTAGTTCCAAGTTCCAATAAAAAAGTGAATACTGTCTACATTCACATTAAATTTGATATGATTGACGTTTACGTATCGTTCTCTCTAAAGAATGTTCTAGAAATTTAGAATTCCAATATAGTACCACTATAGTACTATAGTATAACTATACTTGGTTTTAGTCTCTAGTGTAACTACTGTAACTAAACTAATAACAGTAATAACTACGAGTAATAATACTTGTACATTTATATGGACTTAGACAATATTGTAGAGTAAATCTAGATTTCTCATTGACTGGTGGGCCCCCAACTACAAATAGTCAATAGAGTTAATGGTGAGTGTCATTACTTATTTTTATATATATTCATTAAATTAGTAATTACTAATTAAAATTACCAAAAAGGTCAGAACACGAAAAACAGAGATTCATCTATTATAAAAATACTGTTACTCTATTTAAAAATTCCTATTTGATCTAGTACATTAACTGGGAGTGTAAATATTTTATTTATTTTATACAATCATACAATAAAATGCGCTATAATTTCGTAGTCGGGATCATTCGCTACCTCGCATGGTTCGTAATTTGTAAGTGATAACAACATTAACAACAATAATGAAAAAATATTATATTATATAATAACAGACACGGTACACGAATGTTATTTTTAGTTTCCGAGAAACGATAAGATTTACTACTACAATCACCCGTGTCCCGTATGCAGTGTAAATGACAATTAATTATGATATACGCAGTATACGGGAAACGTGTTCGTTTTGCTGAATCCTATACGATAACGATTTATATTTTATACTTTTATATTCTAATACACTCCGATAGTCGATGCATTTCTCGCGTTATTATTTACTACTATGCAGTTTTACAGTCAACGGATGGCGGAGGCGTCAGATTTCGGTAGGTATTCGACGTTGTCGCCCGTCTCAACCCTATCGGTCTGAGACCAGTACCGGTACGGACTTCGGAGAGAACGCTAAGTCACGAAATAAGATGAAAACATACATAACGTGTCACTTCGGGCCCGAGACGGGCCCAGTCGGAAAGTCGTCGCGAAGCTGACAACATACGTTCGCGAAGACCTCTGTGCACGTACAGAACATCAGATAAATATTTAAATTTATTGCCGTCGAGTGTTAATAATATTTTATTATTGCACGGTTAGGGTGTTTGCGCGTGCGCGTCCGTCGCAAATCGCAATTAGACGGTACGCAACGTCGCCAACTCGCAATTCGCACTAACACCCGTCTCCCGTACGCGTAGTCCCGTCTGGCGGCCCGCTGTCTATGATCTCCAGTCATCTCCGCAGTGGCACAGTTTGCGACCGACGCGCATCCGAGACGTGTTAGCTGTTGGACTTGGAAACGCCGCCGCCGTCGTCGCGGTACGTTGGTGGTGCCCGCGATAGCCGCTCGACGCGGTCCGCCGGAACACGCTTGGTGGCCAAAGCTCTCCGGTAACCGCCATGACCACTTACCTGGACCTCGGGCCGTTGTTGTTTTCGCTGCGTTCCGAGAAACTGGTCGAAGTGCTGTACAGACGGACCGACAAGCCCCAGTTGACCATCAGCATGTTGTGCAGCCGCTTTGTGGCCAACGCCAGGTGAGCACCGCGCCCTGGGTAATAGGTGCGACGATTAATAGAGACTTTTGACGATTGGGCAGGTGGGAGGCAGGCAGTCGACTTGGGTCGACGGACTTATTTTGCGTGTATGTGTATGTATGGTACGAAGACGGTACAATTGTCTCGGTCGGCCATAATCGGCTTGTCTTGTATGTGAGAATGATCGTACTTTAAAATGGTAACGTAGGGAAGTGTGGTTAAATTGTTAAATAGTTTTTTTTTATTTCACGTAATTGATTTTTTTATAAATTTAGTACATATGAAATAAGTACTAAAAAATAATATATTTGTCAAAAACCTCGTCAAAAATGTTTGCTAATTAAAATTTACGATATAAAAAAAAATCGTTCATGAGGGGGGGGGGAATTACTTAGCCCCTCAGCTTTTTGCCTCAGTCATTCTAAAAGTTTCGCCGATAAAACTGAACAGGGTAGTTGCCTACCTAACTGAATGTATTTATTATTATTTTATATGACGTACCTATGATCAATGAATACAATAGTTGTTGATTAGAAATTAGACTATAGGTTAGTAAACCATAAGCTTAGGAAAAAGCAGAGGGGTGGTTAGGACAGATAACCCATATTTTGGAATTTTTTAGATAGTTTCGATTGTTGAACATTAAATTTTTTATATGATAAAAGTTTTTGGACACTTATTTTTATTATCATTGTAAAAAACAGTTGAATTATGATCAGAGTATTTGTTATTTATCGTGTTATCACATTAATTAAAGTATGCGTTTTATATAGATACCTAGTCATACAATTTTAAATTCTTAGATTTATGAAAAAATCAATAAATAAACTAAATTATTATGTGGCCAACATAAAATCATGATAAAAAATCTGCTCTACTATTGTTAATTTAATTTAATTTTTTTTTTTATATATTTTAATGTTTTTCTAGATAACAAAATGTTTACTATTTTAAATATTTATTTATTAAGCAACTGTACATGTCGAATCTTATTTAAATATTTTTGTGTTAATAAACTATTAAATTTAGATATTTACAATACTTTTTTAAAATTAATTACAGAAATATATGATATTTATATTTAGTTTGTATTATTTTGACTGTTCATATTATGTTTTTTTAGAAATTCCGATTTTTTATATGATGAAAATGTAGAATACGAAAAATATAGTGATGATGAATTTGATTTACATTCAGATCAATTTAAACTAGGTTCTTCTATTGATGAAAGTGGGTCATTTAATTTTAAAATGTAAGTATTTATTTATTAATTATATTTAATCATTTAAAGTAAAATTAAATGTATTTCAACTTCTATAATTACTAAAATAATTAAGTTCTGTTCGAAAATTATAGTAATCTAAAAGCTTAATAGTTTATAGCATTATAATGAATTGACTTTAGATATTTTAATTTGATTTGTAGATGTATTTTTGAATTACTTCTTTAAATATAACAATAAATATTTATACTTAATGATTTTTTATAATAGAGATCAATCTGAATTGTTAACCTCGAATTACTTTATGATCGCAGGAACATTAGTCATTTTTAATAGTATCGGTTAAAATATTAAAAAATTTTGGCTATTCTATTAAATTTGAAGAATATTCAAAATAATAATAATTTAAATAGTCTAATTCATTGTTTATTGTAGGAAAGTATACGAAAAAGGAGTTAACAAAATTAATGCAGCTCTTAAGAATATAGGTTTGGTAGTGTGTAATTTTAATTCTATTCAATATAATGTGGAGCCATTACAAATATATTATCATAAGAATAATATTGCCAGTTACATTTCAAATAGAAATCATTATTCACCAAAATCAGATGTTAGTGTATTTTTGTTTATTTTACTGAATACAATTGTATTCATGTAGCATAAATTAATTTAATTAATCAATTAATGAAAATTAATTGTGTTTTAGAATTCAATAGATAGTCTGGATAAATATTATTGTGAAGAAAGTGATTATAAATCAGTTTCTTCTAAGTTATCTTTGGATAAGAAATTTTACATTAATGTTGATGAGAATAGAGTATGTATACAATTTGTGTATCTTATTTAATATTAGATTTGAAGCTATTATTGTTTTGCACAATATATAACTATTTTATAGGGATAGTTCATTTACATTTGTAAATTATATAATAACATTTAAATTTGTCAAAAGGTTATTTTTAGTTCACATATATTATATAGTTGATATATCTTTTAACTCTACTTGATTAAACTACATATGATTTTTTGAAAAGCCCTTTAAGAGGATGTCATACCCGCATGTGTTATCTTTGTCTTATGAATGTAAGACAGCAAATTTGCGTTCAGCAGATTCAATTTTATGCGGTTAGCTTTAATATTAGAATCAATTTATCTATTATCAAAACTTAAAGGTAATAATATTATCTAGGGTATCTCATAGGCTTTTATTGATATCTTAATTTTTAAGTGAGTTATAGTTATATAAAATATTAAAACTTTATAATGTTTGTAACTCACTTAAAATTTAAGATATCAATTAAAACCTATGAGATACCCTAGATAATATTATTACCTTTAAGTTTGATAATAGGTAAATTGACTTTAATATTAAAGCTAACATCATAAAATTGATTCTGCTGAATGCAAATTTGCTGTTATGTTTTACATTTGTAAGACGGAGACAACACATGCGGATATGACATCCTTTTAAGTATATAACCTTGAATTTATAAAACATAGATAATTTTTTTTAAATATTTAATTCATTATTGGTTTAAAATAAATGGTGTAGGTACTTAAAAACTATTAAATACATAAGTAATACATAGTAATACTATTGTCATATCTATTAAAGTTTTTCAAATGCAAAAAGTGTCTTATACTGGATCACTTAGTATTTTTTATTAGGAAATTTAGTATGATTGTAAATTGTATTATTTCATTTAAATATAGTATCTATAATATTAATGTTATATTTTCAATGAATTACTGTCAAAAATAAGCTTGATTGTAAATAAATCTATTAGAATTATTATCAAGACCGACCAATAACTCCAAAAAGTACAGGATATATTCATTCAGGAAAAAAATATTCTCATAGAACTAGTAATCGGAGAAGATTTTCCAATAAATACTGGACAATGAGGCATATGTTATTTTCAAAATTTGAACATGGTATTCTGCTGGATGATGGTATTTATACTAATACAATTTATTTTTTTCTTATATTATTTTTTTTTTTAAATTATGTTTTTACAGAAAGCTTTTATTCTGTATGTCCAGAAATATTAAGTTATCATATGGCAAAACGTTGTAAAAATGACATTGCCTTGGACCCTTTTTGTGGTGCTGGTGGAAATATAATTCAGTTAGCATTTACTAATAAATTAGGTATTGTTCCATATTAATTTATTTTAAAAGTTAATTATTATGTAGGTTTTGATAGAAATTATTTGTTTCCAGTTATAGCAATTGATATAGATCCATATAAAATAAAACTAGCACAACACAATGCCAAGATATATGGTGTAGCTGATAAAATTGAATTTATTGTTGGAAATTTCTTTGAAATTTTTTCAATGTTAAGAGCTGATGTTATATGCATGTCACCTCCTTGGGGTGGTCCAGAATATTTGTTTGATAAAAGTTTTAGTATTACGTCCATGTGCAAGAATTATAAGTTTGGTGGCTTTGCTATTTTTGATATTGTTAAAAATATTGCACCAAATATTGCATTTCATATGCCTAAAACCACTAATATATTAGAAGTAGGTTATAGTTAGGTTCAAATTTTTTCAATTATCATATTTTTTTGTTATTACTTTTCAGTGTTTATGGTTAGCAAGATTATTAGGAAAAGTGGAAATACAACAGAATATCATTAACCAAAAGGTGAACTCAATTACAGCATTTTACGGAGACTTTATTGATTTAACTAACAACGACTATTAAAATATATATATTTATATATATAATAAATTTAAATAAAAAAAAAATTTATAACGTCATATCATGTGTATTATGATGTATTTAATGTTTTATTTAGGTAATTCACATTATAATTTGTTATAACTGTTTTATTTTTTCTATTATAATTCACTATCCATATATTAGATAAGGTAGTAAAGAAATATTGCCAAAAAATAACTATTGTGTTTATAATATACTAAATATACTCGGTTCAAAATGAGACTCAGCGATCAACTTGTGAGCATAGGCGTGGCTCTACTATACAGAAGGTGTACTGATAGTTGACTCGATGGGGTTGACAAATGGGTGTTGTCTGATCCCTGCTCGACGAAAACTGGTTGCTGCCGAGTCACGATCTCATTTTGAATAAAGTATAGTCAAATTAACCAACAATATTATAAAAAATGTATGTTAAAGACATGCATATTGGATTATTGTTCCATTTTATTTCTACAATGTTCTATTTGAACTTCTAGTTTTACATAGAAAAAAGTTTGCATTCAATACAATTTTAGCAATTCATGATCTAATTAAAGACCTACTTTTATACTATTAACTAGTTCTTAAATGTTATAAAATACACGGACATGTTCAGTGAAGTTCATTATCTTCTTGAAGAATAAATAAAGATAAAAAAAAATAAAATAAAATACATTTTTTATTAGCGATTTAATTGGAATTAATAATTTTTCCAACAATAATCAATTTTTGTAAGTTGATTTTTTATAATATCTAAGTGATTTATGTTACCAACTGCTGTGTTATACTAACTGACAATAATATAATTAGTACTGTAAAGTATGAATGTAATAACTGTAATATATATACAATTCCTATAAAAATCTTTAGGGTGTTAAAGATTTGTTTTGGGAGTTGTACATTTACCATTTAGATGCTAATCTGGTGATAAGTTATGTACAAATTATAATGTAGAATATTTGGTAATATCTATAAGGTGGATTGTACTTCAATTATTAACTATTGCTTTTGGACATTACTGTCTTACACTCTTACCACTATTAATGAGTGTCTCGCTCTTCCCTATTAAAGCTTACGATTACTCTTAAAAATAAAGAAGGAAAGAAAATGACTAATAAGTCTAATTAGCATAATAGTTTCTATTATGTTAGGATAGTTAGTAGTATTAATTACTACGAGGAATACCATGGTCATGAGAAATGTCAATAATTTGTTAAATACTTTTATTCTGTGTAATGGAGATTGATTTTCTGAAGTAGATATACAGAACTATAGTTGAATTGTTTTTATTTAGTGTATACGAGAACACACTGACAGTAAACCATATTATAATTTATTAACGTTTATTAAATTTTCAACTTGCAATAATTGTTAATTAATCAATTAATTATGATATTAAAAAATTATTATTATTAAGTGATAACAATAATTATCTCGCGGTAAATAATCTGATAGCTTGATAACTGCACGATTGTTAGTTGTAAACGAAAACATTTTGTGGTTATAAACATCGCTTTCGTATAAAAAAGTCGCCTGGCCTGTCCGACTGTTTATTCTGTGATAAGTGATAGTGACGTACTGGCGTTCCGTTGATAACGTTTGACTAACGGTTTGAAAAATGAAAATTGTGTGTAATTAACAATATAATATAATATTTTATCATGTTTTTGTGCATCGCGTAACGCGTTCCATTTCGAATCGTTGGTTGTCTGACACCTAATAATAATTATTGTTATAGAAATTATTGGCGAGCTACACCTTTGATGACTAGTAAGATTTTTCGTGTGAATACGAAGCGGACTACACAAATTCGTTCAACTTGAATGTGTTTCGTTGTTTGAGAGCAGTTTACAAAATTATGCATTCTCCACTGTTCTGTTACCCACCGGTGACCAGTACCAGTAAGTGCATCGTGAATCATTATCTTGTAAACCTTATTTTTAATAATTATGTTTATTTTATAGCACTGTCATCAACATTATTAGCCTCTGTAGACCTGAACAAGTCCAGTTATTCACTAATCGAGCGGATCCGAGTGATCACTAGCTATATTGATGATGCAGATGAAAGAGATTTGTACAATATCTATGTAGAAATTATATTTGAAATTTTTGGACGGGGCTCCGATAAAGGATGGGCATTAGATAAACTCAAAACAAGAGTATGTAATTTTTTTTTAACATTTTTTCTAACATATTTTATTGATAGGTATAATTAATTTGTTGGCTATTGAACTTTAAAATAAATAAATAATTTTGGTTATCGTGTGATGATAATTATTTAATCTAAGTGACGTATTCAATTTTAGTGTAATTAAGATTTTATATTCTAAAAATTATGTAATCTATTTTTTCAATATTTTAGCAATCATATAGTATTAAAATGTTCTTTAAGTGGTTATTGCTTCATGATCTTTTCTTTAATTCTGTTGAATAAATATAATTAATTTATTTAAAAAATATAATAAAATTATTAGTACAGACATACAGAACATTTCGATTTTGCTTGGATATTCTTTTTTTCTAAAAAAGCTAGTGATACTTTTTATATAGACAATTATGTTTTTATTGTACTTGGCAAGTTAAAAATAAATATTCAGTGTAAAGTTTTTAACATAATAGTTCTTAGTGTATGATATTTTATTATGTAGTAAAACTTCTCTTCAGCAATTATTAGTAACATAAAAATGAACATCTTATATTTTTAGATTAACAATATTTTGATATTGTGATGTGGCAGGTTTACTATTATAAACAATAATTTATTATTACAGATATATGATGATCAAAAATACATTTGCCGAGAACCAGATAGCGTGTATCACTTTTTATCTAGTAGTGGCCATATTTTTAAATTATGCTATAAGTTGCTGTCTAATAATTTGCTAAAATTTAATATTTATTTTTCTGATTTACCAGTAAGTTTACTTATTTATTATATACCTAAGTATTAAAATATTTCTGGATTTAATAATTACTAAAATATATTTCAGATTGAGCTTAGACAAAATATTGATAAAGCATTTGGACAATCTTATTATGGTTCACGGTTTTTGTACCATGCTGATTCAATTTCACCTATTGGATTAAACTTGAGTATCCTTTTTATAAAATATTGGTTGCAAAGATACATAATAATCAGGGCTTGTAAGTTCATGCATCTGCATGTTTTTTCTGCTACACAGGAAAACATGCTAACTGAAATACAAATCTGTTTCATAACAGTAGTAATAATAATTTAAAGTTTAATAGTGCATGTTTTGGGTGTAAAGGCATATTTGGCATAAAGTTGATTTTTTTGAATTGATTGCGCATATTGTTTCATAAAAAAATTTTTTAGACAATTAATTGAAAAGTTTCTTGTTTCTTAATTACTGTCCCGCTTATAAAATTATAGTGTTTTGATTTATTTTTATTCTCTGGTGACTGGTGTCCTAGTACATACCTATTTAGATTTTATGCGTTTACTTAGTAACGCGGAAACAATGTTATTGCTACCACTACCATCTTCCGCCGTATAAAGTCTGTCGTTGAAACAAACCCTGTACATGCATGATCACGCGTGTGATGCTTTTCACCAACTCACACCTAACATTTTTGTATATTGGTACAGTATGGTTTTCTTGCACTCACCAATGAGTTGCTTACTCTTATGAATCGTATGTGTTTGTCCGTTCGATTTCCTGTTTTTGTGTAAGATACTACCGTACACATTATTCATATTTTATTTAAACAATGCTGAAAGAAAAACTAACAATCGCAGGCCGCTTGCATTATTTTGTGTCAACATTTGGTGTTGATTATTATTTTAAAATTTGCTCATGATTTTTTTATATAATGCATATTTTGAGTACATAATTTAAACATTTTAGGACATATAAATGCATATTTTCAAACTTTTAAGTGTATATTTTGTCAATTTTTAGTGCATGAACTTATGAGCCTTGATAATAATGATTTATTATATGCTCTTGTAGTGTACATATTATACAATTAAAATACTTTTAAACAAATGTGAAGGTTTTTGTTGTTTGTTATTACTTATTAGCATTTTGTTGTAAATAAATGCTTTTTGTGTTGTGTATAAAATAATTGTTAATTTTTTTATTTGTATATAAATTATTCTTTAACTTAAGCATTAGATTCTTTTGAATACTATATGTTTCATTTTGCCATTTATGGGTTAAAGTTGACCTTTGATGATATTTATAATGACAATAATGGTTCTAATGAACAATCCGTGTACAAATTGTTGTGCTTAGAGTATCTTAAATTTTTTTTGCCATTAGATAATTCAGCTTCTATGATTTTACCTCAAATACAATTCAATGTTCTATCGCCAATTTCTAACCAAAAACAAAATACAACTACAAGGTATGTTTAAAGCAATGTTAAATACCAAATTTGACTTTTGATTTTTAAATAAATGTTCATTTAGTTACACAGTTCTAGATTGACCAAACATAATTTTAATTTATTGTGTGTTTTTATTTTAGTAAATTATTGAACTTCATAAAAAAAGATATTGCTTCTAATGATTTATTAACTGATAAAATCCTAAGTTCATCCTGGATGTTGACATCTGAAGCAACATGGCGTAGTGAAGTAGTAGTATTTTTTTTTGCTGATATCTGGTTAAATTATAATTTATTTACCAATGTAAGTATATAGCATTTTCTATATTTATAATTTTTAAAATACTTACAACTTGCTTAACTCGGCAGAAGTTACAATGTGAACACCATGCTCACATTTAAATATACTTAGGCGCCACTACTAGGTAGTATATTTATTTTGTCTTAAACTATAAATATATAATGAATATTTAAGTAAAAGTCCTTAATTGTTACTTATATATTATATATATATTTGTTTAATATTTAATTGTTGAATATTTTTATTAAATACAATATTTATTTACTGTAAAATCAATGTCATTAATGTTTTTTTACAACTTTTATTTTTATTATATTTCTAGGTACCATGCATTGATTTAACAAAGCTAATAAGATGTTTCATAAAACATTTACATTTATATTCAAACTGTGCTAAATATTTGCCAGTAGACAATTTAAAATTGTAAGATCATTTTTGTGTTATTATTTAGTAGGTATTGTATTAAAAAGTATATTAAACACTTTTTCAGAATATTGATGGCTCGTCATGGTATACAAATCTATCAGTATTTATCATATTATATGGTTAATTGGCCACAGGATTTTTCATTTCGCCTTTTGCTTGAGAATTGGCTTTGTTATATTCAACCTTGGCGTTATGATGAATTATCTAAGCAGTAATAAATTAAAACTACATTTTTCTTTTATACATTTAAATGTATTAGAATTTATTTTTTTTTTTTTGTCCAGACAATGCTCTATCACAGATATAGAAATGAATGATAAATGGAGAATTTTTGTCATCAGAAATTTACTTTGTTATACCAAATTATTTCATCTTGCTATAAAAAGATTCATTTGTATTGACGTGTGTTCACCAAGATATTCGATTATGGTTTATCGGATGCTAAAAGTGAATAATATAAATTTTAGTTATTTACTAATTTAAAAATGAATAATTACTTAAATAAAAAAAAAAAAAAAATACTTTTCTTATGGAAAGATACGCACGGATTTATATTTTATTATTATTATATTTGTTATATTAGGTTTTTACCCACCCATATTTATTGAAAATGGTACTTGATATAGAACATTTGTATGTGAGCAACCAATTACAACATAAAAAATGGAATACATTATTGACTGAGTGTTTGGTTGAGGCCGAAGGTCCATCGTTTAAATATGAACTGATGTTTTCAGAAGAACGTAATCATGAAGTAAATAATTATTTTTAACTGTTTGATGATTTATTATTTATTTATCTATTTAATATTTTAATTATAAATTGAATTTAAAAAAAATATAAGTTTTATTGATAAATATATTATTTTAATTTTTTTAAATGTAAATGATTGGGTATAACAAGATGAAAAAGTGGCTAATTGGCTAATTGGATCAAAAATGTAGTCTGATTAGGCGCCACTTTAATGCATGAATTATACAATATTAATTTCATATTTTTAGTTTAGTGATGAAAAGTCAATAAGTCATAACTAATTAAATTAAATAATTATGGTAACAATACATTATTTTTTGTTTTCAGTATAAACTATTTTATTTGAAATTACAAAAATCACTGGATCACATTGCCATAGAATTATGTCGCTGTCAAGAAAACAATGTAGGTAGAAATAATTCATCAATGTTGGAATTAATATTAACACCTAGAAAAAGTAAAATGTCGGACTATACTCTTAATGAATGGACAGATATTCAAACTAATCTTAAATCATCGTTAATGTTCATGGAGCAAATTATTGTGAGTATATTATCATATATTCATTAATTTTTTTTAAAAAAATTTATTCATAATTGATTTTTAATATTTTAGAATGTTAATGTTACAACTACACCAATGATGGACGATTTTTCAGCGTGGTCCATTTCTGGTGTAAGTGGAAATAACACTACTTCCAGTATCTTCAATAAAAGTCATTCACTTCTTCAGTCTTTTGAACGTGTAAGTGAAATTAATATTTTGCTTTCTATTACTTATGATATTAATTTATTTTTATTTTCAGAATACAATGAATTTATCTTTTAGACCTGTAATTCATGCAAAAGAATGGGAGATTGACCCAGATTATTTGGAAGCTTTATCATATGAAAATTATTTTCTTGTCAATTTAAGCAAATTCTTAAGAAATACTGTGGAGTTATATGTAAGTAGTTCATTGTTTTGAGTTAAATTTGAAACTTGTAGATTTTATTTAAGTTTTATTTTTATTGAGAGGATTTCACGCCTATATGAATTACAAACGTATATACTATGGCAAATTTGTGTTTAGTAGAACTAATTTTGTGTTGTTAAATTCAGCATGACTGTAACCAGTATAACCTACTTTCAAAGTTAAATGTTGAAACATAGACCTATGTAAAATATAGAAATTTAAAAATACTCAAAACTTCCTTAAAAATTGACAATAAACACAAATAATTTGTATCTAGAAGTTTAAAGTGGTTATTCACTAATATTAAATCTATCTACACAAAAACTGGTGTATATTCTGCTAAAAAAAATTTACTACAGTTTATATTTTTGAAGTGGAGACAGCACATACGGTATGATATTATTTTAAATAGCATAGACTATATAAAATACCAGCTCTTAAATAAGATAATTTATATTGGGTATTGAAAATAGAATATTTAAAAATACAGTCAAGTTGCGATAACTCGAAGTTAAAGGAAGATGAAAATTTGCTTTAAGATATCTAATTGGATTATATTATTTTATAAATAGTTTATATTTATAAGAAAAAAAAAAATTGAGTTGTCAAGTTTTTTAAGTTATCACGATTTGACTATAATACAATTTGTAATTCATGTAATAACTTATTTGTTACTACTTATTACAAAAAATTATATAATTTTTTTAAATCATAATAAATGTTTTTTTTTATATATTTATTCTTTAAATATTTTAACAATTTTCTTTTTTTAGGCTTATAGATAAAAAAAATTGATGACATTTTTTGCAAAATATATTAATATGCTTTCATGAACTATTTGAAATTGATCTCTTAATACTTAGAAAAATTATTTTGTTGAATAATTCATTATTTTTTTGCTTATAATAAAAACGTATGGTTTTTTTTTAAATCTGGTATAAATATACTATATACAGTATGCTTCAAAAGTCCTGTATCACCCTTAGTATCTCTATAGAAAATCAATATAATTCAATGCGATTTTTTCACTGTAATAAGCAGGGTTCAGGACTTATAGTACTTAAAAACACTAAAATATATGCTTATATATGACACTATAAACTTAAAAATATAGAATAAAAATGAAAAAAAAAACACTTAAAAATTAATTATATTAATAATTTATTTTTTTGTATGTGTTTTTAATATGTATTCATATTTTTAATTAGCTATCGATTATAATTTACGTGTATTTGACAATTTGAACAAGTTTTTTCAATAATTTTGTTCTTTTTATGATAATTGATGTCAGTTGTACTATAATTTTGTCATTTCTATCATAATATGTTTAGAAATACTATATAAACGTTTGAAAAATTCAGGTACAAGCACGTCGCGCTTAAACGTTGCTTGTTCTCCAAAAAAATGGCGCTAATGTCAATTTCTCCTTATTTTTTTTGTTTAGACCATTTATTAGAGAAGACAAAGTATAAAAATGTTGCTTGGACCACAAACTTAAAATTCAAATTTTCATCATTATAATAGTCACAGCTGGTTTTGCACATGCACACAATGGATGTAAAATATATTTTTCCATCCAATAGTTGTGTTACTTAGACCTAAAGTGTAGCTTAGGCCCTTTTGCCTTGTCACTATCGAATTATTATAGCTAAATATTTACTAAATATGTGTTGTTAATACAATTTCTATCTTTATGATTGCATGTTTTTGAATGTTTTCTAACAGTAAAGCTCTCTTAATATTGGCTAGAATTTTATTTTCATTTATTTGAGATCAAAAAACAATAATATTACTACATAAAACATTTTACAAGAAAACATTAATTAATATATTGTTTGATACTTACTCCCTTTAAGCAAAGCTTGTGTTGGAAGCGGGGAGTTCATAATTTCATGTTTTGCATCTTATTAAACAATAGATAATGAATATGTAAGCAATACTAAAAATCAAAATTAAACATAGTAATAATAGTTTTTATAAACTTAACAAGAAATAGACAATTTATTATTTTTTTTTTAATAATTAATAACAGTAATAGAACTGTTAAAGAAATAACTGCAAATACAATTGTAAGATTATATCATAATTTATTGAATAACTTTATTCCTTTATTGACATAATAATTTTAATATTAGGTTTATTTGGAATGGGAATACTTAATACTTATTGTATTTTTCCTATTAAGGTGTTTGAAGTTAGATTTATTTTTATATATTTCTTTTGTCGACATTATATTATGTAATTGACCAAGTGAGAAAACCTTAAGAATTTTAAATAAGTTATCTGTGTCATAGTTGTTATTATAAAAAATTTTTAACATAATTCTAATTTCCAACTAAAATTTGTTAAACTTCATATAGTGGGTTCAAGGCATTTTTGTATGCAAATCCCCACATAATTAAGGCATAAGTTAATACATGTAGGTTGCAAAATTGCTAGGTACATTATTCTAATTATTTTAATATCTGAAATATTTTGCAGTACCTTAAAACATGGAAGCATTTCCTTATATGGATTATTAATGTTTCAATATGAGCTACCCATTTAAGATTTTCATCAAAAATTATTCCTAAATATTTAGTAGAATGTACTCTTTTTATTTTAGTACAATTTCCATTGTCAAATCTATATTCTTTTCATGTAAAAATTTATTTAAGTGTGATTTAAAGATAATTTCTTTATTTTAAAAAAATTGGATAAATACAGATTTATTATTGTTGATAGATTAACTATATTTTATATACTATTTATTAACTATCAATAGCCTTAAATTTTGCTTTTGTTTTTACTTCATTCCAAGTCTGACCTTCAAAAAACAAAATAATATTGTCTGCAAAAGTTAATGTATTTCCATTTATTTCTAATTCAAGTAAGTTATTTACATTTATTTGAAAAAATAATAGGGTCTAAGAGTTCCTTTTGGTAGTGTATCTTAGTTTTTAAAAATCATTAATATTTTTGTTAATTTTACTGATTGTGGTCTATTATTTAATTGTCTTAAGTATGACTTAAACCAAAACCAAAATGTATTCATATCTAAAATTTTTTTTAATTTATGTAATAAAATTACGTATGAAATAGAGTTAAATGCTTTTGCAATATCTAATAATATTCCAAGACATCTATTACTTTTATCTAGTGAATTATAAATTAAATTGGCAAAGAATGAAATTGCATTTTGACTACCTATATGTTCTTTGAATCCGAATTGTTTAATGCTTGTAGTGTTTTTATTTATCATAATTTTTAAGAAGTTGTATTTTTGTTAGCTTTTCTACTATTTTGGCTATTAGTGAGTTTTGTAAAATAGGTTTATAGTTGGAGTTATCTCTAGGATCTCTTGTCTTATATAAAGGAATAACTAATGATTTTTATACATTTGTATATACCCTTTGTTATTAAAGCTCAAATTCACTTAATGTATAATTGATTTTAAAATATAGACTTATATGCCGAAAATAAATGTTCCACATCAACAGATGTTATGGAAGCATACTTGAATACTTTCAATAAATAAATTCGGGTAGCTGCATTGTTTTTGATTGTTTTTGTTGAGTTTTCATAGAACACATATGCAACATTTTTATGACAGATAACTACTCAAATAGTATTACTATACTCTAAACAAATTTTTGTAATTAACCGTTTAACATTTTAATTAATATATTTTGAACTATTATATTATCCATGAATTGATAAAAATCTTTGAATATGCATTGATATATATAAAAAAAAATTAAAATCTGCAAAAATAAACTAAATAAAATTTTATACTTGAATTTTCCGTACCATAAAACATATTTTTATGTCACTGCTATGTTTTACTACATCTATGAGAAATATACAAATGTTATATCCTTAACCCAAGTAATAAGTGGAAACACCAATTGAATAGCATAAGATTCAATTTTTGTTTTTTAAAAATTCAAAAATGATTAAAAAAATATTATACAATTAATTTGTTTTAATTTTATTTTTTTAAATAGTTAAAAATATATACATTAAAATTGAATACAAATCAACTAAGTTAGAGCAAATTATGTTTTTGAATTTTTAAGAATAAGAAATAATAGTTATGTTACCCAACAAAACACAAATTGTATGATTCTAATCAATCTTCGATTGGAACTCTGATTTTTTTATAGTAATCTGTAAATATCTAAATATATATTAGTAAAGCTTTCAGTTAATATTAAAATAATTCAATTTTTGATAACTGGCATTTTGTATTTCAATAATAAAGTATCTATTTAAGCCTAAAAATACTATACATACCTTATTAAAGAAGTTTTGATTTGAATAAAAATAATAGTTGTCTTATTGTATACTGAATGGGCGAAACTGGTTACCTATTTTTAAGTAATTTAATTATTTTGAAGTAAACTTAAAAGTATGAAATAAGAATAAAAACTTAAATTAGGTGTGTATAAGTATTACCAGGTTGAAATAAATATTTTATATTGAAATGTGAAATAATAAATTTTTTTGAATTATTACGAATTGAACCAAATTATGGCTATCTTAAATTGAAATTTTAACTCTTACTTGGTCGATTTTTATTCAATTTTAATAGTTTTATTTATTTTTTTAATACAATAATACAGGATTTTTGAGACAGATTATATAGTTGAAGCTACTTATTAGGAACACTTTTAGATCGAGGTGAAATGAGTTAATTAACCGATTGGTTTTATTTATTATAAAAAAAAGTATATAGTTTAAAAAAATTAATTATTTTATAATATGTTTGTAAAATATGTATCTGTCAATGTTTGTTTTTACGTCGAGTAACTTGATCACCATATTTTTATAAGAATAATGTTGCTCGAAGTCAAAACACTAACCTCCTATACATACGCAGACTGAAGTTAAACTAAAAAGATAACAGTAAAGAACACAGTAGGTACTATACACAAAATAAAGAACAGAAAGATTAACAAAATTAATTGGGCAAGTGAAATACTACTGTATTTATAGGTTTCTACTGCATGTTCTATACAGTATATATATATATATATATATATATAAATTTATATCTAATGATAATATATTCTACATGTATCATTAAGATTTTACATATTGTACTAATACATTTTAAAATTTTTTTAATTAATTAAAGTTTAATTAACTTTTCAGTGTAATTCACATATACTACGTCTATCAACAGAAAATTCTATTTTTTCGGGCATTCTGCGTCAAGCATTAATAAGAAAACCAATGAAGATATTTTCTTATGAGCCTAGAAATGATGGATCTGGAAAACGTGTTAGAACACCTAAAATTCTTCCACCTACAATTAGTTTTCGGTGGATGGCATCATACTTTAATCTTTTTTGGATTTTATTTTTGTTGGCATTAACTTATGTATTTAACAAAATTGGCTTTTGGATAGGCCTATTCTTTGTTTTACGTATTATATATTTATGTCTTAAATATTTAATTGGGTATGCACCACCATTCAAGTGGGACAATATTCACGAAGACTAGTTGTTTTGTTAATATTTTTTGAATTCATATTGCTAAATGTCATTTTTAAGTTATATAACTAAATTTGTACTGAATTTAAACTTAATAATATGATTATTGTTTTTATACATTTGTAATGTTTTATAATTTGAAATTAAGTTAAATGTATGCATCTTTCTTGATTAACAACTTTCTTTTACATTTTTATAATTAGATAAGTTAAAATATTGTTTTGATAAATGATATTTTCCTATTACTTTTATGAAACACAAAATAATTTTTTTTATGTTTATGTACTTATTAAATGTTAATAAATATTATTGGTAAGTATATTTTTATCTAAATATAATACAGTATATATATATATATATATATATATATATATTCAGTATATTCACAGTGCATATTACTATGTAAAATGTTTCATATTTTTATTGTAAATAGTATATTGAATGAATTATAATGTACACTAAAATTTTAAAAATAGCATTGATAATAAGAACATTCAGTAAATATTTTAAATGGAAGCAAAAAATTTAATATCTAAAATTTACTTAACTTGAAAGAATTTCAAACTGTCAGTTATTTCAACCTAAATGCATCAATATTTTGTTAATTGTACTAATTTCCCAAGTAATGTAATCATATTTTTGATAAAATACCAATTGAATGAAAAATTAATTTGTTGTTTTGTTAAATTGAAATGGATTAGGACACTTTTTCAAATTTTGTTCTAAAGTCCAATTACATAACACTCCTCCCCTTCCCTGAAATTTTTAAGAATACATTTTTTATAAGATGAATATTTTTGGTCATCCAAATTATTTGTTTAAAATTTAACCTATAATTTAAAAATAAAAAATTCAATTCTAAGTAAGTAACTGCACAATCTCTATTCATTTGGTTAAAATATTACAATATACAAACTCTTAAATGGTCATTATTCTGGTTTAACAGTCCTTATTACTAGGTAAATTTCATGATAATATGTTTTTTGATATTACTATTAAAGAAATTTATTTTACTATAAGTATTATAGTTGGTTGATTTAATTTTTGTCAAAAACATTGCATTTGTTATATTATTAATATTTCGTTATTATTATTTATATCATGTATGATGGTATAAATAGGTACATTAATAATTTTTTTTCTAACATTCTAACAACACATGCCTAATTTTTATTTTTTTAATTGAAAAAAAAATTATCTATAGTTTGATTTATAGAAATTACAACGATGATTGATATTTTATGGTATAGATATTTTGTACTTTTTGATGTTTCAACTGTTGACATTTTAATTGTCAATGTTTCGTAATACATTCATTTAAAACTAATTTAAATAGTTTGAAAATATCATTGTTATACGTAAAAATATATAATAATATATGTAATAGACAATAGTTTTAAATTTCTACAAATAATATTTTTGAATTATAAAAAATTATTCAAATTGTGATTGTAGGTGACAAAAATTTCTGTCGGGCCATAGTTAGGGATGGGCAAATTACTTAAAAAAAGTAATTAATTACAAATTAAAAATGACTTAAAATGACTAATTAATTATAAATTAGTAATCACATGGCTGTAGAACATTTAATTTATTAATTACAAACTATGTAATTCAATTACTTACAATTACCGATTACATTAAAAATAATATTTTTTTTTATACATAATACATTTTATATTTTATACTTTATTTGTGCTGATTAAAACAATATATTTTATTAGTATTTAATTATTATAAAAAGGTGTACAAATTAAACGACAAAAACATTAGAAAAATATATATAAAAAAAAAAATAGATGACTCCATAATTTTGGTTATTTTTTAAAAATACAAGTTTCTTAGATTGTTTGTCAGATAACTAAGATAGAGTAGGTACCTTTGTAAAGCTAACAAAGGAAAACAATCTTTCTACCGTTGCTGATAAACAAAAATAAGTATTGTAATGATAATGAATAAATAATTATTTAATAATAGAGTAGGTAGTTATGTGTTACATGTTAAACTTTTATTTTGGAATAATATATTAGAATAATTGTTTATCATGAAAAAATTGTAATATTTATAATTCAAAACTATTTGTGGAGGAATCTGTACAAGTGTTGCTACGTTTCGGTGACATACTTATTAAAAAACTGCCCTCATCATCAGATACACGGATTAAGGGATAGGCAATTTACTCGAAAAAAGTAATTAATTATAAGTTACAAATTACTCAAAACCACAGTAATTAATTACCAATTACAAGTTATATATACATTTAATACCTAATCATTTACCAATTAAAAATTACTTAAATAGGTAATTGAATTACTGTAGTTGAAAAGTACTCTACACTGGCCACATTGTTATTATTATTATTATTATTATTAGTGCGAATGCTAATTAGAACAACAATACCGAATTTTCCTTATCACCGCTTTATTCATTATTGTCATTCGTGTGCAGAGTTTCATGTCGGGGGTTTTTTAAATACGACCAATACATGATTAGTGATGATCATTTAGTCAATATTTTTAAATTGTAACTTAAATGACAAAATTTAATAAAATATTAGTATCTGTATTCTGTGTAGTGTGTACAGCACTGTATTACGGGACACGGAATATCATAGTTATTTTTAGTTTTCGGTCAATTATAATAAATAATATACGTCACATAAATCTTAAATGATTTAAAATGTTTTTCTCACACAATGATAGCCAATATATATATACATATATTCACCACAAAAGGGTTTTTAATATTAAAAAACTTTTGGTAGAGATGTCCGGACCTCCTAATTACTTCCTCATAAATAAATTATATTTTCCCTATTTTTGAATATGAAATATGTCTATATATTGTCTTGATCCGTAAATTATTATCATAATTTTTGTGTGATTATTATTATTGGTAGTATTTTATTTCGTTTCTTTTATGATTTTCCTGTTTCTTTTTTTCTATCATCGTCCGCTGTTCCAGCATAGCTACCTACATTTTTCGTTGATCTTTGATTTTTATACTATTTTTGTTCAAAATACTCTGTGTGCGTACTCTTGTTACTAATTACTAACTATTATTATTATTATTTTGTGCAACAGCAGAATTGTATCATTGTTTCTGTGATACTCATTTAAATTTGATATACATAACATAATTATTATAACTAACCGTACATTACGACAAATCGTAAGTTTTTTTTTATATCATTGTTATTATATTATTATTATTATTATTACGTCATTGATGTCATGCCGGCTTGGGCGTAGACACCGACATCACAGCCGTTATCGGTACAATAACATATATACATCAGCAAGGTTGCTGTTTCCACGATCGAAATCAATGCTAAGAGGCAGCTTAAAGTCGTCTAGCAACTTGCAAGTTGTGCTAGAGGCTTAGGTCATCTAGTTCGTCTTTTCACTTCCGTCACACCAACAATTGTTTTCTTTGCCCAATTCGCACATAATAGAGGAATAAAGATATTCCGATATTCAGGAAATATTTTTCTTCATAAAATGTATAATAGGTGCTTATTTTGCTCTAAACTGAACCGGTGAGTCGTAATCGTGAAAGTATGGAGTGTCTTTGTTCGTATAACCTATATTATATACGAGATAGACAGAGAAAACAAAATTTGTTGGTGTGACCGGTGACACCCGCGCGTATGATCCCGCACAGTATACATTTTTGCTTACTCAATTCAGCACATTTTGGTAATACAAAAGATTTTTTTTTTTATCTGACAAGAATGTAACACGATTTTGCATAAAACTGTCTGCTACATTGCTAGTTATGATAAAAATATATAATTGTAATAATCATTTTTATCAAATTTTATTGTAATAAAAATAAACGAATTAGTTAATATACCTACCTAATAAAACAAATAATTACAAATAAAGTATACAAAAAAAAAGTAATAAAAAGTTGATTTCAATTTTTTTTTTCAACTCACGATAAATGTCAAAAAAGTGAATAATACATTACTATTGGTTGATGGTTTTCAAACGCTAAAATAAAATAAATATAACAAAATAGTGAGAATTAGTGAAAATAGATTAAAATAAATAAATTAAAAACCATTACAATTTTTTCCCTTGATATCTGGGCCGTACTACTGATAAAAATATTGTTGACTATTCAGATAAGCTTTAATTTTGTTGTAAAATATTTGGGATGTCTAAAATTATTTTTAAAACACAATCGGCAACGTCGCAAATTCATTCTGTGGCGCGTAGTCGTGTAATGTGGAATCGTGAATATTATTACCGCGGCCCTTAAACAATGTTCACTTGGGTACCCAAATATTTGTAGTACCTATACGCCGTGTACATGCCACATGACAATACGCGGAGATAGTGACGTGTATCCGCATACGCGGGAGATACAACCTTGGTTAGGTGCCGTACGTTTAAAGCATTAAAAACCGTCGCTGAACGTTGTCACCGGCTTCGGTACAAATCAATATCATTGTAAGCATAAACGGCGGAGAAAAATACACGTAAACGTGCGCGTATCCACTGCGCGCACGTTATTCTGTGGAAGATTCGAAGATAAATCGCCGTCTGGACCAAACAATATGTCTTGATCTTTTTGATTTTCATGTAAACGACTGACGCCAAGTGTGAGTTCACGGCAGATGTTCTTTTTCTTCTCCGATAACGTTAATGTCCGTTCGTTGCTCGCGATTTATATCGCGTCTGTATTACGTTATTATTATTGTTATTATTATTATTATTATATACATTTATCCATTATATTAGTTTTCGTATACACGACGATAATACAATTTCGAAGGAGGTCCGCGCCGTTGCAGTTTAGGTCGAAATAGTATACATTATACATTATTGGAATGGGCATACAATGTTTAAAAATGATTTCAGTCGAAGGACGACTTGAAATTCCATTCGTTTATGGAATGAACACAAGTCACAACAATATCTACTCCACTACGTTTTATTTTCGAGTTTTAGACCTTTTTAAAAGGCATCGATAATTCATCATTATCGAGTAATATTATTATTATTATTATTATTATTATTATTATTATTATTATTATTATTATTATATTATCAAGGTTTCAAGCATTGACTCGACTATAATAGCGTCACACAAGTCGTATAACCTGAAGGCAGGAGTGGTAGAACAGACAGGTGGACTGGAAATATGGTCGTAGCCATTTTCCTCCAAAAAAAAAAAAGGCTGGTTTCCATTTTGAATTATGTCTATTTTCCTCTAATATTTTAGCCAGTGTTGGAGTGCTGCGTTCCGTATTATAAAGATAAAGTATGGCTAGGATCGCATTTTGCGCGTATGTGTTGATTAAATTCTGGTCGCTTAATTTCTAGGTATGTAATTACAAAAAGTAAAATAATTATTCATATTATGTCAAATTTTTATTTTATTTAAACAGGTATTCATTTGTTGCTGAAATGTCCTGCAACTATAAAAAAATATAATATTATATACTGTAGTGATTTTACTATATTTTATATCTTATATTTTACATATTGTCTGATTGCGTTATCACCAACCACTTATGATTATCTAATTTTTTATTATTATTTTATTGAAGTGCGTATTTTTTTATTATATTCATTCTCTTTTTAGTCACCCATCAAGTTTGGCGCGTACGGTGTATTATTATATTATAATTATACTTGAAATATTTAATTTGTTATTTTATTTTATTTAACATTCTAACAACGAATGACGATGTTATTATTTTATTTATTGGAGGAAAGTGGACAGTGGAGGAAAACAGTATCTCGTTTTTGGAGGAAAATGGACCCACCCTCTGTATTGTCGTCCTACGCTAACAAAGCTAGAGATGCGGTGATGTCAATATTATAAGTAACCGGCAACAACAGTATAGCGTGTTGCAATACGTAATATTGTAGATATAGGCGACAGTGCCCGCTTGATTCTGTAGTGGACCAGCAACTGTCCGCTTTTTTTTTTTTATTATTTTTCCTTAAGTTGAATTGTATTAATTATTATATTTAATAATATTCTATTTTTTTATTATTATTATTTTCTTCCAAAACTACTGTTATATTTTCTTCTCACAAATACTAGGCCTTTGCCTTTAAAACTCGCAACTATTTTTCCAATTAATTTTATTCATCATTATAGGACTTATATCTTACCTAAAAAAAATCACAAATATCTCTCAATTATTTTATTCAAAAAAAAATAAGGCTTATCTCTGCCTAATAAAATCCTCAATTATTTATTCAATACAATTACCAATATAGACTTCACTGTCTTTCACAAAATTTAAGGTCTTACCACTCTGTCTTCTCAATAACTCAATAATAGGATTTAATTTCCCTCAATAAAATTCTCAATTGCTATATATATATACTTCTCTAATAACTCAACCCCTCTACCCTCTTCCACAGTATCAAACAACTTATATACAAGCCTGTGGAATATCTCTAATACTAAACAATATTCCGATCAATATCTATGCTATCTATAGTCCTCCTCGTCACTCTATAACATCAACTCTTTTACAAAACTTCTTTAACCCACTAGGTGAAAGATGTATAGGTAATCGGAGTCGATCTAAATGCGAAAAACCTACAATGGGCTGTCGCGTCAACAATCCACGTGGTAATACCTTAATATATAACCTATTGTAACAAAATAATTATAAAATCCAGGGTCCTCCTTCTCCAATCTACTAGCCTACATCCCTAAGGAAAAGACCAGACTAAATATTTTTGCAACGAAAAT
This sequence comes from Rhopalosiphum nymphaeae, assembly GCA_036289425.1. Classification (NCBI taxonomy): domain Eukaryota; kingdom Metazoa; phylum Arthropoda; class Insecta; order Hemiptera; family Aphididae; genus Rhopalosiphum; species Rhopalosiphum nymphaeae. Next base: position 5,480,811 of record JAZAQC010000017.1, read on the forward strand.
CCCAAACAGCCTACACAACATAAATTTAAAAGTCTAAATTATGACGAAAAAATTTAATTTCACGATTAATAGCAACAATAATTGTTTTGTTATATTTCAAAAACATAATTCGCGAAACATCATATTTTTACGTGTATTATGAATTTTATTTTACTATATTATACAATGACATTTTAAAAATATGAATAGCTAGTTAAAGGCTATTATCTAATACAAATTTCATATCATAAAATAATTTAATAGTTTCGCGGTGAGTTAGTATTGACACAAAAGTGAATAACAATAATATTAATGTATAATATTATATTAATTATATACTTATATGTGATACAAAAATAAAAATGTAAAATGGCTACAATAAAAATGCAACCAACCTACTGTAATATTCATAGTATAATACATTTTTGAATAGCAATATTAAAAAGGGTGTGTATGAGTGTATCGCTCTGCTATATAGTGAGGTAGAGAGTAGGTTACCATAATGGATGTGTTAAATTTGAATGCAATTACAGGTATTATTGTATACGAAATGGGATTTCTGAATGGGGATGATTTTTCAGTCTAGGATGTATTATATTATTACCCATATTTAAATTGTAATATATTTTTTTTTGATACAAGTAATTTATTTTTTTTAATTACTGGTGAAACTATAAAGTTTCTACGACCAATACTTTTTAAAAACAACAACAATTTTAAATCGTTTTATGATATATCGTTATTTTATGCGATTTCGTAAAAATTTAAATTTCATGTGTTCATAAAATCTTTGCTCTATATTGACGTTGGAGTTTTTTTTACAATTATTTGTAGGACAATTTATGAAGAACTTTGTATTGGGGTTTTCAACCGCAGGTATCAATCACAAACATTTTATGAATTTTCAACTTCCTTGAAAATTTTCGCGATTTTGACATATTTAGTCATATTAAAATTATTTAAATGCATATAATTTATTAAATTTTGTATAGTATAAAACGCATTTCAATAGATAAAAATATATTTTTTACACAATTAAGTTAAAAACATACATACATACATATAAAAAATATAAACTGTAATTTTAATGTGATATTATTTGTATATGATTCTGACGTAAATCAAGTAAAGAATATAAACAAAATATACACATGCGCTTTTAAAATTTTTTGTTATAATACTACTTGTGAAAATTCGACATGTTTTGTTAATGTGAATATGTCAACCGGGTTAATGATAATAATAATTATGTGAATCAATATCTTATTGAATGATTTTATACACATGATTGTCAGTAAGTATTTATAAATTTAAAAAGATAGTGATCATTATAAAAGTTATGTTACACATATTTTATAAATTGAGCTACAATGTTCCACATATTAAATTTATATAAAAGTATATTTAAATATAATACACTTACTCGTAAATACTAGAAATCAAGTCATAAACATACTAATTAATATATTATTATATGTTATACTTTATGATACTATCTCTCAATATTATAAGTAAGGTGGATAATTAATATGATGATAAACTCTAGAGGTGTAATTATGTCATAATTAAAAATGGTAAAAGTTATATTGATTGATAGATTATTCTATGATTTTTTTTTTCGTATCGCCATGTTTGGGAGTATATTTGAAGGGCGAAGGCCTAGTTCAGACGTTTATTTGGCAGAATTTTTAGTTTAGCACCCATAGGTTTCTGCTACGCCTGGTGAAGGGGGGCTTGCCTCTTAAACAGTTGCCTTTTCAGAGAGAGAGATCCCATCCATGTCCGGAATTTAAACCGGCGACGACACGCATCAGAAACGACGACGTAGCTCACTAGGCCACTTCGTCGTCCTTTTATATGATATCATATCCATGAGTTTAAAATTGACGTCGCAATCTTAATTTTAATTGTTTATTAAAAAATAAAATTAATTACGTACCTGCAAATTTTGAAATAATATAAAAAAAGGAATAAAATTTGTTACAGAATATGTATAATTACGCTTCTATGTGGTAAATTATTGTGTTTAAAATTAACGTATACAAATCGAAATCTATCAATAATAATACAAATTATGAATCATCAAAATTTCGTAATGTTAAGAAATTCCGTAGGAAAACTACTTAAACTTTAAACTTTAATATATATTCTTTTAAAGTAAATACACAAATATCAATAAGTAGTCAAAAAGTTCTAGAGTAGAAATATTTGAGTGTTAAATTATTTTTTTCATTCAGTTTTAACACATTTTTAACCAGCATTAAATGTATGTTTCAAGAGAAACGTGCAAATGTTGTATTGCAAAAATTAATAATATTGAACCATTAAATAAGTATTAATATATTACACAATGAATATAAGGAATTATTTATTGGTAATCTCTGATTTATCTAACCATGTATATTGTATATAGAACCTATATTGGTCTTAATACTGTAATTTCGAACCAAACAGTTCTAGTTAGATTGCAATTAAAAAATAACCGTATTTATTAACCATAATTTGGTGAACTAATTAAATATTGATTTAAAAATATAATAATTACTGGCAGCTGGTTTTCCTGAAAAATAGTTATTATAATTTCTAGTAATACATTTATATTAAAAATATACAATAAATTAAGGTTATTTTATTAATTCAAAATATTATTTCAAAACATTTCAAAATATTTAGTATGAGTTAATTTTTAAAATGTAGTGACTTATTGGTTTAGATTAAACTGTAAGTTTTAATTTATGAATTTTAGATAAATATACGAGTTTAATAAGTTGGGATCAATCAGTTGTTATTAGAAATGTATTATCACAAATGATAAGAGCTACTTTTATCGGTTTTCATCATAAAACGATAAAATAGTAAAATCGATGATGCAGTGTACTTTATTGTAGTTTTCAGAATACTGAGAAAGAAGTATTTTAACTATTCCAATCAATGAAATAAAAACACATATTTTTGAAAATTTCATATCAAATAAAAAATTGTAAGCCATATATTATATATATACCACGCAAAATACTATAAATATATACAAAAACTAAAAATAAATAATACGTACCTGGGATAACTGAAAGCAATAATATTTTAGTTAATTTTTAATATATACTTTATACTGGGTGATTATTTTATTGAAAAATACTCATTATTTAAAATGTATTAAAGTTTTTGAAATTTTTTTTTTTTACATAATTTTCTGTTGAAAAAATATACCTTAAAATTATATTTTTTGAATAATGGCATACATATATTTAATTTTATATTTTTGAGCATTATATATTTTGGAGTACTTCGATGTATCAAAATTAAATTTATAATCAAACGACTATTCACTGAGTAGAGTGGAATGGTCTACTAATCTGCAAACTTTAATTTAAAATACATACTATTACTCGAGCTCAAAACTTAATGCATTTGCATATTTGTTCGAGAAATAGGATTCGATACATATTTATTTATTGATAAATATTTCAAATTTCAAAATTTTCATCGCATATTTTAGATTTTATTTTCTTCGTATCATACATATTGTAAATATTTATTCCTTTTTATTGCACATTTTATAATTTATAAGAAAAATGAAATCATATGATATAATTTATAATGTACTCGTTCAAATCTCGATTTTAATGTATCAAAATACACCGAAAAATATTTGGCTTCAGAATATAAAATTAAAAACGTATTCAGTCATTCAAAAAGTAAAAATCATAAAAATATCTGATGATAATAATTATTTGAAAATAAATAACTTATTAAGAAATATGTTGTTTTATTCACCGAAAATTACGTAAAAAATATTTTCTAAAACAAAATTATACATACGAATACAATTAGAAAATAATAATAATATTTACGTACAAAATAATTGTGCTAAGAAAACATCATTTCAATTGTTACTAATAAGTTATTAATAATAACTATTAAGATTTAAGAATTATCTACATTTTAAAATATTCAACAATTCCTTAGTAGAGCTACATTCCCTTCAAATTGATTGGAGACAATATGTTTAAATTATAATCCGAGCGATGACGCCGATGAATGTATTAATATAATAACGATGTGTACGTTTTTTATTTATTATATTAATTGTTTGTGTCTAAAATCACTTTTAAGGGTTAAGAGTAATAATTTACAATAATTCTCTTAGTTAATGGAAAAGTATTATGAAAAGATAAGAATCAATTTTCTTATTTTTTTGTAGTTTAATAACGAATAACCATACGTTTTACTGAATGATTATGTTAGAATTTTCTGTAAACTATAATGTTATTAATAAAAAAATATCTTTTTAACTTATTAATACACAAATAAACTATTACATTTTGTTTTAAGTAATTATTTATTTAAATATTTATGTATATAAAAAATTATTCTATCAGTCAACAATTTGAACATGTATAAAAGGTCCCTTTTAATTTTTTTATAATGCTATTAAAAACCAACTTGATTATAAATATAAAACAATTATTTATGAATTTTATAATCTGTAGTTAAAAACCTGTAGTTATATGTGCTTATATGGCACGACACACGACCATAAAATATAACGATTTGATAATCGGATCGTACGCCTTTCAATATATCGATAATTTTCAATATTTAGGAATAAATATAAATTATAAAACCGATATACAGAATTAAGGTTAGGTAGATTATTTAAAATACAAATTATCTTATCTACCGTGTTCAACTTAATTTATTGTTGTTTTTTTTTATTTATTGCTTTATTACTAACAATTATAATAATTTGTTTTTGTAGTTGGACTAAGTAAGTATAATTATTAAATTTTTTAAGTTGATATTTAATTCAGCTAATATTTAATATGATCTAAATAGAGTTGTTTGGGGTTCTAAACTACAGTATTAAATTATATAGGTTTTATTTACATTGTAAAAAAAATTAGATATTATCAAATAATAATATGTTATTTTCGTTATATAAATAATTTTAACCAAATGATTCTACCGTAGAACTTATTGATTCCAAAATGACATTTTTTTTTTTTTACTTTTAATAAAGATATTATAGTTTGAAGATTAAGCAGCTTTGCTATATCGAATTATTGAATATTTTGAAATTTTGATAATTTTTAATTCCTCATACATTTCAATAGTTATAACTATTTAGTAACGATTATAATTACATTTTTTTAGATGTGATTTCTTGTACGTATATAAGTATTCTTTTATTTTATTTTTATGAAATTTCAAATTTGCATTATTGCGTTAGTGTTAATAATCAATACTAGAGGAGTAAGGGCAAAGCCTCCACGAGTCGCTGATATCAATTTAGGCTATCCAGAAATAGAGCTCTAGTTGCGCCTATTGGAGTTCAATGATCAACTGGACAACTATTATATAGAGTGATACTTATTCTCTATTTTTAGATTTGGAGTGGAACAATAAAAGTTTTGATTTTAAAAGGGCTTTATAAGGGCTTCTGTTAATTATTCGATGTTTTGAGCAATTTTTTTGCCATTGTACAAAATAACACCCCATTTACCAATCTGTGCTTTGATTGTCTATCATCCATGCCCTCAACATGTTTTCTACGTCTTGATTACGGCACTCTACACTCCCTTAAGATTGCAGCTAACGAGGTCTTCAATGAATAATTTTACACTCAGGCCATACATTTGTCATTTCCTCTATTACAGTTGCAGTAAATTCTCGACCGTTATCGTTTTGTAATATATAAGGAGCTCCAAATTTGTAAAAATATCTTAAGAAGCTCCAATGCTACTTCTGAAGCTTTTTTTAATTGTAATGTACGTAAATGACAATATTTTGTAGCGTGATCTTGGTAGTTCAAAAGCCATTTAAAACTACTAATTGGTGTCCATTGAAAATCAATCAAATCAATTTGCCCACGAACATTAAAATCTTTTGATAACATAAATTTTACAACAATGTTTTTGTGCTGTTGAGATTTTTTTAAATTACAAACATTGCATAAATTACAAAATATCAGAACAACAAGTTTTGGAATACAATATTTATCTTTTAGACTTTTAGTGCATACATCATTTTATTACGACCTCCATGTCCAATAATATTGTGAATCATATTTAAAATTTCAAAAAAATTCTCGCTTGGTACTAATTGAACAATTGCCTCATCAAGTTTTTTTCTTTTTTTTACCAAATATTTTGAGTCACCCATTTCCATAATATCAAACTTTTTAATCAGCCTATATTGCTTACTATTTTTTTTTTGGTTCCTGGTATTTTAGAAACTACTATTTCAGAAGCAGCATCAGATATTGTAGCTATTGTCCATGGTTGTTTAACTTCGTTCGTTTTATTTTTATAATAATTAGTAACAACGTTGTTAAATTTGTTCACTACTGTTACATTTTTCATACTACACACTCGTCAGTATTAATGTATTCGTTGAAATACATTCTGTTTACTAACGTATAGTATCCACCTACCTACAGTATGCCGACAAAAATATGTACAGTGTAAAGTTATAATTTAATCTACTGATTAGTCATTATATCTCGTAGATTCTATCAACTATTAGGTAAATACCAAAAATTTGAAATGTATACGATTGATATGATTTTATAAATACGGTATTGATACAGTTTATGAGTTGTAAGTTATGTTTTAGTCAATATTCCAAAAGTAGATCGTGGATCATTAAATATTCAAAATATAATATTGGCGAAGTTGTAGACAAAACAATATTCTATACTTATATACTTATAAGTTGTCGACAAAAAAAATAATGTATATCAAATTGGTATACGATTTGGAATTATAAATACATATTTAAGCAGAAATTTATTACAGACAACCGATGTAGAATTTTTTGACGAAGTACTAAATACAATGATGGTATTAAGAGAAATAGCGGAGAGATGTTCTCAATTTGGAGGGCAGGGTTATCAAAAATGTTTTTGCAAAAAATCGTGAAAAACAAATAGATGCGCTTGTCGTAAAAACAATGTATTGTATAGCTCGCATTATGCCACGAGAAAACTACATGTAACTATAAATAAATACCTTTATATAATATTTAATATTATAATGTAATATTTTAATTTAATTTAATATTTTACATATTTTTTTTTTTTGTTAGTAATGTATAATAAAACTAGTAATTCAATAGTCAACAACTGTATAGAATTAATAAGTAATAAGTAATAAATAATAATGTTACATTTATTATACTGTGTTATTATCAATAACCCTTAAAATAAAATAATTAAAATGGTTTTTACTATAAAATGATTGTAGTTCTTAAAAAGCCTAACTGCTGTTAGTCTGTATGCAATGAGTCTGAAAAACAACAGGCTGTTTGAAAAAATAATAAGCAGTTCGCAAATGGGCTAACCCATTGCAAAAAGCCTAGTCTATTGGCAAAAAAATTAATTTTCCGTATGGCCTACGATATATATATATATATAATATATTATGGTGAAAATAGATTTAGTATATTGTACTATTATACTGTTTGATCGACAAATAAACAATACAATTAGAAATATTTTTTGAAAATGTTTTTCTATTTAGTAAAAATTATCTTTTTGTTCAAAGGTTCAATCTTTTTTTATCGTAATTTATAATAAGTGTACAAGTATAATATATTATGTTCAAATAGATTTCTAAAAAAAAAAATAATAAAAATTACGTACATAATAACCATTATGTGTCCATGCCTAGAGAATAATTTTACAAGTCGATAGATATTAACTTTTAATTAAATTGGGAGTATTGTGTTATATCTTATATTGGGAGATCCTAATAGATCTTTATCTTTTCAAGTGTTCAGCCATTAAACCATCATACACTTGATTAAAAAATAACGTAGTATTTATAATTAATAAGAACTTAACCAAGTGAGAACAATTGATAGATGGTCTAATTATTAATGAGTAATGACGTATAATTATATTGACAAAAAATATATAAATATCTGGTGCCTGGTAGTGATGTACAAGTTCAGTTATCTTGAAATTGTTATTAAATATAATATATTATTATAGAAATACAATGCTTATAACGTAAAATGTAATAGGTAATATTCATGCCTTAATGCCCTATCATTGCCACTTAACTCTATATCGTTAATCGATTGTGTCCTGTAATATTAGAAATGATAGTTTTAATGATGAGCATAAAATATTTGTACACAATTATTCCGCCTGGTCACCACAGCCGTGAAGAAAATGGCCGGTCTTGAGTTTTTCTTGTAGGCACTGAACTCTCCGTAAAACTTTGGATAAATGTATAGTTGTCGTTTCCTTAGGTCTCGGATCTTCGTTTGCTTTAATATCGGCCAAAAGACTCGATGACGAATTCGATAGTTCGTTTGTATTCACAAAAGCCGCCTAAAATAAACATATGCGTGTGTATTTATAAATACATGACTTTATAAGTTTGTCGAAACTTGATTGTTTTTAATTTCTTTACTTCTTTGTATACATCAATGGCATCTCCTACTTTGGATTGCAATGCGTTAATTTGGTCTTCAGTATCAAGTAATATCGGTATGAGATTTTTATTTTGGTCCCGAATATGTTGATCGTATAGCTTATTGTATTTTCTAATAATATATGTAATACATACGTTACTTATTTAGTAGGTAGGTACTACTTAATGATATATTAAGCATGATGATTGCAACGTATTATAAATCTTGTCCGGGAAATTTGGTAAAAAAAAAAAAATAATAATAATAATAAATTTTAAATATAGTAAATTAGTTGAGTATAATACTAATATGGCAATTATAGCGAACGACGAAAGACCATGTGGTACCCGCATGTGTTGACTCCGTCTTACATACGTGTGACATAGCAAATTTTCGTTCACCAGTTGTAATATTGTGCTGTTAGTTTTGATATTAGAGTGAACTGACCTATTATAAAATTCAAAAGTAAGATTATTATATAGTATGTAGCCTTTTATTGATATTGTTATTTTTAATTAAGTTATGATGTTTTTGAAACTGTATATTTTAAAATGATCATAACTCACTTAAAAATAACAATATCAATAAACGGCTACGTGAGACCCTGTAAAATAATCTTACCTTCGAATTTTACTATAGTGACCTATTGTATTCTATCAGTTCACTTTAATATCAAAACTAACAGCACAATACTGAAACTGGTGAACGAAAATTTGCTATGTCATGTGTGTAAGACGGAGACAATACATGCGGATTCTACGTTCTCTTAAGCGCATACGACAACATTTTAGTGCGCCTCGATTCGGTATAACAAATTTTATATTTAAAAATATATAATTGAAAGAATATCCATATGCTATTTGCATAGTGTTAATACCCAAGTACAGTCTTGATAAGAATACTTTTCAAATGTATTCAACATTATTTGCAAATAGATAGTTATTTAAACTTATTTGTAAATGTTTGAGTTAATAAATATAATACTTTAATAGGTACAAGATATTAGAAAATTACGCTTATACAGTATTTTTATTACAAGACGTTACTGAAAAAAAAATGTTGGGGTGGTCCGATATTTTTTAAATATTGGTAATTAGAATTTGGAGTAAAACAATAGAATGAAAAAAGTATTTAGTATTCTAGAATAAAAATAAAAATATAAAGTATTTAAAAAATACATTGGTAAATACGAATAAATGTCTTGTCACAAAATTATTTAAAACATTTGAAACTATTTTTTTGATTCTGAAAAAAATATTTTATATATATACGAAGATTTCAAAAACCGACTACTTGATGAATACCTATTTACAAGGATGAATAGACTATAATTTTAATTTTAATAAGTGATTTACATCATAATATATAATGTGTATTTAGCAGTAGTTATATTTTTAACATGATTTCAAATATTTCAATTTGGTATTTTATTATATTTATTATTTTTTTATTAATTTAGTATATTTTAGTACGTTTAGGTACGTTTACTGTGTCTTATGAATTGTATTATCGTACGTTGGAATGTTATCGCTGAAATTGTCATGCGCTAAAATGACTGTACAAAATTGACGCAGATTCTTCCAAAATAAATTATTAAGAAACGCCAATTTAAAAAATAATTATTATTATTATAATAACATATAAAGTGTAGCTTGGCAAAATAGTTAAGTTTTTCTATAAATATTTTTATAACAAAATTGAAAATACTCGTATTGTTACCTTCTACTTAGTAGTCTAGCTCAAATGAAGCCATTAATGTATAATTAATAGGTAGTATGTTCCTAAAATGTCGTATCTTAAACTAGTTAAACTAATATCAAAACGCTAGTTTTTCAATAGACTATACTTACTATATAGACATATATTAGTTACTAATTATAGATAATTAAGAGTACGTCGCACCCGCATGTGTTATCTCTGTTTTATATACGCGCAACATAGTAAATTTTCGTTCACCAGTTTCAATAGTGTACTTTTAGTTTTAATGTTAGAGTGACCTATTATCAAACTTTTAGGTAAAAACATTATCTGTGTTCTCTCTTTGGTTTTTTACGATATTTTAATTTTTAAGTAAATTATGAACGTTTTCAAATATTTAATATTTTCATATTCAAAACTCACTTAAAAATTAAAATATCGTAAAAAACCAACGAGAGAACACAGATAATGATTTTACCTAAAAGTTTGATAATAGGTCAATTCACTCTAACATTAAAACAAAAAGCACACTATTGAAACTGGCGAACGAAAATATTCTATGTCGTACGCGTGTAAGACAGAGACAACACATACGGGCGTGACATCCTCTTAATCCAAACAATTCTTACTCTGTTAATGTTCGAAGTTCATTGTCCATTGCGCCTATAGTTAGCTTAAGCTCTTGCATGTGTTTGGACAATAATTCGTAGTATTGTACGATTTTTTCTTTAGTGTAAGGGTTTTGAGGAGCTTCTATTGATTTATGTTTACGTTTCAAATGAATCATAAAAGGGGCCATTACTTTATGGTAACTGTCCATGGAACGATTCGGACAAGAACAAGACACTTTTTGTTGATCGCACTAATTTAGAATAGTTATTTAATTACATCCATAGTTACGGCACAAAATAAGGTACTTTTTAATGTACACCTAAGTTGACAGAATCTCAGCTCCGCTCATAGACTGCAGTTGCAGCTTATTATTATTTATTAATTTATTATCTGTTATAAGTAAAGTTACCTCAGAATGATTTTTAATAGTATCAGTTTGTTTCACTGCCCACGGGTTTTGTTTAAAACCATCATCGGTATTGTCCTCTTGGATTATAAATTTTTCTTCTGATATAGCCGGGCAAATTTGCGCATCTGAAGATTGCTGTGATATTAAGCTCGTTTTGCTGTTTTTGTTCAATTTTGTTTCAATAATAAAGTTAGTAGATGCATTTATTGAATCTAGATCATCATAACTTTGACCAGGGAATTGCTGAATTTTCATAATGATATTTATTATTCATTATAAATAAACTTAATTAAAAAAATTTCTTAAAATACAATAAATAGCTAAATAATAATCATACAATACTATCCTCCTTAGACGTTGCAAGGCAAGTGAAGGAAACAGCCAATGATAAAATAATTGAACAGATTATGGTCAGACTTAGTGGTGGAGGGGAACTGATTTATGAATTGGTTACCCACAGTTTTGTTGTTATTATTAAGAGATAAATTCAGAAAAATGTATTTAATGACAAAATATTCTCATATTATAAACCTATAATATGGACCTTTATTTTTGTATTTCAAATTATGTTTTCACTTAATAAATAATAGGTAATTTTTATTATAATTATTAAAGTATGCAATCAATGTGTATTAAAATTGAAAAAACATCGATTATTTATTATTTTACAATATACTAAAAATATTAAAATTTTACCGCAAGCTTTTTTAAACACGATTTGTAATTATATATTAATATGTTATATTTGTTATAACATATTAGTAATAGTATATTAGTAATTATAGTCATAACTGTTAATATTTACCTTTATCATGGACAAAGTCGTTTGTATGTTTACACCCATATTATAACTTTTGTTAGCGCTACTGGCACAAATAAACGGCATTTTTTTCATTTTTTGTTTTGTTTCTTTGGGCAGATTTTCATTAGATACATCAAGTTTGGATTCCTAAAATTATTACTTTATGAGTATTTTAAGATGGTTACGGTAATATATTATATTTTCACAATTGATAATAGGCATTTATCTAATTAATAAAATTAGTATTTAAACATAAAATTGCTATAAATATTTTACATTGATATAAATAATCCCAAAATCGAAACTACAGCATAAAAAATAATATATAGGAAATCAACTCATCAACTCCAGCCACCGTTAAATTTAATATCACTATAAATAAAATTTAATTTATGAATTATTCGATCAATAATTAACGTTTTTTAAAGTATTTTATTTTTTATTAATAAATGATTATATATTACCTAATTATAACAATATTGTATTTTTTTGTTACAAATGTAAAGATCATGTATGCTTGTTTTCGCCGTATTTATTTAAAATAATTTTATTGTGAAAGACTATATATAAATCTTTCGAATCGATAAATAATGATAAAAATATTAAAAAACATTTAATTTTTTTTTTTAAATATTGTTTTATTTTGATTAGATAAAACAATCACCGTGTATGTAACTTCAGAATTTACTGGATGACCACAATACAAACGGTTATTTTCTTTTAATAAACCAGTTCTACTAATTGACTGTTGTGATTTTTGTTATGCTACAGAAAATTATCGTTAAAGACAATATTGTGCATTAAGCGTATTTACTACTTACAAGTTTTGTCAGTAATGATTAGTCATTATTTATTTGTGTATTTTAAATAGATTTTTTATTTAATTTGTTAAATTTTTCTGAAATATGATTTTAAAATACTATAGCTGTATTAGTATTATGCAGGATTACAATATTAGTGTAATTTGTAATATTACTTTTTGAGTATCTAAATTTAAAATAAAAAATATATTACTTATTATTTTCGTATTTCTTAAGAATAGTTGACTTGTATAATGTGTAAATATTTAAAAAGACGAATAAGATACAATTTTACAAACTATAAAGCTGGACTGCTGTAATGGGATGCTGTAGGGAGGGTAATTAGAGAAATTTCCCCCTATTTGCTACCCATTTGATTTGATATTCATTATTTATAAATATTTTGTGAAATATATTGTATTAGACACTTTTAAATCTACTTATAAATCATGATAGATATTGCCTTGTGTATGAATGAAATCCTTTTTATGATGATATAGTATTCATAAGAAATTACGAAACCTGATATTTTTTGTTTATTTTTAGTTTTTAGTATTATTTTATGATAATGTCAACGTAATATTTGTTTTATCCCTCACATTCGCACGAAATATAATAATAACATAACACATTCACATAAAATCGCTATTTTTCATAATTTTTGAGTAATATTAGAGAAAATCGTCTATATAAAAATGATTGAATATAAATTGTTTTAACATATTTGAAATGTTGATTTTATATTTTATCATTACTTGATTGCATTTGTATTTGTTTATACATTATTATATTCTTCATTAATATTTTCATTATGGGTGATTTTATTCTAAGATAAATTAATTAAAAATTTAAAAAAATATATTTTACATGAACTCGTTTTGTCTATGTTTTTTGCGGGCCATAGTGGAAAACCAAATAGTGCGATGACATCTTTCTATACATACTTATCTTCTATTTTTACCTAGTATTTGTTACATAAGTATAATTTATAAATTATTATAGGCACTCGATGCAGCTTTTATTGCAACTATATGAATTTGTGCCTTCAGCAAACTAGTAATTAGCAAATAAGTCATAGGTATCTATCAGTTTAACTTGTTTCATATTTTGTTATAGGAAATTTCGTGTTTAATTACTTTTTTGTGCAACCTGAGAGCCGACTCAGATCCATAAATTCTTCGCTTAGACGCGATTTTTTCCAATTTGCTGCAGCATTCTTAATAAGTGAAACAATAATTAATTAGAATAAGGTATACATAATAGATCTTAAGACTCAAAACGTAAACATTAGCACATATTAGTTAACCTGTATAGCTTATCACGTTTTTGTTCATTTTCAAAAATGTTATGTAGAGAAAGCAAACGATTATAATATTAGTAATCAGATTAATAAAATCGAAAAAATTCTATTGGTATAAAAGTTATCAATAGACAATAAAGCGAAATAAAAATGTACAAACAAACAGTTGCTAACTAAATGTATCTATATAAATTTACTCATGATTATGACTACATAGCATGAATTAAGATATTAATTATAATAATATAATAATAGTAATAATATATATTTATATATAATTATTAATTAGATATTATTAGATCTTATTCGAAACATTTAATACGCTGTATATATTATTTGTCAGGCAGTATTATAGTTTATCTTTATTCCTGCTGCACATAATTAGACATTTATAACTTATATAAACAGTTGTTTTGGGTACCCATGGACCTTACTCGCCGAAAAAAAAGGGGGAGCGGTAGCCCCCTCTTGAGTTATACATTCGGTGCCATTAAAAGTACCTACCTATAATAAAGGTATATGGATTTATATCATTTGGTATTTACTAGGTATGTTTGTCAGTCTTAGATCTCTTTCAATTGTCTATGAATTAATGATATTTAAAACCACCCAAAAAGTTGAAATTCAAAGCATTATTTAAATTAAGTACTTAAAGTACATATTCATGCATACACACATACAAATACACAATATGATTCGAATTTAAAATAAACCAATTTTAATAAGAATATCCTGTTTCTTTATTAAATACAAAAAAATAAAGTATTTATATGTATTAAATTAAAAAGAAAATCGGCTATTGAAAAAATACAATATACACACAGGTTCGATCGCAGGAAAAAATTTCGCGGGGGAGGGGGTTGAAAAATTTTTCATAAATATCATACTATTCATTTGTAGGTCAGGTAATTTTTTTTTTGTCCTAATATTTAGAAGGGGGTTTAAACAACATCCCTTACCCCGTCAACCATCGCGGGTGTACATGGATTTGCCCGACGTTACGAAGGTCGTCAGGACTGAGGAATGCTTGAGCTGCTGAAGTATACGCGGCAAGAAGGGCGAGTTCTCAACAGCGAACTTGTTGCTTGTCGAGTGGGAGATTCAACAGTATGTTTGTCTTGGCTACCCAGCTGTTGCGCGTTGTTAGTGCAATACAATTATAGATTTAATTTTTAAATGGAAATTCTTCAAGTTCTCATTTAAAGTCAATTAAAATTATAGATTCAAGCATTGAAAAAAAACTGTATTAATCGTATAGCAACAAATTGATAATGACAGTGAATACATAATATGAGACAAATTGTGTCCATAAAATCAATAGTTTACATATTTTGTAAGTATACAATTTATTGATATTAATTCTTACAGTAAATTTACTTCTCATCAAAAATTGAGAGTTAAACTGAATCATAAACTGTAGTGAACGAAACGAAGTTAATTTTTTGATTTAATTTTGTCAAACCTTTAGCATGATGAGCCTCTGGCATAGCATTGTGTCCTCAAAGCTCAACTTTGTTTGAATAATTAAATTAATAATATTACATTTATAGCTTCACACTTATCAATAAATATATTATGTATATTATTTATACTATGTATACTTTATGTGCTATGTATACTGTATATTATGTATTGAATATGTAATATTATTAGAAACAATTTGTTGCAGCCAAATGACTTTACAATGATAAAACAATTCACTACAAAAGATATCAAATTATTTGGTTTATTTTCAATATTCTTAAGTATTAAACATAATAAAAAGTTAATATAAGTTCAAGACAAGAAAAACTAAATTAAAATGTTTAAATTCTTATTTCCAAATGTGTATAAACCAAAAAATTAAATATTATAACAATTATATAATATGTTTACATTGGTATAATTTAAAGAAATCAGATAATACCTACTTATTATTTATTAAAAAAAAAAACTTTGTAATACGTGTATGTTTATTATTTATTATTGTTTATGATTTGTATAAAATATAAAGAAAGATTATAATTTCTCTGAAAAATTAAATAAAAAAATGACTATTTATGAGTAAGTACTGAAAAAATATGGAATTTGATAATAATGGATAAAAATAATGTTTTGATAACATAAAGATACCTATTAATCTATTGTATAATCCGGAAACTAATGATTTAACTGTTTACTTACTTTGATGAAATGTATGCTAATTCCTAACAATTGTATTAATAAAATAAAAAAAAATTCAAAAAATGCTTCATCACTTGTGTCCACTTAACTGAATTAATCGTATTTAAAAAAAAGTTATAATATCAAATCTTCTTCTTGTGGGTTACGGCCTTCAAGACCATCCCTCCAAACAACATAGAACTACTGGTCTTATCAGGGTCATGTACAATTATATTTTTAATTTTGTCAACGAATAATAACAGTAATAACATATATAACACTATAAATACCTACCTCATTATGCTTCGTATCTAACTACAGTCTAAATAGTAAAAATAGCAATATAAAAGAAAGGATCTTTGAATGCTTAGAAAACTTTTGAGAACGTATTTCTATTAGTCTTATTACTTTTCATTAATTTAAATATACAAATGTAAATATATTTAGGTATATTTAAATATGTATTATGGATGACTTAAGATGTAGCCAACTTTGGGAGTGATTATTATAGGCATACAAACTAGTCGCTTCGAGTAATCTATTTGTTCAAAATAATGTTTTTTACAATAATTTTTTTAAATTAGATATAACTAAAAGAATGGGAGCAGTAAGCAACATTACTGAATATACATTCTCAACTATACATTACAAAATAATTTGTATACTTTGTAATACCATCTTAGGATTCGTAACTATTTTAATGCAAGGACTTACATATACGTTTAATATATGATATTTTGAACTGTCAATAAACTATTCATCTCCATAATTATGGTTATGCTTTATCTGGGTTTCTGCTGAAAAACTGTTAAATTGAAATATTGACAACTCATTAGTTAATTCTTTTATTTTTATTTGTTTTAGTATTCTCAATTATATACATAAATTAGTTTAATATAACGATTTAATAGATGTGTTTTGATAATCACAACTTTAGCGATATATTATTATAAATTTACAAACAAGACATTTCGAGTAATTGCCAGTACTTTGCAATACTTTCAGTATGATCAGTATTAATACCAACAAAATGACATTGTTTAGACTCAGTGCTTAGATTAATGTGGGGTAATTTTTGGGAATAGGGGCAACGAGTACTTGGTTTTCCAAAAGCAGTATTACCATCAGAGTATTAGCTAAAAAATTAGTACAAAATCAGTATCAATTATATGAAAATTATAACTGTTAATGATGGGCATTAAAATGCATTACGAGTTATCAAAAATCACATTATCGGGAGGAAAATATTCATCATATTATATCTATGATTTGGAAAATGCGAGAAAAGTGCTCGTTCGAAACTTGTTATTTTTACATGTGCCGGCTTATATTATCGCAACTTTTGTCCATTTGAATCCCAAATGAAATTCCTACTGAACCGTTTTATGGTAACGATGCATCATTATAGTGCGATTCCGCTTGCAGAAAAAGTACGCCCGAACTGCGATATAATTGCTTGAGTTGAACGAGTCGATGATTACCTCTTCGTATACCCAAACTGCACTGCGTTTCAACCATTGGAATATCATGAAGTTGGTCAAATTTATCCCGTTGTTCAGTGGGAACATGAATCGTACACGATTCTGAACGACAATGTAAACCGGGATATGTGCTATTACCATGTTTCAAACGGCCATATTGAACATATTTCTGACACAGACGAGAAGCATTTCTACGAGTCTCGTCGTTTTCTCATTCGTCAGACTCGTCCACTACTGTCTGCGAGTCTTGATATTACGCTACCGGATCGCCGATGACCGATGGACGATACATTCTGATACGCCCAAGCAGGGTAGAAACACCCCCGTCAAGCAATCTGTGATATTGTCGACCGATGAATCATGTGGATTTACTGCAATCCATCGGGCAACAGCACTCCACAGCAGCTACCTTTGGCAAAAGTACGGTACATATCATTGGGGTCACAAACAGTAACACACCCAGCACGCTTCATATTGAGTCTCATGTTTGAAATTGTTCCGAAATAAAGTAAAAATACCGAGAAGATATTTATAAAATATAAACAAGCTAAACGAAACGTCCAGTTCTGAAAAACAAAAAAACATAATTGATTATTCTCTTTTAGGATAAATTGTAGGTACTCAATTGTGAATAATTGTAATTGATATTTGATGCAGTTGTGATTGATGTTGAAAATGGAATGGGGAATTGAGGAGACACCATCTTATGGATAATATTTTTGGAATTTGATATTTTAATGTTTTTTAACTTTAAATGACATATATTTACCGTTTCTGAAAGTTGTTTCAAATTTTTGCGTTTGTATGGCCCACTCTGTATATTGTATCATGTTATAAGTAAAGAAAACACACAAAAAAAAAAAATATTTAATGTAGTATCAAAGGTGAAGGTTTTTTTAATTCTATAAGTTTTGATTTATTTTTACTCTTTAACTATTCGGTTTAAAAGTTTTAAATACCAGTTAAACAATAGAACAATGGAACTTTTGAATGATAAATAAATTATTTATGAAAAATATATTATATTAGCATTTATCATATTTGTTGTCTTGTAAAGTAAATTTGAATAAATATAAAATTATAGAAATATGATTATTATTATACCGTCTACTGAATCGTTAGTTTTTTATTTTAATAAATTCAGCCAATTATACATCTTAATACCATAAGTTAATTTTTCAAAAATAAATAGTATTAGTCTTATCAAATTTTATTTATAAATCTAAGTAAAATATATGAATAGGAAAAAAATATGTAAATTACAATTAAAAATATGATCCTTTCCTACTTTAAATAAATTACCTTTTTTTATACAATTTTAATTGCCTACCTATTAACATATTTCTTAAGCAAAATAAATTATGTAGATATAAATGTTATTTTAAGATATGTATTGCTTAACTAATACTTAATTTATTTTCTATATTATCTATAGATCAAGTAATACTTATTAGAATATTTTATATTTAGAGGACATTACACTCGCTTGTATTGTTTTCATTTTAGAAACGTACAACATAACAAATAATATTAAAATGAATCGTTTTTTTTATATTATTAAATTTTAATTTCAACTTTTAAACAAATTATGAGAATAAAAGATTGTAAAAATGCTTTCCAATTGCTCATAATGAAAATTTCATAATAAATAACAGATAATGCTTTTACTTTTATGTTAAATCATAGATCAATTTTCTCTAAATGTTTAATGTTTATGCAAACAGTTCTGATGAATTCAAATTTGCAATATTGTACGTTTGTAATACGGCGACAATACATATAGTTGTAATGTCTTCTTAGATGAAATTGATATTACAAAATATTTCTAAGCCTTATAGGTAAATGATTATTAAATAAAGATCAATATAAAATTAATTTAAGAGTTAAGAGTTACATACTATTAAAAATAAGCATACTTAATAATTATGATGTATTTAAGTAATAGTAGTAGAAACTTATTATTCTCCCAACACAAAATAAGTATAATATAACAGAAGTAAAATTTATATAGCTAAGACATTTCATAACAAACTTGTACAATTAATTAGTTTATAATAGCCATTTTATAGAATAAAGTTGTAAGCTTAAATGGTTTTGGCAACACAATCGTAAAACTTTGGAGATTTACCACAAATAGTCAATAATATTTATAATTATACAAATTATTTTATAAATTTTAATTCATATCAGATATGTCTGTTATGGAGAGTCTTCGCTGTTAAAAACAAAATAATTAATATTTTATTTATAAAATATAATATTCTGAATTTCAAGCAAAACATATATCTTTCAATTATTATTGGTTTGATTTTCTAGTTTTAACATAGCTGTTCTCAATGTTTCAAGAAGATTAACATCAGGACGACTTATGTATATTTTGTTTTTAATTGTAGGTCTGATTGGTTTGTTTTCAATGTATTCAAAATGTTGATGGCTATAAAGCCTCAATAAAGAACCAAAGTAATGAATGTGAGGGTGCAATACCTATAAATACATACAAATTTACAATATAATACAAAAATATAAATATAATATAAACATATTATTGTTTTAATTTTACCTTTAACAGAGCTTGAGCTCCTTTTTGGCGACCACCAAGTTTATTTTTACAAATTACTGTTGCAGAATATTTTTTTATAGTCATAGTATAGCGATAATAATTTTCTACATCAGTTCCACTTTGCATCTGTTCCATTTCACACAATAGATTTGAACCTTCACCAAAATTTCTATAAAAAAAAAAAAAACAAAAACAATAATTTTTGTTTTTTAAACTGTAAAATAGAATTAAAATTTTCCAAGTAAAAAGTACAATTATTATGAACCAATATTGAAAAAATAATTAAAATTAGACATGAAACAATTTGATGATTTATTTAAGGTACTTATAACATTTTAATAAAAAATAGAATATTATATCAATGGGCAAATTGTATAAGGTTAGCTGTATAAATCATTACATTCAATAGACAATTATGAAAGAAAATATTATATTGATTTATTATACTATTAGTAATACAGTATAAGTACCTGAGTAATAACTTAAAGTAAATTTAAATATTTTAAAAATATCATTATGTATAATAGAATGTAACAATATGAGTAAAAGTTTCAAGTCCCAATAAATATTTTTAAATTACATTAAAATAATTGAAGTTATTTATTGTTTAATTATACAATTTTGTCAAAACTTGAAAATTTAAAATGTCTATAAAATATAAATAGTTAAATATATTTAAAAAATGTTTATATAAACATTTCAAGTATTTATACTTGTAGTTTTTAATTTTTTTAATTATGAAATAAGAAAATCAATTTTAGTTATTAATTGAAAAATCCTGCTATCCTTATTTTTTTTTTTAAATACTAAGAAAGCTAATGGGTATTTTTTTATTTTGACCCTCCCTCTTCTTTCCCTAAAGTAAAAAAGATTCACTTTGTTAATAAAATAAAAGTTGAAGATTGAAGAATTTTTACTGCACTTAACTATGATGACAGATAATAATATAAATAAATAATTAAAAACATCATTTTACTATCATTTAATTGAAGAAGTTTGTAATTTGATCAATACATTCATTGTTCTGCTCAGAATCTTAAATGAACAAAATAAACATAAAACTTATTAGTTAAAATGGTTTCTATAAAATAAATAAATGCTTAATAGAAAGTAACATTTGAAAAAATATATATTATGTTTAAGAAAAGTAATGTATTAAATTTAATAAATCATCATACTTTTTTATACAAAGCTTTAACATTTCATAAGGTGTGGATTCCGTAGATTGAGCACAAATTTGCGGTATTCTAGAATCTGTTACCTTTATTTTGTCAAAGATCTAAAGCATAACATATATAAGAATAAATTAAATAATTATTGTAGTATCTATTATTGAACCAGTTAAAAATACTTACTTTGTATTGTTCAAGATAATTATTTTCTTCAATTCCATTCTTGTCTTGATTAGAATCATCAGTTTGAAAATGTTTAATAGAAGGTAATAATATTTGAAGAGTAGCTCTTGCAGAATCTATTTTAGCTTGTTTTTTGGTGGAGCCTGTACCAATACCATATTGTATTCCATCTATGACTACAGTAGATAAATAAGGATACTTGGATTGTCCTTAAAAAATATACACATTGTTAATTTTATGTATGTTAATCATTTGATATTCATACCAACCAAGTTCTTTAACCACAAATGAATGACTTGAGGTTTTCAGTACACGTTGAATGTATTCATGCAATATACCAATGTAACTTTTACCTTTTAAATTAATTAAATGCTGTAAATCTTCAGATTTAAATACATTATTTTCGTTTTTGACTAAAATTTATATATATTAAATTAGCATAGTGAATTATAAACGAGTAAAACTATAAAAGTCAAATAGAAAATAAAGAAACAATAATAGTATTGTAATTATTTTTTTTCTCACCAACAATATCGGAAGTAGATGAAATTATTGTAGATTTTTGAAAATCTTTAATCCTTAAATCATCTTTTTGTTTTCGAATATATTGTCGACGTTTTACCCATGAACTAAACAAAAATAATAATGGAATAATAACTTAATTGACAATTCTAAAAAATTAATATTTTAATAATAAATATTTACTTAAATTTATAAAATTTAATATTCCTAAATTTGAATACTTTACTACAATAATTCCTATATTCTTCGTGGCATAATGTTTTGGGACATTCTGAAAAACAATAAGAAATTACTATTGATACTTATACAATAAAAACATTGTGAAAATATTACTGTTTGAAGTAGACGTTGATGAAATATCTATTTCATTATTTAATTTCTGATTCAAACAAGGTATATTTGCTATTGGAATTTCATGATTCTAAACAATTAAAAAAAAATCATTTTAAAAAGTTTAATGGAAAAATAGTTTTAACATCAAGTCTCAAATAATTTCTTACTTTGAGACTGCTAATTCCAATATAATATGGTTTTGAAAATGAACATACTCTTGTTTCAGTATTCATGTAAACTGGCATACCACTATCATGATCTATTATTTCCCATCCTTCAGGTAAATCATAACTATTAATGGTTTCATCTAACTCTGAAATATATAGTCACTGGTTAATATAAGAAAAACAAATTTATTCAATTTTTATAAATTTATTATATTAACCTGCAATTGTTTCATTTTTTTCTTTTTGGTATTCTTGATTCATAATTATTTCATGAAAATTTTCAGTCTAAACATGATTAAAAATACATAACTAGTAAATTATTGGATGTTAATAAAAAATAAAAAATAAATGGAAAGCCTTAGTAACAATTCTCGAAAACTTTAACAAAGGTTTTTTGGATAAAAAGTTTAAAGGCAAATAGTTAAATGACAAACATAAAAACTACAATGTACCTATGCATTATTTAATTTAAATATGAAATATTAATATTCAAACCTATTCATATTAAGTACTAAACAATATACGAGTATACGTATATACATCAATAATAATAATAATAATATATAGGTACCTACTTATTATTAATTATTAAATATATTTAAGGCGTAAGATTTAAATATAATTAAACCATTATGATAATTTTATATTTTGCATTGAAGGTGATTCTTTTATTATGAAACACTAATTATTTCAAAAAGTATTCATGTTTTTGAAAACATTTTTTTACATAGTTTCAAGTTGTTAATAAATCATCGTTTTTATTAAAAAAATTATATTTTTAAATAATTGTGTCGCGGTCGTTATTGCAACGACCGCGACTACTTATCTAAGTTTGTGAAAGTGCGACCAGCTACGGCATGACCGTGTCATGTAGCAGTCGTAAAAGATCCACGGTCGCCGTACCTACGTATTGACGTATTGTTATTATATTTTATATATATATATATATATATATGTTGTCGATATAATACACTACTGTATAACTTAAACGTTAGCTGTTATTCATTCCAAACTCCAACACCTACAATTGTTATCCTTTTTTTTTAAAGTTTTTTACTTTTTTGAATGACAACATAGAGTTTTAATTTCATATTCTAAAGCAGAATATTTTTCTGAGTATTTTGATATATAAAAATTGAATTTAGGACGAATAGTTTATGAGTTATAAGTATGGTTCAAATTTGAAGGCAATATAATCAATAAAAAACCATTTCAAATGTAAAAAAAGATACACGAATTTTCGACAAAACCTCTTCATAGCATTTATCAAAGTATCCTTTCTGTAATGTCGCATGGAATATTTTTGTTACAATATTTTGATAAAAAAAAGATCTTAAAACGTCATTATTCAATTTATTCATAGGGATATTTGCCGCAACCAACGCGTTACACAAATCGTAATTGAAATCTGACTTAATGGTATTTTTATTAATGAAAGGCTGAATTTTTTTACTATTTTATATTTTTTGCAAGCGCATTTTTGGGCTTATCTCTTCCGATATGTTGCTGAATATGGAATTTTTTTTCACTCGACACTTTGATGTCACAAATTTTACAACATAAAATTAATCCTTCGATTGAAAAAATATTTTCACCGAATTCTGAAACATACTTTTTCAACTTAAAATTTTGATTTTGTTTAACTTTTGGCATAATTAAAAAAACAAAATAAAATAAACGCTTGGAAAAATTATTGAACGACAATTATTGCGGTCGACGAATGCGGGCGGACTGACGAACAATCTTGAATCTACGTATTACGAACATATCTTAATTTTTAAATAGGTGTACGGGTAATTTTATGGCCATACCAAATACTCGATAAGACGATAATAAATAAATATTGCGAAGAATAAAACCCATTTGTAGCGATAATACGTAAACTATGTATAAAATTATAAAATCAACTGAAAATTAAACACGAAAAAGGCATTTATATAAGTAAAAAGGCAAAAAAGGCAAAAAAAAAATGCATCCATTGTCTAAGAAATTAAATGAAACACATTTTTGTATAAAAATAATTTTTTTATTATGATTAATAAAAAAAAGGCTTTTGCCTTCAAATCCGAACCCTAGTTATAAGTATTTAAAGTTTTAATGCTCGGAGTGGAGTGGTTCCCGCAAAATGTTTGTCCACTATTCCGCTTGCCTAAACTTTAAATACATATAACTCATAAACTACTCGTCCTAAATTCAATTTTTATGTATCAAAATACTCTAAAAAATATTCTGCTTTAGAATATGAAATTAAAACTCTATGTTATCATTCAAAAAAGTAAAAAACTTAAAAAAAAAGGATAACAATTGTAGGTGTTGGAGTTTGGAATGAATAACATTTAACGTTTAAGTTATATAGTACTGTATTATATCGACAACATATATATATATATATATATATATAATATAATATAATATAATATATATATATAATATAATAACAATACGTCAATACGTAGGTACGGCGACCGTGGATCTTTTACGACTGCTACATGACACGGTCATGCCGTAACTGGTCGCACTTTCACAAAGTTAGATAAGTAGTCGCGGTCGTTGCGATAACGACTGCGACACAATTATTTAAAAATATAATTTTATTAATAAAAACGATGATTTATTAACAACTTGAAACTATGTAAAAAAATGTTTTCAAAAACATGAATACTTTTTGAAATAATTAGTGTTTCATGATAAAAGAATTACTCTATATATTCCACCAATTAGCTGAGTCATTATTAATGGAATAAATATAGTAATAATATTACATAGACGAGTACATGTACCGACATTTTCTAAATTAATTTTTTTACAAATACAATCAACAATCCTTTAGCTTTTTTAAATTTGAGATCTTTTTTTTTCGTTGTTTGTGACCACTGAGTTATTTAAGTTTGATTGACATGTTTTTATTCTTTTTAATAATATTTAATAAGAATAGTCTGGATTTAGTTACTCGAAATCGAAAATCGTAGACGAAAAAACATTCAAATTTCGAGATCATATGACTATACTTTAGATAATGTATGAATATGATCCAAGTTATATACTAGGGCTATTATCATCACTTTATTAGTTGATCCATAGGCGTTAATTGAGAGGAGTTTTAGCCCCCCTACATTTTTTTAAGTTTTTCAAAAACTTTTAAGTTATTTATTATAAAAAAAATTATAAAAAGTAATACGTAATTCCTAAACAGTATAGGTATGTGTTATGTGAACATTTAAGGTTTATGAATGAATTTTTTATTGTAAATGTGTAATATAAATTAGAATGATTGAGTTATACGTTAATATTTTATAATTACAACAATAACAAGTTATGTATACGCTGTTAAATAAATAATTTTGAAATTTTTATAAACATCTAAAAATTTCAAGTATGAAATTATTAAATGTCATTATCAAAATTGTAAAGTTTATATTTAAAGGATGCGAGAGACGAAGCCCTCCGCGGGCCTATTTTAAGTTTATAATTTTAAACCCCCCACTTCTAACAAGCTAAATTTACACCTATGAGTTGATCTTAACAATGTTGAATATTGTAACTATAGAATAATCACCAATATCACTGTTAGACTATAAAACGTCTAAGAGAATAAAATATCGATACTACTATTTAAATTGATAAGAAATTGTTGACAGTTAAATATTTTCAATTTTAATTACTGTTATTATTATTGAATTTAGACCAAGACTGAAGATATTTAAGCTAAAAATTGTTCCCCAAATTTAATCTCATAGTGTATTTTTAGAAGTGCGTCCTCCCTAAGGGTAATTGTGACATTGAACTAGTGTCTATATAATAGCCTACCCTGACTACCTAATACAATGCTGTACCTTTAGAGGTTTTAAAGAATCCAAAGTCCAAACCCCTTCATCCGGATAAAATCTAAATATAGCCTTTTCTAGTTGGTACCGACCAATATTAACAAACAATAAATTTGCTGGCATTAAAAATTGTCCTGATCTGCCCATTCATAGTTCGTAAAAATGGAAAATATTTATTAATAATACCCACCCCATCAAATCGATTGTAATCGCGTGAGAGCCATTTATTAAGTCTATACTAGGGTGATCCCTTATTTTTTTAGCCCTACTCATATAATCAAATGATCGTACCTTCGACTGCAGCTGCATATCGTATTCATAATTGCCGTCGTTGGAATTAGATCCTGAGCAGAATAAGTTGCAGGATTTAGCACTTTCGGACATGACGGTGATGTGGATGTTGTCGGAAACTGTTTTCAGTGTCGGTGAGGAAGTTTTGACTCAATCAGCACAGGTATACGATTACGTGTTTTAATGTTTATATATTTATGATCGTCAATCAGCGAATCGGCTCGTCCGTGACGCACACCAAAGGGTAATATTATATACATATATATATATATATATATATATATATTACTCTATGACACACACCCACTGTTGAAATTGACAGTGTAGCCAAAGTAGATGACGAAATAATATTTTTAATATGGTAGTTTTGCCCTTTGCGGGCGTAAGAGATAATAAATAACTGATATTTCGCACAACTGACTATCGGTGAACTGTATGAAGAATCACGGGTGTAGTTGTAGTAAACACGGTCGCGATTTCCAAGATCTGTTTTGCGGTGGGATTGCACACTAATCGATTGTCGTCGTCGTCCTCGCCCCTCTTCATAGGTAGGTACGAAATTAATTCAGCTTCTTAATAAAACCTTATCATGTAGTAAATAAGCTATAATAATATAAGATAAAATGTCGTTGGGTAGGATTAACAAAGTTGCAAAAGGGCCTTTTGCTCCTAGGAGCCGTCCTGTAACTTTCACGTATCCATACAGTATATTATAAAATATATGTTGTTTCAATAGTTCCTTGATAATAAAGGGTATCAAATAGGGGTGGCTCTAAAACTTTGTACAGTTGAATATAATATTGATTAACGAGTTATCAAAGTTATGTTTTACGGAGAGTACTGCAGAGTCGTGTTAAAGTGTAATTCTACCGGGGGCACAAATATTTGGTCACTTCATAAGTTCTTCTCCCATCCAAATAACCATCATTATTAAAAAAAGAAAACGAAAATATTATTGTGGTAGAAGATGGTCTTTTATTGTTGACAAGAATATTTTTTGGTGAATCTATATATTATTTATACTTATGATAATAATAATAATTCATTATTTACGGAAATAAATTAAAATTACAATAAAATAAAATGACAGTATATGTGTACATATATATGACAAATTGGAGCTTTTTTTTCAATAAAACTTAAAACAATATATTAATATTAAAGACGTACATGAACTTAACAACATATAAAATAGGTAGGTATACAAATGGTTCAATATATTCAACTAAATCACTACAAATGTAATAAATATAGTATAAGAAAAAGAGGAAAATTTAATAAAATAAATGAATTGGCAAGGTAAACAGAATAATATTAAATAAATCTAAATCTTTAATTAAGTTCTCTGTCGATACAAGAATGTTTGTAGGAGTATTAAGTATATATTTTGAGGAAAGATAAGACATTGACACATTTTTGGAGTTGAATTTGTTTATTCTAAAGTCTAAACGTTCAAGAATTTTAGGTAAATTAGTAATATTATGTAATCTATACAAAAATCTAAAGTTTATGATATAAAATCTTTTATTTAGGGGTATTATTTTAAAGAGATTACAAGTAATATTATATCCAGAATGCGGAGTCATTTTATAATGAAATTTATGTAGTAGATAACTTAGAAAGTTATTTTGGATAGTACATAGACAATGATTTTGAATAATATTGTTAGTGTGCCACATTAAAGAAGCATAATTAAAATGAGATAGAATTAGGATGAAATACAAAGTTTTAAATACTAATTCGTCGGGAAAATCATTACATGTAAGTTTCAAATTCTTAAATGATTTATTTCTTATATAATAATTAATATGAAAGTTAAGTGATAGTTGTGAGTCAAATAAAACGCTCAGGTCTTTTATTACATTGTTAAATATTAAATACTAGACCAATTTAATGTGTAATCAAAAAGTAATGTATTTTTTTTAAAACATAATTAAATAACAGCACATTTATTGATATTCAAAGACAATTCATTCTCATTAGACAACTGATAGATGAAGTTGTTTAAGTCGTCTTGAAGTTTTACTGCATTATCAAGACCTTCAATATTTCTGTAAATTTTTTTATCGTCTGCAAGTAATAGACAATTCGAATGTCGCACCTAAAATATTATGAATATTATTAATGAATAGAGAAAATAATAATGGTGTCAAATGGTCTGCTTGATGGACGGCGGATAAAACATTAATATGATTAGAAATATAATTTTAATATTTTACAACTTGGATTCGATTCGTTAAGAAAGAATGACTCCATGAGGAAAATGAATCATAAAACCTATGGAGATTTCTATTTCAGTGTACTAAATGCATTTATATTTTTATTATTTTTCAATATTGACATATTGTATTAGGTATATAGTAACAGTTATTAAACAATACACTCTAGGGCCGAATGTAGATGGAAAGGGGACAAACCAGGGTACTTGTCAGGCAGTTTGTGTCTGGGGGGGGGGGAATTACCAAATAATAAGTGGATATATTAACAGTTTAATTTTATTCTTTTCTTCGGGTAAAAGTATACTAGATCCAACTTCGATGAACATTATGAAGTATAAAATAAGATAAAATTACAATCAAGTATCAACATTATCGTAATCATTGGTCTAAGCCAGTCAGGGATGGCAAACCTTTTAAACATTGAGTTTCAAAAATTACCTTTTTTTTTTTAGTGCCATGAATAAAATATTATATTTTGTTATATCATAATTTGATTGTATAATTAATGTATTAGTACAAAAAATATTTTTACCTATTACCTATAATATATTAAAGTAAAAATTTTCGCATGCCCACAAAATCTTGTGCTATGGATTTGCCATCCCTATTCTAAGCTAAATTTGAACGATAATTTATAATAATTATCAACTTTTATTATTACAACTAGTATTTGAAGTATGAAATATTTCACAAAAACGTGAAACATTGAAATTTTTTTTAATAAAAATATTAATGATGGTATTCAGTATAAATGTATAATATTGAATCATTGTGTTTTTTGTTTGTTTGTTTTTTTTTTTAGTTAATAAAAAGATTATAGAATATTGAATAGGTATCATTTTAAATGTATAATACCAAAGAAAACCATCACTAATGAGTAATTAGTGATTGTTTTTCCTTATACTATAAAGTTGTGAAAGTAAGTAATGAAAATTATTCGTAAAAATAAAACTTATTAAAAAAAAAATGTAATATAATACTGAAATATTTCACAATTTTAAATTTCATAAAATGTTCAAACACTAATTACAACTACAAATATAATCGTTTAGGGGGGGCGGATCCCCTTGAATCCACTGCTGACTGACACACTACATTAATTAAATATGTTACAACATTTTATTTAAAAACCTGGATGTATTTCACTTGTAATACAAATAGCGCAATAAGAAAAAAGAACAAAAAAACATTTTAAATTAAATTAAATTTCAAAATTGATATAAAATATGATACAAATCAATGATTACAATTTAAAATATAACACTTTCACTTTAACAATGTACCTAATTTACTAATGGACTTAAAATATAGTACTCATACTAGTTTGATATACATAAATATATAAAAAGATCACTATAAATATGTAAAAACTGAAAACAATAAAAATTAATAAATAATAATATTCATTTAACAATGCATACAGTACAAAAAATTCGGCCGTCGGACGAATCGTGGCGCCACTCGGCGGTACTACTATACTATCGTAAAGCTTTGCCGGCTTTAGTAACCTAAATACAATTGAGCGGTATCATATTATCTCCTCTACACCGTGCATATGACAATCGATCAGTCTGCTAATTCTCTGATAAGATTTTTGTTTACCTGAGATCTGAACATTCTGAACTCCAAAGTCTATATCTTCGCGAAACATTGAAACTATTTTATTGCCCAAATGTTCCATAACATTTTGGGTATTCTAATATTGCCTAGTCCGATTCCCTACAGCTCTAATAATTTCAGCTTCTTCTAAAGCTCCCAAGAGTTCTAAATTCATAATTTCTTCAAGAGCAATTTGTCCAAAGTACCGATGATAATAAATTGTAATATCGTATATTAAACTACCTACTTATTTAAGAACAATATAATATAGTAATATACTTAAGGAATACCTACGGTTTATGTTTCGATTCAATATTGAAATAAAAACTTTCATAAAGGCAAACTACACAATAAGCCAACAATGAATAAATAAAAATGATAGTATAAATATTTAAGATAACAAATCGTACGAAAATGAAAACAAAACGATCAATTCGGTACGTTCAGAGGTTGACGAACGTCTATTACGAATATTTTCGAGATTACGAAATTTTTGAAACATTACGTAAATATAGCAGTTTACGTACATTTTGCTTGTTCGTCTCCCTTGCGCAGTCTTTGAAAATGGACCCCTTGATATTGTACATTTACTACGTTTAGTTCATCCGAAAGTTTACTGCCGCTGCGTTTAAGGTCACAGTCAAATTCGGTCAAATCTGCGCATATAAAACAATATCATAAAATTATGAGATTATGACCAAACCCGAAACCGTACAGTGCTGTTGTAGTAATCAATCATTATTGTCTTGCGTACCTATTATAAAATATCTTCAGTATAACTTTCCGTAGCACAGCTGTTTGCGGTGATAAGAAAATTAACGATCGATATTTAATTTACATTTATAGTTAACGATTATACCTACAATTAATATTAAACTGCAACTCGTTGTAGTTATTGCCTAAAACCCTAATGCCCACCGTGTATTTTTTTTGCATTCGTTAACTCGGGATGCTTCGATTTGGTTTTTGGTTAACATAACGCAGTGCAGGCTTGATAACAAAAAATGTCGACTTTGGACGCCAGTGGCTCGTTTTGTTTCGAGACGATCGACCCTATGCGAGACGTACGTGCTGGGCTGGTACGCGAGGTGGGCTCGTTAGCGACGTGGTCGGTGTCCTCATGTAAATCCGGTAAATAATACTGCATTATATTATTATTATTGTTATTTTTTACTTAGCAGTCAGTGTCAGTTTGGCTCGCGATTTTTAGGGGCATAGCGCTGTAACTTTTAACAAGCCCATTACAAATTCTATACCAACTAAAATTCCGTGTATTACTTTAAAATTATATATAAAAAAAAAAAATTATAATCAATAGAATTGTACATACTTCTTGTTTTTACAAAACAATTACATATACACCTAAAATTTGCTAAAATAAAAATAATATATCTCATTGTAAAATAAAGAGTAGGTAATAAACACCAGTAATAATGTTATTGTTATAAATTATTCTTCAAATAGTATCTACTTTTTTTTTAAATTTATTAATGAAAGATATTAAAATATCAACAATTTTATCTTTGTTTATGAATTGAATATCTTCTTAAACATACAAATTAAAGAGTATAGATATTGTAGGCCTATCATAGATCTATGTTTAGTTTTTACAATTTTTTCTTTTAATACTTGTTCACATTTTTGTGCACGGAACTATAAGAATGTATTTGAATACAATAAACAATGAATATAAACCAAATTTTGTTTAAAAATAAAATGAAATATCTGAGTTGTTATGGATCCCCCAAATTGAAAAATTTATTTATATTGTATAAATTACAAGTTAATTTTCCTTAACTTTATAAAATGTATAATAATACATTTTTAATATCATAAATTTACAATAAAGTAGAAGAACAAAGAAAACACCGAAATTCTGAATGTGTCTGCCTATTAATAGGCAGATTAATTGATGTTGACAATGCCCTGAAAACAAACTTGTCGTTATATATTTTAATTATTTATATATTACCTATTTTATTAATAATCTTTAAATAAAGATATTTGTACGCAAAGTAAATTATCATTTCTTTTTATAGCTACTGGTTTCTATTGAATTATGAGTAATGGATTATGGATATAATTTTTTTTAACATTTTTCAAAAATTAATTTAATCATTTTTTCAATATAATATATTATATTTTAAACAATAAAAATTAAAAACCTTATTATAAATAGCAAATCTGTTTAAAATATACATAAAATATTATTTTCCTTAAGAGGACGAACCTGCATGACGTGTTGTCTTTATCGTACAAACATACCAAATGGCAAATTTGTGTTCAGTAGAACCAATTTTGTGTATTGGACTTAAATATTAAAGTAAATGACTCATTATAAAAATTAAAGATAAGAACATTATTTGTATTCTCTTGCCAGTTTTTTACAATAATTAAATTTTTAACTGAATTATGAACATTTTTAAATATTAATATTTACATACTCATAATTTGCTTAAAATTAAAATACGTAAAACACTGCGATAGAACAAGGAAAATGTTCTTACATTTAAGTTTGATAATAGATAATTTCACTGCATTTAAGCTAAACACACAAAATTGATTTTACTGAACTAAAATTGTCCATGTTTGTAAGACATAGACAACATAATGCATTATTGACACATTCTCTAAGTTATTAATTTTTTTTTTACTTTTTACTTATAATACATGTATAATTATACAATTAATTATTATTTGAGTGTTGGATGTATTTTTCTCATTGCTACGAAATATATATTGGTGTGAAGGTTAATCTAGAATACTAATGATTTCGCAAGTTAACAAGTCATAAAAAATTCTTTTATTTACAAAATAATATTTTAAAAACATGTCAACTAAGTCTTACTAACACCAGATAAATTTAAATAATATTTAAACTAATGGCTTTTGAAATAATGGCAGTGAGTGTCGTGTAATACTAATAATTGGTTAATGTATTATTATCTTTAAATAAATTAACTACGTACATTACAAACCAAAATCATTTTTTTTTTTTTTTTTAGGTTTTGGCGTTAACCAATTAAGAGATGACAATATAGAAACATACTGGCAGTCATGTGGTCAACTTCCACATTTAGTTAATATTCAGTTTAGACGTAAAACTGTTGTGAGTGATATATTTATATATGTTGACCATAGACTTGATGAAAGCTATACACCAAGTATCATATCAGTTCGTGCAGGTAAACATTTTAATGATTTACAAGAAGTTGAATTAGTCGAATTGTGTGAACCATATAGTTGGATAAGAATAAAGATTAAAGATATCTATAGTTTATCATTGAAAACTCATTTACTACAAATTGCAATTTTAAAAAATCATCAAAATGGAAATAATTCTCATATTAGACTAATAAAAATACATTCACCTATTTTGACAAAAGATTTTCTTCTTGGCAATTTTAGTACCGTGGAAATGAGACAATATACAACTATAAAATAAAGGTCCTATTCCTATTTAGTATAACTATACAAACAATGACAATTTTTTTTAAACTAAATAAATATTAATAATAATTTATAATTATTACAATTAATTTATAATCTAAAAAAATGTACATCAGCTTTCATGATAAATAACATTGCAAACATTTTCCCATTGTAACAAAATACTTAAGAATTCTTAATTAAGAATTAAAACAATTAGTGTTTTAGTATCTCTTCATCTACTCTTTCACACATTGTTATTAATTTTATGTTTATCATATATTTTATTTTATCAAAACAATTATGTTTGTATTCTGATGCTAAGTTTTCTATTTTATATAGAAGTATATGTTATTTATCTTTAACCATTTTTTTTTCAATATTTTAAATATTTCTCTTTTTTTTATTAAAATAATCTTTAAATTTAGTTTTATAAGTTTGAAACAAATAATCTTATCATTATTAATATAATTGTTTGTACAAGTAAAATATAATAAAAGTTTTTAAAAATGTACAATATTGTGATTAATAGTTTGTTGACAGTATATTTTATTAACAACTTTGTTGTATTA
The DNA here is from genome assembly GCA_036289425.1 of Rhopalosiphum nymphaeae. NCBI lineage: Eukaryota > Metazoa > Arthropoda > Insecta > Hemiptera > Aphididae > Rhopalosiphum > Rhopalosiphum nymphaeae. Next base: position 5,515,326 of record JAZAQC010000017.1, read on the forward strand.
TATATATGTTACGCCGAATTTATGAAATTGCCGATTACATGAAATCGGCAGAAAAATTGCTGATTTCATGAAATAAGCAACGCTGTTGCCGACAGCGTGAAATCGGCAACTAGAAGTACATAATACTGCCGATTGCGTGAAATCGGCAAGACCATTCTTAAAAAAATTATAATATACAATTCAATATAAATTAATGTGTTATATTTATGTTCTTACATAAAACACTTTTAACATAATAAAATCTAATTGTAATAATAAATTATGTGTACAAAAAAGTAAAAAAAAAAAAATAATCGAAATTTATGAAATTATATTAATTTTTTTAGTTATATATTTATATTTATACATTTTGACTACTACGGCCGGGATGGCACGCCGAATTACACATCATATCATTTTTCTTGCATGTGCACTTTTTTGATGTGCAATTCAAAATTTTAATTGCCGATTTCACGTTTTCTGCAACAGCGATGCTGATTCCATGAAATCGGCAATTTTTCTGCCGATTTCATGAAATCAGCAATTTCACAAATTCGGCATAACGCACATATATATATATATTCTTACTAATTGTATCCTCTATAGTATTGTATTAAACAATTTCATCACCAATATTTCATACTTCAAGTAGGTTGGTATTAGATGGATAATTTTTGTGACATTTTACTAATGCTATTTTGAAATCATAAAAATAATTCTTATGCATGTTGTTTAAATTTTAAAATTTGCAAGTAGAAGCAATGTTATCTTTATTTTTGATTTTAAAATAGTATCTTTTTGTATAATTATTTATACTCAAGAGTAAATTTAGTAATATTAATAATTTCAATCAAATTTAAATATATATGTTATGAATAAAGTAAACTTTTGGGCATTGTTTACATTGCTCGGTGTTTTTGGGCAATATATTAAAATACTATTTTGACCGGTTCAAGTACACTTTGCCCGAAGTAAATTGGACATTGTAACTTGAGCTATCAACTTACTACTTGAGTGAATATTTTTTTTTATGTATTAAGCAGTTAAGAAGAAGTAGGTATAGTGTGGACAAATATGAGGTATAGTAATAAGTATGAGAGTATAAAACTAATAGTATAATATTATGAAACCATTTTTTTGTTAGTACTTCAAATACTAGTTTCATTCTATTCTTGAAGTTATTCTACCAGGTAAAACACAAATTTTACTATATATTTAAGTATAATACATATCATTTTAATATTTTAATTTATTATTATAGTTCATAACAATAAATATAAGATAGGAACCACCGAAGGATAGTTGGAACACACATATAGTCGTACCTAGTTTACTATGTGCAAAGAAAAATTGGTTACTGTCTATGAGGTGCCTGATTTAACTATTACATTGTGAGAAACAGTTAGGAAATATTCAAATTTAATAGGACAGGGTTATAATAGATGTAATTGTACTCAACAATGTTCAAACAAAATTGTAAATCTAAGGCATCAGGGAAAAATATATTTATGTATTATTTAATGTAATTGTGGTCAAAAATGTAATGGTAATTGTAAAAATAAATAGTTAAGGTATAATTTTGCCTACATTGTCCGTCATAATCGGGCAGAACCATGATGCCTGGGCAATGTAAACATTGCCTGAAAGTCCACTTTGCCCGAAACATATATAAACCATATACCATTTTCTCTATACAAATTAACTTAAGTAAGATAATAAGGTATGATTTAAGTTTAAATTTTCAAAAAGTATACTATTTTAAAATTGATACATGTTAATATTTTAATAAAAAAATATTAGAAAATTACATTTTAATTGCATTAAGCTGCTTTTGGTAAATTATATTTCTTTTTAAATGTAATAAAATTTAAAATTAATGAGGTACATAAACCTAGGTAGTCCTTATAATTAATAACACAGGAAAAACATATTTAAAAATAAACAGCTAGTGTAAGTATAATAAATCAAGAAAAAAACGATACTACAAAAGCAGGTAATAAATAATATAAAAATAATGAAATAATAAGTAAGTTAAATATATTGATAAAAAGTAATAGAAAACTTAAAATGTTATGGTATATTATATTATTTAAAAGTAATTATAGTTACAATTTATTATTATAAGCTACTTTAAGTTAACTATTAGTAGCCATAATTTAGTTTAGAATGAAAACTAACAGCACAAATTAAACTGTACTTTTAAATAGAAGCAGGGTCAGAGTGGCCTGGAAAATTAATTAGTGAAATTCGGTGAGCTGCTCAAAATATGGACTGGTTTTGAGTGTTAGTTCATATTTATTTTTTTATTTTAGTAATTAATTACATAGTACAAATTTTAGTAGAAAATATAATTGAATCAAATTATTTAAACCATATAGTAGCTGAAGCTGTAATCAAACATTAAAAATTCATAACTCGGTAGGCTGATACCTTGCCAATCCGGCTGAATACCGCTGAATAGAAATCCTGTATACTGGATACTAATTTAGAACCCAACGGAAACAGTTTATTAAAATTGAATGGTATTAATATCTGACAAAATGTTGATATAGGTAAGTATTCATATTTAAACTTTCAAAGCATGTGGTTCTAATTAGTGTAACTTTTTTTATTTAGTGTTTACAATGTACCATGCAGTGTTTATCACTCATCATACAAAAATATTTTTATTCTAAATATTAACTTTTTTTATATTTTACTCTTTAGTTGCAATTGTTAAAATATTATAACACACACTGTAACAAGTCTCTAAATTACATAAACAACAGAATCAAAACCAACTAAAATTTAAAATAGCTTTATAATACATAAGTACAACTTATGTCCAAATTTTGTTCACATAATTCCAAATTATTTTAATAAAGTGTGTGAGTACTTTTGTATTACAAACTATATTATATTTACATTAATATAATGTACCTGGCCAATGACTATCAATTTGAAATCTATTTCATTTTAAACTTAATAGGAAATAATATAGGATTATAGTAAAAAAAACAAGATTACTTATTAGAAGTTTTATAGAAGTTAAAGTATTGTAGTAATTAGTCCAAATATTTAATGTACACATTCTTTATGTTTAAATTATATACATTTTAATTAATATTTGTCATGATGAGAATAATTTTTAAATCATAATGTATAGAAATAGCCAATAGAAGATGCTTTGAAACAAAATGTTATTGATTAAAGAATGCTAAAACTTGTAAAACATTTAAAGGTAGGTAGTTAAGATTGGACAGATTAGTAGTTTGATTGTTAAAATATTTTACTTTGCTAACAATTCTACTGTACAATAACTTAATGAATTACCTTCATAGTTTAGATATTGTTTCTATCTACAATAATTTACCTATTTATCTTGAATTTTAAATTTATCTAAGTTAGTTAAAACTCAATGTTTATATATAATGTATTGATTTTACAATGATATGTGTGTTATATAGTAGAAAAAATACTTTGATCTAACTTCCCAGATGGTTGCTGGTGGCAAATGAGATGTAGCTGTAGATACTTTTATGGTACAATTCCTATTACTTTTTTAAACAATTAGGAAAAGATGAACAAATGATGAAAACAATCATTTACTCTAAACTAATTTTTTAATTAAATTTGGAATTATGTATTTATTATTCAAAAATGATAACTGTAGAAACAAAATGGTCTTATTTACTAGACATGGTGTAATTTTCAAAATGTCTTAGCTTTTTATACTATTTATATATTTTTTAAATGCTTCTAATTTTTAGTCGATTTTTGTATATTTTTTTTTTTATTAGTAAAATAACATGAAAATTATAAATACAGTTTGATAAAATCACGAAAATTTACAAATTATTTTGTAGTTAAAAATTTATAAAATGGGTCTATTCCCATTCTCACCTATAATTACCACATCACTATTCACTCCTTTGCCATTGTATATTTTTATGTTGAACGTGCGATTGCTCATTATTTATTCGTATTCTTAAATACCTACATTATTGTTAGTTTTAATTTTGATTGTAGTTATTATTTATGTAATTACGTATTGTAATGTATGGTTGATCGTTCACAACTTGCTAGGCTGGTATGGTTAAGAATATTTTTAATGACTCTGTTATTAATGGAAAATTTTCTTGAGTATTATTTTGTCTTACATATTCTATTTTTGTTTCTAATTAGCCAGATACTGAAGTATTTATCATATTAAAAGTTCCTAACTCCGTGTTCAAGTCATGCGTTTGTCGCCGGAAAATTGTTCACCTAATTTTACTTTATTAGTAGGGCACATATATTGTTGCATTTACAACTTTTTTCTACTTTTTCAATTTATTGCTAAGTACATATTAAATGTGTGTCATGTAAGTACGAATTAAAATTTAAAGGTTTTAAGTGCAATTTTTTGTAAGTTTTGCAATTTTTGAATTTTTATTGAATTTACACATTTATACAACTATTTTAGTTATAGTTAACACTCAATCGTCGTAACATCTATATTAGGTAGGTATCTTATAAAATAAAGATAATTTCAAGTTAGTAAGTATTTAATACAACACAAAAATAATTTGTGAAATGTGACTATTTTAAAATTATACATTTTACTGACTTACTGTTATAATTTGTTCTTCATTCACTCTGAAAAGAATAGTGAATTTGAAACCACTATTAAAATCAATGATATAGGTAAGTACTGATTGGACAAGGAAAACTATTTGATAGTTTACCTGAAAACTTGACAGTAAGCGATTTACCTTATTTTAAATACGTTCCGCTTACATTAACTGACGTGGTACGAAGTTTTTCAAGATATAAAAACTTATTAGCTCTACTGAGCTAACTACTGTGCAAAGCAATGATATATAATATAAAGCTATGATAATGGTGACATGATTATATGATATATAATAAAGTTGTAAAATATATATATATATATATATATATATATATTTGGTAAAATTTTAGATTATAACAGTAAATTTAAGACATATATAAAAAGGCTGTTATTTTTTAATATTTTAAGTGCAATTTTTGGTATTTTTTAGTGTAATATTACAATCAATTTTACTAGTTTTTTAGTTCTACAACATCCGTGCACTACTTATTAATAGAAAAAAAATACATATATACGTCAATAACAATTGTATATAACATATACTTTTCAAACTTATTTAGTAATAAACAAATATATATTTCGTAATATAGAAATTACACACATTTATTTATGATTTTTTGGTGGTGCCAAAATACATAGATATAAACTTGTACTACCCAATTTACGCGACTGACCACAGTTACGTTAGAGTTGTTATATTAAAATAATGATTGACGATAGTATGGTGGTTCTACTGATTATTTTATCGAACAATATTCATTAGGTAGGTATTTCAAAATCTATTAACTTAAAAAAATGTTGTTTTATTTCAATTGGAAATGATGTAAATAAACATTTTCAAAAACGTTAATATAGATGTTGAAATAATAAGCTTAGTTCCATAAAATAATTAATCAGTTTATACCAGTAACATATTAATATTTCAAAAATAATAATAAAACTTATATTTAATTGGCTAATATTTTATGTATTATTGTAAAAACATAAATGTTATAGAGAGCATTTTATACACTTAGTAGGCACTTATTATTTTATAGTATTTTAATCATTAGTTACTTTAATATAAATATAAAGAAGAAAAACAATTCTAAGACATACAATTATTATAACTTTTTATAAACATTAAAAAGGTAAATACATTAAGTTTGTTAATAAATTATACTTAATAATACATTAAATCTGCTATTAAAATACACAACGGCGTAGCCAAAAGAATGAGTAAAAATTAAAATAATTATAAAAACCAAATGCATTTAATGCTTGCTGAATACTTATATATAAAACAAAAGTTTAAATCATGAACTTGTAACTATAAGTAATAAAATAATAATAATAAAAAACAAAAAAAAAAGGAAAAATACTCTATAAAAATAATCATTTTTTTCGTATAATACAATACCTATTTTGTTTTTAATTAAATTAATCTATAATAAGTAAGCTGTATAATATAAATATGAGGGGAAACATGTTAAGGAATTTCACATTAGAAGCAGCTTGACATGATAAATTAAATTGTGTATAAGGGAAGTACGTGTTATGCATTTAGAAGATCTGTAGCCCTTCTGGTTCATTCGCGTTTAAGACGTTTGATTGGATTTTCCAGTTGACAGTTGGAATGCAGCTGAGCATTAATGCTATTGGCATATGATATTCCATTTGATAGAGAAGGCGTAAATAATATGTAGCAGTTGTTTGTCTTATGGTAGGGTTATGTTGATCATTGTGCAGTGTGATATTGAAACGTACCAAAAGGCATTGGCATTCGTAGGCAGATAGTTTGTAATGCTTGAATGGTTCTGGTGCTTACGAGTTTAGTTAAGCTCCAAAGTGAGATACCACTAGATAAGTTACTGTAGACTTTTGTACAACATTAGACGATATGAAATGTTCATTTGTGATTTGTAATTCATCTGGCTATTAAATTGTTTGTGTTTGTTTTTGAAGCGGACCCTCGAGTGAGTCTTTTGTCAAATGGTATACCAACGTATACGACTTGTATGAAAAATAATTGTACTACAAGATTATGTGAAAACAGCTTCTAGGGCACAGGGTAAAAGTGATATCATCGATGATTTACGACGGAAGTTCTATATCAGTAGCATTATTATTTTTAAAGTTTTACCTATAACAAATCAAAAAAACCGAATTATTATAATACATTTAAGATTGACATTATAAAATATTATATTCGTCCTTACAATAATGTTATGAATTTACATTAATAGATTTATTTTCATTCTTCAATTGATCGTCGATAGCCCATCCTCATCGACATTCTATCTTGTCGACTTCATGAATAAGTGCCAACACTAATATTAAAATGCATGTATTTATTAGTTAATCGTAATAGTTAAGTACGTGCTAAGGATATTTAAATATTATATTAAATGATTAAATACAGTTAACAAAAAGTTATCATTTCATTTATTATGTATATGAATGCATTACCATTGTATATATTTTTCTTTTGTGCAGAAAACCCACCAACAGTAGTTACATCATTATTCATGTTGTATGACAAACAAGATTTTCTGAGTATTCATCAAACATTTCCAATAGTTGTTGATGGTTTCATGGAGCTTCATGCTTTAATGCTCTGTGCAACCAATTAAGTACTTCCCATTTACAGATTTGGAATGATCTAAAATGCTTCTGTTTATGTTGTTTAGAATTTTTAATTTACAAAAATTTGTTTACCGGAAAGAATAATTATAAAAATAAATTAAATTTATACAAAATCAGGTATAATAAAATAATACCTAAATAATGGATTTTTATTATGTATTTAAAAAAATCGTCGGTTTATTAAAAAAAAAACCTTATTTAAATGCTTATGTCATATAGGTAATATTATAAGATAGACATTATACAAGTATCAAAATTAATAATAACATATTCACAGATATATATAGTTAAATATCATACATAATATTATTATATAATATAAAATTTCTTATTTTCTGAAATTAGAAATAAAAAAAAAAAACAAGACCTACGATATTATTCTTTAATAGCCCATTTAATTAATAATTCATATAATAAGACGTGTACCTAATTATGTTTCTAGTATAAGATATCAATTAGTACACTATTTAACATTAACGTATAATTAAAATATTTAATTAGTTCCTAATCTATATAGTTTTTGATAGTAACAACACTAAATAATTAATTATAATAATGGACTATATAAATATTCATAATATAAATAAATATTAAAAACTGTGTACATAAAAAAAAAAATTGATAAAAATTACGATACAAAGTATACTAGTATTAATAAAATATAATAATAATTCAACAAATCAGACGCCTTTACCTATTAAGGTTAAAATCGGTAAATTTTTATCTCGGTCAAAAATTTAAAACACGAAAAACATGTAGGTACTTGTAATTATAAGCAATACAAAAATATTACAAAAAAATTTTTGTTAGGAATAAATGCTATGTAAAAATATTCTTTATTATCATTGCTGAAGGTTTATCAAACAGAGATGTGGGTCACCAATTTGAGATCAAATAGAAACGTAGGTCACCAATTTAAGTTCAAACAGAGATGTGGGTCACCAATTTGAGATCAAATAGAAACGTAGGTCACCAATTTAAGATCAAACAGAGATGTGGGTCACCAATTTGAGATCAAAAGAGTAATTGTGCTATACAATAACAATTTTGGACGATGGTCGTTTGGGCGAAGGTAATAATTTTGACCAAAAAAATAATAGTCAATTTATGGGACTATCATTTGTACCATTTGGGCGAGTGAAATTTTTTTTACCTATACGAGGTAAAAACCTGGTGACAGATACAGTTGATACAGTTGCTAATAATTATTACTCACTATTATTGAAAATAAGATTACAATTTTATTTTATTTAATTAATTGTGGAGTATATAATAAGCATTTTCATACAAAGCCAATAAGTTACTTTAAATGTATTAATTATTTAAAATGTTATTTTATTTATTATTTTTTGACTGTAGATTACTAAAGTAGGACTCATTATTAATTATGTATATTTTATATGATTATGTTTAATTATTTGTTGAGTGTATATTTTAACTCGTGATTACAACTTTAAATTCATTGGTTATAAACAAATATTGTACTATAAATTTTTATTGTATTTTAGTTTTTAAATTGAATTTTACTATTTATGTTGATGTATTTATTCGGTCCTTGATGTAAGGAAATAATTGGAAACAAGATGCTAGGATAATGTAAATATACGTAATATATTTTTATATGGCCTGGTGAGATTTCAAGATGGCCGATTAATAATACTTCACACACTTGAAAAAAACCTGAAATCACGTCTCTGTTTTAATTCATAATGCATATTGATTATAATATTGTATTAAAAAAAGTTTAACCCCCCCCCCCATTCGAAATTCCTGAGCAAGACTCTAATTATAAGTATTTTTATACTTGTTAGCCCAAACGGTATTTTTAGTTGTATAAATCGTTGCCCAAATGGTGATTCGCCTAAACAGACTATATTTTGGGTCAATTCGCCCAAACGGTCTACGCCCACAATTTTATTTATAAAAATAATAATAAAAAAATTATTTGAGTGAGAAAAAGAACATTTATGTTTTTATGTATACCTTAATCAGTTAAATATACAAACCTGTAATATTTCATATAATACGACTTATAAATAACACCAAACGTCAAATTAATTACGATAAAACTATTTTTGTATACGATATAGCAAAACACAACATGCACACACATTAAATTCGCAACTCTAGTTATGAATATAAAAATATAGACTAATAATATAACATAAGAAAACTGAAGAGTTTGATAATTTTTTTGTTATTCAAACGACCTTAATCCCTGAAAATATTTGAAAAAGTCTTTAAAAATTTGATAGCCCGATCTGTGATTAAGGGTTGTAGCTATTGAACATCACACTACAATCCTTAGGAGTCAAGAAAAATGAAAAAAAAATCCAGAAAGAACGGTAAACGAAAACTAATTAGTAACGTAATTACGCCAGCTTGCGTTATAACGAGTTAGGGGGCGGCAATGTCCACAATGTCAATTAACGATAAAACAAGAGACTTAAAAGTTGCAGAAGTCATATTCGTCGGTTTTAGTTCAAGTTTTTTTACTCTTAAACATTCATACAATAAGTATTCGAGGTCGTAATTTTTAGGGGAAACGAAGTACATGGGGACAGCTAGTAAATAATATCATTACAAATTGTTTATATTTTTATCATGCTTTCTACCGATCTACGAGTTTCTACAGTTTGAGCCAATTTACAAATGCATGTAACTATATAAAATACCTAACTAGAAATTAAAAATGTTTATTCTGATACAGAACATATATCGGTGATTACGTAAAAAAACCTCTTAAATCGAATCTCAAAAATATTATATTTGCTTTCTTACTGCAATATCTCTATATCTATCATCGAGTTTTATAATTCATTAATTTTTTTCACATTGTTTTTCATTTCCACAGCCTATTTTACCGTGTAATTAATACACAGGGTAAAATATAATTACTTTATAGTTTATTTCGTATACAATCGAACTATTACAGTGTAGAGAACGATTTTTTTTTTTTAATTATTACTACTGAAGTTTTCAACGTTGACATCGATATATATAATGTATGAATGTAAAATATATTTGTATAATATATATGTATTAAAGAAAATTAAAATGTATTTACATATAAATCAATGTTTGCTGCTCTAGCAATATGGACTATTGCATTAGTTTACAACTGTGTTTTCTGACAAACTGACTACCTTCAATGATTTATGACGGAAAAGTTCTTTATCAGTAGTATTTTTTTAATTTTTACCTATAACAATTCGACAAAACCAAATTATTAAATGACATTTTTAAGATTGAAATTATAAAAATATTAAATTGTTCCTTACAATGTTGTTTTGCATTTCGTGTTTTCGACTAGTTACTCGTAAAAGATTTTATAGATTTATCTTCATTTTCCAATAGATCATCAATAGTTTTTCCTCATTGACATTATAGATGGTCGACTTCGTGAATAGGTGCCAAACACTAATACTAAAATGTTTGCATGTATTATTCCATATAAAATGTGTATAAATCCATTATATTAATATATTAAATAATTGGCATTATATAATATTATGAAAGAATACATTTTTAATAATTTTAAATGTACTTGATATTTTGATGAGTAAATATTTAGTTTTATTTATATAGATATAAATTAAATAAAACTATAAAAACTATAATTTTCGTGATTCTATGAATGTTGTATTGAATACAAACGTATTAATTTCAACCAAGTTTTATTTAAAAGTTACCCATATTTACTTATTTATAAAAAATGCTTTATTTTCTTAGAATTGTTTAATTTATTTATCAATGTTTTAACACGAACAATAGCCGCAATAGTATTCATAATACTAGTTAAGTTTGATAATTTTAGTTTAAAATTGTATGATATTATGAATTTTACATTAAATATTATAGTACTTATAGGAATTACTCAACTCACATTCATATTTATATTTATAAAATCAATACCTAGTTTACAACCAGTAAACTTTAATTTTAAAAATATTAGAAGAAACATTTTTTTAGGTATCTACCAATAAAGGTGCATCTGAATTTTAATTTTAGGAGGTTAAAATTAAAGTCTTTTGAAATGTCAATTATTTTATAGAGTTATGAAATTTAACATAATAATATAACTAGGTACTAAGTATTTTAAATAGGTGGTGTATTTACTTATTATTTATATGAAAACATAAGTACCTATTTATTATAGAATGTAACCTTAAAAAATAGAATACATTTATTTTGTTAAATAAATTTATAGATATAAAATTATGCACTGTACAAGAGATTATAGAAAACAAATGTTTTTGTCATAGAATTTTTGATAATGTGTTCATACCAAAATTCTAATTATTTACCTACATAACTTATTATAATCTATTTTATTACCAATTTATTGAGGTATCTATAGGTACTAATCTGTTTATCATTTATATTTTTTATTCATTAAACAGAAAATGTGAAACATGCGATTTTAATCAATCATTTATATTACTTTTCTTTTATTTAGAAGCAGTTTATTACATATATAAAAATATATTATGTTAGTTAATTAAATTTTATTTTTTTGATATATATATAAACTAAAATTCGCATTTTCAAGATTTTCTTCATAATAATTTCATAAAAATATTTAACATAATACCTTCAATATAAAATTTGATGAAGAGTTAAACAGTATTAAGTTCTCCAAGACCACCTACTTATTTGGGACATTAAATATTTATAATTTTTAACTCAATACTTTATTTGGATATATAGGCATATATTGTTTTATGAGTCATTATAAGTTATAATTTGTCGTTAATAAATAATGTTTACATTTAATCAAAAAATTAAAAACCAATAATATTTTGTCTTAAAATAAAAATGAAATAATTACTTTTTAAATTTTATAATGATAGTTAAAATTCATACATTGATGAATTATAATTTAAATTACTTAATTGATAATAAAATAAGTATACTAAATTTGAAAAATATATGAATCATTCATTTTTGTTTAAAATGATTGTTTGGGAACTTAACGTTCTGTATACTTCATAATTTTGTTACCGAGCTTAAGGTAATACTAATTATAAATATAGTAATTATTATTAAGGATGTGAAGAGGATTTAACAGATTCTAAATCTATTGAAGGTTTTGATTGATTTTGAGTGACTTCGGAGTTAGATGACTCTGCTAATTTTAGTGGAACTTCAGTGTCCGTAGAAGATAATTCTGTATTTGGCGGACCTTCAGAATCAGAGTTCAGAGGCTTATCTGTATTTGGATCTACAGACAACTTCAAGGTTAAGGCAGGATCTTGCAATTCATCTACAGTCTCAGCAGGATTGGTTACTATAGGTTGATCTATTTCTTTTATAAATGTATCAACATCTTCCATGCCATATTCCTATTAAAAAAAGATTATTCATTTTGTATTAAATATTTGATTGGTGGTTTGTGATTAATGGGGACCCATTACAGTAGATATGTTATTATATATTTTAAAACAAGTTCAACTAAAGTTTAAAGTTTAAAATCAGAATCTAAGAATAGTAAAATAAATTATATAAATTTAAATTTATTTGTAGGCACGTGTTTAATATCAAAAGATATTTTTATAATTAAATCAGAAACTTTTAGAGCACTTGAAATTATTACATTAATATCGAAAAAACGTCGTTGCGTGTACGGGTAAGTAAAACAACCACACTTCCCTAGGAATTTTAAATATAAAATATATGTTAAAAAGTTAATCAATTTTAGACTATAGCCTAAAAAATTGCAAAGTACTATAGAATAAAAATTGTTTTTAAATAACATTCTGTTGAACATATTGAATAAGTCATCGAATTATATGACTATAGTCTATGACTTTATAATTATTACAGATTTTATGTTGTTTCTTGTAATTTAATCTACTATTATTGAACCCTCCTTTACCTAATATTAAATTTCTACAGTAGATTCAACGTACAATATACTACAAATGACAGAATTAATGTAGATAAAATTCATTATAATTATACTTACTTGTCGGAGAAATTTTGTTAAAGATGCCAGACATTCTTTTCTTGTTGAACTGATTTTTAATTTCCGTGACTCAATTTTAGGTGAACTGCACACATTAGAACAAGTTTGATTTTTAAAATTTGATGTATCAAGTTCTCTTGTTTCAGTAACGAGGCATTTACTCCAATATTCATCTTCCCTTTTATTAATAGTTAACTAATATGGATAAAAAAAAAATCAATTATAGTTATATATTGAAATTATTAGTTGTTTAAAATAGCTTACTTTGACATGCATGTGTTTATTGATTATCCATTTGCATTTGCTGATAGCTTTCACAAACTTATTTGATATAAGAACAATCCATTTATCTGATCGTTTTATTTTAATCTTAAAACCAATTATGGTTACCACTACTTTGATAATTGGATGACTGTCAACTAAGTCAGATATATCCACCTAGCAATAACACAAAAAAACTGCTATACCTATGTATCCAAAACTATTTGTAAATATTCAGTGCCGCATAAGTCAAATTTGCCGCCTCTACATATTTTTAAAAAATATCATATGATTTTCACCTCTCTTTTTTCACTATCACAAACACAATAGAAATATTTTAATTTCTTTCTTCGTTTGTTTTAAAATAATTAAGGGTAAGTACCTATACAATAAATTTATACTTGAATTTTTTTTGAAACACATAATTTATTTTGAATATTCATAATATAATTAATTAGAATTATAATTAAAAATAGTTAATTCGAAAAGGAGAACGTATAATATTATAATATGGTATATTGTCTAAAAATCTGGCACTCCTCAAATCACCTTAAAATTGTCACGCCTTGCCCCTGCTAAAAACGGCTATGCAAATATTTACCAACTATATTGTTATTTATCTTTAATATTTTTTATTTATTGTAATCTATTATATTGTGTAAGATATGTTCTATGTATAAAGAAAAATTTATTTACAAATAAATAAAATAATAATAATAAAAAATATTATATTTAATATTTCTTATATTAGTAATAACTAATAAGTATTATGTACCTATCTATTAATGAGCATTTGTATTAGTATTGAGTATATTATAGGCTATAGAGACATAATATTTATTGAGTTGATTTTAAGTATAATATTATTAAAGGCTTAATGAAAGGCATAAACATATAATATAATAATTGTAAAATATAATTCTATATTAATTGTCTAATTTAGAAACAATAACGAAAATAATCAACGGACCTAATATTTAAAGGTAAAATGTCTCAGACTCAGTAAGCCTATTTATTTATTATTTATTATTTTTTATTTATTTATTTTTATTTATTTATTTACTATTAAGTCTTTAAAGAATTAAGCAGAAGATTAGTTACATATTCGATTCGTTGTTTAAATTATGAGTATGTAAATTAATGGATGATAAAAAATAATGTTTTGTTTAAACATTGATATGTGTATTTGTAAAGCACATACATTTTTTCTACATAATCTAGTTATTAGGATTAAAGAATACTAATTTATTTTTAAAATGTATGTAAGATCATTTGAAGGAGCTGAAAAAATCTTCTCACTAGTAGTATACTTACTGAAATCATAGAGATTAAAAAACATGTAAATACGACCATATCGTATGTTTGGAAACGGTTCTAAAAATTCTAGACAAATTATGCATAATATATATTATATATTATGATTTGTAATTTTGAAGTAGCAATATAATATCAATTATCACCAATATATTTAAGAATTTATCAAACATTTCTAAGAAATTAAGCTCTTGAGGTTCTACTAGGTACCCAAATGTTTTTTCTTTTCAAACCTTTCATTTTTCAAACTATTAGTATTAGATAATATTCATAATTAATTATAAATTTGATGATTTATTACATTTTATCAAAGGCTCTTCATTTGTTTTGATGTACCCATTAAGAAAATTCCATATGTTTTAATTACATTTTAAATTGATTTTTAATAATGGTAGTATAGAGTTATTAATTTAAAACAAAATATATTCTTACATTTAAAATAATTGTATCATATGTTTGTTTCCACCAATGTCGTTCATAATCATTTCCAAGATGCATATCATGATTGATAGTAAGTTTCTTTCTGAAACATTAAAATAAATATTAATGTATATTTTTAGAAATGTTTATGTTTTATACAGTTCTAATGTTTTTACATTAATTTTTATGACGAGCAGAAAAAATAACATTACATTTTTTTCTATTAGGTATTAAATATAACGATATTATTAATAACTTAAAAAAATAAAATAAAATAAAATTGATAAAACATTAATGTAAACTGTAAAGTTTTCATATCGAAATAAATTCCAACTAAAAATAAAAAGCCCCAAACTTATATAAAAATATAGTTTAAGCCTCACAACTCGAATCGATCGGTATATCATTGTATATATCTATTGTTATAAAAAAATCGATGTACGTTTTAAAATGGCTAATATACTTGGAAACTACTGAATTAAATTTCATCAAATTTTGCGAAGATATTTCTTGAGACTCGGAGAATGTTTATAGCTTATTATCTTATTATTTTTATATTTTTAATTATTACCATTAACAATATATATAACCCATAAGAAATTTTCAAAAATTACATTTGGCCCTTTTTAAAATCGTAGTGAGGACCGCTGCTATATAAGTATGAATTTCGTTCTGGCCTACGAAAATCGAATATTTTATTGTTTAAATATTAAGTTGTATTGGTTACCCATTATGTATTACTATCGGGATTTTTTTAAATAAAAAATACTAAGAGTTTCGAGCTAACTCGGCTGACGAAAGAAAATTGATTGCATTTCTAGCGTCGCTGATGTCGAGCCCCACTTTGTGGTGCTACTTTGTAGTAACTTAAAAATAGAGAGAAAATAAATATAAAATTGAAATAAGCTAAAAGTTATTTTCAGTATTAATAAAAAGTCCAGGTCTGAGTGATTCTTCCCTAAAATTAAAAGCCTTGAAGAATAAAACCATCTATCAGATATTAATACTAAATGTACGCAATTATATATATATCTGTCTTATATATAGGTAATATTTTTATATTATATATTTTTTATAAGGAAAAAAACATTAATAAAATCTTAAATGATTTAAAAATATTATAATTATATACCTATTATAATTTATTATTTGTTAAATAATTTATGCACACAATAAAGGTCAAAAGTACAGTTAACAAAATTTTAAATATAATGATACATACTATTATGATATAATTAAATAATTATAATATATTTTAATTTCACTTTATCATCTACAAAAAAATCGACATTCTTTAACTATTTAAGTTTAACATTCATAATATAAGGTTGCTTAGAACAAAATTGTTCACTTGGGTTTCAGTATAAAAACTACCAAAATTACAAAAAGCAGTTTTGAATACATTAAGACAATATTTATAATATATATATAAGAATAATTAACAAACAAAATACATTATAATATATTATAATATATTAAAACAAATATTTCAATGTTCAAATTATTTAAAACCCAATCGTTCTGTAGATAAATGTTTTTCAAAGATAAACAAGGGGTAGCCAAGGTGAATGAGGGGCTACAGCCCCCCTCCCGTAATATTGAGAAAATTTAAAAATTATTTTAATTTTTAATGGTCTATAAAAATCGCTACAAAAATCTTGAATTGTATTTTACAAAAATTAATCAGACCCCCCTCCCCCGAAAAAATATTCTGGCTACGCCATTGTCATATTTGGTATGTCGAATTTGTAATAGATATAGACATTAGGCTAATAATTGTAATTTATAAGTAAATAAAATAAAAAATGTAGGAATTAAGTTAAATTCAGTTATTAACATTCTAACCTTTATGAAAGCAGACACAATTCGAAAAATAAATTAAATACATAGTACATAAAATGTATTACATATAAATTCTATGTTTAATAATGAAATAACACCAATAACAATTGACACGCGTGCAAACATAATATGCTGTATTCGAAAAGAATTACTTCCCAACGGATATACAATTATGCCGAGTACAATACAATTATTAGAACCAGATAATAAATTAATAAACCAATACTCATCATAGATATAACCACAATTAAAATTAAGATTAACTATAATAACTTCAATATAGATATTAACGTAGTAAATATTTATCCAGTGAAATTATACTTAGAAACGATTTCTTGATCAAAACTAATAACATTAATTTAAGTAACAATATAGATATTCAACTGAAAATTAGCAATCAAGTACATTAAACAAACAATACCGACAATAATGTTATATAATTCAAAGGTAGCATATTCAATTGCCCATATAACCTTCCTATAGCTCACTATATACCCATCATAAATATATAACAGCTTAAATAAAATAAATAAATAGCGATCGAGTTGTCACACACAAATTACAGTTAATATCAATATAAATCTTTTATCGGCTATGAAAAGGACGATTTACATTGTAAGGTCACGTATAAGAAACTCATACGAATTTGTGACAATGGAGCACAAGATGTATCGCTTTTTCGTCTGCCGCCAGAGACAAAGGTTGGCCGAATAAAGGTCTCTGCCACCAAGGATAAAGTAGGTAGTTTCTTGGAAATATGGAGTCTTTTCATGAGCCTGCCAGCCAGAGCGGCCGGCATGACCGTGTTGTATTTTTCGTTAATTCGTGCGCGTCAGTCACATTACCAATATCTCTCAACACCGGTTCCTGCAAGCGACTACTGGACCTCTTTTTACAACGATCTATAATAGCGTCGTATTTATTTGGATTCACGTGTTCAGAAAATTATTTATATGTTTCACCTCACTATATTGCTGCATAACATATATAAAGCTGCGAGTCAGGTAAGGTGCATGGTTATAATATATTTTATAGTTTTATTATAATTTATATATCTATTCTATACACCAGTGGTCGGCAAACAACGGGTTGCGCTACTTGTATACGACCCGCTTTAAATTTTAGAATGATGAAATTTTTTTTATACATTTCTTTATTTTTAAGTTTTAGACAGTATTTTTTTTTCATACTAACTAATTTAAGAACTTAAAATTCTTATTTTTGTCCGGCCCGCGAAAAATTTTTAATTTACGAATATGACCCGAGAGTCCAAAAAGGTTGCCGACCACTGCTATATGGGATATACTAAGTTTTTCTAAGATCAGGAGTAAGATAATTGCGTAAATTTAATATTAATATCTGGTAGATGGTTTTATTCTCTAGTGCTTTTATGTGTAAAATAGGTTCCCCTACATATGAACTTTTTACCAAGAATCTTACCTTTAGCTCATTTGAATTATACATTTCTTTTATTTATATTTATACATTATTACAATAGTTTATTATATTTATCACTGTTTATAGATTTAAATAAGAAATATTAGAACTTACCTTGCTAAAATATTAGCTTCAGTCATACACGGCATTATTACTTTAAAATTATGATCAGTATCAACATTTGTCTTAGTTAACTGCGGTAAAGCTTCTAATGCACTTTTACTTTCTACATGTCTATAACTAAAAAAATTAAAATAATTAATTAAAAAGTCTGAGATAAAAATTAATTAAGTAAATCATTCCTTACAAATGTTTGTTATTTGGCATCATCATTGAATAAGTATCAAGACTTGTTCTAGCTCTTTTATGAGGACACGTACTAGCACTTGTATGAGAACATGTATTAGTACTCGTGTTTGTACATTTACAAGCATCTGTATTAGCACTTGAGTTTGTAATGTTACTAATGTCTTTATTAGCACCCATGTTTGTACTTTTACAAGCATGTATATTATCACTTGTGTTTGTACCTTTACTAACTGTATTAGTAACTAGTTTCTTGTCAACTCTCATTAATATATCATCATCAAAAACTTCATTTGTCAAATCCACAAAATTTGGTACTCTACTTTAAAAAAAATATACATCTATTACTAATTTTACATAACTATTATATTAATAAAGTAATAGATTGAAGACAATAAATTCATTTAAAAACAAATACGTACTGTATTTGTATTCTTATACTGATATAAAATAATTTTTATATTCAATAATTATTTAATGAAGTATTTATTGTATCTTTTAATATCTATGACATAATATTGTTTAATGTATTATATATGATACTTATTTTGTGAAATAAAAAACACGGGATAGTAAAGTATAAATTCTTATATAGTAGTAAATGCAAATTTAAACTTACTTAACTGTATTATTGATATTACTTGTATACCAATCAAAAACGCCTTTTTTAATCACCCCACAAAATTCAGCCAAATCATTTGATTGTTTTAGACTTGAAAATCTAAAAAAAATAATCATGGTCATAATATTATATTATTAGATTTAATAGAAGTTAATATTTCTTTTTATAGAAATTAATAGTATATAATTACTTTATATACTATATATCATGATTTATGATGATTGGTAATATTTTAATAAAATTAATTATTTGATATTTAAAATAATTGAATAATTAGATGAGCTATCAAACTGAAAAGACAATGACAAATTCTATGCAGAGTGATTTTCCACATATAAATTTAGTATGTACCGTTCTACAGTACAGTAGATGTTTAGTTTCACAGTAATTGAATTATTAAATTTGAAATCAATGATATAATAAATATCATTGCATACGAAAAACAGTACTGAACAGTTACCATTTATGATTCGTCTATAAGGTTATAACATAAGTAATCATTATATGTATATTTTATATTATATTTTTTGATATTTCTATTATACTAATTTAATTTTTATTATTCACAATACAGCAAGTTTAATTAATTTTTATCAAAAAAATAGTATTTTAATTTTAATTTTTGGTATAAAATATTATTATACACGTAAAAGTCTCTTATGTATCTATACAATTAAAATTGAATTATGTCATAATAATGAATATCGTTTTTCATAGTTTGAATATGCTATTTCGTCCCATTTGAACTTAAATACTAATTATAGTTAAAATTAAGCGTGTTTTAAGCACATAAATATACTTAGGATTATGAAAAAAAAGTTTTGAAATATTATTTTAAAATATTAAAATTATTGTATGAATCAAACTACTTTTATACGTAAAACGGCTGTATGACATTACGCTGCTATTCATCAACTCTCATTATATTGTTGAATAATCATTTTTTAACTTCGGATTTTTACTAAAACATTTTTCATTGTGTTAACTACAATAATACGACAATAAACTTAAAATTAAAATAAAATAATAATGTTGCGATGTACTAGTTCAACAATGTATGACGAATAGAATGAATGAAACATATTAAATGAACAAATATTATATAAAATCATTTTTAAATTCGACAACGAATATTATTCTTCTGTCATACGGGTCCAAATCCGCAGATTGACGACAACGATGGCCTGTGTAACGTACAGGCATAGTCCGTTCCCTTTCTGAAAAGTCTGATCAAGGTGGCAGACACCGTACCGTATTTATCTGAACATCGACCTGCTCTTTAAAATCACCATCCTATCACTCCTTACTTTCTCTCTCACTCTCGCTCTCTTTCACTCTCTCTCATTCTCTCTCTCTCTCTCTCTCTCTCTCTCTCTCTCTCTCTCTCTCTCTCACTCTCTCTTTCGTTCACCATTATTTCCATTACCCGCTGACTTTTTCGTGCCGTTGGCGAACAAGCAATACTGCAGTGACGAAATTCCTTTTAATACACTAGGAGCGCTAAGCAGCAGCTGACATAATATCGTTTACAACAGCACAACAGCCAAATGAAAAGGAGAGTAGGTTCCTATTGGAATTATAATTCGTGGTGAGAAAATATGCCACTGAATCACTCCCTTTCACTTAATAAGGTTACTCCCCCCTCTCACAAGCAATGCAAAAAGAAGAAAATGATAATTACTAATTCAAGCTATTTTTTTTCAATAATTCCCACTTTTTAATAATGAAATATTTATTAAGTTAAAAAAAATGTAAATTAATTTATATAACTTTTAATTATTTAATTATTTCAGGATTTACGTTTTAATGAACATTTTAATTTTAAAATTGCTCAAAGTTTTATTGACTATAGATAGATAGATAGATTAGGTTAAACTTTATCGAAAACTATCTTTGAAAACGATGGTTGATTATCTATTTAATATTGAATTTTGTGTTATTTTTTTTCGACTACAGCGTTGGCTGTTCGCATACTTGAAATTATACAATATCACAAACGTATAAATGCATAAATAATCTTTAACGCGATTGTTCTCCATTTTGTTACACACACATGCACATATATTATCATAATAATGCTATACATTATTTCATTTATGAACCATCCCACTTAATTAAACATAATATGGGTTGTTGGTTTTTAAAGGTTTCATAATGATTTTAAAAGCTGTTTATATATCATTAGCCATTAGGTATTACTTTTAAAACAAAGTTTCTATTTTATAAAATAGGATTTTTTCAAAAAGCAACGTCTATTTTATTGTCAAACTATATAATTAAATATTGAGATTTTTTTAAATAATAATTGAATAATTTTAATATGAATTTTAAAATTTAAAATTGATAGCAATTTAAAACGCATTTATAATAAGCGTGCGGTAATTTAATTTATTTTAATTTAATTCGAATAAATTTTTAAAATACACGAGTATGTTATATTATTAGATCATTTGGTACTTAAAAAAAATTATCTATAAAACTGAAAATCCGGTCTACTTTATGGTAAAAAATATTTTACAAGCTTATCTGTAGAAAAATGTATTTTCTCGAGGATAATAATGAAAAATTTGAGTATTAATCTTGGCGTATACAATGGAACGCACTGTGCTGGAAGGAATGCTACGTGTTGGTAGTGGGTAGGATCAATAAACGATGTTGTAAATGCGGAATCGGGGTCGTAATAAACAAGCTAGCGATAGATGAAGTGGCAGGTAGTGCGGTAGTGGACATGCCCGTGGTCTGTTTTTACAGAGGGAAGCGAGTAGTATGCTCTATTATTGATTATATATTGTTATAATCATCATTATTATTATTATCAATGATACTATGTAGTCAATATGAATTTGTTGTCTCCTTTTAAACCTATATATATATCAAGCCAAACACTCTTATAATACTCGTATATCATAACTAATATATATGTACTTATACGTATGTCTTTTCTCTCATATATATATAGCAGGGGTGGTTATTATTGTAATTGTAAATGACAGGGTTATAAAAATTCACAAAAATCCCCAGAAATATAAATGTGTTAGTTTAGTATATAATTACGAGTATTCCGTATGCGGTGCTATAAACTGTTTAAAAATTTCAAACAATTATTATTAATTGATTAATTAGTTCCTGTATAATACACGTAGTCACATAAGTTTACCATCTGTACAAAATAAATCACAACTATACGTATAAAACATGTACGCTAGAATATTAATCAATTTTCAATGTATGTATTATAATAATAATTATCATTTATTTCAACCATTTTAACAATTTTGAAAAATAATAGTGCTTTAGTCTAATTAAAAATTCATAATAACTCAATTATAATATTACAACTCCTCTGAAACATTTGGAAAAATAATCATAAAAATATATTTTATAATAAATATCGAAAAACTAATAAGGCTCGTCAACGAATAACTAACGACTTACATAATGTGACAACAGCGGGAATAAAATCAATCAATAAAAGTAATAAAAAATTATGGCATGATGATTACTAAATAATTTATCACGGGAAAACATAATATTTAAGAAACATATAAATTTGTACACAAGTAATATTACTCGTTAATGCTTAGGGTGGTGAATCAATAAATAGTTGAGTTACGGTGAGGTAGTTTTGAAGGGGTGAGGAGAATGAAACAAATAATGGGCTGTGTGGCTGTGGTTGATCGAGTAGTATAGGGTGGATGTGGTAAGGGGTTCTTAAAAAGGAGTGATAAGGGGGTGGTGGTGGCCAGGCATTTTGAAAGAATGTGGTTACAGGGTGAAGTGGTGAAGTAGATGTGGGATGGACCAATGGGCCGAAGGAGGGTTAAAAGTAATCCGAGTCGATTGCACCTGCGCAACACCTAACCGAATCTGACAATCGATTTTAAACGATAACTAAATAATAATACTCGTACGAGTGGTACTCAAAGTAAAATATTTAATGCAAACATTAAACAATTTGACAACATTTATCAATACATCATTATTTATTTCATCTGATATCGTTTGAAATAATTTACCAATAAATAATGTTGTCAAAAAATTTGAACTCAAACTTAATTTACGTTCATTAAAAATGTCATTACACCATTGAAAAAATAGCAATATAATATATCCAATAAAAATAATTTAGATTAAATTAACGTATTTATTTCCTTATGTATCGTACGTATGCATGGGTGAACTGGGATATAAAAATACGGTATGTAATAATTTATTAAAGGCATCAATTGATTTTATGGGCAATCTAATAAAACATTTAATTTATGTTGTAAACCCAAGAGCATAAAAATATGATAGTTATTACAACTTACAGATCAAGTATATAGGTAAAAGGACAAAGTATAACAAGGGCGTGGGATGCTATAGCAACCCTGCACCCTAGCCAGTCCACGCCTGCGTATATGTAACATATGGTATATAATAATGTATAAAATATATGTGACAAAGCAATATACAACAAAATTTTAACACAAGTATATATGGGTAGAGGCCAAATACGATCAAAAATATATTAAATATTGTGTACAGTCCATGTGGAAAATATACTCGATTGGCGCCGCTTTTGAAAAACGACATTGTTAGTACGAGACATGAAAAAAAATCGAACACGTTATTCAAATAATGACTACGGCGGGGAACCGGTATACAACAACAATATTTTATAATACATTATCGTGCGGTAGGTTGGATAGTCGACGGGTCAGGGTGTGTATGTGTTCGTGAGGGGTGCTGATGGTGAAGGGGAGAGGGAGGGTTGAGCAGTCGTAAAACGCACAGTGGGAATGACGGGGGGTATGATGTATTTTATTGTAACATAATAATAAAATATATATACAGCACACATTATTGAAATTGTAAAACGTAAGACGATCGTAGATAATGCCGGATCATATTATAATATTAAATCTGAGGACAATAGTTTTCTTATTCAGTTATAAGACTAGCTATCGTAAAATAATCACGATGATAAACTCACCTCTGGTACGCGTAATTATTCATGGCCATTAACATATGATCGAAATTCGGCAAACGCTGCTCAATATTTAGAAACATGTCGTCAAATTGCGACCAGTCGATGTCGTCAGTGTGGCGTTGTGTAGGGTCGATAGTTTCCTGTACTGGGCACGGGTCTTCGGTGTCAGACATCTTGGACTGAAGGTTTGAAAACGAACTGCGACGTCTGAGCTGTCTGGAAACGGTCTTGAGAATAACTCGATAACGAGCACTAGCTTTGGCCACTAAGGGAAATCTGCAGAAATCCCGCGCCTGCGCAGTCAGGAAAACGACACCAGACAATGGTGGGTCGGGTAAGTAGCTAATGGTGAACTGAATCCATAGCCCGGGGAACTACGAAGATGGTGAGGAAATGGAATATGTCGAGGGGTACATCGGGGCATAGGTATCCATGGAAACTGTACGATCAATACGACCAGATATTGTCGGTGGTCGAGATGCCAACTTGACGACATCACAAAACTAAACTTTTATTGTGGGGTGAAAATTGGCACCGTATACGTCAAAGCGACAATATAAATCAATATGGCAATATTCTTAAAAGCTTCAAGTTCCAATAGGTCTACAAAAAATAAATATATTTTCTCGTTACCAAGTTTTTAAATTACATAATAATTTGTGACTAGAATAAGTATATAACATTATCCATGTTATTCATACATACAAGTAAAACATCACAATATGAAATAAATAACAACTAAAATCAATTATGTGATTTAATTGATTACAGACTACAGTACAATAATTTTACATAAACACTTACGTACGTAGGACTATTATGTATGAATAATCTTATTGAGGCATCATAAAGATAATTGTAAATTCTTATTCTCCCGCCTATTTATAAAATTATAAAATTTTTAATTTAAATTAACTTTTATTTTTTATTTTTTAATAATATTAACATTTATAAATTATTATTACAATTCGCTAATACTTATTGTTCTACAATAAAAATAAAGTCGATGATAGCTAAATAACATCAAATAGATATACGTAATAAATTCACTTTATGTGCACAAAGAATAAAATATAAATATAAATTACGATTTTATTTATGTACTAAGTTACTAAAAGAATTAATTTTAAATAAGTTACCAAATCATTACTCCTTGTTAGAACTGAAAAAGTGTAGGGTTACGAAATTGGGCTGTTATCTTGTTGATACTTACGTTTTATTTTAAAATCTTATGGCAGGTACCTTTCAAGATTCATATCTAGATTAGAAATAAATAATAATGACGTACAATTTATGATAGCTTAGAAAGAAAATTATTAGTAATATTTGGAATTAACCGGATTAACTAACAGTACATTTACATTTAAATGCCTTCACCTTCAACAAAATCTAATTTTTATAATCAATTTCGTTAAAATTTTAAATTTTAAATTCAAATTTTATAATAAAATTGTGCTTATTTACTTAAGAATATTTTTAAAACACTGTAATACTAACATATGAATAACCTTAAATTAAATTTAAAATGTTATATATTTTTAACTGAAAAATAATTTGCAAAATATTATAATTTTCTGAATTTTATTAAAATTTGGACTTAATTAACGTATAAAAAGAAAATTCTACGCATGTATATTTTTAATCTTTATAAATTGATACACGTAATAAACGTGAATTTTTATTTATATTTCTAATCTTTTTAACCTATCAAAGGAATAAATTGTAATCGGAATTTTAAAGGAAAAAGACCAAATATATTTGAAAATTTATTTAGATTAAA
Source organism: Rhopalosiphum nymphaeae (assembly GCA_036289425.1). Taxonomy (NCBI): domain Eukaryota; kingdom Metazoa; phylum Arthropoda; class Insecta; order Hemiptera; family Aphididae; genus Rhopalosiphum; species Rhopalosiphum nymphaeae. The sequence goes on from JAZAQC010000017.1 coordinate 5,541,446, forward strand.
AAACACTGAGTAATTTATTGTGTATATTATATATGATGATAGTAAAAGTAGAATGTACTTCAATTTTTACGACTAATATTTTTTTAAATAATAACAAAGATAATTTGAAGGTAAATCGTAATTATACATTCAATTGATCATACAAAATTACAAACTATATATAAACATATGTTTAAATTTGTTTTTATTTTCTATCAGAAAAAAAAATATGTGAGAAATCTTGTTTTAATTCGTCAGCTTCAATATCTATTTCTATATAAATTCAATTAAAGAATCGGTAAGTATAAATGAACTAGGTTGTAAAATGTAAACCGTAAAAAAGTCCGGGGAAAAAAGTCCAAAAAAAATTATATTATTTATTAGGTATACATAATTAATAATTATGCATTTATTATTATCATTATTTTAAAATTACTTACATTATGACTATATATACTGACTACTGAGTACATATTATAAGTTAATTGCTACATGTAATTTACCATTATCGTACTACTCCCTATTCCTTTTTCATAAACAATGTGATGTATTTTGTAATATCAGTTTGACTGGTTCGTTATTTGTAGATCTTTGACATAATATTTGAATACGGTGTTCAAAGTATATTGTTTTTTTTTTTAGATATTAGCCCAATATCATTTAATTCTATTTTTGCAACATCGGCACTTATTTCCTGTCGCATTTTATCAATTAGCTTCCATTTCGTAGAATAGTTATGCCCCACTACATGTTTGAATCTATTTCAACAATGCCGATGTGTAGATCATCAACATAAGAATACTTTACATTTAAACTTAGATTTTTAAAATTGGTATATATAAATATATTTTTTACATATATAAATTAATTACAAAATGTAAATATATTATAATTATAAATATAGATATTTAACTCTGTTGATAGTTCATATACCAGGATATTTTTCTGAAGGCTTCTGGGAACATTTCCATTTTAACGTTTTTATTAGTTTATGCTGGATTGTACATGCAAATTTACCACAAATAATTTTTTTACCATTTTTTATTAATTTTACACAATCCATTGTAATAAAAGTATGTATTACGGTATTACTGTTAACACTGCTATGACACGCGGTTGACTACTAGTATCATAGATATATTAAATTAGTAGTAATGTTACTTGTTAGTTTTATATGGAAATACTCCTAGGTCCTAATTGAAATATCATTGTGTACAACTTGTCTCAATAGTAAGTACATTTGAGGATACAGAGCGATTAAAACATATTATTTGAAAAAAATAACTAAACTCAATAAAACAGTTTTGTTTAATGACTTTTTTAAGAACTAATTTTATTTTAATTTAATAATTAATTTATATTTAAATAATTTTTTCTTGGACTTTTTTTCCTAATATCGTTGTAAATTACCGTAACGTATCGATTATAGCCGACACACCATTTTGCCGACATCCGACACACACATTATATTTAGGTAGTTAATGGAGGCTCGTCGGTTTTGATTGAAGTAGTAGTGTACACTGCACATCCAAAATAAATATATCCAACATTATATTATATATTATAGATTGTATTAAATAATTACTTATATATTTTAGTTATTTGCTTTTTATTTCATAAACATTATCACCTGATAATCAGAAAATTATATAAACAAATAAGAGTAAAACTAAATTATAACACCAACGTCCAAAATTATTCGTTGAAAATAATTAATTGGTTATGTGCACAGAAACGAATGCACACATCAATATTCCATTATAACGCGAATTGCGTATTTTGACTTATTTTAATTGTAAAAATGTGCACAGCTATTGTGTGCACTACCGGACTACAACTATGTAAAAAGCGTACTACCTATGCGTAGGTACCGATACAGTTCCGGCGGCCGGCGTGGACAAACGCCCAGTCGTTTGGGCGAATGTAAGTTCCTACATGAGACCTAGCAGATAAAAAAATAAATATGTTAATTCCTACACGATAGAATAAGGTACATAAACATATGTAAGTTCCTACACTGCGTATATTATTATATATAATTTATAAGTTTTCAATCTAATATCAATTATATCATATAATACTGTTATACATTTTAATAAAATAATAATTCATTTATTATGGGGTTATAATATTTTTTCACTTACTCCACACTATTATATTCTTCTTAATGATATTATTTTTACATAATCAGTTTAATAACTTATAGTTATAATATTATATAAAATGTAATACTTATATATATATACATATATTTTTACTAGAAAATGTATAAAAATAAAATGTTTGATGATATTTTTAATTTTTTAAGACAGTATCATCAGTTTAATATCTTATAATATTATATAAAAAAATAGTATATTTTTTTACTAATGTATCTGTCTTACGCCATGTAGGAATTCACGTACCTTTTTTTCCGTTTAGAAACTTACACAACACATATGTATGGAATTCACGTAAATAATTCTTTACCTGTTACTGTCATGTAGGAATTTACGATTCCTCGATCGTTTGGCCTTCTTCGAAATAACCAAACCCAAATATTATATTATTTTTATATTCTGAATATCTATATTTATATTTTTATATTTCGAAACATAATCTTGACAACTACAGGTACTTAGTTGAATTATTATGATTTTTGTTTTCAATTTTTCTTAAGTTAGGGTAGGTACTAGACACTAGTGCATTTGTACACATATATACGATCCGCCACTATAGTTCACTATGAATTATACTAAAAAATATATTTTTTTATTGTTTTAAATTATTTATATATATATAATGAACATTGTTCAAATCAAACCTGACCTTATACCGTTATACCTAATCTTACGAGCTTCTATATTTTAAATGAAAATGGAACATTATTGTGTCTAAGTATTCCAAAGTACAAATCGCACCATTTCGTAGCATAAAATAATAATTTGAAACATTATTAGAAAAAAATATATTATTATACGTCATTTGACACGATACGGTGCTCAGTGAATCCGCGGTGAGCCAGTTAGGATAAAAGAACAACAATAATTTCACTATTTTTATTGATGATAAACAACAGTAGGTACACAATAGCTAGTTGTCAAATGTTACTATGCCAGGTCTCGACGACATAAAAAGAATAATACCATTGTGCTGTACACGGTCTTACGATGACGAAACGTTGTCGCCGTAGTCAGGTAAGACGGTGTGCGCAGGAGGGCCAGACGGCCAGCGGCCGGTACTCGTCCGGATCGACTTGTCTTCCCGTCCAGCCCTGTTGCTTTGTGGCGCGGGGGAGAGGGGGAGTCGACGGTATCGCGTCGTCGTTGCTCGTGTACGCGGTTGGTAAGACATAGACCGGTCGCTGCGGTACCTGTACTTTGTACCGGCGACTGTTACGTACCGTGTCACATTTAACTTTATAATTGCTATATCTTTCTTTTAAAAATGATAAAATATTTCTTCTAATCTACTATAGGTATTTAGTTTTCATTTTTTGTGCTATGTGATCAAGCTCGATGTTTGTTTGTTAAATAAAATTATTTTTGTATATTATGAAACTACGATTTGTTGGTGAATAGAAACTTTTTCCATTTTTAGAATTTTTTACCAGATACTGATTTTCGTGTTGGCAAAACGAGTAGTCGACGAATCAAGTCTCAATCTAAAATGGAGATTTCCTAAAAATATAAATAGGATTTTGTAGAAATGTAAAAGAAAAAAAAATCTGGTTTTTAGCAGTCGTATTTACAACATTCTGTAGAAAATATCTGTGCGTTTAAAAACTGTTGCCATTAACAATGGTCAAATGGATGATAAATGACAACCTTGGCGTCCCTTTATCGTCTGTCAATTCCATAATAGTGTTTTTTCACATTAAACACATGACATGTAAGGTTTGTAAATGTGTCTGCGTGGGTCCACATTGTTAATAATTTCTGGGAGAAGATAACATATTAATATATTCTTAAATATAATTCAATTTCAGTATAGGGAGGAAATCACGCTGCGCGGGTCCTTGTTATATTAACATCGGATTTTAGTTCTACGAATCTTTTTGATTTAGATTCTACTACTGATAAAAAAGCATAATAAAACTGAACGTTCTTTGTACATGCGCTACACGCTATAGATCTTCTATAATGGTATTGTTGCTGTGGATATATTTTTAATAAAAAAAAAAATAACAGGACATTTAACAGAATTCGAATTAGTTCTATACGTAAATTAAATACTAAGATATATGTTCATTATTGAAATTGTAGGAAGGTGCATAGTGGATGACAATAATATCGATAGATGCGTTTTCGAAGACAACGTCATGCAGAGGCGTGACGAAAAATAGCATAGTATGGGTTCGTTACACAAACTTCGCTTATGACTGTAATGGTTCACATCGGACTGCCCATTCAATCACACAATATACTATTAACAAAAACTGGTTACTTTATATAGAAATTGAAAAATGTACCATAAAATTATACAGAGTGATTTTTGGACCAACCATAACTTAGATATAGGTACAACGGAAAAATGAAAATATTATGGCTACCAAAAGTAGTGGGTCCAAAAACATATATCCAAGGTATAATATATATTTTACGTGAGCGATGGTGTTATCTATTAGCTTATAGATCATATACATGGATTAATTACAATATTTGATAATAATTACTGGTATGGTTATTAATTGTAATGTATAATAAGTATACCTACACTGCAAGAGTGATGAATGTAATCTATAAAAATCCTTTATTACTTATAAGTCAAGTGTAAACCACTTTATTTATTGAAATATTTTCAAATTAATTTTATTACACATTAGAACAAAACAAAAATTGTCTATCTCTATAAATACAGTTATACTTATACGATATTCATCTGATAAATTTAAAGAATCAATAAATAAAATAAATAATTCGGTAAAAAAAATATATGTATACAACCATACTGTATACAAAAAAACCTTATTCAGTTTAAATATTTATCAAAGGAATTTTGTGAAATCCACAGATGGGTAACAATACAATACTATACATCATCCCCCCCCCCCCCGAACACACAGTGACCTTCGGTATGGGCAACGCAAAGAACTACCTGTGCTATCCAAGGGTCAGTATGTCGTCGTGTTTGGAGCAGCACAAAACAATTATTTTGTGATGAGATTTCAACTGTGAAACTAGACTCAAATAAAATCTTAAGGTAATATAAAATTTTATGTATAATTGTTATTTTTATTATTGAAAATAATATATTGAATATAAAAATATTTTAAATGCTAAATAATCAAAACGAGATTTTTTATTAATTAAAAACTATAATATAAATACATATTACAATTATCTATAATTTGCGATTCAGAATTATGAAAAAAAAATTAACTTATAACTTTACGTGAAAAAATGTAATAAATTAAAAACTTAATTTAACATTACATATTATACAAATGGATGTTGTTTACAATTAAGACATAAAAGAAAATAAAGTTTGGATAGTATAGTATACTAAAAATTTATAGTAGAATGTGCTTCTCATTATCATCTACAATTAAGTAAGAATCCATTATAGTGTATTTAAATATGATAATTTAAAAGTAAAAAAATAAACATTTAATCATTTTTCTTTATCACAGTTAAAACATCATGGGTTAGGGTTAAATTAAAACCACAATAAATTCTTTATAATATACCTTGTAATTTATAAATATTTTGATTTCAATTTTAGTAACATTTTATACTTCATAGTGTACAAATTAGTAATAATTTTTTATATTAGTATTTGAACTTGAAACAACTTGTATAATTATAAAACTAACCAAAAATCAATTGAATTTTATTTAAATACCATTTTTAAAAGACATCCTAGGATAGTATATATAAAAATTAAAGTCAATTGCATAAATAAAACAAATAACATTAATAATAAATTTCTGAAGTACAAGATTATGATAATTTAAAACATACAAACCGAAATATGAGTTTTATAAATAATAATAAATACAATTATAATTAATAATAAGCTATTGTTTATTTTTTTTTCATAGTAAAATACAAATCATGGTTTTGTACTCTTTGGTATATCAAGTTATTGTATAAACAAATAAATTTACAATAACTTTAAATACCAAAGTTACAAAATTTTGACAATCTACATTATAATAAGAATACTTTGCATTGTATAAATATTAAAGATCATTATAAAAATGTAATAATAATAATAATATACTTTTTAATTAGCTACTATTTAAATTGTAAAACTATTAAGAAAAAAGTAGAAATTTATTTAGCAATAAATTTAACCAATAATTCATGGTTTAGTACTCTTTGGTACTTCCAGTTGTCGAATAAATAAATGCATTTTCGACAACTTTAAATACCAAAGTTACTAGATTATGACAATATTCATTAATTAAGGAACAATATGTATACTATATAAAATAAATATCATTATATACAATACAATACTTTAATATTATATTTATTTAATAGTTATATATATTTCATGATAAGGTAGTCTACTACTATTGTGTGCCAGCTATATTAGAATTTAAATTTACAACAGTTATAAAAAGAGAGCTACTAAGTGCAAAAAAACATGAAGTTCTTAAAAATTAATAAAATGTTTAATTTGAAATTTATATTAATAGAATTTTTTTCTAATTTGAGCTGTAAATTATAGTTTGATACTTCTTAGTATTTCCATTTGTCAAATTAATTAAATAATTCATAACGACAATATATACCAAAAGTCCTAAACAATGACCATATAAATTGTAGTAGGAATAACATAATAATATAAATATACATATTATTCTAAGACTTAACATAGATTAATATAATTTATTATTGGCTATACCTCTTTCATGGTTTAGTAGTTCTAAGTTTAATAACTGTTATATAAATATATGAATTTATAACGGTTATAAGTAAAGAGTTACTAGAATGAGACAAATACAATCAAGTTATCAACTGTAAGTATGAAGTATAATTTTTAAATCTATTTGTATCTATGATTAATAGACATTTACTTAAAAATCATAATTTAGTTTTATTTGGTAATTCTAATTGTCGAATAAATAAATAATTTTTGAAAAAAAAAAAATCCAAAGGTACAAAAGTATGATAATTTAAATAGCAATTGCAATAATTTGTATTCTATAAAAATTAAACATCATTATATAAAATAACTTACAAGTATATAATTTATATTAGGTATAACTATTTCATGGTTTAGTAGTTGTATACTTTATAACTGTTATATAAATGTTTGAATTTATAACAGTGTAAAGTATACAGCTATTAGATTGTGATAAACACAATCAAGTTTTCAATTGTAAATTTAATGTATATTTTGTAAATTTATATCAATATTTATTTCATCTAATTTAATCCATTATTTATGGTTAAATAGTCATTGGTACTTCCATTATTAATATTCATTTGATTATTTATGAAGACTTTAACAACCAATGTTCTTTAACCATGACCAATTTTGTTGTAATTGGAATACTATGTTTTATAACATTATACACAATAGCTAACATATCAATATATATATATATATATATATATATCTTTTATTATCTGTACCCATTTCATTCCATATTAGTACTACATATTATAAATGTTATACAAGTGATTAGAGTTACAACAGTTTAAAGTATAAAGACATTAGATTGTGACAACCACAATCAACTTTTCAACTGTACGTATGATGTATAATTTGTAATTCTATTTGTATATATTTTATGGAGATTTTTTTTTAAAAATAATGGTTTAGATCAATTTGCTTATTCCAGTTGTCAAAATAATAGTTGAATTTTTGAAAACATTAAAATCCAATAGTACAAAAGTTTGACAATTTAAATAGTAATTAAAATAATTTGTATTATATATATCATATACATCATTGTACAAAATAACATACATGTTTATAATTTATTTTAGCTATACCTACTTCATGGTTTAAAAGTTTTATACTAAAAGACTGTTATATGAATTTTTGAAATTATAACAGTTTTAAGTATAAAGCTTCTAGATTGTGACAATGAAAATCATGTTTTCAACTGTAAGTATGGAGTACAATTTTTAAATTAATTAATACATTTATTATATATTTTGATCCATTGTTTTTGTTTAAGTAGTCATTGGTACTTCCATTATTCATAATAATTAGATTATTTATGAAGACTTTAACAACCAATGTTTTTTAACCATGACCAATTTTGTTGTAATTGGAATAGTATGTTGTATAACATTATACACAATAACTAACATATATATTTATCTTTTATTAGCTATAACCATTTCATGGATTATTAAATTTTTCATATTTTAGCTATACCTACTTCATGGTTTGGTAGTATTATACTGAATAACTATTATATGAATTTTTGAAATTATAATTGTTTTAAGTATAATGCTACTAGATTGTGACAGAAACAACCAATTTTTAAACCGTGAGTACGATGTGTAATTTTTAAATTTAATTATATTTATTTATTTCATTTAATTTGACGTATTATTTAGTGATGAATACTTTAACGCAAACATCATTATAAAAAATAACCGACATGTACATATTTCCTACTAGCTATACCTATTTCATGGTTTAGTAGTTGTATGCTTTACAAGTGTTATATAAATGTTTGTATTTATAACAGTTTAAAGTATACAGCTATTAGATTGTGATAAACACAATCAAGTTTTCAATTGTAAATTTAATGTATATTTTGTAAATTTATATCAATATTTATTTCATCTAATTTAATCCATTATTTATGGTTAAATAGTCATTGGTACTTCCATTATTAATATTCATTTGATTATTTATGAAGACTTTAACAACCAATGTTCTTTAACCATGACCAATTTTGTTGTAATTGGAATACTATGTTTTATAACATTATACACAATAGCTAACATATCAATATATATATATATATATATATATATCTTTTATTATCTGTACCCATTTCATTCCATATTAGTACTACATATTATAAATGTTATACAAGTGATTAGAGTTACAACAGTTTAAAGTATAAAGACATTAGATTGTGACAACCACAATCAACTTTTCAACTGTACGTATGATGTATAATTTGTAATTCTATTTGTATATATTTTATGGAGATTTTTTTTTAAAAATAATGGTTTAGATCAATTTGCTTATTCCAGTTGTCAAAATAATAGTTGAATTTTTGAAAACATTAAAATCCAATAGTACAAAAGTTTGACAATTTAAATAGTAATTAAAATAATTTGTATTATATATATCATATACATCATTGTACAAAATAACATACATGTTTATAATTTATTTTAGCTATACCTACTTCATGGTTTAAAAGTTTTATACTAAAAGACTGTTATATGAATTTTTGAAATTATAACAGTTTTAAGTATAAAGCTTCTAGATTGTGACAATGAAAATCATGTTTTCAACTGTAAGTATGGAGTACAATTTTTAAATTAATTAATACATTTATTATATATTTTGATCCATTGTTTTTGTTTAAGTAGTCATTGGTACTTCCATTATTCATAATAATTAGATTATTTATGAAGACTTTAACAACCAATGTTTTTTAACCATGACCAATTTTGTTGTAATTGGAATAGTATGTTGTATAACATTATACACAATAACTAACATATATATTTATCTTTTATTAGCTATAACCATTTCATGGATTATTAAATTTTTCATATTTTAGCTATACCTACTTCATGGTTTGGTAGTATTATACTGAATAACTATTATATGAATTTTTGAAACTATAATTGTTTTAAGTATAATGCTACTAGATTGTGACAGAAACAACCAATTTTTAAACCGTGAGTACGATGTGTAATTTTTAAATTTAATTATATTTATTTATTTCATTTAATTTGACGTATTATTTAGTGATGAATACTTTAACGCAAACATCATTATAAAAAATAACCGACATGTACATATTTCCTACTAGCTATACCTATTTCATGGTTTAGTAGTTGTATGCTTTACAAGTGTTATATAAATGTTTGTATTTATAACAGTTTAAAGTATACAGCTATTAGATTGTGATAAACACAATCAAGTTTTCAATTGTAAATTTAATGTATATTTTGTAAATTTATATCAATATTTATTTCATCTAATTTAATCCATTATTTATGGTTAAATAGTCATTGGTACTTCCATTATTAATATTCATTTGATTATTTATGAAGACTTTAACAACCAATGTTCTTTAACCATGACCAATTTTGTTGTAATTGGAATACTATGTTTTATAACATTATACACAATAGCTAACATATCAATATATATATATATATATATATATCTTTTATTATCTGTACCCATTTCATTCCATATTAGTACTACATATTATAAATGTTATACAAGTGATTAGAGTTACAACAGTTTAAAGTATAAAGACATTAGATTGTGACAACCACAATCAACTTTTCAACTGTACGTATGATGTATAATTTGTAATTCTATTTGTATATATTTTATGGAGATTTTTTTTTAAAAATAATGGTTTAGATCAATTTGCTTATTCCAGTTGTCAAAATAATAGTTGAATTTTTGAAAACATTAAAATCCAATAGTACAAAAGTTTGACAATTTAAATAGTAATTAAAATAATTTGTATTATATATATCATATACATCATTGTACAAAATAACATACATGTTTATAATTTATTTTAGCTATACCTACTTCATGGTTTAAATGTTTTATACTAAAAGACTGTTATATGAATTTTTGAAATTATAACAGTTTTATGTATAAAGCTTCTAGATTGTGACAATGAAAATCATGTTTTCAACTGTAAGTATGGAGTACAATTTTTAAATTAATTAATACATTTATTATATATTTTGATCCATTGTTTTTGTTTAAGTAGTCATTGGTACTTCCATTATTCATAATAATTAGATTATTTATGAAGACTTTAACAACCAATGTTTTTTAACCATGACCAATTTTGTTGTAATTGGAATAGTATGTTGTATAACATTATACACAATAACTAACATATATATTTATCTTTTATTAGCTATAACCATTTCATGGATTATTAAATTTTTCATATTTTAGCTATACCTACTTCATGGTTTGGTAGTATTATACTGAATAACTATTATATGAATTTTTGAAACTATAATTGTTTTAAGTATAATGCTACTAGATTGTGACAGAAACAACCAATTTTTAAACCGTGAGTACGATGTGTAATTTTTAAATTTAATTATATTTATTTATTTCATTTAATTTGACGTATTATTTAGTGATGAATACTTTAACGCAAACATCATTATAAAAAATAACCGACATGTACATATTTCCTACTAGCTATACCTATTTCATGGTTTAGTAGTTGTATGCTTTACAAGTGTTATATAAATGTTTGTATTTATAACAGTTTAAAGTATACAGCTATTAGATTGTGATAAACACAATCAAGTTTTCAATTGTAAATTTAATGTATATTTTGTAAATTTATATCAATATTTATTTCATCTAATTTAATCCATTATTTATGGTTAAATAGTCATTGGTACTTCCATTATTAATATTCATTTGATTATTTATGAAGACTTTAACAACCAATGTTCTTTAACCATGACCAATTTTGTTGTAATTGGAATACTATGTTTTATAACATTATACACAATAGCTAACATATCAATATATATATATATATATATATATCTTTTATTATCTGTACCCATTTCATTCCATATTAGTACTACATATTATAAATGTTATACAAGTGATTAGAGTTACAACAGTTTAAAGTATAAAGACATTAGATTGTGACAACCACAATCAACTTTTCAACTGTACGTATGATGTATAATTTGTAATTCTATTTGTATATATTTTATGGAGATTTTTTTTTAAAAATAATGGTTTAGATCAATTTGCTTATTCCAGTTGTCAAAATAATAGTTGAATTTTTGAAAACATTAAAATCCAATAGTACAAAAGTTTGACAATTTAAATAGTAATTAAAATAATTTGTATTATATATATCATATACATCATTGTACAAAATAACATACATGTTTATAATTTATTTTAGCTATACCTACTTCATGGTTTAAATGTTTTATACTAAAAGACTGTTATATGAATTTTTGAAATTATAACAGTTTTATGTATAAAGCTTCTAGATTGTGACAATGAAAATCATGTTTTCAACTGTAAGTATGGAGTACAATTTTTAAATTAATTAATACATTTATTATATATTTTGATCCATTGTTTTTGTTTAAGTAGTCATTGGTACTTCCATTATTCATAATAATTAAATTATTTATGAAGACTTTAACAACCAATGTTTTTTAACCATGACCAATTTTGTTGTAATTGGAATAGTATGTTGTATAACATTATACACAATAACTAACATATATATTTATCTTTTATTAGCTATAACCATTTCATGGATTATTAAATTTTTCATATTTTAGCTATACCTACTTCATGGTTTGGTAGTATTATACTGAATAACTATTATATGAATTTTTGAAATTATAATTGTTTTAAGTATAATGCTACTAGATTGTGACAGAAACAACCAATTTTTAAACCGTGAGTACGATGTGTAATTTTTAAATTTAATTATATTTATTTATTTCATTTAATTTGACGTATTATTTAGTGATGAATACTTTAACGCAAACATCATTATAAAAAATAACCGACATGTACATATTTCCTACTAGCTATACCTATTTCATGGTTTAGTAGTTGTATGCTTTACAAGTGTTATATAAATGTTTGTATTTATAACAGTTTAAAGTATACAGCTATTAGATTGTGATAAACACAATCAAGTTTTCAATTGTAAATTTAATGTATATTTTGTAAATTTATATCAATATTTATTTCATCTAATTTAATCCATTATTTATGGTTAAATAGTCATTGGTACTTCCATTATTAATATTCATTTGATTATTTATGAAGACTTTAACAACCAATGTTCTTTAACCATGACCAATTTTGTTGTAATTGGAATACTATGTTTTATAACATTATACACAATAGCTAACATATCAATATATATATATATATATATATATCTTTTATTATCTGTACCCATTTCATTCCATATTAGTACTACATATTATAAATGTTATACAAGTGATTAGAGTTACAACAGTTTAAAGTATAAAGACATTAGATTGTGACAACCACAATCAACTTTTCAACTGTACGTATGATGTATAATTTGTAATTCTATTTGTATATATTTTATGGAGATTTTTTTTTAAAAATAATGGTTAAGATCAATTTGCTTATTCCAGTTGTCAAAATAATAGTTGAATTTTTGAAAACATTAAAATCCAATAGTACAAAAGTTTGACAATTTAAATAGTAATTAAAATAATTTGTATTATATATATCATATACATCATTGTACAAAATAACATACATGTTTATAATTTATTTTAGCTATACCTACTTCATGGTTTAAATGTTTTATACTAAAAGACTGTTATATGAATTTTTGAAATTATAACAGTTTTATGTATAAAGCTTCTAGATTGTGACAATGAAAATCATGTTTTCAACTGTAAGTATGGAGTACAATTTTTAAATTAATTAATACATTTATAATATATTTTGATCCATTGTTTTTGTTTAAGTAGTCATTGGTACTTCCATTATTCATAATAATTAGATTATTTATGAAGACTTTAACAACCAATGTTTTTTAACCATGACCAATTTTGTTGTAATTGGAATAGTATGTTGTATAACATTATACACAATAACTAACATATATATTTATCTTTTATTAGCTATAACCATTTCATGGATTATTAAATTTTTCATATTTTAGCTATACCTACTTCATGGTTTGGTAGTATTATACTGAATAACTATTATATGAATTTTTGAAATTATAATTGTTTTAAGTATAATGCTACTAGATTGTGACAGAAACAACCAATTTTTAAACCGTGAGTACGATGTGTAATTTTTAAATTTAATTATATTTATTTATTTCATTTAATTTGATGTATTATTTAGTGATGAATACTTTAACGCAAACATCATTATAATAAATAACCGACATGTACATATTTCCTACTAGCTATACCTATTCATGGTTTAGTAGTTGTATGCTTTACAAGTGTTATATAAATGTTTGTATTTATAACAGTTTAAAGTATACAGCTATTAGATTGTGATAAACACAATCAAGTTTTCAATTGTAAATTTAATGTATATTTTGTAAATTTATATCAATATTTATTTCATCTAATTTAATCCATTATTTATGGTTAAATAGTCATTGGTACTTCCATTATTAATATTCATTTGATTATTTATGAAAACTTTAACAACCAATGTTCTTTAACCATGACCAATTTTGTTGTAATTGGAATACTATGTTTTATAACATTATACACAATAGCTAACATATCAATATATATATATATATATATATATCTTTTATTATCTGTACCCATTTCATTCCATATTAGTACTACATATTATAAATGTTATACAAGTGATTAGAGTTACAACAGTTTAAAGTATAAAGACATTAGATTGTGACAACCACAATCAACTTTTCAACTGTACGTATGATGTATAATTTGTAATTCTATTTGTATATATTTTATGGAGATTTTTTTTTAAAAATAATGGTTTAGATCAATTTGCTTATTCCAGTTGTCAAAATAATAGTTGAATTTTTGAAAACATTAAAATCCAATAGTACAAAAGTTTGACAATTTAAATAGTAATTAAAATAATTTGTATTATATATATCATATACATCATTGTACAAAATAACATACATGTTTATAATTTATTTTAGCTATACCTACTTCATGGTTTAAATGTTTTATACTAAAAGACTGTTATATGAATTTTTGAAATTATAACAGTTTTATGTATAAAGCTTCTAGATTGTGACAATGAAAATCATGTTTTCAACTGTAAGTATGGAGTACAATTTTTAAATTAATTAATACATTTATTATATATTTTGATCCATTGTTTTTGTTTAAGTAGTCATTGGTACTTCCATTATTCATAATAATTAGATTATTTATGAAGACTTTAACAACCAATGTTTTTTAACCATGACCAATTTTGTTGTAATTGGAATAGTATGTTGTATAACATTATACACAATAACTAACATATATATTTATCTTTTATTAGCTATAACCATTTCATGGATTATTAAATTTTTCATATTTTAGCTATACCTACTTCATGGTTTGGTAGTATTATACTGAATAACTATTATATGAATTTTTGAAATTATAATTGTTTTAAGTATAATGCTACTAGATTGTGACAGAAACAACCAATTTTTAAACCGTGAGTACGATGTGTAATTTTTAAATTTAATTATATTTATTTATTTCATTTAATTTGACGTATTATTTAGTGATGAATACTTTAACGCAAACATCATTATAATAAATAACCGACATGTACATATTTCCTACTAGCTATACCTATTCATGGTTTAGTAGTTGTATGCTTTACAAGTGTTATATAAATGTTTGTATTTATAACAGTTTAAAGTATACAGCTATTAGATTGTGATAAACACAATCAAGTTTTCAATTGTAAATTTAATGTATATTTTGTAAATTTATATCAATATTTATTTCATCTAATTTAATCCATTATTTATGGTTAAATAGTCATTGGTACTTCCATTATTAATATTCATTTGATTATTTATGAAGACTTTAACAACCAATGTTCTTTAACCATGACCAATTTTGTTGTAATTGGAATACTATGTTTTATAACATTATACACAATAGCTAACATATCAATATATATATATATATATATATCTTTTATTATCTGTACCCATTTCATTCCATATTAGTACTACATATTATAAATGTTATACAAGTGATTAGAGTTACAACAGTTTAAAGTATAAAGACATTAGATTGTGACAACCACAATCAACTTTTCAACTGTACGTATGATGTATAATTTGTAATTCTATTTGTATATATTTTATGGAGATTTTTTTTTAAAAATAATGGTTAAGATCAATTTGCTTATTCCAGTTGTCAAAATAATAGTTGAATTTTTGAAAACATTAAAATCCAATAGTACAAAAGTTTGACAATTTAAATAGTAATTAAAATAATTTGTATTATATATATCATATACATCATTGTACAAAATAACATACATGTTTATAATTTATTTTAGCTATACCTACTTCATGGTTTAAATGTTTTATACTAAAAGACTGTTATATGAATTTTTGAAATTATAACAGTTTTATGTATAAAGCTTCTAGATTGTGACAATGAAAATCATGTTTTCAACTGTAAGTATGGAGTACAATTTTTAAATTAATTAATACATTTATAATATATTTTGATCCATTGTTTTTGTTTAAGTAGTCATTGGTACTTCCATTATTCATAATAATTAGATTATTTATGAAGACTTTAACAACCAATGTTTTTTAACCATGACCAATTTTGTTGTAATTGGAATAGTATGTTGTATAACATTATACACAATAACTAACATATATATTTATCTTTTATTAGCTATAACCATTTCATGGATTATTAAATTTTTCATATTTTAGCTATACCTACTTCATGGTTTGGTAGTATTATACTGAATAACTATTATATGAATTTTTGAAATTATAATTGTTTTAAGTATAATGCTACTAGATTGTGACAGAAACAACCAATTTTTAAACCGTGAGTACGATGTGTAATTTTTAAATTTAATTATATTTATTTTTTTCATTTAATTTGATGTATTATTTAGTGATGAATACTTTAACGCAAACATCATTATAAAAAATAACCGACATGTACATATTTCCTACTAGCTATACCTATTTCATGGTTTAGTAGTTGTATGCTTTACAAGTGTTATATAAATGTTTGTATTTATAACAGTTTAAAGTATACAGCTACTAGATTGTGATAAACACAATCAAGTTTTCAATTGTAAATTTAATGTATATTTTGTAAATTTATATCAATATTTATTTCATCTAATTTAATCCATTATTTATGGTTAAATAGTCATTGGTACTTCCATTATTAATATTCATTTGATTATTTATGAAGACTTTAACAACCAATGTTCTTTAACCATGACCAATTTTGTTGTAATTGGAATACTATGTTTTATAACATTATACACAATAGCTAACATATCAATATATATATATATATATATATATATCTTTTATTATCTGTACCCATTTCATTCCATATTAGTACTACATATTATAAATGTTATACAAGTGATTAGAGTTACAACAGTTTAAAGTATAAAGACATTAGATTGTGACAACCACAATCAACTTTTCAACTGTACGTATGATGTATAATTTGTAATTCTATTTGTATATATTTTATGGAGATTTTTTTTTAAAAATAATGGTTAAGATCAATTTGCTTATTCCAGTTGTCAAAATAATAGTTGAATTTTTGAAAACATTAAAATCCAATAGTACAAAAGTTTGACAATTTAAATAGTAATTAAAATAATTTGTATTATATATATCATATACATCATTGTACAAAATAACATACATGTTTATAATTTATTTTAGCTATACCTACTTCATGGTTTAAATGTTTTATACTAAAAGACTGTTATATGAATTTTTGAAATTATAACAGTTTTATGTATAAAGCTTCTAGATTGTGACAATGAAAATCATGTTTTCAACTGTAAGTATGGAGTACAATTTTTAAATTAATTAATACATTTATTATATATTTTGATCCATTGTTTTTGTTTAAGTAGTCATTGGTACTTCCATTATTCATAATAATTAGATTATTTATGAAGACTTTAACAACCAATGTTTTTTAACCATGACCAATTTTGTTGTAATTGGAATAGTATGTTGTATAACATTATACACAATAACTAACATATATATTTATCTTTTATTAGCTATAACCATTTCATGGATTATTAAATTTTTCATATTTTAGCTATACCTACTTCATGGTTTGGTAGTATTATACTGAATAACTATTATATGAATTTTTGAAATTATAATTGTTTTAAGTATAATGCTACTAGATTGTGACAGAAACAACCAATTTTTAAACCGTGAGTACGATGTGTAATTTTTAAATTTAATTATATTTATTTATTTCATTTAATTTGATGTATTATTTAGTGATGAATACTTTAACGCAAACATCATTATAATAAATAACCGACATGTACATATTTCCTACTAGCTATACCTATTCATGGTTTAGTAGTTGTATGCTTTACAAGTGTTATATAAATGTTTGTATTTATAACAGTTTAAAGTATACAGCTATTAGATTGTGATAAACACAATCAAGTTTTCAATTGTAAATTTAATGTATATTTTGTAAATTTATATCAATATTTATTTCATCTAATTTAATCCATTATTTATGGTTAAATAGTCATTGGTACTTCCATTATTAATATTCATTTGATTATTTATGAAAACTTTAACAACCAATGTTCTTTAACCATGACCAATTTTGTTGTAATTGGAATACTATGTTTTATAACATTATACACAATAGCTAACATATCAATATATATATATATATATATATATCTTTTATTATCTGTACCCATTTCATTCCATATTAGTACTACATATTATAAATGTTATACAAGTGATTAGAGTTACAACAGTTTAAAGTATAAAGACATTAGATTGTGACAACCACAATCAACTTTTCAACTGTACGTATGATGTATAATTTGTAATTCTATTTGTATATATTTTATGGAGATTTTTTTTTAAAAATAATGGTTTAGATCAATTTGCTTATTCCAGTTGTCAAAATAATAGTTGAATTTTTGAAAACATTAAAATCCAATAGTACAAAAGTTTGACAATTTAAATAGTAATTAAAATAATTTGTATTATATATATCATATACATCATTGTACAAAATAACATACATGTTTATAATTTATTTTAGCTATACCTACTTCATGGTTTAAATGTTTTATACTAAAAGACTGTTATATGAATTTTTGAAATTATAACAGTTTTATGTATAAAGCTTCTAGATTGTGACAATGAAAATCATGTTTTCAACTGTAAGTATGGAGTACAATTTTTAAATTAATTAATACATTTATTATATATTTTGATCCATTGTTTTTGTTTAAGTAGTCATTGGTACTTCCATTATTCATAATAATTAGATTATTTATGAAGACTTTAACAACCAATGTTTTTTAACCATGACCAATTTTGTTGTAATTGGAATAGTATGTTGTATAACATTATACACAATAACTAACATATATATTTATCTTTTATTAGCTATAACCATTTCATGGATTATTAAATTTTTCATATTTTAGCTATACCTACTTCATGGTTTGGTAGTATTATACTGAATAACTATTATAT
This sequence comes from Rhopalosiphum nymphaeae, assembly GCA_036289425.1. Classification (NCBI taxonomy): domain Eukaryota; kingdom Metazoa; phylum Arthropoda; class Insecta; order Hemiptera; family Aphididae; genus Rhopalosiphum; species Rhopalosiphum nymphaeae. The sequence continues at coordinate 5,560,821 of JAZAQC010000017.1, forward strand.
GAATTTTTGAAATTATAATTGTTTTAAGTATAATGCTACTAGATTGTGACAGAAACAACCAATTTTTAAACCGTGAGTACGATGTGTAATTTTTAAATTTAATTATATTTATTTATTTCATTTAATTTGACGTATTATTTAGTGATGAATACTTTAACGCAAACATCATTATAATAAATAACCGACATGTACATATTTCCTACTAGCTATACCTATTCATGGTTTAGTAGTTGTATGCTTTACAAGTGTTATATAAATGTTTGTATTTATAACAGTTTAAAGTATACAGCTATTAGATTGTGATAAACACAATCAAGTTTTCAATTGTAAATTTAATGTATATTTTGTAAATTTATATCAATATTTATTTCATCTAATTTAATCCATTATTTATGGTTAAATAGTCATTGGTACTTCCATTATTAATATTCATTTGATTATTTATGAAGACTTTAACAACCAATGTTCTTTAACCATGACCAATTTTGTTGTAATTGGAATACTATGTTTTATAACATTATACACAATAGCTAACATATCAATATATATATATATATATATATCTTTTATTATCTGTACCCATTTCATTCCATATTAGTACTACATATTATAAATGTTATACAAGTGATTAGAGTTACAACAGTTTAAAGTATAAAGACATTAGATTGTGACAACCACAATCAACTTTTCAACTGTACGTATGATGTATAATTTGTAATTCTATTTGTATATATTTTATGGAGATTTTTTTTTAAAAATAATGGTTTAGATCAATTTGCTTATTCCAGTTGTCAAAATAATAGTTGAATTTTTGAAAACATTAAAATCCAATAGTACAAAAGTTTGACAATTTAAATAGTAATTAAAATAATTTGTATTATATATATCATATACATCATTGTACAAAATAACATACATGTTTATAATTTATTTTAGCTATACCTACTTCATGGTTTAAAAGTTTTATACTAAAAGACTGTTATATGAATTTTTGAACTTATAACAGTTTTAAGTATAAAGCTTCTAGATTGTGACAATGAAAATCATGTTTTCAACTGTAAGTATGGAATAAAATTTTTAAATTAATTAATACATTTATAATATATTTTGATCCATTGTTTTTGTTTAAGTAGTCATTGGTACTTCCATTATTCATAATAATTAGATTATTTATGAAGACTTTAACAACCAATGTTTTTTAACCATGACCAATTTTGTTGTAATTGGAATAGTATGTTGTATAACATTATACACAATAACTAACATATATATTTATCTTTTATTAGCTATAACCATTTCATGGATTATTAAATTTTTCATATTTTAGCTATACCTACTTCATGGTTTGGTAGTATTATACTGAATAACTATTATATGAATTTTTGAAATTATAATTGTTTTAAGTATAATGCTACTAGATTGTGACAGAAACAACCAATTTTTAAACCGTGAGTACGATGTGTAATTTTTAAATTTAATTATATTTATTTATTTCATTTAATTTGATGTATTATTTAGTGATGAATACTTTAACGCAAACATCATTATAATAAATAACCGACATGTACATATTTCCTACTAGCTATACCTATTCATGGTTTAGTAGTTGTATGCTTTACAAGTGTTATATAAATGTTTGTATTTATAACAGTTTAAAGTATACAGCTATTAGATTGTGATAAACACAATCAAGTTTTCAATTGTAAATTTAATGTATATTTTGTAAATTTATATCAATATTTATTTCATCTAATTTAATCCATTATTTATGGTTAAATAGTCATTGGTACTTCCATTATTAATATTCATTTGATTATTTATGAAGACTTTAACAACCAATGTTCTTTAACCATGACCAATTTTGTTGTAATTGGAATACTATGTTTTATAACATTATACACAATAGCTAACATATCAATATATATATATATATATATATCTTTTATTATCTGTACCCATTTCATTCCATATTAGTACTACATATTATAAATGTTATACAAGTGATTAGAGTTACAACAGTTTAAAGTATAAAGACATTAGATTGTGACAACCACAATCAACTTTTCAACTGTACGTATGATGTATAATTTGTAATTCTATTTGTATATATTTTATGGAGATTTTTTTTTAAAAATAATGGTTTAGATCAATTTGCTTATTCCAGTTGTCAAAATAATAGTTGAATTTTTGAAAACATTAAAATCCAATAGTACAAAAGTTTGACAATTTAAATAGTAATTAAAATAATTTGTATTATATATATCATATACATCATTGTACAAAATAACATACATGTTTATAATTTATTTTAGCTATACCTACTTCATGGTTTAAAAGTTTTATACTAAAAGACTGTTATATGAATTTTTGAACTTATAACAGTTTTAAGTATAAAGCTTCTAGATTGTGACAATGAAAATCATGTTTTCAACTGTAAGTATGGAATAAAATTTTTAAATTAATTAATACATTTATAATATATTTTGATCCATTGTTTTTGTTTAAGTAGTCATTGGTACTTCCATTATTCATAATAATTAGATTATTTATGAAGACTTTAACAACCAATGTTTTTTAACCATGACCAATTTTGTTGTAATTGGAATAGTATGTTGTATAACATTATACACAATAACTAACATATATATTTATCTTTTATTAGCTATAACCATTTCATGGATTATTAAATTTTTCATATTTTAGCTATACCTACTTCATGGTTTGGTAGTATTATACTGAATAACTATTATATGAATTTTTGAAATTATAATTGTTTTAAGTATAATGCTACTAGATTGTGACAGAAACAACCAATTTTTAAACCGTGAGTACGATGTGTAATTTTTAAATTTAATTATATTTATTTTTTTCATTTAATTTGACGTATTATTTAGTGATGAATACTTTAACGCAAACATCATTATAAAAAATAACCGACATGTACATATTTCCTACTAGCTATACCTATTTCATGGTTTAGTAGTTGTATGCTTTACAAGTGTTATATAAGTGTTTGTATTTATAACAGTTTAAAGTATACAGCTATTAGATTGTGATAAACACAATCAAGTTTTCAATTGTAAATTTAATGTATATTTTGTAAATTTATATCAATATTTATTTCATCTAATTTAATCCATTATTTATGGTTAAATAGTCATTGGTACTTCCATTATTAATATTCATTTGATTATTTATGAAGACTTTAACAACCAATGTTCTTTAACCATGACCAATTTTGTTGTAATTGGAATACTATGTTTTATAACATTATACACAATAGCTAACATATCAATATATATATATTTATATATATCTTTTATTATCTGTACCCATTTCATTCCATATTAGTACTACATATTATAAATGTTATACAAGTGATTAGAGTTACAACAGTTTAAAGTATAAAGACATTAGATTGTGACAACCACAATCAACTTTTCAACTGTACGTATGATGTATAATTTGTAATTCTATTTGTATATATTTTATGGAGATTTTTTTTTAAAAATAATGGTTTAGATCAATTTGCTTATTCCAGTTGTCAAAATAATAGTTGAATTTTTGAAAACATTAAAATCCAATAGTACAAAAGTTTGACAATTTAAATAGTAATTAAAATAATTTGTATTATATATATCATATACATCATTGTACAAAATAACATACATGTTTATAATTTATTTTAGCTATACCTACTTCATGGTTTAAATGTTTTATACTAAAAGACTGTTATATGAATTTTTGAACTTATAACAGTTTTAAGTATAAAGCTTCTAGATTGTGACAATGAAAATCATGTTTTCAACTGTAAGTATGTAGTACAATTTTTAAATTAATTAATACATTTATTATATATTTTGATCCATTGTTTTTGTTTAAGTAGTCATTGGTACTTCCATTATTCATAATAATTAGATTATTTATGAAGACTTTAACAACCAATGTTTTTTAACCATGACCAATTTTGTTGTAATTGGAATAGTATGTTGTATAACATTATACACAATAACTAACATATATATTTATCTTTTATTAGCTATAACCATTTCATGGATTATTAAATTTTTCATATTTTAGCTATACCTACTTCATGGTTTGGTAGTATTATACTGAATAACTATTATATGAATTTTTGAAATTATAATTGTTTTAAGTATAATGCTACTAGATTGTGACAGAAACAACCAATTTTTAAACCGTGAGTACGATGTGTAATTTTTAAATTTAATTTTATTTATTTATTTCATTTAATTTGACGTATTATTTAGTGATGAATACTTTAACGCAAACATCATTATAAAAAATAACCGACATGTACATATTTCCTACTAGCTATACCTATTTCATGGTTTAGTAGTTGTATGCTTTACAAGTGTTATATAAATGTTTGTATTTATAACAGTTTAAAGTATACAGCTATTAGATTGTGATAAACACAATCAAGTTTTCAATTGTAAATTTAATGTATATTTTGTAAATTTATATCAATATTTATTTCATCTAATTTAATCCATTATTTATGGTTAAATAGTCATTGGTACTTCCATTATTAATATTCATTTGATTATTTATGAAGACTTTAACAACCAATGTTCTTTAACCATGACCAATTTTGTTGTAATTGGAATACTATGTTTTATAACATTATACACAATAACTAATATATATATTTATCTTTTATTAGCTATAACCATTTCATGGATTATTATTATTTCATATTTTAGCTATACCTAAACAAAAGCAATCAATTTTTAAACCGTGAATATGATTTGTAATTTGTAAACTTAATTGTATTTATTTATTTCATTTAATTTGATGCATAATTTAGTGTTCAATAGTTTAGCGCAAACATCATTATAAAAAATAACTGACATGTACATATTTTTTGCTAGTTATACCTATTCAATTGTTTAGTAGTTCTAAATTTTATATTTATTTTATAAGTGTTTAAAATTATAACATTTATAAGTAGAGAGCTACTAAATTGTGACAAACGCCATCAAATTTTTAATAGGTAGTATTATGTTTAACTTGTAAAACTGTTTGTTTATATTTTTAAGTATCTTTTGCATATTATAATAAAAAAAACTAACTCATACAAATGTTAATATGATAAAAATAAACAATTTTTAGTGGATAACTACATATATTCATAATGTAATTATTACAACTAACAAATTATTCCAGTTATAAAATGAAATATAATGATTAATCTTAACTAATTCTTGTTTTATTTGATAATTATATTGTAATTGTAAAATTTCTAAAGAATTTTAAACTATTTTTGTTATAATAACAAGGTCAGCATATTTTTTTAAAAATAATATTTTTGTAGTTAATTTCTTAATAGTTTAACTCAAATGAAATTAATTATAAATTTGAGAAAATTTGTTCAAAAATGGATCAATATAAAGCTCTTTTTTTTTTATTTCTCGATTAATAATGTTTTTCTTGGAAATATGTTAGGATTTTTTTATGTAAAATATAGTATATCAGTAATGAACATGAATAGTTTTTTAATGCTACATCATTTTAAACTAAGATTAAATTGATTTAGTATATTATGTTTTAGCTGCTAATGTTCATAATAAGTATACAAGTTAATTAATCTGAATTGAAAAAATTGACTTAAGAATTTTATTCATATATTTTGAGCTCAACTATAAATGGAAATTAATTTATTGTTTGATAATTTAGTATTAAACTATTTTAAGTCTATGATTAAAATATGATATTAATTACAAGAATTCCATAACCTAGACCAGGGATTTTTAATTTACACTAAATTTTTTCAAATGTGTCTGTTAAGCTATCTGACATTTAGAAAATATTATATTTGTTCGAATTTATTAATTGTTTCCAATTTTTAAAATATGAGCAATTTAAAACTTCTCAATAAACAATGTAAAATACAATATTCTTTTTATTTTTAAACTTGTAAAGTTTCAATAGTTAATGAATTATAAAATAATAAAATTATTTTTATTTTTCTTCAATTGTATTACCTTTTAAGCTATCTTATACTATTCGACCTTGCAATATCAAAACATATTTCAGATTTGGTCTTTCATTAAAAAAAATTTTGAGATCTTTGACCTAGATTATGTTATCAAACATTGTATTCTCAATATAATTTATAAATTATATTTATTTTATTGAATAGATTGAAATAGGTACCTAAAATAATTTATATCTTACTGTTATATTATTTTAAAATTTTCAAAACTTTTTGACAAATAGTAGAAAAAAAACTTGTAAGCTACTTTATATTACAGATAATTAAGAAGTAATAACATACATATTAAATAATGATATAAAATATATTTTTACATTGTTAAATATTTGTGTAAGTATATTATAAAAAACTAATAAACGTTGAATACTCATAAATAATAGTAATAGCATTCAAATTGGTTATAAATAAATAATAATGAAATATTTATAATTATTATAATAAACGGTAATAAGAATAATGAATTAAAAATTACTTAGTAATCAAACAGACCAGTCTTAAAATGTTTAATTAATATAACAGTCGGTAACATTGGCCAATATAAATTGAGTGATATTCAAAACATGTTATGACGAGTTAAAATCATTATATGCTTGAGTTTTATCTTCAGCTAGTGACGGATCTGATGAAGAGTGAGGTATTCCTTTTATTTTTGAATCATCTGAACTACTAGTATCTTCTTTATAAACATCTTGGGAAGATCTTGGTGGTATGTTTAAAGAAGATTCCAATGAAGAATTTGAAGATGTGAATTTTGAAGTTTGTAGTTTTAATCTAAAGTAAATGAGTGCATTAAACATGGTTATGTATTCTAAATATATGCTAAATTAAATAAATAAGATATTATATTTTATTTTTCATCCAAAAATAAATAAATTTTAATAATTAATCATAAAACAAGGAAATTTATGTAGTCATATAAGCTGTTGATGGTAATAAAATATGATTTCTATGATTGGAAAGATTAGTACATTTATACTTTAATGTAGCTAATTTAAATAACTTTTAAATTTTTAGAACATTGTACACTTATTTTCTCTTGTGTTGTCTTCATAATATGCATGCATAAAATAGAAAATCTAAATATCAAATCATACTACAGTTTATTTATAGCAGGACCGTATTGAGGTTTGATGGTGTCCCTGGCAAACCACTGCATTTGACTCCCCCCCCCCCCCAAATGAGAAATTTGCATTTGACAAACAAGCCACGTTCATTTCGTATAGGTATAGTTATGCTATAAATAGATAGATACTTACCTATTTTATGAGAATATTAATACATATATTATCAATTATATGTACGTATAGTATATAAATATTAAGAAATTCGTGCCCTTCTTAGAATTGTGCCCCTGGCCCATGCCCTCTTGCCCTGCTCTGAATACGACCCTGATTTATAAGTAAATATTGGTGCAAATCTACCTATCACTTATAAAAAGAATATACATTTTTTCCCCATATTTTTAATTTAAAAATGAGTTATTAATACATAAATAATTCATTTTTTAAACTTAGATAACTCATTTTAAAATAAAATTATGAAAAAAATAATTTCTTCTCTATAAATAATAGGTCAATTTACTATAATATTAACTATACATAAAGTAAAGTAAGAATCTGATAATGATTTTAAACATGTTTTTTAATATATGCTTGAAATTTATGTATTTAATAAACACGTATAATTGATTTATGTAATTAATATTTCACAAATTGAAATTAAATTTATTAAGAATTAACAAAGATAATCGTTATTGATAAAATCATTATATTGAATGAAGAAAAAAGAAAAAGAAAGCCTACTAACTGACACTTGGTTGCAGTATCCTATCTAATACAGTCAATGGTGGTCAAACAGAGTGGATAAGAGGGATAAATTCTCCCCATGACTTTTTTTCTCTAATATTTACAACAATTAAATTTATATATATTGTACTATAATGTTAATGTATTAAATTTTGTTTTATTTTTTTCTCAAAATAACGCCTATGGGTATATACATATTATTATTATTTCGATTCTAGACTCATTCTAGGTAAAAAGCTATTATTATTATTATTAATATTTAGTTGCTTACACAAAATATACAGGAATTACCCCGTTTGATGATCGTGAATATTCAATAACAACACACTCTTCATGTGTTATAAATAAAGTACTATTTTACCTTAATTTAAAAAATTGATATTATATTAGGCATAAGTGCATAACTATAACTTATATTTTAATGATTAAGTAGTAGATATTAAAAAATCAGCCACATCCCCCTCCCATGATAAAATCATTTGACTGCCACTGAATACAGTTAGATGTACATTATTTGATTGCTAAATATTCAATTAGAAAATTAGACTAATTTTAATTGACAAACTTATTTCGTCCAAAAAAGAATTATTTAACTTTTTAAAATTTAAAATTAAATTATTGTAGCGATAATAATAGAAATTATAATTTTTTTTTTTAAATTTCAGAACAAAATAGATTATATTTTTAATATTTATATACTTAATAAAAATATATAAGCCTGTATTTATGATACATTTACATGTGTAATAGGGACCACTAATCTGGTATATAGATATGCTATGTTACATGCACATTAGACTAAGATACCATATGTGAATAGAAGGTTCTCTTAACACTTATACAAAAAAAATAAAGAAACTATAATATTTCTTAATGGTTATTAGTCATCATTATATATCAATATGAAATATATTTATTAGTTAAAAATATGTTTAATTAGGTTAGCTTAAATTAGATACATCTTATGTTCTTATAGCAGAAGAAAAAAATATAAACGTACAAACTTGACTGTGGCTGTAACATAACTAAACAATTGTACAAAGTTGTACGTAAGTCATTAGTACTATAACCATTGTACCAACGAAGTTGGGCAATATTTTTATTTAGCAAATAAACGGCATAGTTAAATTCTAATCGAGCTTTAGTTCGACCAAACAAAGGAAACCTGAAACAAGATAATTGATTAAAAAAAATACGCATATTTTATTTTTAACACTTACAGTCGTTCTCTATCTTGTATATCTAATGAAATATGGTCGATAATTTTACTACGGGATCCTACGTGGTTAATTGGATATCTTAAAGGAATATTTAAAAAGTAGGAAATCATAAGAATTAAATGGGCAACGTAACCCAGACCAATACTCAATTGAATATCATTGCAGCCATCAAAGTTTTCTGAGTTTGGAAGATGAACATCACATATTGAAATATTTTCGTTGACCTGGAATAATTAAAAAAATCAAAAAAATTAATTATTTGCTTAATATCATAAACAAAACAAATTAAATAAACATTAAGTAATTTGTAAAAAAAAAAAATTATTGAAAAAGTTCTTAGTATTGAAAAAAAAGTTAATAATCGGTTGGCAGTCCAACACAATAAATAACAAAATTAATTGTTCTTAATTCAAGATCAATCAAAAAATTGTATTATCATATTTTTGTATATATTTAATATAAAATGTAAATAATTAATAAAATAGAGCTAGTAGCAAATGGCAAATGGCTCTTGTCCCTGAAGCTAAGTTTAATACAATAATAATAATAACAAAATATGAGCTACTAATTATACTGAAGTATTACCTTTTTATACCTAAATAAAAATATAATTTATTAAAATTAAAGATTCTATAATATTTCAGTAAATGTAAGTTTTGTATTAAAATAAATATTTAAAAATATATACAATATATAAAAATTTGAATATTTAAAAGAACTTTTCAATTGAAAAACAAACTCGAAAGAAAAAATATTTATATAAAAAGTATTAAATATTATATAAATATGTATTTGATAGTTAATTTTTGTTATTGTATAAACATGATTAGAATCAAATCATTTTTATCTTTAAATAATTAAATCTTAATTAACTAATTTTGAGCTATTTATAGGTATATCAAATTTTCAATTTTTTTTTTATAAATATCGATAAACAAATATTAGATAGGTCAAAATTCTTGAAAATGTAATACACAATTTCATATAAGTTTATTTTGTATATGTATAAAAATAAATATTAAAAACAAAACAAGTATTAATACACAATATGCAGCATAATATAATATAGCATTTGAAGTTAGAATTTTGACTAAATTTGGTAAAATCACAAAAAACTGTGAACTATTTTCTAGTTAAAAATTCAATTTTTCGAATAATAATAATTTTTTAAATTATTTTCACTACTTAAAATAAAACTAAAAGAAATGAAACATAAATAAATAGTTTACATTATGATACCTAAAAATACTATAACTTTAAAAATTATTTTTGTTTGAGCACAGCAGTTTACATAAGAACTTTCTTTTTTTATGAGATTAATATATTAATTTTATTATAGTTTAAATTTTATATCTTATATATTTATAATAATTATTTTTTTACCTCAGTTATAGGATAGATAAAGTTAAGTTCTGAAACAAGTTGTTTTTTCCGATAAATGAGTTGACTATTTAGTGCTGACAGTGTGTCAATCGAGTTAGATGTATTACTCAATTGTTTTAGCTGATGGATATTAAAGCAAAGTGTTTCATTCATTTCAATCAGCTTGCTGTCTATTTATAACACAATAAAAAAGGATGTTTAAATATATTAGTTGAAATAAGTTTTGTATAATTAATAGTAATAATCTACTCATATGTTTAACTACACACAAAATTACAATCAAAATATTATTTTTTCTTTTTTTTAAAATTTGAATTGGTTTATTATTTGTTGATTTTATCATCATACATTTTTAAACAAACATTATATTCACTAAAAAAAATTCTATAAGTAGATAACAAATTATATGACCAGTGTTTTTTACAATATTATCAATTTTAAATAGCATGTATAGTCATTATTTAATATTTGAAATCAACTGGGTAAATGTAATAAATAAATATTAATTTCAAATTATTTGATGTTTTATACATAGCTAATATTTTTAGTTTTTATAATTTATTTATTAATAATTGATTGTTGAAAATCAACAATAGTAAAATATTAAAAACACATTTTATGATCAAATATACACTATCAACCCAGTAATTCAATTTAATAATTGTTAACTTCAAATTACTTGAACCAGCTGAACCGAATGAGTAAGTTATATGAAGTACTTTATAAAATTTGTATTTAATATTTATTAATTGAACCAGTTCTCAAATATTAAATAATGTTTGTAGTGATTGTACTATTTATAATATATAATATTATAAAAATAATACTCATATGACTGTGACTGTGGTATTTTTATAGACGCAGAAAATTTCTTTTTAGGAGCTACTCCAGATGGTTTATTGATAATGATGGATTGGTTGAAATAAAATGTTCATACTTTGCTGCTAATATGACACCCTATTAAATAAAAAAATTGATTTTTGGTCTATAAATAAAGATGGGAGTATTGGAAATTTTAAAATAAAATATAAGTACCATTATTAAGTATAAGGACAAATGAAAATTGTGTGTAGTTGCTGTATGGATTATAAAAAAAACTAAAAACTAAAACAATCTTTTTTAATAAACAGTTTTAGGAAGAACAAATGTTTTCAAATTACAAACATTTTTTTATGACTCTCTACTGCTTAAGTTTATGGAAATCAAGTATCCAGGAAGATCAATTAGAAATCCACAATGTATTATTATTGATAGTCAACAAGAAAAAAAAAACTAGAATCATCGTACATAAACCATTAAATCTATAAATGTAATGATAATGTGATTAAAATTTAATGAATATATTTTTATTCTTGCATACATTTAGTGATATCTACTTATAGGTATATCTTTATTATATTATTATTTATTTAGTAAAACTCAGTGAAATATTATTTTTATTACATTAATATTAATTTTGTTTCACATAGGCACCAATGATTTATCTATAGCTATTTATCTACTTGTCATTATACAAATACCTAAATTATTTTTATTTAGCAATACAATTTACACTTTAATGAATAGACCTTAATTTACCTTTAGACTATATATTATCTTATTATAAGGGTTAGGATGTTTATGCATTAAAAAAATGTATAAATATGTATGTACTTATGCACTAAAAAACAGCTAAATATGCTTGAATATTTTGAAAAATATGGTTTAAAAATAAAGAAATGTGGACAAAAAAATGCAATAAATACATAAAGACAAATTTAATTATTAATAGAATATAAATAAATTGGGTCGGTATTATTTTTATGTGCTTGTCATATTAACTATTGTCTATAACATTTTTGAATTTTCTTATTTACTATATAAAATTAATTAAAATAAAAAAAAAATATTTTTTAAAACAAGTTACATTGAATAATTATTGTTTGTTTTAAATGTTCTGTTGTAAATCTTTGTCTATTTGGTTCTAATACGTATATATTTAACTAAGTACCATTACTCTGTATAACCATATTAAATTCTTAACAATAAATAAGTAATAATTTGTAAAATACAGATAATCAAACTTATTTCAGATTTGGTTATAAAAATATAAAATTATGGTGTTTTTCATCATTTTGAATCGAAAACCATCAAATTTGCGTTTAAAACAGGAAAAAACACAAATAATGCACTTATAAATAAAAATGGTATGATATACAATAATATTAAAAATACAATTTTGATATTTTGAATATAGATATTATGAAATACATTTCTATATAAGAATGGAAGCTATTAAACAACCTAAAAAAAATATGCAAAATCATAAACATCCTAAGTCTACTTATTATATTATAGAGACACTACTATGCTAGACATTCTGGTATAATAAGTGTATGATTTTTTTAAATGTTCATGTGGAAAGGTATGTCAAAAAAAAAAAATGTGTAATATTATATAATTATTATTATTATTATAAATGACACAAACAATAAACGGGATGACTAATTACGAATCGGTTGGATGAGGAGTGGTGAGTGAAATATTGTTTTAAACGGGTTACTAGTTACTACAACTAATGATCATGTATGCTTAATATAACGACAAGACTGATTTCCAAATGTATAAACAATTGCCTATAAAATGTTCTTTAAAATCAAATAGTATGGTGGGCCTTTAAGTATGAATGTTTTAATAATGATTATTGAATATTAGTCATTCTTTTAATTCTCCTTGGTACTCTAACATTTTAGTCTATTTTGGATAATAACTGAAAATAATATTCAATTAATATTATTTTAGAACATGATTTGGATAAAATAGTTTCATCCATTTCACGGAAAGATTATACAATTATCCATATTGTGCAGTTAAACATATTTTTATAAAATTAATAAATTTCATGAAGTGGATGTTCACTTTGTGAAAACAGTTATATCACTTAGTTGATGCAACATATTAAGTATGATATATTTTATTATCTAATTTCTTTTAGTTTAACAGAAAAATATTGTATACAAATTTTAAAAAAAAAATGAAGCAATTTAAGACAATAAAAAACTGTTAACCTTTTATAATGCACCTTTTAAAAGTTTTGAATAAACTAATCCAAAAATTACATATTATTTAACCCTATTACTTTATAATAAGAGTTTTAATAAATACTTATGAAAATATTCATAGAAATGAACTTACTTTTTATAAAATTTGCATCATAAAATGTTTTACTAATTTGAGTTTTATTACGAAGAAGCACAATTTTACGAGATTTTTCTTGGCATAGTAACAATACTCTAAATTTTACCAATTCAATTTCTTTTCGCCTACACAAAATACTTTGACGAGATGGTTTCTGGGTAATTTCTTTGTTCATCAATCTACGTATAGTAGCACTTTGATGCCTTCCTGTTCGATTTTCATTCAAACCTATTTCACCCTGAACTACTTTTTCTTTTAATAAAGTAGCTGCTTCTCTTTGTTTACTAGTAATTCGTTGAATATTATGCATCCTATAACAAACATGGTATATATTAAAATTGATAAATTGTTAGCTTTTATTGAATAGTACCTTGTCAGTTGTAAAAGTGTACCACTTATTCTTACATCTTTTGAAGGTAAAGTAAGATGAGTGATTCGAGCTAAAGTAGGCTGATCTTCAGCAATGCAATGTGGAGCAGTATAATTTCCTCCAGTCATACAAAATACTAAAGAATTAGAATGAAACATTTTTGGATCTAATGACATTGGGGTTATATACAAAAGACCACTAAGTTCAATTCCCCAAACAAACAAAACTTTGGTTTGGTCATCTGTAGTTCTCCACAAACGTATAACAACAGCTGTAATGTAACAAAGTTATTTTAATATACTACATAGTTCAACCAACATTAAATTAAATACTAACATCAAATGTACATATTAAAATAATTAATTAGAATTCTATTCCTTGAAAAAACATTAGCATATAGAAAAGATTTATTTAAATAACTTAAATTGTTATTATTAATATTATAAATAATCCTAAATTACATGGTACAATCATGGGTATATTGAAGCATATACTCATAACATTATTTATAAAAAATACATACACATAAACATTTTATTACTTTTATAAGTATGCAATGGGCATAGGTACTTTTTTATGATATGAGACTACCTTGTTTTGGAAAACATCACAATCCTGTTATCTAAGACCACTAAAATTTGCCTAAATATTTTTATATCATAGACTATCTTATTTTGATTTATATTAACAAATCATGTCTACTTTGTGAATTTTTTCAATATTTATAATATATTAAATGTAAGAAAAAGTTTTACAACAACAATAAATGATTCATTAGTAATTATTTATTGGAGAAAATTGGATTTAGATTTATTTTTAACTTGAATATACGTTCTTTTACATTTTGTTACCACACAACATCAGTAAAATTTGATTTTAAGTGATGAAGTGCTGTGTGGTTATGTTAACCATTTTTCTACTGTCCTCAGATGTTCTATATTTTGAATGTGTACTCTACTTGAAGAATCTACACATTTTTTGCTATGATTTACAGTCAAATACTTAACATCCACTTTTTATATTTAATAATATTGCATTGAGGAATATAGATATGATTTAATCCAGGTGTGAATTCAGAATATAATTATAGAGGGGACCGATAAAATCGGACACTGCCAAAACGCTATTGGCAAGACAATACATTTTATCAGTCGAAGAAAATAGACATACCGAAGTCTGTGGGAGGGGGGTATTACACCTCTCTCCACCAAGGGTCCACAACTGGTTTGATCAGAAACCTGGACCAAAATATTTTTTAGTTTCATGATTTAATCCTCTAAAAATCCATTGTTTCAAAAGTATTCAGCTTGCATTATTTTTTGGCTTAAAAATAAGTTTTTGTCTATCTTAACAAATTTTCTTCGATTTTTTGAGTCAATACCAAGAACACAAACTTTCCAAAAACTTTTGTATCATATTATAGAAGTTGACTCTTCAAGATCTTGTATTTTCTTCGGGTATGTAAAATACTACGTTCTTACACCTTATTGCTTTTTCTTCAGTCTTAATATGCATAATATTATTATTTAATTAGTAAAATATTAATTATAAAAAAAATAAACAGATTTATTTTAACTGAATACAACAGATGTGATTAACATGATTAATACAGCAAAACAATCTACTTTTAACTAGCAAGTAAATATAATATGAATAAAACAGAACATTATAAAAATTAATAATACAAGTAATGATGGATAATTGTAAATCGTGGCATTAGAATATCATTAAGATTATGGAAGTCACACTAATAGCCATAGTCTCGAATAAGAAAAAAGTATTGGACAATGAATATTTAATTCTATTTTAAATTCTGTGGTTAAGGTACCTACCATACTGCCTGAGAACCATATAGGATATAGACTAACCAACAGATTTATATAAAAACATTATCATAATAATAATAAATAATAATAATATGGATAATTTTGTATCATAATTTTGTATAATTTTGTATTTTGAAATTTGTACATATCATTCTAATTTTTTTTGTTTTTTTTAATGATGTATTGTTTGAGATCTAACGAGTAACAGTATTTTTTTGAAAACATGGCGTATACTTTAGACATTATTTAGCAATAAATCTTTGGGTACTAATATACAATAAAAAATGGCCATAATATATTTGGACTAACAATATAATATGCTATCCTAAACAGTATTTTATATGCATATAATTCAAACAGATGTATGAATACATTATTTAACATGTTAGCTATGTATAATTGTTATAGTGCTGAACAATTTGAAGCTTTAATAAAATTTACTAATTGTTTAAAAATTTAAAATTAATATACAACACGCATGTACTTATTAAATAACACCGAGAGACGTTAGCAAAATTAAATTGATTACATTATAGTATATTTAATGACATAAGGTGCATGACGCCAATTGAAATCATTCAGCATATGCAAACAATGCCAATTGATGCTATTTGGTGTCATCCACAGTGAACATGTTAATAGTATATTGTATTGTATTTTTATTTTATTTTTTTTTAACTGTGAGCTACTTTAATTTATAGTACAGATATTAAATTACAGGTAGGTTTATAATTAATATATTTATAAGTTAATTAAATTTTTTCAAACAAGTATTTTAATTTGTTTCAATAATTATTTTAGTTACTTATAACACAGATATAACAAATTTTCTTACATTTTTAAATGATGATAAGAAATTCTATATAAGTATAGCTAAAGTTGGACAATTGTAATATTATACTTTATTCAAGTTAAGAAATATAGTCGGCTGCAGAATATAGTGTAGGGGTGTGGCTTCTATACACGGTAAGCTTACAGATGGTTGGCTCGGTAGGGATAAACAAACGGGTGTTGTCTGACCACTGCCTGAAAAAAACTAGTCGCTGCTGACTACATTTCTTAACTTGAATACAGTATGATTATGAATAAATTATATATTATGTTTGAATCAATTTTTATGAATCACAATTGAAAATTATAATTTTTTACTTAAGACAAATGTTCATTAAAGCAAAATCCTTCATAATGAAATTATATTGCACCTAAATATGTACGATAATCAAATACTCAAATTAAATTAGATTGACTATAAAAATATGGAATTTTTTAAAACAAAGTTGTGGAATATAAATTAATACTAATTGTATGTTAATTAATTATCTTATCATAGGACAAATAAGTAAGTATTATATAATATATTGGTACATATTTTAAAGTTATAATTTTAATAAAACAAAAACACAATAGTTTAATATAATTAAGTATTTAAATACCTTTAGCAGATCCAATTGAACTACAGATATCTATTTTTGTCCATTTTGGATTACGACCACATACTTTTTCGCTAGTATACAAAGGAGCACACATTGTTGTTAAATGTAATGTGTAATAAAATGAAGATTTATTAGCTGTATATTCTGGATCATCACAAAGATTGTAACCATTAATTTGAATTAAATTTCTGAGTCTTTGCTAAAAAATTAAAATCTACTGATAAAAACTCTGGGTTTTCAATTGAATATTCAACTAAATACCTGTTGAGTAACAAAAGGCACCCATTCTTGTGAACGGATGGTTTCTGATTTTAACATCATTATTTTCATTCCAACGTGTACAATTCACCATACCTAAAACAGTTGTAAACAAGTAATTTATTGAGGAATATTCCACCAACAGATTAAGTAGAAAACACTATTGTTTATTTATGTCAAATTAAAATGTACTGAGCATCAGAACTTAAGTGAATAAAAAAATATTATCAACACTATGAATGTCTGGAGTCTGGAAAGCTTAACAATTTTCATATTTTGTGAATTTAATACGCCCACGGTTGATTAAAAATTAATGTTAAGCTCACCTTCTGTTGTCCACTGAGTCATTGAAATTTAATAAATATTGTTGTATTCATTTGATGTAGGATTATTTGGTTTTAAGACTAAATAAATATAATTTTGGACATTTAACGGAAAACATACTTTAAAAAAATAGATCGTACGCGAGACTATAATATTAATTAATTACCTACATAACCGACTATTTACTATTGACAAAAGTTTTTTGAGTTATCTTTGAATGATAACCATTATCAATTGTATCATATTGTAGAACAGCTTATCAATTTATATAATATGGAGGTAAACAGTGATATAATATCACACGATAAAAAAAACTTATTATTGAATACCTGTTTAATAATGTTATTATAAATTAACATCATAGTGAACACTTAAATACTCTATTCTAGTGTTTATGATTCATGATTAAAGTGCGGATTTTTAATAGTTAATAATGGTAAGGAAGAATCATTTTGCAATCTAATGGTCAATATTGCAAGACAATATCTTAAGACTTGAGTGTTTTATTAATATATTAAGATATCAATTATTTATAATAGTCAAAATTAACATATTATAAAAACATATTTTACAGTGTTTATGATATATCGGGTAAAATTGAATACATGATAGTTAATAATGGTATGGAAGAATCATTTTCTCATACTAATGATCAAGGTTTCAAGACATTACCTCAAGAATTGAGCATTTCATTAACATTTAGAAATATCAATTATTTATGTTCGTCAAAATTAATATACAAAAGCGTGTTTTATAGTATTTATAAAATATCGGGTAAAATGTATACAATTTATGATTGTATACAATGTATAATATGCAGTCAAAACTCAAAAACGTGAAAACATGCAATACGGGAAAAATATGCAAGACAATTTTAATTATTTATCTGACAAATTTTTAGAATATTAATAGAAATATTAATATTGGTACTTATATTTAAATATTGTAAAAAAGGTATTATATAATTAAAAATTAATATATTTTAGATTTTGAACGGAGTGAAGAATGTATTAATTTTACAATGATTTATGTTTTTTTTTGTCTGTCATCACATTTTGGAGTAGAAATAATGCTTTGATTGAGGTGCTTCAGCTTTTCTTTGAAAAGAAAAATTAATCTAGTTGGTATTTTTGGGATCAAAAGTAAAAAACTTCCAGTAGTTTTCAAAAGCGTCAGGAAAATCCCTAAAAAAGTAACGAAAAAACGGGAATATTTACGCATAATCATTTTTCGACAATAACAATTTTTTTTATTTTGCTGTAACTCAAAAATGAATCATTGTAAATACTTGAAATGATCACGAAATGTTTATACTGACTTTATCTATCTACGATTAAATTTTCAAATATTTTGAGTTTTTTAAAATTATTTATAGACAATTGAAATTTTCGATTTTTCTAAGTTTTTTTTTTTGAAATGTCTATAAAAAAAATTTGTCTTTCTAAAAAATCTTTGAATTTTTATACACGATTTATTATTAGTCGTTTTTATCGTAGTAAAAAAAAAAATAACCAACGTTTATAAGGTTAAAAAACCCAATACAAGGTTCTTCATAACTTTTTCTTCAAATAACTGTAAAAAAAATTCAAGTGTCAGTATAGAAAAAGATTGATGTGCGTATGACATTTAATTTTTTACGAAATCACGTAATATAACGATATATTACAATTTAAATATAGATAATAATAGAATATATCCTACTAATTATCCTAGACTGATAAATCATCTTCGTTCAGAATCGTTTTTCGTATACAATCATACCTTGCATTCGAATTTAACACATCCATTATAGTGACATACTCTCTATATTTTCTATACAGCAGAGTGATATCCACTGGCCCCCCCCTTTTTTTACATTTTATTTATTATTGAAATTAATAAATATATGTATTTTTAATTTTTCTTCAGCGAAGCTGTGATGTTTTCTGTCAATATATTTTTAAATAGGTACACATGAGAACGATTGTTCGACATCAACCCAAGTGGCTGGGTCATATTTGAAGTAACTATTTATAGTTAAATAGTAATAGCTTAAATTGTTTCTTTTATTTCATCAACTATTGAAATGCTTTCATGCAATGTCATATTTTAAGTTTTTATGTAAGTAATTTCTCTACTGCTATCACTAAAAATTGCAAATGAGTGTACATAAAATGTTAATTCATTGATTGTATTACCATCTAAATTATATCAAGAACTTTTTAAAGTTTTCTGCTTGATACAATTTTATTTAATATCTTTTTTTAAATTTTATTTTAATTCAATGCAATACATTTTGAATTTCGTAAAAATATGCGAAAAAAATTTGTAGTAACTTCAAATTACCTATTATGATTCGTAAAGATTACTGACAAAAATCCAAAAATATGAAAAGGAAAAACATAATAATATGTAATTGCATAAAAATTCACACTCTGCCGCTCTATAATCATAAATAATGATTATAATTTATTTTATAATTTTTATATGTAATTTATTGTAGTACCTATCATAAATTCATAAATATAACAATTTATTTCGTGTTTACTACGTACTAGTTTACCTACCTACCATTGATTATTTTATAATCATTACATATTTACATACATAATTCATAAATTTATAGAAGTACGTAAACCATTAAGTAAATTATATAAAGTACCTACCTACTATTTTATATTTTTTATTTATTTAACATGAATCCTATTTCTATAATATTTTAAGTGCTATTTTTTTTTTTTAGATTTTTCGATGTGTTTTTCTACTGTCTACTAATGCAGGAAAACTAACTACCTGATACAACGATAAATATTTAGGTTTATTATTCAGAATACATGTTCGAATCCTTCAACAATTATTTGAATACTTTTTAAAATGTATATATTGGTAATACGTATACCGATCACCTACCTATTCTCATTTTTACACTTTGTTTTACTTTTCTTTTTTTTTTGCTCCTTTTTTGTTAATAAAATAAAATAATTTTCATGGCTATTTTATTCTTATAGATATTTTAATTTGTATTATTTAACAATTTATTATAACACGAATCACTAACTAAATGATTATGACAATCAATCGTTATCCATAAATAACAATAATCAGTATCAGTATGACAGTATAAATACCTATATACTGGCTACTACACATTGAGTTATATGTCAATCGTCAAATCATACATAAAATACCATAAACATCAATAATTATCTAACAAAAAATAAATATCAATAATACGGTATAAAATATAAATGCTACTATGGTTATAATATTCACAAAACATTCATCTACATCACATAGACTAGAGCACAAATAGCAGTAAAAGATAAGAAATAAGAATATATATTACTCGCTCGCATGAACCATTATAATAATAAAATTACCAATGATATTATTAATTATATTTATTTTACATCGTTTGCACGCCTAAACAGTAGATAATTATATTAGATACATTAAATGATTAAATTATTAATGATTGAATTACTTATTCAATAATAAGATTACATTACTTTATTTTTTTCATTTTAACTTAATATTTCTTACTTTATTTTACATTTTTAGTAAGTACCTACGCCATATTCTCGTCTATGTAAATGTTAATTTAATTTTTCATTATTTTATTATACATAATAGTCAATAATTAATAATTGATAAATTTTATTACAAAAGCTTTAATCAGTTAGGTTTTCTTATCTTATACATATTTTAATCTTTATATGCTGTCTAAGAAAAAAAACTCGTAGGTTTTTATAAATTACTATACATAAATAAGAACATTTATTTTAGTATATATATATATATATAATAATAATATTTAAGTAAAAAATAAATAGACAAGTATTTAAGTAATTGAACTGCCATACAGCTAAGTGTCGAATACTTGAGTGTATAGCTGGTCATTGAGGTCATTTTAATTATTGGTTTGTTAAATTTGAATCTAATCATACATAAATCATTGTACAAGAAATATCTGAGCGGAGATGATCTTTTTCTTTCTTTTTTTTTATATATCACTAATCGCTATAGAACGTATATAAAATAATATGCTTTTTTATATTGTTATTGGGTTAATTGATTTTATTAATGGCATTACAGTAAGTTGATTATATAAAAAAAAAACAAAATATTACATTTTATTATATTATTAGTATATATAATTAGTAATTACTATAGTCAGTATAGTCTATAATAACCTATTTTATTATTTATAGAATATTATATTATTGTTATTATCTTTTGAGTCAATTCCACCTGTCCACTTTATAGTAAAGCAGAGTGAATAGGTCCGAGTTAAAACAAGGAAATAAATTAAAATTAATCTACAATGTTTTGACATAAATATTGTTCGTATAATATTTTATTAATGATTTATTCGTATTATTTTTCGGAATGTTAATCTATATTATTTGTTTGATATTAATTAATATATATTTTATTTTTATTATTACAGTAGAACCTCGATTAACCGTCTTTCTCGGTTAACCGTCAGGCCACATTTACACAAACTACAAAAATTAACCGATTTTTATAATATTAATTGTTAAGTATGTATATAATTGTAAATAATACAACTTTTTAATAAATTAAAAAATAATAATAATAATGTACCAATAAGTAATAGTACCTAATTATATCAATATGTATGTCACAATTACTAAAAAAAATAATAAATAATATCTATGTATGTATGTTTAAAAAAAAATGTTGTTGCTCATTTAACCGTCTTTTCGATTATCCTTTAAAGTTTCTTAAAGTCCCGAGACTGACGGTTAATCGAAGTTCTAACTGTATTATGTTTGTGTAAGTTATAAGGATATAACTGTTGGCTATTAGGTACCTATATATTGGTTATATATTACGTGTATTTGAGTAATGTAACTTATTATACAATTATAATGTGTATTCGTATTGACATATAGTTTATCAATAAACACAATTAATTTAGTTAAATTATACTAGCTAGATGCAACATGAATATTTAATAATGTGTCCTAAATTAGTTAGGGGAACGCAGGTAGTGAAAATAAGCATTACGAAATCCAACTGGATTTGAGAACTATTTTATGCCCCAGCGCTCTTAAAGTCCGTAAATGCGTATCTCGAAAACAATATTCGTTTGGCATTTATTGTAATTTCTATCTTTGGGACGCAACTAGCTTGCAATCCTGCACGTATAGTGCATGAGTGTAATGCATGTCTGGTGTTTTTGCAATGTGCGTAAAAATGTTTAAATTAAAATGGTAAACTGCGCCACTAGTAAGACAATCTCTGCCAACTTGAAAAAAATGTGTAATATAATTATTAAACACGCTTCTTTATTATACGAAAAAAAATAATAGTAATAAAACTAGATAATACGTTTTATCATAGCGGAGAAAATAAAATATAGATACAATTATAATTTAAATAATTATAGTAGTACTTTGATTATGTATTAAATTATCATTGAAATATAGTATTTATGTTCAAACAAATGATTCAAAATTTATATGGATTTACGTCTCACAATTACTTTTGGAATAATTCGTTTATATTTTGTAGACATTTGACAACTTTGAGTAATTTTCAATTTTTTCGGATTGTTATTTTCTACTAACTCTGGACTTTGTTGGGGTTCTGTAGGTAAAATAGTTTGCATTAACAAATAACCATCTTCTCCTAGTTCGCTTGTTTCTCTCCCAGGAATCAGCGTACGCCTAAATAAAAAAAAATTATTTTGAATTTATTCATTATTGTAACTATATAAGAAACTTAAGAATTTTATATTAACGACAAAAAAAAAGAAAAAGGTGAGCAAGTGGATATCGCTCTGCTGTATAGTAGAGATGGAGAGTAGGTCACTATAATGGATATGTTCAATTTGATTACAATGACAGGTATGATTGTATACGAAAAATGGTTCTAAACGGAGATTATTTGTCATTCTAGGATATATTAATATATTGTTACCTATATTTAAATTGTAATATATCGTTATTTTACGCGATTTCGTAAGAAATTAAATTTCATATGCTTATAAATTTTTTTCTAAATTTATTCTTGAATTGTTTGTTACAGCTATTTGAAGAAATAGTTTTGGAGAATCTAGCATTAGGTTTTTCAACCTTAGGTATAAATCACAAAAATAATATGAATTTTCAACTTCAAAATGCATTGCAAATTTTCGCGATTTTTACATATTTCGTAAACATTTGAACTATAAATGCTTATAAACAAAAATTGTGAATAACGATTTTTGATTTTTTTTACTACGATAAGTACAATTTACAATAAACCTTGTATTAAATTTTAAAGATTTTTTGGTTTGCCAAATTTTTTTTACAGTAATTTTAAGAAAAAAAAATTTAGAAAAATCAAAATTTTCAATTATCTATAAATAGCTTAAAAAAGTCAAAATATTTTGGAAATTTAATTGTAAATAAATAATGCTAATATAAACATTTGGTGAAAATTTCAAGTATTTACAATGATTCATTATTGAGTTAAAGCAAAATAAAAAAATCGATTTTATTCTATCGAAATTGATTATGCGTAAAAATTCCCGTTTTTCTGTTACTTTTTTAGGGGTTTTCGTGACGCTTTTGAAAACTACTTAAAATTTTTACTTTTGACCACTCCTCTCAAAGTACTAACTAGATGAATTTTCCTTTTCAAAAAAGGGCTGAAGTAAAAAATCAAAGCATTATTTCTACTCCAAAACATGATGACACATTAATAAAAAAATACACATTATTGTAAAATTAATACATTCATCACACCGTTCAGAATCTAAAAAATAAAATTTATATAACGTATATAATCAGAAAAAATAAGTATTTGCTATACATTAGTCAATACTCAATAATATAGATGTATGCGTATAAAGCAAATAAAGGGATAACAAAAACCTATTATTTTTACATTTTTAAACATTTAACTTAATAAAATAAAAATTGTTAAATATAATTTTTACAATTAAGATCTATTATAAGATCTTATAGGATTATTTCTATTTCTTATTTTCATTTACAGTTCTGAGACATGAACTCTTACAAAAGTCGAAAAACTGAGACTAGAATATTTGAAAAAAAATATGGACTGGTTTTTGATAGTGAAATCAATGAATGGAAAACGTTAAAAGTTCGAGTTTTAATTTTATAAATTAATACCTACAAAGTACAAAGTTAAGATCAGTTATTGAATTATGTTATATTTTAAATATTAATAGACTTTTTGAATGAGTTTTATATTTTAATAATTTCTTTAAGTTTAGAAATGTTAATACTATACCTAAACCTAATGTTAAAGTCATACAAGACTAAAAAGCTATTTGTAAATTTTATAAATAATAAAATATGTAATTTTAAGTACCAGTTGTATATTCGTCGTATTCTCGATCTCCTTCTTGTGTATTGATAGTTATTATCAACATAAATGTAACACCATCGTATAAAAGCCACAACAGAATAACAAACGATTAAATTACAAATACATTCCAGTAATTCCAGAGCAGTTTGGTTCATTTCATAGTGAGGTTCTAAGCAATTGTTTATCTACAAGAATGAAAAATGCATTATGAATTCAAATATCATTAAAAATAATATTATTGAATATATGAAAATTATAAAAATTCATTGAGTTCTATATAATTAAAAGTGTAATGAATAATAATTAAGGTACCTAATCATATTAATTGGTTATTTTAATATATTTTATTTCTAATAACATAATAAAAACAAATAACTACGTACCATTGTTAGAAAAACTAACGTGTAAGCTTTAAGTACAGGTATTAATCCATCTGACCAACATTGACTACCACTCCATACTAGCATTGAAGTAAGTGTTATCTGTAAATTCAAGTATTTCAATAATTAATACAAACTTTAATTTATAATTAGTCATACTTGCATAATAAATGTAAAATAATTGTAAACATAAAACAATTTTGTATTTTAATAGAAAATTCCTTAATATTAGCTATTTAATAGATCATAAAATTATTACTAAGTACATTGTTCTCTACTATATTTTTTAACGGTTACGTTTTAAAATATTTATTAACTTTGTTTAACTTTTATATTTTTATATGATTATATGTGTATGTGATGGTTTTTATTATGTTTTTTAAATTCATAAGTCATTCACGAAATACATAAAAAAATAATTTCTAATGAAACAATATAGGTATGTACAATTATTTAAACAGTTCTATCAAGATACTCAAAAATATACGAGCATTTTACATAACTAGGTATATTACCTAACTATATTAACTATATTTTATTCTTGAACACATTTTGGATTATATTATGGGTAAATGTGATAATAGTATTAAATACTACTTTCAAATTTTTTTTTAAATTATTTTAAACAATTTTTAGAATTATTATTATTTTTGCAATTATTGACTGGTAATAAAATTGCCTACATTGAATCCCTTACAAATTGTTACTGTACTTACGTTCTCTTATTATTCTTTTAATAATAGTCATTACTTACTGTAGGACTTTTTTAATCATAAAAAATATATATAATACAATTCGTTTGTACAATTTTATTTCAATAAAATTAATTTTTATTTTATTTCAACTATGATTGTATAATAAGTACCTTCAGCCAGAATTTCCACCATGTATTTTTTGGGACTCTGTGCAGACGGCGTGGTCTTTGAATTGGATTCATGTATGCTATTATATATGTTTCGGATAAACGCCAAAAATAATAAAAAAATAAAATTGAAGGTAATAATGTAATAATTGATGAGCCGCAGTTAAATTTCTGTGTAGATTGTAATACACTTTCGAGCAGGTGTTCATGTGTAGTCATTGTTGATGTAGTTGTTACGTCTAAAACGTGTGACTCCTTATTGATTTTAATTATTTTGAAATTTGAATTATTTAAGTATTTTTGTTTGAATACTATGATATAGATGCATTAGTGGTTGCCTGTTAAACTTTTAATTGTTTAAGCCAGTTCACTATTACGGTGTTTCTATGATAATTATTATAAAAACGTTACTAAGTAAAGCAATAATATTATGACTAAGAGGTGTTGAATAAGTTATATATTTGTATACACTGTACACGTATAACATATTAAATAATTTAATAAATTATTGTAGTATAAAAGTACAACAATAATTATTTGTTTAAACAACTATAATAACATTTAATATTATTCTTTGGTACTAATGATAAAACAAGTACCATAGGTTAGGATAGGTAAGATTTAATGTATTACCTAGTATAATAAATTATTATTGTAGGTATATTATATATTTTTATATTTATAGTTTATACAATATATTTTAATACCACTAAAATCACTCATCTGTAATGACATGCCGGAAATTATTTTCTTAAACAATATGTTTTAGAAAACTTGTAAATATTATTGTTTAATTACTTAAAATATATTTTTAAAATAAAGATACAAAAAGTTACTCTGCTGTAAATTTTGTGTGTACCTCTTTATTGAGTATTTATTTCACTGTAATGGATGTGTTAAATTTGTAAAAATTTAACGACAATTTTACGACATAATATTCTTGTACCTATATGAAAAACGTTTTTGAATGCGGAAAAGACGACAGTCTTTATTTTTAAGAATATTTTATAATTTGTTTATATTATTGTTGGTAATTTTATTTCTATTAGTAATACACTAATAGGTATATAACGATTAATATTTTTTGAATTACAATATACGAGTATTAACTAAAATCGTTAAACAAAACAATCGTTTTTTTTCATTGAAATGTCTAATTTCATCAAAATTAGAACTTCAAAAAGCTTAAAAAAAATTGTGACTATGTATTTTCAATATTATTAAAGTACTTCAAGTACAATTTAGTAGGAATCATTTTCAATTTCATTTTCAAGCTTTTTAATGAGTTATAATAATATAATATTAGTATAATAAATTATAAAATATAATAAAATATTAATAATATTATAACTAGTATAACTAGCTAAGCCCCGTGCACTTCGTAGCCCATACAAAATGCGTCCATGTGAAATTTGGTTGTATATCATTCATTAAAATTAATCGCACAGCCTAAGACTGATCAATACAGATCAGTATCGTATTATTTTATTATGATGCCGTATCTTGAGTTTCTACTTCTGATTGACCAGATTTCTATTAAATCAAATAGATTATCAATGATTATCTAGTTAATTTGTTTCCAACAATGTCCCTATTTGTTGTGGCCTATCCGTGACCATTGATCAAGAAATGTTAACAATTAAAGTAATCTTTAAAATGCATTGTCATAATCAATAAATACAAAAAAAGTTATTTAATGTACCTAAGTAAAGTTACTTACCTCAAATTATAAATTATTAAAAATAAACGAAACAATTGTAATCAACCGTTTTCAATAGTTTTGTTACTGTTAAAAACTTTTTGGCAAAACAACGTTTGCCGGGTCAGCTAGTTATATAATATTTTATGATGCATTATAATTATATATTTTCAAAATAACGTATGTTTACTTAATATACCTATATAATAAAATTATTTTAATAACATACAATATTATGTTTATGGTGAAAAGATGATTTTTATTAGATATAACAAATTGTCAGAACATATTTATGAATAAACACGGTTGACAAAATATGATGAACATAAAATGATAAGAAATAAAATGCAAATACTTAAAACTATGTGTATAAATAAATTATAAAAAAATAAAATTTTGATATTGTCTTTGTTGATAGGTGTCTATAAAACGTATTAACTAATTGACGGCAAGAGATCCAAAGAACTATATGAGTATAGTGGTTTTTTATAACCAAATACTGCATCAAATATCGATTTTCCGATCATTGCCAGACCGGCTATCATCATGAGGATGCTCCCGATCGATTGCGTGTACGGCAAAACGATAACAGTAAAATACATTAGAGTTGTAATGTACCAAGGTAAACCCACTTGATTCTGAAAAATAATAATTTTTATGTTAATGAGTCTTATATACCTATATTATAATAATTAATAATATTTTAATAAATATTTTTTTATTACTATTTATAGTACGTCTAAAAGCGATTAAAAATTGAAAAAAAAAAAATGCGAAAATTAATGATGGAAATTAGGTTAAAAATTTTTTTAAAAAGTGTGTAACATAGGTATATTGATAAACCAAATATCTACATTAGAATATCAAAAGAAAAAATTACTATTATTACTTACTACAAGTATTTCATTGAATAATGTATAATAATTTATTTTTTAAGTTAAAGTGTATTGACTATTGAATTTGATGTATAAAATTATACAAAATATAATTAAAGTAGGCGCTCTTAACATTTTTTACTTACAAAAAAAATTACCCTATTTGTAGAGACATTTCAATAATCATTGAGTTCATTGAGAGTATAATATTGAACAATTTAAGTATTAATAATTTAAACTACCTATCTATTTAAATAAAAACAGTTTTGGGGAAAAGGGACTACCAGAAAATATATTAAAAATCATTAATACATTTATATATTGTGTAATTGTGTGTACAAAATATTACAGAACAAGACGACCTAACGATTTTCTTTAACAATTATTATCCATGTAGTAAAATATATTTATGTATTTTAAGTCACAAAACCTATAATATTGTTATAGAATTATATCAGATTACTTACATATTCAGCCCAAAACATTGGTATTATCATATTACTGAATTTATCGATGTTTGAAAATCCACTAGTGGGATGCATGACTAGATTGCTTTGGCTACGAGCTCTACTTTCGACTGGAACTCCTGTCAACTATTTTAAATATTTTTTATACTAAGATCCAAGTCTTAATTTAAGTACAAAAAAATTGTTAAGTCTAGATTCTAGGTACTTACCGGTTCGACAATTAAGTACGAGCCATGATTTTCTTCATTAGGTTTTAATCCCGATAATGATTTTAGTAGTGCTTGATCACCATTGAGAAAATGAGGAAATGAAGCTGCAATAGGGAAATCTGCAAAATAAAAAAAATATTTACACGTTTTTAAACAAATATTTGTGTTTTTTTTTTAAATATAATTCAAGCGTATTTTTTGTTATTTTATTGTAGTTATATTTTAAAATGTTTATAATATTAAGTTATACCAAATTGTATTTTGTGTTATAAAATTATTTGTTAAACTAGTTTTGTTTAATCCAAAGCATGGATTAGAATTAATCTAAAACTAGATGGAATTAGATTTAATCAAAAATAATTTAAAATAATCGTAAAAATATATAATTTAACATTCATTCAAATTGTCATGATTCTAATTGGTACTTAATAATATGTTGTATTTTGGAATATTGTAAAATGAAACGATAAACTAAAAACTATAATTTGTACATAAATTTACTTTCATTATAGTAAAATATATATAAATATAAGAAACATAGCTTTAAATTCAATTTTTTTCCTACGCTATTAATTTTATTTTTAACAAATATGTACCTACATAAATAGTAGGTATATTTTGATAGTTAAATAATTTTACCGTTTAAAATGTTTAAATTACTGTGAACGTATTTATATAAAAGTAACAAATGTATTTGAAAAAGAGAAATTGATATATCTATACAATCATATAATTATTTAAAAATTTACTTACCCTTTTGAAATCATGACGATATTGCATAATACAATGGAAATTAGCAATAATAATGTTTAGAAAAATATAAATGTCAATTATTGTGACTTATCGTTAAAATCATTTGTCAGATAAAAAATAATACCTAATTCGACACTATACCCTTACAAACAACGTTACAGTGTCAAAGTTTATAATTTTTAATTTTACGTCTTTCTACTAAACACTATTATTCACGCCTATTGATTATTTATGTAATTAGTGTGTAGTGTGCTAAAAATGAAAGCCAGTAAAATTACATATACTATTGATGCTTGTATAATGGTATGATGAAAATCAGTAGGTAAGATAGAATATTTATACAAATTATAATTATTGTTTATTGTAATCAGTATTACTCTGCATTTCACATTACATACTATAGTCATAATATACTCTAAATATTAAAAATTGAATACTTTAATTAATATTTATATATTTTTCTCTATGGCTATGACAACACACATTAATCAAAATTTATTGTTAAGGCTTACATAGCGTTTTGATTCATTTAACGAGAAGTTTCATGACGAAATTAAACCGTGAATAATATTGCTAAGCTCCGGATGGGCGAATTCATTCACTATTTCAACATCAGGGAATAGGATTATAGTTATAACTTATTCGTTCAGACCTAAAGCAAGCTGTGTTAAATATGGCTGATAAAAATGATAATCGACAGACAATGGTATTTATTTGATAAGTGTATTATGTGTCCATTTGACGATAAATTTACTATGAGAAGATAATACCAGAATTTATAATTTTATTTGTTGTTTGATTTTATTATAATATTTTTAATTACATACCATAATAACACGGTGATACGTCAGAGAGTCCAGAAAGAAGAGGAGTTGATTTTGGATTATGAAAACAGTCTTCTAGGCTTGGATCGGTTTGTGGATGAGAAAAGACATTATTCGGAAGAATAAACTTGTACATTGTCATGCCCGATTTGGTCACCTCATCTAAAAAAAAAAAAAGTTATTTTAATTTTAAAACTATTGACTACAAGTAAACGTGTTAAGATTTTCAGCACGTACTTTTATATTTCAGTGGTGTCACTCGGCACATGGTTTTTCTCAAGTACTTCAATGTGTCATTTTTTGATACAAACTGATGGTACGTAACACCTTCAGAAGAACCCTGTACACTGTCGCACTTAGGATCATCCCAAATTCCAAGATTAGATTTACCATGGTACTTATCTACTGTGAAAAACCTTCGCCCATTTTCCGGACCCATGAATACGGTAACTTCATCCGTAAATTTGTTATAAATCTAAACAATTTAAGAGTATAGAAGTTTTTAACATTTACTTAATATGTAATATTAAATCTTAAAAAAAATAGGTACCTATACTATTAAAAATTATAAATATAAATATATATAATTTTATGCTTTTGTTTTAGTTTTTATTCGTGTTATCATGTACCACAATATAATTATTAAACATATATTAGTGTATATCATTCTTTTATATAATTCAAACATCATATATTGAATGCAATAGTTCATTTTGGTTTTTTTGAACATTTTGACAAATTAATTACCTGGTATAATATACCCATATTCTCTTCAGGAACTAAACCGGGCATCATGGTTTTTGCTTTTTGGACTAACGGGTCAGTTAAATTCCATAAACAGTCATTAATAGATGTCTTGATAAACATTTTCGTGTCCAACATGTCCATCATTAATTTGAAACCATACTTAGTAAAATAAGAAGCATCCCATAAATATGATGCCATTCCCTATGTAAAAATAAAAAAATAAAAAACGAATATCTGGTAAACGTTATATCACGTGTTTTAGTTATTATTATAGGCGCAATACACAAACATTTTTTGTTAATTTAATATAAAAATTAAAATATGTATAAAAATAAAACATTAAATACCTATGATGTAATGTAATATAATAATATTATGTATTTATGTAATCATCAATTATCAAGGGTAGTTGATCCTGATAAGTTATGGATATTATTTATTTTATCATGTCCAAACTCAAAAAAAAAAAAATTTTTTTAAATACTAAGTTTTTAAAACTACTAATTAAGCAACCAATACAAAGGAAATTATTTTAGTTTTTATTAGATAATCCTTAAACACTTATTTTTTTAAAATGCAAAATGTTATTAAAATATTATATTTATTATAGAATTAGAATTTTCAGATAGAATTATAGAAGTAGTTATGTTTGCCTGAAAAATAATCGCAATTATATAATATATGTATTTAATGACTAATTGTATTAAATTGGATTAACTAGGTAATACAAAAAACTTTTCTGTATGCATATTATTTATAAACTTGAAAAAATGAAAATACAAATCATTCAAACTTAATTTATAAAATGCATTATTTATATTAATTAAGATAAATAAGATAGATAAAATCATCATTATAATATTAATATAAACGTAGTTGTATTTTAGAATAATCAAAATGTGCTAAGATGTTTCTCTAAAATTAAAATTATGACTCATTAAGGTTTCATACAAAAAAATATTATTGGCTCGGAGATCCAAGGTTCTTGTAATTTTGAAATAGAATACTAAGTTGAAAATCATCTATAATATACTTTTCAAATCATTGATATTTTTATTATTTGTGTTATTGGCTATCAAAATATGGAATATCTTAATCATATTTTTAGAAAAATAATGTTTTTTAGTGTTTTTATACTTAAAAGTAAGAATTAAATTACAAAACAAAAGTATATTTTGAAGTATTTATTTTTATTATTATTATTATTATTATTAATTTTTATTAATTAATTTAAAATATATTGTTTTAACATAAACATATTATGTTGAAATAATTAAGTTAAAATAATAATAAAAAATATGATAATAATTTAATATTCTAGTATTACCTACATCGAATCACAAACTAAGCATTTTCAAAGATAAAGAAAAAATATGAGTGTTTTTTTTTTTATTTGTTATCCATCATAAATAAATCAATTTTTTTCATATTTTAATTTGGGAAACCCATCATACATTAATAGGAAGCTGATGCTCTTGTCGATGTATTTGATTTTGAACTGTAATCTTTGAACTGATAATGTTAATAATAATAACAATAATACAGTACTTATATTAAACCTCGTAACTAACACAAAATATTACTGATTTAACTTGATTCATTTCGTGTGACATTATTACAATCATTATTCCGAATTAACATAAACTGTGATATTATTTTATAATTAATTTATAAGGAATTTTTGTGTTGTTTCTAAAATATGTGTTAATTGATGATTATACGAAGCTTCACATCTTATAACCAATGTAATTATAATTGGCTGTAATATTTAATGTAAATAAAATTATGTTTGTTGCTATTACAATAATATTACACGTTACGCGTTATCAGTTTTTCATAATTTTATTACGTACCAACGCGGCAAAGTTGGGTAGTATTAAATTAGCGTCCAAACTGATGTTTGTCATTTCTGGCAAGAACACGGCTGTTCTTGTGGCCACATAAGTCATTGTACCGTTGTCGTTGAATCTAACATCGCTGTGTCGTAATAATTCTCTGGAAGAAAATCACATAAAAAATATCCTGTAAACGTCAGTGTATAAATAATGAATTAGCAACAAATCATTTTTAGATATAGGAATTTATATTTAACGGTTACACGTACACGTATACGCACATACAAGATTATATAATAGTGTTAGCACTCATCGGAAATCAAAATATTCCACTTCGACACATACCTAACTAACGCATCAACAATTCAAACAATTGCTATTATTGTAAAGATAGATGATTATATCGTGTGCAATTATATAAAACGGCGTACACAGAACTAGGCCGTCGACGTTTAAAAAATAAATAAATAAATATTTGCGAACATAATTTATTTTGAAAATAATTGTTTAAACTAATTAAATATTTGTTGTATCTCGTATATTATGAGCGTGATTAAAAAATTAATTTATAAATATACGATAATAATCTGTTACCAGCCACTAAAATAGCATTCGTATATATTTTTTCACATCTAAGGATGTGAAAATATGCATAAAAAAATATGCATTTTTAATTTATTTAAAATTCTATTCTTCATTTAAATTTAAAATTACCTAATAAACGTTGGAAATTATCAAGATTTCTAACCAATGATATATGATTTCCTTACCGTATTACCGTAAAAAAAAACTGTTATTATTTATTAGGGATTATTATATTATTGCTAAAATTATCAACGTTTAGGTAATATATATATATGTATGAAAATGGAAATCCTTATCGCGTATATTCTCCAAAACTACTTATTCGATTATCTTGATTTTTTAAATAATCGGCAAGTACACGCATAAAGATTTTTTTTACCAATTATTAGTTATTATTAGAAATTAGCATTTTGGTGAATAGTTGATGCAGTATAACAGTACAGTACTTTTTCATTGTTTTTGGTTCACACTATTGAAGCTTTATAAGTCTTTGGTGTTTGTCTAGAATAAAAATGAAATCAAATTTGGGTCGTTAAAAAAAAAAAAAAAAAATTGTAAAAAAATGCTGCTGTTAAACAGTCAAAAAAAGCAAAGCTGGACGGGACAGCTATTTAAAGTTGATGTGTCGGAAATGAACTAAATAAGAAAAACAAAAATATTATTTATTCACACGTGTTACGCTAAATGTTAGCATTAGACAACTAAATTTAATATGGGTGCAACGATGTTTTTGTACGGTCAACGAAGAGTACGGAGATAGATAGTATTTTAATGACTAATTAATAATTCAGTGAAGATCTCAATAAAAAAGAAATAACAACAAAGCCCCGCGAAAATGTTAATAATTATTAAATATCAATATGTATATTCGTAGATTATATTTATGTATAAATCTATAACAACAGTTTTTGTAAAATTGGTTTAAGCCATTTAAGGCATTAAGATATATAAAATAAAAATGTATAAGTCGGAAAGAAGTTCATCTTCGATCGTATGATGCATTTTAGAACAAAACAATTATAGTGTTTGTATTTTCATTGTGTCTGTGTTTTATTTTACACGGCTAAACATATCTGTTGTAGATGTATAAGTATACCTATATAACTGTATATAATCTTGATAAATAGAAAATTGATAATAAAGATAAATAAAACCGAAAAATACATCAACGGTATCCTTATAGTAGTAAATTGTAAATTGTGAAAAAAAAAACAACAAAAAACTAAAAATTCGTTATGCTAAATGTTTAGGTATTGTTATTTGTTTGCCAATACATAGATATGTACATATACATTTTTAACATTGTTCAAGGGCTTCAAGTCTATAAATAAAAAATAAAACTTTTCAAAAGAAATATTGAGTTTACATTCAATATTTTATTTGTTTTCAAACCTACGATGAATATAAATACCAATAAAAAAAAAGAATATATTTATATTCATTATTTAGTATCTACTAAATACGTTCAATGACAGCGTGTAGGTACAAGTACCTACCTAATACTACCAATAAAGATACCCGCACGGCTGCACCGTATAGAGTATATGTCTATTTGACTTTGAATGTTACCACTGCATTGTCTTCGTGGGTAAAACGTTACGACTTAAACATTTATATAGTCTTAACATTTGTTTTACTATCAATTGTTATTTGTTTTATAAATTGTCGGAATATACTATATAATACCATTAATTTTAATATTTTAACTACTCATTTATTGCATATTGCTGTTACAATGTGTAGGTATATACAAATTATTAATTCCGTATTGTTAAAATGTCGTTAGACATCTAGACAAACAAATCTATTAGATGCCCGAAAACTATGTAAGTAAATTAATTTGTAAAGTGGTTACTGGTCGTGCACTACACCATAATGGTTTTAAATCATATAATTAATTCTTTATTCCTATAGTATAGCAGTATGATTTATTGATTAATAATTATTTTAATCAGCTGATTGTCTGCTTGTTATTTTTACGAATCAAATAAAATTATAAGGAATACATATTGAAATATATAAAACAATAAATGTAGGTA
This sequence comes from Rhopalosiphum nymphaeae, assembly GCA_036289425.1. Classification (NCBI taxonomy): domain Eukaryota; kingdom Metazoa; phylum Arthropoda; class Insecta; order Hemiptera; family Aphididae; genus Rhopalosiphum; species Rhopalosiphum nymphaeae. The sequence continues at coordinate 5,597,237 of JAZAQC010000017.1, forward strand.
CTAATTTATTAAAAGATGCGTAATTTGACTAATGTCATAAGACCATATTACATTTATTAACCGTAAGATTTTTAAATGTTAACACAATAATACACTTATTCAATTTTATTAGTTTCATTTAAATAATTAAATTTAAAACATAAACCGAAATACGAGAATCGTTTAGTTTTTATTTGACACGAATATTATTATGTTTATGTTTAACACTATAATATTCATATGTATGTGCTATATGACGTATATATATGATATTATTGAAATAATCATTGACTTTTTGACAAATTTCAAATTTCTTTCTTTCTTAACAAAAAAATAAAAATATATACAACATTTGTTACTAATTGTTAAATTGAATAATTTTTTAATATATATTATTGCTTACCTGAATACTATTGGACCGATTTCGTTTAACTCCAGTTTACTATCGATTCCGTTTTCAAATCGTTCACTGTTAGTTACATTAAATAGGTATACTCTAAGCAAAACTTCATCAGGAGGATTCTTCCACCATTCATATGCTGGCAGACCACGAACCATTTTCAGTCTCTAAGAAATCAAAAATACAAAATCAAATAAAGTAATATTTTGACCATTATTGCATATATTAATAGTAAAAATATTAATAATATAATATTATCATTAAAAAATAATGAACCTGCATACAAGCACAAATTAATACTAAATTGTAAAAATAATAGTTTCTTTGTAGCTATTATTAATAATTTTAAGTAAAAGAATTAACGTAAAAGCTTTTTTTAATATAAATTGTCAGAATATAATTTAAAATATTTACATAAGTTAGATATGATTATTAAATCGTCAATAAAAACTATTTTGGTTTAAAGAGTACATCCCAATGTAGACGTCTTTAAGGAGAGATTCATAAATAAATATTTCAATATTTCATTTAAAATATTGTTATATTTATGAATGTGCTCACGTTAAAAAACATTTAAATCTTCTAGAATCGTTGACCCGACTCATTATTTTTTGCCATCATCAAATCCATAGTTTCTGATAATTTACTCAACAAACTCTAGTAAATACAATCTAATTATCTCTAAAAATCTTTTCCAATAGAAAATAACCACTGCTGTCGAGAATTACCTTAAATAATAATAATAAGAAGACAAATTGTGGTGTTTTTTATTCATACGTATTTTACCACGTCTTTGAAAAGTTTTAGTACGTTGTGATGAATATTTAATAGTTTCAGAATAAGATTCATGAAAGTGCAATTATTTTTGTTACAATGATAATTATTAATGTAATATAATTTAATTTTTACTCTACCGATATTAATGTTAATTTGAATAATTCAAATTGTTATTGTTTTTGAATCAAATAAGAGAGTAAGTAAATCTAGCCCATCTAGCTATACTAATATACTAATATTAGTTATACCTATAGATGTAATATAAATAATTTAGGAAGGTACGTAAATAAATACAAAACAGTTGAGAAATCATATAGATGTATGATCGATCTATGTCTATAAAATAAATGTTTAAGTTAATAATAATTTAATGCAATTTTCACTATTATAGTAATATTTAGTTAATGATTTAGTAAAAAATGAATTATTCATAAATAATAGACACACTATTTGAATAACAATACTTAACTACGGAGATTTTACATCGCTTATACTGTTTATAGTAACTTAATACAGGTTGCTATATTTCGATTTTAAAGTTATATTACATAGATACATGTAAATATACTACCGTACACATTTCAGAACAATTTATGACGTATAAAGAATGAATTTTACAATCATAGCAATTATTTTGTAAACAATTTAATAATTTTTTTAGTATTTACAGTAGTAAATTCAATTTCTTATGCATTATTTATAATCATATAATTGAAATAAATATAATTCGATTGAATGACTATAGGTCACACTAATTAAAATCGATTTTAAGATAAACTTTGAAATATCAATCTGTGCATAAATGTCCTTGGAACAATATCTATTGTAGCCTTAGGTAAATGTTTTGTATTCTTGCTGGACAAACTAACGACGAATGACATAATTTGTACGAGTGAATTGGAGTAGTTATTATAGTGGAGTTTAACACGAAATGTCTTTTAATGTAGTTTGGCAAGTTCGTTGATTTTCGGTATGCGTATAGATCGTATATAGTATGTGGTATAGTGATTTATTATCATTACGAAGTACGAACCTAAGACTGCGGGAAATTATTTATACAACACAAAAAATAAAAAATAAAATAACGTTGTTTAGTTTGATTTAATATATCATATCATTATATTATGTGATAAACAGCGACACGATTAACAAATGATTGTTGTACGTTGTTAACTGCGTGTATTGTTTTACAATAAAAATATTACTAAGACGTCCATTTTATCATTAAGAATAACGTTTTATTGGCAGACGTAAGAGTATACATAATATGTATATTGTATACACCAAAAATTCAAAAACAATAAAGAAAAAATCAAATCAAATTTAACAAGGCTATATATAGTACGTATGGACTATACATAGTATAGTGTGCACCTAAAAAAGCTAAACGTCGCTATGTCTGTGCGTATCGTGTACCTATAAATGTATAATACGTTTATCATTAAAATGAGTTGCACAATAGTATAATATAACGGCTGAATAATATTCCAGTTTAGCCGATCTAATATAGCAGGAGTTGTAGTAATCGTATAAGTAATATGTATATATATATATATGTGTGTGTGTGTGTGTGTGTGTGTATGATAAAGTAGTAAAAGGTAATAGTATTGGCGGTGGTATAGTAGTATTATAATAGCAGTACTGAATTAACAAGACACCTGTGGGCAATACAGGTTTTCTTTGGATAAAAAAAAAATATGTATAGATAGTAGATACTCGTATATAATAGAAAAGAAAAATATTCGGTTACTTTGATGTATCCAAGACATCTTCGATGGATTATCATCAGTGGGCTGTTAACATGTCTTAGGCCTTATCGACTGTCGTAACTTTATATAAATGCATATTTTATTACGGTTTGATTCACATGGGACGTGTATCACATTAAAGTGCATGCAATATATTCTGAACACGCCACGCTGTCTGCTGCATATTCCGAAGTGGACACCAGCTGAGTTGGATTTTCGTATATGACGACTATAATATAATATATAGCGGCAGTGTTTATGTATATATATACATACATACATGTGTATATATATATATATATATATATATAGTAAATAATATAAATATCAAACTGATTAAGATCCTACACGTCTCTAATCTACTATGGGCGTATTCTTCGAATACGAAATTAATGCATGTCCATTAAAATAGTGAAAATGGTTGTCTGAAGATCGAATAACAAGAAAATATTGTAAATTGTGGTGTTCCTAAAAAAAGCATGCTACTTAATTAATGCATGGTACGCCAAAACCTTAGATATAAATATACAATCCACGGAAGAAATACTAGTGGAACATTATATATAAGTGTGGAATATTAGGAAATATTAAATATTTAGAAATCATTAGAAATTTTATTTTCTTAATTATAAATTCGTATATTTTTTAGACAATTTTTTTTTCAGTAAGCTCCGATCATCACATTTTTTTATAAATTCTATAGTTATAATTCAAAATAGAATATTTTGTAGTCAGTTACTGGAAATGTATAAAATAATCAAATTTTTAATATTCTTACGTTATAGGTCTCAGTTTATTCGTGTTTTCCACAAAGTCAACATAAAAAATGCTCCAATAACTAATAAGTGGCTCACCTATAGTTTATAGAAATGAATATAAATCATAAATTTGCACTAAGTTTATTTTAAAAATATCTTTTTTCATAATATTATTAGCTTCTCGGCAGTATTCAAAATGTTGTATAAGTGATGACAATCAAAACTCTTTAATTATAACCAAGTTTGTGGATTTTCAATTTTTGTGATAAGTATAATGTATATACTATACCTACATGTGTTGCTGTATTTGTAAAATAAAATAGTCTCTTGAATCCGTATTCCGTTATAAAAGTATATTTTTTAAATTTAAATTTTATTCCATCGAAAATCGTAATAGGTTTCTCTAAATATCCATCCACAATGTAAAAAATTATAGCTTTTTCCATAAATATTATTTTTTATTTACGTAAAAAAAAACTAATAATGACCTTCCAAAATAGTCTGTAAATTAGTAATTTATTTTCTTTAAAATACAAACATGGTGTTGTTAAACATTTTACATTCATCGATACGTCGAGTATTTAGTGCAAAAATCAATATTATGTGACCAAATATTGTTAAAGACAATATTTCAGTTATATTTTTTTCCGTAAGCAATAAATTAATATTTTAGTTTGGTATTGTCTAGTTATATGACTATATAGAAAATGCGTGTATTTATCTAATATTCCGAAAGATTACAAAATAACTAATAAGTACTTACCTCATTCATTAGTATGTTAAATGGTGTGTATACTATTGTAATACTACCCACGAGGAATAATACTAATGCTGAGAATATGTAGAACGAGTTTCCTGAAAATAAAATAAATATTTTAATATTAGTTAAATGAAAACATGTGTTCTGTTTAAATTCTAATAAAAGTCATTGACATTTCTTTTAAAGTATGTGTGGTTACATTTGAAGAGAAAACTGAGTGTATAACTCAATAAATAATTTTAACAATAATCTTTTTGTCATCTAATTAAAAAAACTCAGATTATAATCTCGGACATGTAACTATAGGTAGGTACTTCATAAAGTCAAATACAAGTTACTATAATGTTCTTTCAAAATTTAATATAAATAATTAAGTGCATATGAAATGTACCTAATAAAAATAGCAAAAAAATGTATGTTTTACCTATAGATAATAATTATTAATCTGGATTACATTTATTCATTTAAAATATATTTTTATATACTACAAGAAATGATAAATTATGTTTGAGTATTAAATTAATGATGAAGTATTTTATAACATTGTGAGTTTTCAGTAAATATATTCTATGTCTAAATACTGGAATGATAAGACTTTTAAAGTTTTAATATCATAATTCACTATTAGTTTCGACATTTTTACATTTTATTGAAATTTATATGTTTAAGTTACTTAATATTTCTATATCATTTTTAAAATTAAGAATCAAATAGAAATATTTGATACGCTTTACGTGTTTATATAAAAGTGAATATTTTATGTATATTTTGTTTTATTGTCATTTTTGTTATTTATAAAAATAAAAATATTATACGCTAATTTATATATATATATATATATATATAGCTTTAAATTAAATATTTATAAGTGAAGTATAATTCTAGTAATATTATAATGCTTCGCATCTGATTTACTCTGAAATTTCAAGTTTAAAGTAAATGAAAAAATTCGTATTATCGGCAATTTAGAGTTGATCCTGATTATTTATTATTAGATAGTTAAAAGGAACTTTTTGTCTAGAGTAACGAGAATCAGGTGGTACTCCTGTGAAGTTTTTTCCAAATTTATTTATTCTCGTAATTTACTTATGTATAATCAAAACTACTTATCGTACTTTTTTATGTATAAGATCGACAATAAAGGTTTCCATATAGGTGGGCCTTTCTTCTTACGTTATTCACGTTGTTATTTTTGCTACAAAATTTACTTATTGTATATTAATATTACAGATTGTAAAATATATTCTTTTGTTTAAATAAACAAAAAAAATATTGAAAATAAATTGTAATTGTTATTCATTTATGATAATAATAATAAAAAGAATTGCAAGAATTCCGTGTTATCAAGGTTTGATTTGCTGATACTTAGTCTACAATTCTATTGTGTAATATAAACCATTACATTATGTAAATTGTAACAAAGTAAATTAATTTATGTGCATTAGAACTATTTTAGTGACAAATGTTGACAATTAATCTGTTTAAGTTATACCATTTGTCAATGAACGATGACGTCTTCAATGGTTCTATCACGACATCATGTTTTACAAACATAGTTACATCTACATGTTATCGTATTTACCTTAGTATTACGTATTTCTTTGTAAATGGAATGTAAATATTACGTAGGTAATAATAATAAAAAAAAAGATAAAATCATAGTTAAAAATTACTTGAAATACATATTTTTCTTTTGCATAACTATACTTATACGAAAGTATAAGGTAGTTAATATTATTATATACTTTTTTTATGAGATGTATCATATTTTGTGCTTAGTTGCTCAAACGAATATAATAATATTTTATTTCATTAAATAAAATTTACATGCAACATTATCATATAATATAACATAATCCGCATACGATTATGGTACGTTAATAAAAATTTATTGTTTTTAAAATAAGTATAGGCAATCTGGTTTTTTAATTTTGATACATGATTTTTAAAAATGATTTAAAATCCTCCAGAACAAGAGAATACAGTTTATAATAAGTGTTATTATACCTATTATAATAATATCTGAAATTAGATTTATATTGAACTTAATCGAGGTCACATACTATAGTTTTCCAACTTAAAGAACTGTACTACCTTTTTGCTACTCCGTATTTTTTTTTTCATATTTTGATCGTCTCGTTAATATTTTTATAAAAAGTAATGTAAAATGTGAAATGTATTAATAAAATATGAAATATATATCTATACGAATTAATCAATGAAAAAAGTTATTTACAATAAACGAGCGTTGGCGACTAAAATTATTTTATGTCATATTTCAATTCGTTTTTTGTAGTTATTTTTAGTTTTTATATTGCAGCATTATGCGTAAATTTAGGTTATATTTTTTACTATTGATTTTGATACTTTATATCTCTATGTTTTCAATCAAAAACTCTTTCGGTTTAAGAACGGTTAATCAATTTAGAATTAGCTAAATAAAAAAAGTAACAATTTCTATTTTTAGTAATTCATTATATATACACTGTATGCGCCAGTGCCAAACAGATTATTGCGTTTAAAAGTCGAGCTAGATTTATAAATTAAGTTTTTTTTGTAGATTAACAGTTATTTTGCACTAATTACCTATAATTTTTCCAAAAACTACAGATATATATATATATATATATAAATATCTTATGAATAGCACATAACGTTACATATTCCTTCAACAAAACAAAAAACTAATAAGTAATTTTTAAAATAATATTTAGTTATGACATATTTAGGATTTTTTTATGTGATGCGTAGAGAGGGAGTCAGATAATTCTCCTAACACATTATTCGTAAGCCACAAAAAAAAAAATGTTTTCTTTAATAACTCAAACAATTGGGTAAGAATTAGTATACTATAATAAAACTTAAATTTTGATTATTCTTAATATCAAAAGAGATGTTGTTAACTCATTAAATAATGATGATATTATATTGTAAATAATAATTATAAGACAGATAGTTTTTGATTAAAATATTATTATACATAAATACTTGTTAATTTACGTGTATATTTTATATGAACTCGTAGGGGTAAAGAGCGATTTTTAATACACATTAACGAAAAAAAAATAATAAGTATGAGTGTTACAAGCCTCCAGAAATGTGGTCCTTGTTACACCTATGTGTTCTATACTCTCCAACAAAAATCTACAGTAAAAAACCAAATCGATAATAAAAAAAATCACGATACTTAAAGTAAAAATGTTTTGAGGCTTATAAAAAAAAAATTACAAATTATGTTAAGTTTTTTCTATCAGGAAAAATGTATAATGATAGGACGGTTAGTATAAGATAGTGAGCATATTGTATAATTATAGATGACTTTTAAATGGAGGACAAATTACCTATTATTATGTAACATTGAATTTTTAATAGAATAAATATTTTCACAAAAAAAACTTCATCAATGAATTAGAATAGTTATTTTTTTTAAAGAAATCTTAACTTTTTTAGTACCTATGATATTATTAGATATTATGTCAGTATCCGCCATTTTAACGATATTATTATAAACATTACAAACGCGTAAAAAGTATGTAATTAAAATATGTATACGTGTATGAACCTATTATTATTATAGCTTATAAGCATTATTAAAAAAAAAATTATATCCAGCCTGTGATTTGCCCTTGGGCTAACATTTGTGTCGACGTTTCTTAATTATTTTTCACAAGACGATTCCTATTTTAAAATTCCCTGCAATTGAGATGGATTATGGGCGCTCCTACACGACATTATACGCGGCGCCTATATAGACCCGGACTAATGGTTAGCCGGTGGCCGCCGTATACTAATGATTCATCAATTTAATGTCGACTATTATAATATACAATATTGAAATGGGTCGTCTATAAATTATAGATTTCACGAAAGTTATATAATATCGTATATAAAAACGTTTTCAATTATCACTGATGGCTTGGAATTTGAACTTTTGAACTGATTACAATGTATTATTATTGGATTATGGTGAAATCTAATAGTTTCAAATAAGTTACAAATAAAGACTATTCTCAGGCTCACAGTTACATGCAAACAAAAAAATAATAAAAGTAATAAAAAAAAAAAGAACTATAAAATTCTATAGGCAGAAAAAATAAATCTTAAAATATTAAGCACATTATCTAAATGGACTTAAGCTTAGGTCTTCTGAGGTTCTTTATGTAATTAATAAGAGTGGTGCATCACGATTGTACACTTTTTCCATTTTTACTTGATAAAATCTCAACACGATTGCGTGGCAAATTATTTATGTATCATATACGTAATTTAAATTTCATAAAATTCTCTTTAAATGTTTGACTGTATTATATTTATGATGTGGGTTGATAAGAAACTGTAGTAAAACAGTAACAGGCAGGTGATTGATAAATCACAATTTGCAATGTTATTGCGACATAAAAGTAATAATAGTTATTATATTAAGTGTTATTTATTTAAAAAAAATGCTAACAAAACAATTTTTAAAAGATAATTTTACAAATTACATTAATAAACTATATAAAAATACATTAATAAATATATACCTAATGGTAATATTTTATCAATTAACAAGGAATCGGTATGAATTTGAGTTATGATTTACAAATTACAAATCAAAAAAGGAAAAAGTCCACAATCGTGCCGTAATTCACGTGTCAGTAAACGACACAAAAGAGTCCTACTGATTATTGAAAATGTTTTTTATTTACTTAAGTCAATGTAAGACGATAAAAACACGAGATAAGTCAAGTACATTATTCTAAATATGAATTAGTCATTTTTTTACAGACACATACAAATTAACATTTATATATTACTATAATTTTTATGACAATAAATTGTGTTTTTATATATTATACATAAAACAATAAATTGAAATTTAGTTTTTAGTTCTGTAAACTATGTCAAGTTTATAAACATATTCGTTTATGTCGAACTTCAAGTTACAGTGTCTTGTAATAATAATCTATTATAGGTAAGTAATGTTCGGGGTCAACGGCAGTGCTATGATGTAATAATTTCCAGTTGCTTAGTGAAATGGAAATTTAACGGAGTTTTATGAAAAAAAAAAGTAGCATAATATGTTAAGTGCCCTTGACCAGTTGACCAACTTGATGGAGTATTCCAAAAAGAGATGAACAAAATATACTGGTAATTGTATAAAATCGTTATAATATTAGCTGCGTAGAGCTCGATTGTAGTGGGGGGGTACTAAGTACTTTTCATTATTGATAGTAATTTCTAATGAATCATATGGATCGTTAAACAAGTTCGTTCTTTTTGCAAATTATGATGGTTGAAAGTATCTTCTAATTGGATTTAATTTTAGAATTAGTAATACATATGAATTTATATTAGTTGTATAATGTCGTTGAATAAATTAATATAATTGATACATAACTTCATATCTTTGCATTAATCATTATTCATTATTGCAATCATAGCGTGCATTTTATCTATTATCAGATCATAATTTTTTATTTAAAAATCCGTTATACTTCCTACTGATAATATTATGATACACAAGTAGATACATATCTAATAATAATATTATAAGCAATTTATACAAAGATAAGATAGTTATTTTTCCAATACAAATTATTTGTAAAAAAAAGTGAAGAAAGTTGTAAATTAAAATTAATTTAACGAATTTTGAAATTTAGATAAAATGTATTTAAAAGACAGTTGAAGTAATTTCCAGTTTTATATCTATTAGTCGGTCCCTTCAAAATGTCCTGGATAATAACTAGTTCCTGTTCCAAGGCAGCGTTAAACTGTTAAAGGAAGTTTTTACACAAGCCGTCAATTAATCATACATTTTGGCGTGGGTGTTATTGTAAAATATTTTTTTAATCGTTATTTCGTCGTTTATAAAGTTAAAGGTCATCCAATCTCACCTTCAATCGTAATGATCACAAGTTTAATAACATGCTATTATTGTGTTATTAATAAACAAAATATGAAATAGATGCGATAGGGATATCACGTGAGCACGATTTTTGAATCAAAATATGCGGTGAAATTGTAGGAATATTATGTTAAATTATTAATTATTTATTTTATGTGTAGTTTAGTGTGAAGATATATGAGAATAATATATTTATTTTTTATATTCTATGATTTTAATGAATTTATAAGTAATAAATAATAATTTAAATCGTACCCACGCAAAACGAAGACAATACCAAAATTAATAGTTTCTTAAAAATATATTGATTTTATTTACTTTAAAATTTGTAGGTTTATGAATATAATTTTTTAACGAATAACAAATGAATCATACTATTTGTTTTTTAACAGATTCATGTTCTTAGTGGACATGGATTTTTTTATGTGTAAACAAATAGCAACTGTATAAACTAACGAAATAGCAAGTAAATTAATGCAGAATTTGAGCTATTTTCCAAATATGTATTTCCAAATTATGTTTTAATCAGATAAATTAATTGGCCTGTAGAAACTGAAATGTATACGTACATGATAAATACCTACATCAATATTACACTATTATTTATTATGACGCAATTATGTATTGAGACTTTCCCTCGTGTTAAAAAGATAAGATAACTATTGTGGTAAAGACTAAGACTGTATATGTTGTAATTTAGGTTCAAAATAGTTTTGCAATTCTAAGTAATGCATCAAATATAATTATCTTAATGATAATGCTGGCACTCCTAAATGATACAGCAAATATCATGTTTAATAACAATTGAGTTATCGATTTTTGATTAACTATTTCAATATTTATAAGCTTTATTATAATAATGTTCTCACGTTCTTTCAAATCAATAAAATGAGGTCGAAACCATCTTAAAAACATCACTAATTTTAACAACTTAGGCTGTTAACATATAAGTAATTATTACTTCAAAGGTTATAGTTGATTTTAATTTCAAAGAAACGCTATTGAATTAGCATGCTTTGTATTGTAAAGTTTTGAATTGTATTATATTATAGACATCAAACCATCATAGGTACGAATACAGTGAGGTGAGGTGCAGAATGGGGCACCCTCAATTGGTCACGTTTTATAATGATTTTTAAGACGCACGTTTATGTTCTACCTATGTCATTGTTCGAATTTTTAAAAAATATCTGGTTTCAAAAATCATTTCTGAAGCTTATTGAAGACCACTTGATAGATTTTGTCAAAAATAGAATGACTATTCGAATATTATATTATTTATATTAAAACATATAAAAATGAGTAGGTATGTAAACTAACACATAAAACTACACTCTATGCTCATGCAGTGATTTATATAGGGACGCTAATTTACGAGTCTATAATAGTAAAATATAAACAATAATTACCTACACCTTTAAAATTTGATGATTGTGCATAGTATAATTGAAGTTTCTAAAACGATTATATTATTATATCTATAAATTATGCATGATAAATACTAACAAAAAGGTTATATTATAATTATTATATTATACTCCATATGAAACATAACACTAGATAATTTAATTCGTTTAATAATATAATTAAAACTATACAATTATCATTATTCTCCGTGAGATTATATTATTATTATATTCCAAAATATCAACAACGATAAATTAGTGACTAAGATGACGAAAGTCGGAAAGTCGATACTTAAATAATTAGCCATTCAAATAATTCTGAATCGTAGCCCGTAGTCACGCAAATTTGATTACTTTTGCAATGTACGTGTGAATTGTATTTGTCAAGGTATACCGTATTATGTGTTTTAGTCATCATCAATAAAGTATAGTATATGATCGACTAATGTGTACATATTTGCAATTAAATATTGTACACGAATAATATATCCATTACCCAAACATTATGTAAATCAAAAATCTATATACATTTATACCTATAGGTACAATATACATATACATTATATATTTTACTAATGTGATTACGTGATTCAAAAACATCAGTTATTCTCATTCATAAAAAAAAAATTGAATATTATTTTATGATAGATGTAGTAATAGGAACGTTAGAGATTATAACATCGGCAGGGCTGGATTAAGGGTTTTGGCGTTTTGGAGCTTTTTTTTGTTGGCACCTCTATATTTTCAAATATCAATGTTAATTTGACTCAGGAGATATATTATTTTATATTAATTATATGATTGAATATTTAATTTTTTTTTAAATTTAACTGAAAAAATTAGTGTTCTATAGTAACCTATAATGGGTACTCCTATAGTCCCTTAACCTCCGTACCTCCATATTGTTGAGTCGGGCTTAAATATCAGCGTGTAAGTTCAATGTGTTGTCGAAATAAATCTTGAAATTCTTAGAAAGGAGCATTGTATCCTATAATTATATTCATAGCATAATGGAGACTTGAATTCATCGTTGCACGATTTGTTTTGATCATTTTAAAACCGTGTTTCACTCGTCAACGTATTGTAATGAAGAGTAAATTTTTTGTATTGCTTTTCTGCTCAAAGAAAAAATATTGTCTTTGTTGTTTTTATAACTACATTAACCACTAGCCGTCGTGAGTTCACCTGAATCCGATTGCCCTTAACCTATATGATCTAATAACGAAATAGCATACACGTTCTGCAGCAGTGCATGGACCCGAATCAAGGTGAATTACTTTTTCTCCCCGTAAAAACCAGTGGCACTTTCTTTGAATAAATGTCTGGCGCACAGTACGATCACATTTTTAATCGTAAGACACACACACGATTGATTTTATTGCGATTAAATTATTATTGAAGAAATTGAATCAACAAAAATAAAATAAATTCATTTATGTTTAAATTATAAAAATCTTCTTTGCCTATTGTTTTTCGGATATTCGAGAATCATCAAACATTGTTGTACTTGCTGTTCATCCGTAGGTTTATTTACAGTTTATAAAATATTTATCTTCAATGGTTATTCTATATTTAATTATATATTCAAATTTAAAATGTATACCTTGACCTAATAATGTAATAATGTAATATTTTTTACGATTTTTATCCCTATAAAATATAAATATTTTAAAATATGTGTTTTCGTATAACATTTGGCTCGTAAATTGTTATAAAAATACTAAAAATAAGTAGAGTGTGGGGAATAGATGACATTATTTTCCGAATTATTACATTTCATCATATGGATAAGTACAGTAGATACATAATATATACAAACAAAATAAGCACACAAACTTAAAGATTTTATAAGAATAATGAAATGTGCTTATTGCATTTTAGTTGAAATTAAAATTGTTAACTATACATAAAAAAAAGTGTTTAAGCCTAAAATTTTAAAGAGTTTATTAAAATTAATAAAACATTTTTTAATCCATATATTATAATTTATAATAACCATTAAAACAAGAAACAGTAGTCATTTCTAATTGTATTGATAAACACTACTACTACTACTGCTATTAATACGTAATTTAAAAAACGACATTTTAAAATTCTATCTGTATTTATTTTATTGGAGAATTATGTTATGATAATTTTTTAGTAAATTTATGACCGGAAAAAATAATTACATACAAAACACGTAATTATAAAACTATTAAAAAAATGAAAAAAAAATTGAACAAATATAGTTAAAATATAATTTACAACTAAAAACTACTCGTGTAAATCACAATAAAAAAACGTGATCCTAATAAAAACGTATTGACCACAGTATTGTACCTATTGAAACGCATCATGAATTTAAATAATAAATGAAATAATTCGTAATAATTTTGGCATGTACAATAAAAATTAATACAGTTCACGAATTATTATATTTTTGTTGAAAAACTATCAAGCGATATTATTTTAAAAATACTTTTTAAATGTGTGAAACATAATATCTATACAATTGCATAGGTCATAGTTAATACAACTATTATTATATTTAATGATATGGAGTTTTTTGAAAAAATGAATGAGAATTGTTGGTAATGATTTTGATATCATTATCTTATTCATATGCTCCATTTTGTTGGTCCTAAAAACGAATAAGGAAACGCTTGAAAAATAAACGTCACGAAAAAAAAATAATAACCGAAATACGATCTACAAAGAAACACCTCGCAAGGTTCGAACGACGCTGGTTTTTACAATGCACATGCACAAAGAGTCAAGGCTAAACATGAGAGCACACGTTGCAGTATAGACGGTCATATAGGCGCGTTTATTATATTATATTAATATAATAGTACGAAACTTGAATAATATGCGGCATGTCTACATCTACAGTCAATTATGTTGGTTATTGGGATAACATGTTCATAACTCGTTTATTAGCATATTTTTATTTGAAACATTTAAATGTCAAAAATCCTGGCCTACAGGATTGCCAGCAGAATAATATGCTCATTTTTATATTCTAGATGGAAAGTTCATCTTTAATTAAAATTTGGTAATATGGCCACTGGGGTCAGACGTTTTCGATTCCACGAAAAAAAAAAATATAGATATTATTATAGTAATTATGTCTTAAATTTATGTGATGTTAGAACTGAAAAAATTATTCCTGTTGAGAAAAAAACGACGTACTTAAACCGATAATGTGTTTTCACATTCATATACATGTTCAGTATAAATAATACAAGAAAACGTACTATATTGACAATTCGATACATTTTTAAGATATAACGTAATATTATGTTACAACATAGTTAAATCAATTACATTTTTTAATCAAATTCTATGATATTTGGTCGGAAACACGAAACAGAGTGCGAAAACTTAGTTTGATACATAATTATAAATTATTTTTTACTTTAGATTCTGAGTAGAGCTATAGTAGTATTACAATGGTCTTTATTTTTAATTTACAGGAAAACAACTTTTTAACCAAAAGATTTGATCCAATCGTGATACTTCACAAGTTATCCATTTCACAGTAGCAAATTTTGATCCAATTAACACTTTAAATGGTTAGGTCATTTTTGGTAATCTAGAAAAGTGTGTAAGGAAAAAAGCAATCGAACAATAACATGAAAATGGTATAAACACAAATTTGTCTAATATTTAAGTATTGTTATTTCTTCGTAATGTATAAAATAAATTACTCTTATATTTTAAAATATAGACTGAAATCGGAATTTATAATTTAAAATTATATTAGGTGATATAAATTTTCAGGTTTTTTGAAATTTTGTACTACTTACAGTGGTATGTTGAGCAATTTTCAGATCTGAGGCAAATATACATCCATATAGCTGTTTTTACTTAACAGCATAAATATTATTATTAAAAACTTTTTATCTCATTAAATCCATTTCTCGCTACTCATTTCAGTATATTGAAACAAATTCTAAAAAAACTACTTCGGCACGCCACTAACGAATTAAACTACTTACAATTTTAAATTCGAGGTTTTTACTTGCTAAATCTTATTTATTCTTTATTTTATTGTTATGATATAATGTTAAACATATTGAAAACTAAACACATAGGTACTAACATTAATTTATTGTTATATATTATATATACTAAACTACTAAAGCTCCGCTCAGAATCTTTTAAATTGAATAAAATAATGTATCATTGTTTTCAAATGGAATAAGTATATTCATAATATACAACTGAATCAATAATGATGTATACTAAAAAATTTACTATGGAGTAATGTGAGTTCCTCGGTTTTTTTATGCACTTAATAATAAACAAGATACTCAATATTTCAATAATTGTTTACTTACAAATATCTATTATAAAAGACAATCGCTTATAAACTCAATATAAATTGCGTTTCCAGTATTACATCATTTTAAAACTTTCATTAAAAAACATAAATTAAAATCAAAATTTATGCAAAACCAATTTTTGCAATAAATCAAATTTTATTATAAATAAATCGTTATTGAATATCATTTTTTTTTTTCAGTCATTATTTTATTACAAAGACACTTTTGGGTATAATTATTTTTTGTATACTTTATTTCTATAATTTTTTACCTTAAATTGAAGTTTTAAATTGTTATTAAATCCTAAAGTAACTAATATAGACAAATAATTGAAGGAAGTGCAAATGCAATGTTGAGATAACTATAAGTATAAATGTTTAATGCTGAAGGCGGTATTACCAAAAAATGTGATTGACGACTTCTCAAAGGTATAATTTAATATCTGTTGCTAAATGTTTTTCAATTTACATAATTTTTCATGATATATAAAGGTAATTATCTTATTCAGGATTAGGATTTAAAATGGATTTTTGTAGCCCTTTTGATTGCTGCAGCAACTTTGCATAACAAATTAAGCACCGTCTTGACGTAATTATTATTTACGCGTTGACCTTAGGCCTAAAAATAATCATTTCCGTATCCTAAAAGTGTGTTGGGAAATAAAACGCGTTCGGTTAGTAAAACGTAGAAAGGTTAACCGATGATTATAATAATATAATGCATTATTTATTTTTATTGCCCTATAATTCGTTAACTCCGGGTGGTCCTGGGAAATAGGATATAGCTATGAATCCGTTTTTAAGATATATTTTAAATTTATGTATATTTGCTATTGCATCACATGCATTTTTAAAATAGCAGGCCTAACCAGATTTCATTCATTCCAAAACTCTAGAAAATAAAGAGGTTAGGCTGAGATTAAAAAACTTGTTTAAACTTGATATTTGAAACTTTATAAAACGAAAGAGGAAATACCATAATACTTAATCAGTAGTTAAAAAATAAAATTATATATTGCTGCTGTAATAGAAATTATAAATAGTATTAATTCTTAAATAGGTTTTTAAATTAGAGTTTTTGAAATACGAGAAAAACGTTTAAGTAAATAATATACGTGTATACCATCTACCAGTATCTAATTTGCCCATAATCCTATAGAGTTATGTACTGTGCATGAATAATTGTATTTAAAAAATAATAATTGTACCAAAATTGTTTAAATTATGATTAGGTACTAATAATGTTCTTTGTAAACCATACTAAAAGAGTGTATATTATATTATTATGGATACGTAAATGCATTAGGTAGATTATTTTTATTTGACAACCAATAATACTACCTATGTACTTATGCTTATTCATTTTTTATGAATGGAATGTACACAGTCATAGTCAACAAAAGAAATAATCACACATAATAAAACATTATACATAAAAAGAGTGCGGGGTAAACGATAAACATTTCGGTTGAATTTTTACACCAAGTTATTTTAAATCGTATTGACCTTAGTTGAAAACGATTGACTTTGATCGGGTTCATTAAGCGTAAACATTAGTACATTACAACTAATTGGTCAATAAGACCAATTCATGCGACAATGTGTAATAAAAAAAGTGTATGTATCATGACTGAAATCATTTGTTTGGTAATTAATACATAGAGATTTATTGTATTAGTAAAGTAAATAGACTCATTCGCCGTAATGGTCGCATCGAAATATATAATATATATATATATATATATATATATATATATACACATGTGCACACAATAAATAATATAGTAAAAAAAAAATCCTTTTTTAATTTAACAAATTACTTATTTCATTAAGCATTCGAAAGATTTAACTACGATCATAATAATGTGCCGAGTAACGTGAACGGTATCCTAATTGTTTACAATGTGTATGTAATCATAATATATGTAATATCTAATTTTTAATTACTCGATAAACCGCTGTAATGCAAAACTTGAGCAGGAGTTTTAAGGACGTTTAAGAAAATTTCTTCTTTTTCGATTATCCTTCAGACAATGTTCGTGGAATTACTCATAATATACTTCATTGTTCATATTATTTTTTATACTTCAATTAACTATTTACAAGTATAACATAATATACGAGTATATTGTATATAAACACTTAAACAGGTACCGAATACTGCAAATTCGATGAGTATGATTGCTATTTAAAAAAGAAATGCATTTTATCTGAATAAATACTATTGATTTGTGTACCCGCCTGGACATTTTATTCAAATCGTATTAATTATCACTTAATAGTGAATTGATGGCATCGCCATTGCAGGCCATATAGATACATACTTACAATGCCGTATTGCCGTACAATACAGGTGTCGAAATATGAATTGAATATTAATTATTATTGTACAATATAATATAGTAATAATATATATCACGTTTTCTTGACGATAACATCTGCAAATAGACAACGATAACAACAGGCTGTTGGTGATTTGAATACAGATGCACGGCCACAACGTCAGAGATAATATAATCAAAATTATTTGTTCCGATCAAAGATCTCGATTTCTATAGATGTACAGTGATTTTGAAGAGTAATAATATTATTATTACGTCCAAGGCTGATATTTTAATACGGACATCGATTTGTATGCACGATATAATACGATAATACGGTGCATCTGCAATTAATTAAGTACTTATGGCCTTTTAGTCGATCGATCCATCAGTCGGTCAAGGGCCGGCTATATTCATATTCGTATCGCAGCTTTGTGTATCATTTAAAGTTTATTTATATATAATATATGGTCGACAGTTGTATATAGTACAGCCGTCGTCGTTTAGTATATTACTGCTAATGTCAATAATTATGGTATATTTTAAATAATATAAGGATGGCGCGGTCTGTGTACGGTCTTCAAAGATTTTGGCTGTTTATTGCGATTGACCGTGATTAAATACAAAAAAAATACATATGTTTAACACGAATCTAATAGGTGTAATCATAATTAAAAGGCATTAAAATAAATTATATTGGGTTTTTTTTTTTTTCATTAGACCCCACCGATTTTATACGCCATATTGTCAATGACGACGTGTATACGCTCGAATTTCCAACGCCAAAACCCAAACGCGTAGTGTCAAAATGTTAAGGTCATGAACAAATCGTACACATCTTAAAAGTTCCACAGAAAATTATAGCATATAGGTACCCATCTATGTATGTATGTACGAGACCTCCACGGCCTTAACCTTTTTTTATACACTACATGATTACATATATACAATAATAATAACCACAACTACAACGACGACGACTACAACAACAACAACAACAACAACAATAATAACAGCATAAATCATATAATAAAAGAACAGGAACTTTTATTATTTTTCGGCCAACGGTCTTAGTTTTTAATTATATTTTCGCCACGCAGATAAATAAATAAATAATAATAATCGTACAACACGCGCGGCAGACACTTCACCACGTAAGTACATAATAATATTGTGTACGCGTATATAGGAAAAAGGATGAATTCAAATATTTTATTTTATTTCTTATGAATAATATATATATATATATATATATATACAAGTACAATAGGTACATAATGCATGATACATATGTGTATATAGGCAGCTGCTAATATGTATGGCGCAAGGACGTGCCTATATTTCATAGTCGCGCACGCACTATTGTAATATGAATCATTATCGGACCAAATCTGGGAACGCAAAATCGTGCTAAGGATGTGTTAGATGTCTCTTGTGTGTAAACTTAACTCGTAATGCGTGCCCATCTCGCGCGTTTTCATCTAGGTATTGTACCATTCCATTTCAATTGGTTAAAACGAACATTAAATCGGAAACATCGTAAGACCACCGCGTGTATAGTACTTATATAATGCAATATATATATATATATATGTTCATGTGTGTCTGTGTGTGTTGTAACCTTGTCTAGGACATACTAGAATGTCTATAGGATTGTATTCGACTGCCTATTCTCAGAGTTGCATATTATTATGGTTGTATAATCTATCGAATCACGGACTTATCGCCTAATAGTACCTATATATCCGTGTATTTTTCTAGCCATATAAATTTAGTTGCTAGTATATACGTTTCAATAAGATACCCATCACATACGATATAAAATATTATAAATTAAACATATAATTATTTATCTACTCCGAGAACAGGCATTATTCAACAGAACTCTGTTCGAGAGCTTATAGATTTAATTTTTTTATTACACGCACATTGAAAGCTAAACGAAATAAATTAATTTAAAAATGTAATCCGATATGTAGACACCTATACAGAGAAATGTATATATTCGTAGAAACTATATTAAGTGTTATTGACGAAATTATTATTTATTTACTTTAATAGAATACTGCTGTCTATTCTTGTAAGTAATATACTGTATGTTTAAACGATGAGTTTACAATACATTTACAGATCGATAAATCAGACGGCGAAGTGTGAGAGTCTACTAATATAGATATAGCGTGGCCATTGACATACGGAGAGGAATACAAGCCAGATTGTCTATGGTGTTTACTCCTATCGAATTTATTTAAAATAAACATTAGATTGCTCAATAGTTTCAAATGTAAAGTAGGAAAACAATTCAGCTAAAATCGTTAAAGTTTAGTTTGATTGTCTCGTATAGACGAAGGTAAACTATATATTGTGTATGATAGAAGTTTCTAGGATGCAATTTAAAAAAAAATATATTATAGGTACGCTGAAAATATTAAAATCACGTACTTTGGCAATGGTATAGTATTTATTTATTTACATATTGCATTTATAGTAAAAACATTGTCCTTAACAGTAGGTACACGGTGTACACACAAAACGTCTACTGGAAAATATATTGCAACATCACGTCATAAATATATTAATATATATAAAATGAGGATGGATAATATATTATTACGTTAAAATCAATGATTGTAATAAATTACTAGTTATAATACAATATGATAAAACGCATAATCTGTGCGTGTAAATAATAATACTGTTTTTTATTTTTTTTATTTTATAGGTTCTCAAATCTACATGCGATAATTAACCATGTTGCGTTTTGCAAATTTAAAAGTTCGTTTTAATCCAAAAATATAGATACTTTAGAAATTGATTGCACTTGTTTAATTTCAACCTTCCACACACACACACTCGCACACTCACATAGATATTATACTAGCCAAAACCTATGACGTGCGTGCGTGTGTTCTTCAAAACGACGTTTGAATTAATTAAATATTCCAATACACACGCTGGAAAATTCAACCTTCTGGCCGTGTTACGCACATCATAGTTAAATATTAATTCATATTGTATTTCCGTGAGAAAAAAATCGATTTTATAGCAATTAAACCTTTGTCCTTATTGTTTCTCTTTAATTACTCGAATAGAAATGATTCAAATAATCAATATTCTATGTGTCTACTGCAGTAGAGAACTAATGGTATACGAGTTGGTAATCGAAATATAATATGTTACCAACCTACTATAATGTCTTATCGATATAATAATATCATATAAATTCTCCAAAACTTATTACACTTATTATAGTTGTACAGCATTTACGGAGCTTATGGTTGGTAAGTAGTCGTAAACACAAAGTTTTTTCCGTTACCAATCGTTTGCCGGGCGTATCGAATTATCTACAACATTGTGCTAGGTATGTTTAGTGCACCTCGCATTTCGGTATCGTATTTTTAACCATATGTCATTTACTAAGCACACAAATAGTTGCGACGATGCACAACAAGATTTTTTTTACAGAAGCTTTTCATAAAAAAAAAAAAATTATAGTTTCGTTGCCGCTTTATTATATGTATGGTGACATTAATTAACCATCAAAGTTACCGGATCTGCCAGCATGAGACTTTTTTTTTGCAGTGATATTTAAAGACCAACGTTTATTTTTATCACACACCACTCACGAAATACCAATAGACGAATTGAAATCCCGGTGGGCCGTTTTTTTCTATTCCGGCATTACACGTCATGATGAGTATTATTATAAATGATATGGAACGATTTCGAACTAGAAAAAGTAAAGCTTACGGCTTATATTAAGCAACTCAAATATCATTATTCGAATGGTTCAAAAATTAAAATTCATAGAAAATACTATTTGATATTTACTGATCAAAAACGATGTAATGAAGTAGTTCTACCTTTGACTTGTAATAATGGGAATCATGTAACAAACTTTGTCAGTGATTTTTTTTTAATTTAAGCATAATAATATATCATAATGAGCAACAGCTGCAGTAGAACACTAAAAATAGACGTTCTATAACTAACTATAGTACGATCCCCTCCATTTACAATATTCTTAAGACATGAAATTAATTTTATCATTAAATAAAATTTAAATTTTTTTTTTTTTTTATCGATCATGAATACAAACTCGGCCTCGGTGATTGAACCATTAGACAAAAGCTATCACATTATCATACTATAATATGACGTTAAAAATGAAATATTTTGGGTACTAACGTAGTATTTAATTAAAAAAATAAATGATATGTATTTTATAGCCTTATTATAGACATATAAAAAAATACATTTATTTTAAAATCACAGTTTTGTATTAATTATTAAGTTTTTCTGAAAATGTGTTAATCAAGGAATCAATGTATATCCTGTATACTATAGACATAACTCTCGTCCTCGTGACCTTCAATTGCATGAACATCAATAAATTTCAATATTTCCTTAGATACGTCACAAGTAGCGAACAATAATATAAATTATAATTTAAGAGAAAAAACATCTTTGGTAATACACACGTACATAATGTATACATTTTAAGACTATACATATATTAAGCACTAAGCACGTATGACGTTCACGGATGAGAATTTTGTAATTTATAATTAAGTTTATTTTATAGATATTATGATGGCATTAAAGATTGTTAGCTTTTGTTCGGGTAATACGTGAGATGAAAACAACGGTTTGCGGTTAGTGGTGTTTAATAATAATATGTTAATATGATGCGTCAATGTAGTGATACCTGTATGTGGTGTACAGATGATAAATAGGTACTTTATATATTATGTATTGTATTTACTGTAACGAGTAAATATAAGTATATGTCAACACTGAACAAATTATGATAAAATATTATTAATAAAAATAAAACGATATTGTTAAAAAACTGATTTATGAATATTGTAACTTACATTTTAAACATTTA
This sequence comes from Rhopalosiphum nymphaeae, assembly GCA_036289425.1. Taxonomy (NCBI): domain Eukaryota; kingdom Metazoa; phylum Arthropoda; class Insecta; order Hemiptera; family Aphididae; genus Rhopalosiphum; species Rhopalosiphum nymphaeae. Next base: position 5,620,473 of record JAZAQC010000017.1, read on the forward strand.
AACGTTAACACTCAATAAAACAGTCATCCGCTATGGAGCCTGTCTTGTACATAATTGAAACCCATGAAGTACACACATGTCTTACTTAAATTATTTTTGAATATTTATATATTTCGTTTTATCGGTCCATTGTAAATCGAAACGTAGTTTAATTTAGGAAAGTGTGTTCAGGCATCGTTTAATTAGAAATTATTAAAAAGTTGAACATTGGAATTTTAAAATTAAGTCGTCACATCGAATAGGTAATTTGTAAAACATATCCAATACAAAAAATGCCCGTGAAAAGTTGAAATGATACCCAAAACAGAACAAACAAAAAAAAGAAATACTATTTTCGGGACATAAGTGCTATAAGTTAGTATGTTTAATACTGAATGTGCACTTATTATAAATAATTACATACTACAGTTAAAACAATACAGCTCTTTTCCGTTGTATATATATATTGTACCTTTATAATTACAAACTTGATATTTCCTAATATTGTCCAACGTATCATTTATTATATTATTTTGGCTCTGTTGGCCTATTAAGTTATATTTTGCATATAATCGTATGCCAGACTGGTATTTATCTGTCGTTTTATATCTGTAATCTGCGATGTCCCACGCAACTGAATGAATTTATAATAGAAGGTATTTAAGTTAAATGATTATATTACTATAATATAATATATTAATATATTTTTCGATTAATTTTAAGGCTTAGTAATTTTTCTAGCGTATTTGTTTACACCATTATTTTAAAAATTATTATACATAAATTATTCCATTAATTTAATCAATTGTTCATGTAACCTGGCTTTATAATTCTCGTGTATTTGTATTTTTAATTATATATCTATTAGATACTTAAATTGATTTATTTTTAAATTTATAATTATATTATGTTATTATAGGCAAATGGCGTGCAGCTAGAGAGCTCAACGGTCATCGCATCGATTGTTACTTTATAATAATGGTCCTAATTCTAATGAAAGAATAATACTATTTTTTATTGATGCTTGTCTTCAAAATTTAATCGAAGTTAATACTTGATATATGAATGGAAATTTTACCCTCGCACCTCCGCAGCTCCAACAGCTACACGTTATTAAAGGTAAAATCAAAACAGTATTTACAACTATGGCATACTGTTTGTTCGAGAGAAAAATCCAATCTACTTGTGACCGTGTATAAAACTGAAATAGTTGAATATGAAAAGCATAATTTAAATACTGAAACATTAATTAGAAATGTCGATTTTGAAAAGGTTGTAATTGAAGCTGTCAAAAATCTTTGAAAAAAATTAAATTAATTATATACTTGTAATGGATTTTTTATGTACACTTCTAGTAATTACTTGTGTTTTATGTTTTTGTTTTGTTTGTTTAAATTTATTACGAATCATATTATAATATATATATATATATATTTCAAAAATTACTCATGTTTTTATTAGATGTTTATTATATAATATATAATTAATAATTAATCTATCATGTATGAATTTATCGATTATTTTTAATGTACCTATAATTATAATTATTATAATTTCCACGGATAATTTTTCCTGAATTCCATCGAGTAAGATAACATAGTAATAGCTAATTAAAATTATGTTTAAATACTGCCAACAAGTCAACTAATTAATATGACTCTTCGCGTATGTTTTGTTTTTGATTTCCTGATGTGCAACTATGTAGAAAGATAGAGTACCGGTCAAATGGGTCATCGCTCAACAAATTATCCGGGACAAACAGAAACTCGTACACACGTTTTGGAACATTTTTTTTCGGAACTTATTTTCGGTACGTTTTCAATGTATTCGGTGATTAATGGTTATAAAAGCTGCACATAAATTGAAACCAGTAAAAAAAACGAGTTTCGAACTGTCCAAAACGTCGAACGAACTATTAAGTCTAATACAGGTACGAATAGTACCTTGACATTTTCAGGATTTGTCGAACGAAAGCTTTTAGAAAGAATATTATTGCGCTGAAGATTTGTACACTAACACAGCTTCGATACCTAACGCATAACATAATCGCCGGTCGTCCCGTCGAGTAGCATCATCATGCAGTCAATATAGTGTTATGGGTACGACCGGTCTACTATCTGTTCCGGCTGCAGTAGGACGTATAGAAAACGGCTGGTGTATAATATTACAATACAACCGACGACGACGGCGGTGGTCGCTCACGCGCCGCAGACGGTCGAAACGATGTTGACTTCCCCGGCGCAGTCGGGATCCGCGGTAGCGTTAAAGTGTTTAAGTACACACGTCGTCGTTATTCGTCGTCGTCCGCAAGGTCAACAGTTGGTCAACGTTAAAACAAAACGGGCAACGGCGGCAGAGGAGACGCATTAAGCATTCGGCGAACGTACGGCCGTCCCGCGCGCGTATACAATACAATAATGATAATAATATAATGCATTATAGAAAAGGTCCCCATTGACGCACTCGAGTAGATCCGTGAACTTAGTCACCGCGCGCCAGCCTAACCGCACGCCACGGGAGAGTCCATTGAAATTCGGGTCGGCCCGGCGGACACGTGACAAGACAGACAAGTGAGATTATACGCTGCCATTATACGGCGACGAGTCTGCCGCGGGCGGCATATATTGGCTGCGGCGCGCGATAAAAAATAATCGTGAAAACTTCAAAAACCACCAACGTCATCGCGTCTTGGGCTGTGTATATAGTATATATTAGTTTTATGACGTATTATTGTGCACTACGGCGTGTGTTTTATAATGTGGGTGGTGTCGCGCAGATCTACTCGGATGCGGTTCTGGAAATACCCGGAATTACTCATTAGTTTTTTTAGGAGATATTTGTACCGACATTAGATGCGAGCGATTACGCAATACCCACGTGGAGGACGGCGAGTGTATATCTACTCCGAAATTCCTGAGACGAAATACGGTTATGGCAATGAAAACATCGTTTAAGATTCCAAGTGGACCAAACGAGCCATTAACGTGTTGGTCTTACGATGATTTGTATAATTTCTTATTTTTTATTTGCGGTCGTTGGCTTTTGGAACAATAAAAATGTTTTTCCTCATTAGCTATATAGTCTTTCATTAGTATTAATATATATATATATATAATGAGCGTTTGAAGTTCAAATATTGACAAAATTTTTCTAAATCATGATAATTTGTGATATATTTTATAACTGTAAATTCATAGTTTTTAATTTTTATAACTTGAGTCTGAAAATTGAAATCAAATAGTTATGAATACTGTTTTCCGATAATTTCAAAATTTCAAAAACACATTCATAAAGTTTATTTTTATAGACATTTGAAGTTAACATTTCGACAAATTTATATGGCATTTTTTCTCCAATAATTAATTAGTTTTGTTGTGATTTAATATTCAGTCGTATTTCAATCAATCTATACTGCGAACCTAATCACACTACTGTTCTAAAAAGATACATGAGTATTAATTTTTAAATTAAGAACAATAATAATAATATATGATTTAACGTTATAATTATCTTTGTGTAAGAAGGATGAGTATAGGATTGCACGATATGATTAACAAAAATTAATTAAACCTACTATATTACTAATATAAAAACAAATTACTAATAAGTAGTTATATAAATACGGCGTGTCCGTCTCTGCTCAGAACCGTTTTATGTGTGTAATAATTTATCATTGAATTGAACACATTCATTACAATGACCTATTCTCAATAGCGACTGGCTAGGTACAATCGAAACCAATTATACAGAAAAACGTCTTTCCTAGTTTTTATTTTGTATTTTTAATTTGTTATACGTAAGAAAAAATGTGACTTTGGAACACCAAAACTGTATAACACGTCAAACTTGTGTAAAGCACTCGAATACTCCAGGTTAAATTTTACATTAAATATTATGAATTATCGTCTTTAAAACACAGTACCTATTGCATTTAACAAGTAGACATTATATAGATTAAAGACGATAGATTATAAAAGATACTAGTTTTTTTACCTTAAAGTTAATTAAGACCTTAATATTAAAAAAATTGAATATATTTTTTGTCATTATAAAATTGTTTAAATCATTTTTTAATATTAAAGAAAACCATCACTATATTGATAAATGTACGTAAAAAATAATTTTTTTTAAATATTGAGTATTTCATAGTTGATATATTTTATGAATTTTTTAATTACTATATATCTGTGCAAAAATATTTATATTTTAATTTATTATATGTGTTTATTGTATAGTATACACGTAACATGTGAGAACAAAATGTGCGTATTTTAATTTGTGTTTTTCAATGCAGGTAATTAATTTTAATGATTCTTTTATGTTTAACTATATACTCAAATAAAAAAAAGTCTACAGACAGCAAACAGTGACGATGGTCTTTCGTACCAAAAATATCAACAGGAGCCAACCATTCGATTCATTTATTTGAGTTCAATAAACCAGTAAGTGGTGTATTTACACAACACATAATAAAATCAGAGACGGACTATAATTATTAACATTTTATCGTCTCCAACTATAATAATTGTTAATGAGTACAAAAAACATGAGCAATTTAACTGTATATACACTGTGAATAATGTAATTTTTTAGTTCATTGTTTAAATAACAATGATTAAATAATACGCAAAGTTTTGATATGTAATAACAATAACAATGCACGCATGGTTATAGGAAATGCATTACCTATTTTGTTAGCAACAAGTCAATAAAATGTATAGAACTTGTAATATTATACGAACATTTAATACAATGATTACACCTCCTAATTTTTATTTTGGTCTTTACCAAAATAAAATCGTGTTTGCACTCACCTTGACATTGATTAAAGTAACAATAAAATATATCAAACTACAAATAATAATTATGTAACTTTTTTTTTTTGCATTTTCCCGAACAGAAAGTACGCGTTTAGAAACACAAACACATTAAATTTACATTCGAATCGTATTTTCATAGGATCTCATTAATATTTATTGAAATGTTTATATTTAATGCTATATTTTTCTATTTTGTGTCGAATGAGTTTAACCATTCAAAATGATTTGTTTTTCTAAACGTAAATATACATTTAAGTAATTTAGCGTGTACGCGTTTTTGGTATATGTATTTAAAATTTAAATACGATAATCGGGATATAATATTTATTACTTTATTTTAATTTTAATTTTTTTTAATATTTGCCCTATCTTGTAAATTTGTTTAACGTACTATATCGAATAATTGGTTTATTATTTTGTTGATGATAACAATTTTAAATTAAAAGCAAATAAAAGATTTAAAAATATCAATCAAAGTAATAAATTAAATACTTAATTAATTTTAAGTGCTATATTTTTGTAATTTTTGCAATATATATGTGTTAACTTTATGTTCCAAATTTTATTTAGCTATCGTGTATCTATAAATTATAATTACTATTTATGTATTTTAATTTTTAACTGCGAATATTTTTAGCTATTTCCTAGAATTTAATACAGTTTATTCACAATTTTACTTTTAAAAATGTTTTCATTATTTCAATTTATATAATATAGATACATTTTTTAAATAATCAATTTTCGTTATTGAGGTTACGCCATTTTTATGAAGTTAAGTTAAGTAAACTGAAGCTACAGATTTAACTATATAATTCAATAAAACATTATGCATTATTTAAATACTTAAATAACTATGTTATATTTGTGTGAGTCCTTAACTATAAAAATAAATTTAAAAATATGTATATTTCTAAACAATTAGTAATTATGATTGCGTACAGTGAATAAATCGCCAGGTGTTTAATTGCTGCAGTTATAGCTTTCTATAGAGTATCGTCAACTCTATAATTTCTATTCGTTGTTTAATATACCTATCATTTTAATTCCCATATGTTAGCGATTTCATTTAACCCAATATAAACAAGTTGCAATTGTTAATTCGGCTTGTTTGGGAACCGGTGGGATGCAAGGTTGATTTAGTTTCAATTTCTATCACATACGCAATACTAAAAACAAACCGATTACCAAGGCTGACCGCTTCTTTTAAAGATTGGTGAAAAATTCCTATCACCCATAGTAGTAGGTTTTTTGCAAAATGTGAAATGCAAAATAGTATGACTAAATAATATATAAAAATCGTATTATTATTATAACTTTAAAGTATTACTTAATAGTAAACTATGTTTTTATGCGATCTGTTGACCTTTCTCAACTATAATTATTATGTTTCCAAATAGCCAAATAAAAAGTGCAAAATGATAGTGTGGAAAATAATCACGTCGTTAAATATTATTTTAACATAAGTTTGTTATTTGTTTCCCTAGAGAAATTTACTTAAAATAATAGTTTATTTAATATTTTATTTTAGTAGAATAGGTCAAAACTAATTTATTTAATCTAATAACCAGTATTATAATGTAAAATACATACTATTGGAATTAGTATTGAGCAAAAAAATAGTTTTAATTTATGTGGATACTATTATTTATTTTATATATATAACACACTAAAAAATATAATAAATACATATAATTAGTCTTAGAATTTTCTAATATTTGCAGACGTATTCTGTTACTTATACTCATTAAAAAAAATTCAAATAAAATTTATTTTAAATTAGTTTATATGACGTAAGTTTGAAATTGGGTTAAAATAGAAATTTTAATAAACCATAATTTTACCCTCTGTGGTCTTTTTAAATATGACGTGGTTGAAAGAGAACACCATACAACCTTGATGTATGGCGAAACTGAAGGTACAAAAGATGGTTAGGTTATTTTAACCATAAGAACACACATACTTATTTAAAATATAAGGTATTAGTCACTAAAAGTATATAAGACTTTTTTCACCACAAAAATCGCTAAAAAAGTGATAAAATATTTTAAAAATGTATTATTATATAAATAATATAAAACTATTTATTTTTTTTTAATTGAAAAAAAAAGATAATCTCTCACTCATTAGATTATAATATGACGTTTAGACGTTTAAATAAAATCATCGAATGACGAATATTGCTACAAAATATCATAAAGAATATAGACACTTAGATATACAAATCTGATATTTAAAATTAATAATAAAAATAACATCGTACACAATTTTTGTGGACAATAAAAATATATTTACAGTTAATTTTTTCAAAATTTATAATTAACTTATTTATTTGACTTTTTAATTGATAATACGTATACAAGTATTATCTAAAAATTTAAGTTTTAATGTTTTAAGAGAACCTCGATCGGATGACAATTAACAGTAATTATCATTGTTTTAAAAAAAAGTTTTAAAAGTTTAAATTATAGCAATGCATCTAGTCTAATATTATTATAAATTATTGTCTATCACAGTATCATCATAATCATTAATATGGCAAAAATATAATTCTTTTTTTGGATTATTACATATCACTGAGTGAAATAATCTTTTCGCGCTCGTCGAACATTTAATATATTATTATCTATACGATTTTTTGTTATTAATAACAATATAATTTAACACATACCTATGGTACACAGCGGTTTTCTTTTGTGATTAGACGTATTGGACGTTTCGCCTCTGGAGGTTGTAGAAGATGTCTCTGTGGACAAGCCTTTGCCACTGGCCGTTTCGAGACAGGGCCATTTCGCATCTTCCTCCTTTTCATTGAGCGGCTCACTTTTCACTAGTGCAGCGGTCAAATTCAGAGCAGCTATGTTCGTTTTGTAATAATTCCGCTGATTTTGATCCATGTCGTCCGCCCCCGTCTGGCTCGTGCAGTGGCGGCGAATAAAATAGTGAATAAACAGTAAATGAGTCAATAGAGATATCCGATATCCCGATGCACAATCTAACTTTGTACCATTATTTTCTATATGCTGTCACAAAGATCTGTAACAAAAAAAATAGACACCGACGATAAAGCTCACGGGTGATGTTGATAAAACATTTTTTTTACGATTAAATAATTGGTCGTTTATGTATTGCGAATGGAACGATTTAATGTAAAATACATTTTATATTACAAGGCGAACCGCAAGAATACTACTTTCGTTCATTACCTACGTCGGCGATCGCAGAGAGAGGAGAAATAATAAATCTCGTTGACAACTATATTAAAAAAATATGTATTAATAATTTTTTTTTTAATTATTATTATTATCATCAGTTTCAATAAATGTAGTCTATCAGATCTATAGTTATATATACCAAGAAATGCAATAATTTACTAAAATCTAGTTCTCTTAATCGTTTTGATTAAAAATTGAAACGTGTAAAACATTAAGTTAAAAAATAATTATAGATACATTTTTAAATTACTAACTTTAATATTAAGCCATTCGACTTGGTAATGAACAAATCATAATACGTTTTTGACATTTATACATTTCTGTTTTTTATTTTATAAATGTAACGCGTTAAGTCGGTATTTATGTAATAAAAAAAAAAATGTCAAGATAGACATTGATATTTTCTTTCAATTTATTCTTTAGCCGATTTACGCACACTGTGACTATGTAACGTAGAAATGATTACACGAATAATTTATGACTCAATATAGGCAGACGAGTATATATTGCGACTGTGACTTTTGTACGGATAATAATAAAATGTATAATCAATATCACGCGTTTAAGCATACATTATTACGATGAATGAATACGACTATATAACATAGCAGGAGGACATCGGTTCGCGATTTTACACCGAACCCCGCGGTTAAGTACAAACACGGCGTTTCTGCGTGGACAGAAAGCATAATGAGAAAAATTCCTGGATAAAAATTAATTATTACGTATACATAAAAGTATTGTACGCAGATTATAATATTGTGTGTACACTCACGCTGTTGTCCGGAATTCGATGTCGTGCTACACGAAAACGGGCGACGAATAACGAATATAATAATATTGGTGTATCGTTACAGTCTTCGTGAGAATAATAGTAATAATAATAATAATAATAATAATAATGATAATGATAATATTAATGTATTACGAGCGAAACGGAAAATCAAAAAAAAAAAAAAAAAAATCAAAAACGCACGAAATTTCACAGGAAAACGTCGTTTCGTCCGTCAGGTGCCCGGCTCGGTCCCGGCGTAAAAAAATCTGTAATATCGTGTGCAGTATTGCGTTAAAATTTAATTAAAAAAATATACGCACACACACACGTGATATATATATATACCATGTAATATATACACAGTACACGTATCGATATTGCAGTTAGTGTTTGACCAGAACAGGACAGATAGAGCCAACGGGCACCGAACAATGACTGCAGCCTGTGGAGTATCGGCTCGTTTACCGGGTGCCACTATACGCGGATCGGTTCGTCGCTCACGGCCACCGAAGCTCCCTTTCCCTTCGCGTTGTAGTCAAATTGCATACGCCGGTCCCCGTGCAACGCGCACATCGTCGTCGTGTTTCTGCAGCGGCGGCTGTCGATGACGATAGTAATAATAGTAATAGTAATATTTAATATGATGACGGATTCACACGGCTGTCGCAGCGGCGAGATGAAAAAAATAATGTAATGATAATAATAATAAATAATACGAAACAAAAAGTAGGAAACGATTTCGACCTACGGGCGCGCGCTCGCGTACGCATACAGCCGTGCAGGTATAATAATTATAGTAATGTTATATGATGGGAAGGCACGACGACTCACGTCCGTATGCGTCGGCTTGATTTTGTACAGCGAACAAACGAACACGGCCGTCGATCGCACGCCAATACGTGCAATATACGATAGTGTATTTATTATTGCGTGGGCAGGTGTATGATGTTTTATGTAATACTGAAATGATAATTCGTTCAGCACCTGTCGTGCGCGATTTTCGCCGCACATCTCGAAACGGTTTTAGCGGATTCGCCGCACAAAATATTCGTTTGAAATCACGATATACGAATTGGGGTTAATATACTCTATACACTCGCTTGCAGGCCATTTTACGCACCTGAATACGACACGTCTGAGCACTTCGAGTAGGAGATAGTACAGTGAAATCTCGTCGAGTAGAAATTCAATAATCTCGGGCTTATCGAGGTGTCGATTTTTTGATGTATTCGAGACATCAAGGCTTATGACAGCAAAAAATTCCACGACTTTCCGGAGTTTTTTTTTAATAAATAAGTAGCTACGTCCACGTCTTGTATTAATTTCCGTTGTTAATTATTAAAACTAAGTGAATATTTTTTTTAACATGATTATTATACGCGTGTAATAAAATAAAATATATACTCGTTTAAGAAGATACACATATATACATAATATATGTATATTTCATATTACGTATTATTATGTTATCACAAGAAATAATTTTCAATTGTAATTTGGGTGAGATTCTTTAACATAAAGCTATTGTCTACAGCATTTTATTGTGTATATATTATATATGTGTAATTTTGCAATTAAATATGGAGCTAACCCACTACACCCAATAAAAATACTCGTACGTTGTATTTTATACTAAATTATTAAAACTCCTTAAAACCTCGAACAATCTAAATAAGATACGAACTTGACTCGTTTTACCACGGAGTCGAATGTGTAAAAAAAAATTTAGTATATTTTAAGCCATTAATGCTGTTTTTCTGATTTATACGATTTATACTTTCATAGGTACCTACTAGTTCAAACGATCAATAGAAATAGTATAAATAAATAAAATCACGAAATTCAATGTGTTGCTGGTATATCTACGTTACAAGTGTAACCCAGTCGTTGATAAGTTACTGTAATGGATGTTTTGAATGAAAAGAAAGCATCCATTTATTTCTAAAGATAGTTAATATTTTATTATTAGTATATATTATTTATTTATTTCGGTATGTTGAACTACATTTTGCAAACAATATTACTTATAACTTACAAGTCAATATCGATGTATTGTCGAATGGTTTATAACGGTTATAAAACTTTTAATAGGAAAATAATTTTCAAATCAATTTTTATTATCCGATTTTAATATATTTCTACGTTTTATATTATTATGCATTACTGATATTGTTATACAAATATACAATAAACATCATGTACGATTCAATGTCATCCACGTCATCATAAATCTATTTCAATGTTCTGCGTTTGTTTGTTTGTCGGTGTCTTCGAACGAAATAGTTGAACGTTTTATAATTTAATAAATACAGAGTAACATTTTAAGATATTTTAAATTTATTATAGAAAAAACAAATTTAATTTATTTACGTATGTTTATTATTTCTGATATACTGTCGATCTATCCGTTTTGAAGAAGCGAATAGCAAACGTCCTGTACCTGTCAACCTAAAAAAAAATATTCAAAGATCGTTTTTCGCGTATGATGTCTTCAATTTATTCATACATACAATGTTCGGGTAAGAATAAACATTAAAATACAATGTACGTCATAAATCTTAACGCACGTGACTCTGAGATTTTTGTTTTGTGCATTCGACAAACCTATTCGTACAATAAGTACGGACCATATAGCCATTGTGGCCGATAGATGTACACTTTATATTATTATAATATTATATCGCAATATGTATCTGAAACTAGAAAAGAGTGGACAACATATCACATTGCAAAAATTTGTCTACAGAGACGTTTCCAAGTAAATTAACTGAAGATAGTCGACAATTATTTTTAAAATGATTAATATATTTTATAGGTATATTATATTTTATTCACAAGTTTGCGTTTTGATTAGACAATTATAGTTATCTTTGATACTTCTAATCTTAACCTTATTCATTCCCTAACATGTGTTCTTATCAAAACAAACACCATAAACAAATTATTATTTAATATTTATTAGTTATTACTTTATTAGTAGTTATTTACTTTTTTGTACAGTTTATAGTTAATATTATTCAAAAAATTCTCATAAATATTACATACAATTTAAAGCTTATTATTCCATATTGTATTTATTAATTATTTGAAAATATTATTTTCAATTATAATATAATTGAATATTGAATAAATAGTATTTTAGATTCTGAGCGAAGTAATAAATATATTAATTTTACAATGATGTGAATATGTTTTTTTTTTATCAATGTATATTCGTTAAATATTCAATAAAATACTCCTATTTTTGACGTTGAGGGAGGTTATGAATAGAAAATCATTTTTAGTTTGTACTTTAAATATATCAAAATTTAAAAATTCCTATACTTTTTTAAAACCTGAAAAAATAAAAAAATAAAGGAAAAATACAAATTTTTACGCAAATCCAATTTAATTTCAATTAATAAAATCAGTATTGTTTATTTTTTTGATATAATTAAAGAACAATTAATCATAGATACTTAAAATTATCACCAAATATTTATATTATTACTTTCTATTTGCGATAAAATTTTCATCAAGTATTTTGACTCTTTTATAAGTATGAGAAATTTACGATTTTAGATTCTGAACGCAGTGAAATGAATGTATTGATTTTACAATGATATGTGTTTTTTTTTCTTTTTAATTTTCTTTTTTATTTTTGTGTCTGTCATAACGTTTTGGAGTAGAAATAATTGATTGAGGTGCTTCAGCCCCTCATTGAAGAGAAAAATTGATCTAGTTGGTACTAAATTCAGTAGTTTTCAAAAGCGTCAGGAAAAACCCTAAAAAAATAACGAAAAATCGGGAAGTTTTACGCATAGTCAGTTTTCAAAAAAATCGATTTTTTTATTTTGCTGTAACTCAAAAATAAATCATTGTAAATATTTGAAATTTTCACCAAATGTTTATATTAGCATTATCTATTAACGATTAAATTTTCAAAATATTGTGACTTTTTTTAAACTATTTGTAAACAATTAAAATTTTTCTAATTTTGTTTTTTTTGAAATGGCGATAAAAAAAATTTAGTAATCCAAAATATCTTTAAAATTGAATACAAGGTTTATTATAAGTTGTACTTATCGTAGTAAAATTTTCAAAAAATGTTTAGGTTGAAAATGTATAAAATTTTTGTGATTTGTATCTAAGGGTAAAAAACCAATACAAGGTTCTCCATAAGTTCAAACAACTGGTAAAATAATAACTCTCACGTCATTATAGAAAAAAATTGATGAACGTATAAAATTTAAAATTTTACGGAATCGCATAAAATAACGATATAATATCCTAAAACGAATTAAGATATTTGTTTTTATTCAAAAAGTATATAAGTCGTAGAAACTTGAAACTCTCGACAATAGTTGAGATTGGCATTTTCTTTACATAATTTTCTTTTTAGAATATTTCACTAATATTTATGCTAATTACAGGATTTGAATTATTCGATTTTTTTTTAAGTTATTTTTTTTATAAATATTGATAAAAAAAATTTCACTCGGACAAAATACTTGAAAATGTAACAAAGATTCCAAAAAAGTTGGTCTAAGAGTCATTCAAAATGTATCAAAATACATAGGAATTGTTTTTTTTTATAAGTTTTTTGAAGTTAAAATATTGACAAATTTAGTGAAAATCACAAATATATGTTTATTATTTTGTAGTTAAAAATATATTAACAATTTTGTATAAAAAGCTAAGAATTGAATGTGTAATTAAAATTACAAAAATAAATTACTTGTATCAAAAAAAATATATATATATATAATACTATTTAAATATAGGTAATATAAATATGTCCTAGACTGACAAATTATCTTCGTTCAAGATCGTTTTTCGTATACGAGTAAAATGATACTTATCATTACATTTAAATTTAACACATTCATTCTCTTAATAGTGACAACTTAGGTATTAAATTTTTTATTTTTTTTGCCGTAGGTTATGATAGTGTATGTTTTTGGAGCTCATGTTTTTCGTACGTATAGTAGATGGCTTCGTCATTAAGAGTCCGGGTGGTCATATATCCGAGATATAGCAACGTCGAATTGTGCTGACCGCAGCACTATTTAGCGACTGCAGCCAAACACTACACTAGATATACCATGTCCTAATACATATTATTATAATAATATAATAAATGCAATATTTTCGGGAAAAATTATATCAACTTAATTGTAATACTGAGAGTAAAATAAATGACTAATAGCTATATCAAAGAAACAGATCACAAATTACTTAGGACAGGTGAGTTGTCATACGTTCCAGTTTTGCCGGAACACTACCGGTTTTTAACCAAGTGTCCCGGTGTCCCGAGAAAGTATTTCGGGACAGTGATTTGTCCCGGTTTTAAAATTTTACTCTATAAAATACCGATTTTCAATTAGGAGAAAACATTATCGTCCTACACATTACCGGGTTCAAATACAGCTGTGGAACGTGTATTTTCACTCTTGAACAGCACATGAACAAATTCAAGAATGGTAGAAGCTTTTCTTATTATAAAAATGTACTTCAATAATACATCTTGTGAAGAATTCTACGACCAAATTGTATAAAACAAATTTTTATTGAAAAGAGTTCTGTCAAATATTTAGTAAAATCCACAGGAGAAACGCTGGACTCTGAAAGTTCCGAAGACTGATTAATGAGTTATTATTACATTCGTTTGATTTTTTTTTTTTTACTGACAGCCGTAAAATTTGATTGAAAACGAATGTAAACCATAATTTATAAATAATATGAATAATAAGTTTTTGTATAATATTTCTTGCGTAGGTATACAATTCAATATATAAAAAAAAAAAGTAAAGATCAAAAAAAATAAATATTATTGATATATATATATATATATATATATATATATATATATATATATATATATATATATATATATATATATATGTCCATTTAAAATGGGTTCAGAAAAATATAATAAGGTAACCCTAACTTAGGCTGACAGACCGTTCTCCACTCAGAATCGTTTTTCGTATTCAATAATATATCATTGAAATTAAATTTGAATTTAATACATCTATAACGGCTATAAGTTATAACATTTACTCACTTGACACCTAATGTACAGCACAACGGAACCAACTTATTACCTACATTATTTTTTATTAATTAATTTTAAATTGAAATTATTTTTTTTTTTAATAAATATATTAACAAATAATATTACTACCTAGGTATATTATTAAATTTTGCAATATATTTATAAAATTTCTGAAACAATACTTTGATAACAGTCCCAAAAAGTAATTTGTTTTTATTGTGTAGGGAGAAAATCATTTTTATAATCTCAATTCTTCAACTTTTATTCAATTAAAACTAAACCTCTACATTTTAATTGAGTACAGATAATTATAACTCACTCAGGTATAAATTTAAACACACTATGTTGTAAACGTATTTTAATTTAGAATTTGTGTTTTCCATATAATTTAACAACTATCATACATGTAATATGGTAAGAATTCTATGGGGAAATACGTTTAAACCAATTAATCTTTAATGATAACTGTTATTGAATATAATATAACGTATATCATGATTTAAGACGACGAAAAAGAAAAAAGGGTGAGAGCTGCATACATTTGTGGCCGAAGGGCGCCAAAATATTAAATACGGCCCTGAATAACCATATATTAGAACCCATCTTTTGGTGGAAAAAACATGTATTATATTATTTGATTATACACAATGGTTGTGTTGTACTGTATAGTATTATTATTATATAATTATAATATTACTTAATCCTTAATAATATTCATGGCCATCATCTAAGAGAAGTTTTTTTTTATTTAACCTTTCTAATTTTAATTAATCTATAATAATTTTGTTTACCAATAATTGAATACACATTGAAACTTATACAACAACTATAGGTAAATACAATTCTATCAAAACAAACATAATTGTATTTACAAATGTTTATTCTATTACAATAAATAATAATACAAACTCATTTTATTATTCTTAGATTTTAATGATTCATTTATCCGCAACTAGTCTTATGAGATCTTTTGAAAAATAAAAGATACCCAAAACACTAACAAGTCGAAGGTTATTGAAATAATTGCTAAAAATTAATTAATTTGATTATACTTAGGTAATATATTATTAAAGACAAAATTAATAATAAATTCCGTTTATGGATGATTTTTGTAAGGTCCCGAAAACTATTGAAATATAATCTTATTGAATTTGATTAATTGATTGATTATACTTTATAAATAAATTCGTATAAACTATCTATAATTATATCGTATATTTAATTTCCTTAAATATGAATCTCATTAAATTTACTTATCACATCCTTGAGAGATAATACCATTTTATACAAGTTAAATATTTTTATAAATTGGGTCAAATATATTAAATGTCTAAGCATACAAACTAATAGGTTCATGTCCTTCTGTAAACTCAAAACAACTAGATGATATTATTTTTAATCTCCTATATTATTTTCATCAAATTATACGTAACTAAATACTGCTATGATAGCATCTGGGTACCTAATCAAAAAGGCTAAAATCTTTTCTTAATTCATGAAGAAACTCAGATAATATATTATAATATTATCACTAACTTCATTTCTATGACATCCTTGATGCGTTTCGAAGGTTCTCTAATATCTTTTTTATTTTAATCTTTTTTAAAAATATACTGTAATTTACATGTTTTAAAAATAATATTAGACCAAATGTTTTTGTCGTTTCAGTTTAACTTTTAATTGTATTGACATTATTAAACATAATCATTGATATACTAGCTGAACACCTATTCACGTTTACGATTTGGTTAATGAGCTAATAATATTAGGAATTCTATCCCTAGCCCGTCACTGATTAAGTCGATATATTTAAAATTTAAAGACCTTAAAAGTCAGTGTTCAAGACGTAGATTTTTTATCTGGTATATTTTTATATGCTTTATAATTATATAATAATAACTAAGAACATATTATATTATAATAACACTATGATTACGATAATTTAAAATCGCATTAAAATAGATAAATATTAATACATAATAAATTGAAGTTTTGTATTAATTTATAACTAAATACACAGCGTAACTAATACCAATATCATTATTTTTGTTAATTTTTGTCACGGTAAAATGGTACAAAACATATAGAAACATTTAAAAAGTGCTATTTATGGTATGATATTAAGCTACTTTAATGTGTTTAACCACCATGCATTATATTATATTATATCATAATATAATGTAATTTTTAAAGTATAGATACACTCATTTGAACAAAAGTTGATCTGCGAATCAGTGAATGTTATATTTATGTCAGTTAATACGTTTTACAGTTGTTGGCAAATTCGTCTGGATATGACCGGTTATATCTGAAGGTTATATCATATATACAAGTACGGCAATTTATCGCTTATAGTTACAATTTACTGTTTTGAAATATAATTATAATGTGATAACTGATAAATGTTAGAATATGATATATAACCATATGTTAAGGGATCTTTTAATCCTATGATGATATACTCGTATGTAATAAAATTAAAAAATCTCTACAGTATTTAATTAGTAATTTACATCCTGGATCTGTAATGGAAACGAATTAAAATGTAATGTTTAATTTCATAATTAGTTGAAATTCCAATATAAACATAAACATACAATTACAATTATATTTATTATAATATTCATATATTTTCAATTATAAAAAAAAGGGCGGGCAAGTGGATATCGCTCTGCTGTATAGTAGTAGTAGAGATGGGGAGTAGGTCATAATGAATGTGTTAAATTTAAATGCAATGACAGGTATCAATGTATACGAAAAACGATTATGAACGGAAATGATTTGTCGGTTTAGGATAATTAGTAGGATATATTATATTATTACCTATATTTAAATTGTAATATATCGTAATTTTACACGATTTTGTAAAAAATTAAATTTCATACTTTCATAAAAATTTTTTTATATTCACGCTAGAATTTTTTTTTACATTTATTTGAAGAAAGAGTTATGCAGAACCTTGTATTTAGTTTTTTATCCTTAGGTATAAATCATAAAAATGTTATAAATTCTTAACTACAAAATGCCTTGCAAATTTTCACAATTTTGATGTATTTCGTAAACATTTGAACTTTAAATGCTTATCAATAAAAATTGTGACAAGTGATTTTTGATCTTTTTTTTTACTACGATAAGTACAACTTATGATAAACCTTCTATTAAATTTTAAAGATTTTTTGGATTGTCAAGTTTTTTTATAGATATTTCAAAAAAAAAAATTAGAAAAATCAAAAATTTCAATTGTCTTTAAATAGCTTAAAAAAAGTCAAAATATTCTTAAATATATAATACTAATTTAAACATTTGGTGAAACATTCAAATATTTAAAATGATTCGTTTTTGAGTTAGAGGAAAATGAAAAAATTGATTTTGTCGAAAACTGATTATACGTAAAAATTCCCGTTTCCCGTTACTTTTAGGGTTTTTCCTGATGCTTTTGAAAACTACTGAACATTTTTTACTTTTGACTTCTCAAAGTACCAACTAGATGAATTTTCCTTTTCAAGGAGGGGCTGAAATCAAAAATCAAAGCATTATTTCTACTCCAAAACGTGATGACAGACACAAAAAAAAAAATAATAATAAAAAAAGTTTTAAAAAAAACACATCATTGTGAAATATATACATTCATTACTCCGTTCAGAATTTAAAATGATTACAAATACAGAATTTATAGTAAGTATACTACACAATAAACAATTTAATCAACATAAATCAAGTTGGTACAAAAAATAACCGGTATACATTAATTAAATAATAATTTTGTTTTGTTATTTTGAAATTAGTATTGTGAGAAAAATAAGTGTTCTGATATATTATGTAAACATTTTTTTTAACCAATTCTTATCATTATTTAATTTCCTTGTATTTAATTGGAAAATAAAAGTTTGTATTCTCAAATTACGAATGATATTTAAACGACATAAAATACACATAATCTTTATACGCCTTTCATTATTGAATACTACTTGGGTACATACGTAAGTAGTTACCATTTAAACAACAAACAGTCTTTGGCGTGGTAGGAATGCATTTCATTTTTTTTTTTTCATTTTGAGAGATGAGCCGGGTCAGCGCATACCACTCGTGTATTGCCACATAATAATAAAAAACTTGTTTAAATACAATATTTTTGAAGAAATTGTATTATTTAATTTTTTTTTTAAATTATTATTATTATTACTAAATTGGGTACGTCATATACGATATACCATATATAAATAGGTATATACCAGATGTTAAACCGTATGGTAAATTCCCCTCTTAATCTTTTATTACATTATATTGAATAATTTATTGTTTTCAATAAAATGCGTACTACCAGATGACCTAAATTATTATTAAAATTGTTTATCGTTATGAATTCGTTGTCAGACTACTATAGTTATTAGCTTATGGATACTATCTGCTTTAATTGCGTCTATGGCATCTGTGTATGGCAGCAATAGTCTATTTTACATAGCCATCGTAAAAATTATCTTAACTTAGTACGGTATTTCAAATTTCATAATATTAAGTTGATTTTTCCGACTCAAGAGTTACATTTACGTCATAAATGCTAAAAATGCACTCTTTAGCAATCATTAGCATGATTACATATCATGATGATCTTTAAATTTTGTTTTGACGACGCAACTATTTATAATTTCATATTATGTTGGGTAAAACCTTAATCTTATTTTGAACTTCATGGTATAAAGAACATAATATTTTAAACTACTAAAAAAACCGTATGTGTGCTAAATGATTAAGCACATGTGTTTGTTTTGTTGTGAATTAACATTTACTTCCTGCAATTACAGACGAGGACAGTGCAGGAAAGTAACTAGTTTTAGTCACTTAGGTTCATAAATATATCAAAATAATTATCCTATCATTTCTAATTTGAGTTGAAATAAGCTCGTACAACTCACAGTAGGCACCTATATTATTTTGAAGTGTAAAAAGTGGAGAGTGAACCGATACAGCTAATCAATGAAAAGGGTTATACGAAACATTTAATACAATTTCACTGCTTCAAAAAATGATTTATGATTAAAAAATAATAATAATTTATAGAATTCTTAGTTGCCTCATTGTGATCTGCAGAAATTAAAGACACGCGTCTTTCTAACCGACATTGACCTAGCTATTATGTGGTAATAATATTTTAATACAAACTACATGTTATTTTTAGTGTTTGGGTACCTACTTATTTACTTAAATTATAAGTACTTTATTAAAATATTTCACCAATAATTAATAACCCGAATTACTCAATGCATCAATGTCACTTATCTACGAAACAAAATACCTATACTAGTCAACGATATAAACATATTTTTAATAAACAATATATTATCAAGTATTATCCGTTTCAAAAATATTTCAACACATTTTGGTGATATAAATAATGATTATCAATCCTCTAATTATATAGACACTATAGTTATAGTAGGAACATTCAATTACGGGAAACATTTTATATTGTTCTTGTAAGTGATGAAATATAATTATAGCAGTATAATACACACACTAACAATATAATAATATGATATTAGGCGACCGTGTCCTGTCCTATGGCGGTGATACCCACTATACCCACAATCTGAAATTTAAGGTGACAAATTATATTTTAGTGCGTAACAAGCATAGAAGGCAAAACCGTCACTGGGTCATTCTTTTGTAACATATCTATGTATAATAATTATAACCATTGATTATACATGATATTAATGCAATTTTTAGTGTTATGTCTAGTCTCTATACCTGCGTGTTTCATAATATCAAGTTTTTTGGAATTTTGATTTAAAACTCTATTTTTTATGTTTAACCTTGTTGAAAGAAATCATTCTTATTAATAGAATTGTATAATTATAGTTAAAAGTTTTCCCTAGTTTTTAAATAAAAATATTACCGGTTTATATTTTAAATTTATAAATTAAATCGTTCAAATCTACTATTTAGATTTTAAATTGTTCTACATTTTATGCAAATTAAAAAAGAATAAATTATTTAATTATAATTATTGTAAAATACCTATATAGTGTAGTCAGTTAGTACCTTTCTTCTTTTATAGCCCAACTAAGGTTTTCAATAAAAGATAACATGCTGTAGATTTGAGAAATACCGGTTTTTAATTGCAAATACATATAAATCAATTATTTTATTTTGTTTTAATTCAAAAGATAATTAATGTACATAATATCTACCAAAATTTGTCAGTTTTTTTTATTTTCCTATAATAGCATTGTAATGGTATAATTTTCAAAATATTTTATAGACATTATATTTTATTTATAGATATTTAAAATCTACGTTTTTATGCTGTAATTTATGAACGTATAAAGTTAGAATTTGACAAATTTAAATATTAACCAGTAAAATTTCAGTTAATCATTACATGACTCAAGTTTTTTTTTATGTAATTCAAACATTAAACAAACATTTTATTTGAAACAATCTACTATTATTTAAATTATAATTTTCTATGCTTAATACAATTTTAAAAATAATATTTAAATTCATTTCAAGCTATTTAGAGACATTAGAAATTTTCGAATTTTTTCTTGGTTTTTTTTTTAGTTTATAAATATTTTTAAGTTAGAAAATTTAATACAATACCCCCACACAAATTTTTATTTTAGCCGTATAAAAATAATAAAAAATACATGGCATAATTTTTATATAGACAGTGTTATTTTATTGTATATATAAAAATATTATTTGATTAGACTTGGAGATTTTCGTTACTTACATGATGTTGTGTAAAAAGTCCGTCGGACAATATTATATAATACGCGTTAAACTGCAGCAGAATATACTTTCATAAAACACCAAAGAAATAATAAAATTATACCTACTTATTTCATTATTGTATAAGATTACAATAAATATAATACCTCATATAGTATTATATATTTATTGTTAACTACAAATTTCCAAATGTTAAAAATATCTATTTTGTATTATCAATAAGTTTGGATGACAAGTAGTCAGAGAAACTTTATAAAAAATATATATATATATATATATAATTATGTACATTATTACATTAATATTTTTGTCGACTAACATATATAATAATATAACAATTATATGTAATATATATTATTTTTTTTTTTTTTGCAAAGGAGTAAAAAAAAAAAAAAAGCAAAAATTTATTCCGGTACCGGGAATCGAACCCGAGCCTCCTGGGTGAAAGCCAGGTATCCTAGCCACTAGACCATACCGGATTGTTATAGATAAGGATGAAAACACAGTTAAATGAATTCAGTTATGTGTTCATAAAAAATAGTTATTTTATTAATAATTTACTATAAAGTGCATTTTTTTAACATGACTTACAATTTCAATAAATTCTTTATCATTATTATTATTTCCAACATATTGGAATTTTTTTTTAAATTTACACACCTACAGAGTTTCCTAATTTTAAGTTATTTATTACATTCAACCATTACAACACTATAGTCATAACGCTATTATACTATTATAATAGTCTTATAAGTCATAGGTCATGATGGCGTTATTCATTATTTGAAATCTTGACTACTTTGCCTAGTGCCTACAAAGTAAGGAGTATCAAAAATTATATTAATACATCCACTTCTTTTATATTATTCATATGTTATATCAATATAACGTCATAACATGAAGTAGGTACTTATTGTACTTACATAAGTATAAACAATTATACATATATTTTATTTATATCTTATAAATTATATTATATTATCTAAAATACCTAATTTCTTATTTGGTCATTGTATTATTTATTACAAGTATAAATTTTGATAACCTGACTGGACAGATCCGCCAGGAATAAAAACAGGTAAAATTGAGTTCTTATAAACTCCGTTAGAAAAGAAAATCAAATGTACAGATATAAAGTTAATAACTGTAATATATTTTTATTAAAAAATAAATTATAATTTTTATAATAATAATTGTCTATATTAAATAATAGTTAGATACGCGCAATATGTCAAAAAATATACAAAACTTAAAGATAAAAATAATAATTGTCTAAATATATTATTATAATGTGTATTACATTAATAATCTGAATAATCTTAATAAATAACCGTAATAATCATAAAATATGTAGGTATGATATAATATTATGTTATATTAAACTAATATCAATTTTAGCAATTTTTATGTATGTTATCACAGCAGATGTCAACGTATTTAATGTAGGAAGATCTTAACATTGGTGGAATGAATTTCCATATACTCATTACAGGTAAGAAAATAAAATTGGTGGAATTTACATTAGATCTTTTAATTGCCTTTTTATTTAACCGGTATTCTGGTGGAGTTTAAAATCGCCCAATCTAATTTACCTTAGTCAGGTGTGATGACCAGACATTTTCTCAGAGGCTGTAACCCATTACTCATAGGAGGAAATATGCTACTATTTTTGCGGGTTATAAGGGGATGGATGTGACTTAAAATATAATAAAATAATTATATTGCTTTACTTCGAACTACCATTAATAAAATGTTATCATGAATAATGTGCCGAATAATTTAGTTAGGTATATATCTTAGTTTGATAAATATATCTATAAAAATCCACAAAATATTTTGTCATTAAAACTTAGCATTTTCAATTTAAATAGGTACTTAAGATTATAGAAAACCTGATACCATATTCGTCAGAAGTAGATATTATCTACATAAATTAAAAAATTTCAAAAAAACTTATTCTGCGCAATTTAATTTGACACGCGTTTTAAACTCATATTATCCGTCTCAGATTTGTTTTTTTATAAAGGTACCTACAATGATTTATTGAATTTGATAAATTCAAATTTACTATGCAGCGGAAGTAAGTACTCTAGATATTCTTAATTTTATGTTAAAAGTAATTTAATGGCAGTTGGTTGCTGTTCACACAAGTAGTCCATGATAAAAATAAGGAATTTTTCTTTCAGTAAAAATATTTATCATTTTAATTTCAAATAAGTAATGAGAAAATATTTTATATTATACCAAATCTATTTAGACAAAAATCTAAAAAAGTTTTAAGCTAATTAACATTGGTTTGTGGTGTGTAGTGCACTGGTGTCCCTTGTATTTCTTTAAAAAAGAATAAAAATACTAAAACAATATAATTAAAAAGTTTACAAAATACAACAAAATATTTTTTAATAAAACTTAAAACAGTAATGAGTGCTGTAAATATATATTCTTGGAAAGAAACCAGAATAAAAGGTAGAAATATTTTTTTCTAAAGAAGAACGTGGTGGTAGAATTTTATTTTCTAATAAGGTCAAATTTAAAAACGGATCATTATAATTATGACCGTGAATTGTTCAACTAAATAAATAAAAATGACATACTATTCAAATGCAATGTGTAACAAATTTTAATTTTTTTCTGAACTAAGAAAAATTAATTCACCTATTTAAATAAAATAACAAAGCTTCAAGCTATTTACTATATTAATTTATTAAATATTATTTACACAGATAATTTGAAAGAAGAATTTGGTTCGGAAGTCATACAGTTTTTAAAAAAAATTTTAACGAAATAAAATTTACAAAAAAATGAGTAAAACCAAATTGCACTTGGATTAAACTTATCTTATCTAAACTTAGGTAATGATATATCTGTAATAAAATCTAGAACGATGTTGTAAAAAATTAAATTAAAAATACGAATGTTCCTTTCCACTTAAAATATAATCATTGACATATTATAATTTATATATATTTACATACATGTATGTATAATATTATATAATATTATTTAATGAAAATAATTTTCATAATAATTATGAGGATATGTTTTTTAAATATAGCTAATAATCTAATGTTTAGTATTTTTTGTGATACTTACTTTAAAAAAAAATCACATTTATACGTATACATCAACATAATTATAAGTAAAATAAAACTTATTTTTAACCATGTCAATAATTACATTTTTGTCAGCAGTTTATGTCAAACTATTACGTCTTGTTTTTTACCAAAATGAAATTCAATCACTTTGAAAATATGTACTTCAATAATTTGACTTTAAAGTTAAAACAGATTTCCCTAATGCTTAAAAATAGCCTCAAAAAAAAAAAAAAATTAATTTTTATGCTACATTCTAATAAAAAAGATAAAATATATTTTTCTGTATTAAAAAGGGTAACAAATATTTACAACCGCCATAAATCGGGTAGCAAAGATGATTAAATCTATCAATGTTACTTATAAATTATAATGTACATAACAGAACAGTGAAGTTTCCTGGAACATAAATTAAACTGGTATATTTACAAAAATATTTAAACTTATAACTAGAATAAAAAGTTTGTGTAAATTAAATAAATAATTATAATTTATAATTCGTTTTTATTATTAAATATTTCTAAAATACGAACACTTATTACTTATAATTCTATACATTATTAACATCGATTTTTTTTATCTAACTTATTTTATCAAATTGTTTGTTGAAAGTGATTTATAAAAAGTTTTTTTTTTTATTTTGAAATATTAAATATATCAAACACATAATAGCAAATAAAATAACACGAAATATTAATATAATTTTAAAACATTGTATTATCTGATAAATTTTAAATAGTATTCATTGTTTATTTATTATATGAAATCATCACATGAATAAAAAAGGGATTTTTATTGCCCCCATAAAAATTATTCTTGACATAGCGATTGATTTATCAAGAAGTTTAAATACACATGCAATTTAAGCTTTTTTTTAGAAATTAATAAGTGTGTAATATTATCTTTTTGAATAAACTACTATTGATGAACTTCGTATTACTAAGAGTCTTAGCCATAAAAATAAAAAATTTCATACATTTTTAGCTAAGTCAAAATAATTGATCAATTTTTGAGAAATTTTGTTAACATTTTAACTTACAAATTAATACCTATACAGTAACATAATTGCATGCATAGAAAATTATAATTTAAGCATTTAACGAAAATTTGAAGGATCTATGATTATTTGTAATTACATTAATTACAATAAAATAAGATTTTCATTGATAATAGATCGTTATTTTATATTTGAA
This sequence comes from Rhopalosiphum nymphaeae, assembly GCA_036289425.1. Lineage (NCBI taxonomy): Eukaryota > Metazoa > Arthropoda > Insecta > Hemiptera > Aphididae > Rhopalosiphum > Rhopalosiphum nymphaeae. The sequence continues at coordinate 5,646,316 of JAZAQC010000017.1, forward strand.
TATACAATTTCATCAACATTTAAACATCACTCATACAAATTATTTGTAAGATTGCTTACATTTTTTAAATTCCAGTAGAAACAACTTATGAGAAATTTAAAAGTGCTTTTTAAAATCTTTTTAATCTACCTAAAAATTTCAAACCAACATTTGTAAAAAAAAATCAAACATTTAACACATCTATAAATAGCTCATTTTAAAACTAACACATAAGTACTGTTCAGATCTTAATCTAAAATAAATACTTGTAAGAATAAAAATATCCATATTATACATTTGTATAAATAGAAGCGGTTATTTATGTTTTTATTTTATAATATTTATAATACCATAACAATTGTTCACTAAAATTATAATATATATTATTATCATGTCTTTTCTAAAAAAAAAGTAACAAAATATAGTCGCGTATTGACTTATAAACTTAAATGGTTGGTACTTTTATTAAACAAATTTATAAATGAGTATATGTTATATTTCTAAATACTGTTAGAACCATCAATAATGTAATAAAAAAATAAAATAAAAATCTGTGTATATTTTTGTTTTAAATATAAAATATAATAACATACTTTGTAACTTAAAAATATAATGATTCTCAAATAAACCATTTCTGAATTGTAATGTAATCTAAACACTTTCAAAGATTTAAAATATAATTAAAAATAAACAGAGATTTGATAGATTTGTCAATTTTAAAAATGGTAAATTTACATGCATTGTTTTGATTTTATATGTTTTTTATACTAAAATATTGTAAGTTAGGATCGTTTATTATCGTTAAAACAAAATAATAATAACGTATGAAAAAATAATTAAAGCTCTTTATTCAATATCGGTCCAACGGTAGTGTCACTGTTGATCGTTGAAAATATTGACTTGAAGAATAACCGTATTAGGTTAAATAATAATAGTCCAATTGCTATAATTGTATCAGACCATTTGAATAAAGTCCATAACAGTAAACCGAAAAATAATATTTTGGCGATTATATCAACAAAGTACATTCTGAAAAAAAAAATATTAAACTATAGTTAATTAGTAGGAATAAAATATTAAATTAAATAATATAACCAAATGATTAAACATTGGGTAGGTATTTTCGAACTTGGTATTCTGTATACCATCGTTAAAGTAAGTATTTTTGCTCATTTTTTTAAATATAAAAAAAAACAAATTAATTTTAATACTTGATTATGTTTAAAACTTACATTTTCATATGAATTCTAGCTCTAGGCAGTGTGTCTGGAGTTTCTTTTAAAATATAAATTCGAGCAGCCATAATACAATCCCTAAAGTAATTTCTAATGTCCATATCATTTCCATCAATCTTGTACTCAAACTTCTCTCGTTGATTCATAATTCTTCTCATATAATGGACATGTTCGTTTCTGAATTCCCATTGGTTGTTTGCGTAGTATTCAAACACTTCAAATCCTTTGTTTATTCTGTCTTGAATACGTACCAGACTTTGAAAGAAAAAACGAATTGCTAATATTAATCTACCGTTTTATATCCATTTTTGTTTGACATTTTGTGATATTCAAGAGAAATAAAATAAGTACTGAATATCGCCCATACATTCATTAAGGTTTACTGTTCAAAAAATATTTAAGAAATGAATGTGCTCAATATAAATCTATTTCTTCAACACTTTTCAGTGACAATATTATAAAACACATTTCACCAACGTAATTTATATTTTTAATAAAATATAAGACATAATAGATTATATTTCATCAACTATTATCCTTACCATGGTTTATTGCCAGACATATAAATAATAGCATCTAAAAAGTAAGCTGGAATAGTGTGCAAAAAAAATACACATATATTATGTACCAGCTTACTACTCTTCATACTACCACCAGGATACCATACTGCGCCGTTCAATGGTACTTCAGTAGTGACAATACTTTTTCCAATGTCAATAATCTCTTGCCATGTTACTCTCCATTCTTGGCTGGAAGTTAAATGGCAAATTGTTCTGCCGGTGTCGCTGAGAAAAAAAATGTATTTTAAATAAGTTTATTTTACAATATACCTGATTATTATTAAACTGTTATAGATAAAAATTTATAACTTAAAGAATAAAACGTAATATTTATTTATTTATTTGGAAATAACACCCTGAAAATCAAAAAGTATAATATTCATTAGAATATAACAAAAACGTCGAAATTAACATCGAAGAACATATCAAAAACTTTGAAAAAAAAAATGATATTATACAGTAACAAATAAATTAATTTAATTGATAAAGCAATAATATAGATATGAGTAAATAAGTTTCAAATTAGAGAAAAAATATTTGTAGATATATTGATTTATAAATTTTATTTTCACGTATAAAAAGGATAAATGGTTTATCTTAAATGGAAATCATAATTTTTCAATTTATTACAAGAAGTCAGCATACGATTGATCGACGCATTAATAAAAAAATATATTTTAGATATTATTTTTGGGAAACCAATGTAATTTTATTAATATATTTTATTGAATTATTTCTACGAATTTACGGTGACTATTCAAAACTAATATTGATAAATAAATAAGAAATGAAGAATTTTTATTATATTTATATTTAAACATTCGAGTAATACATTTTTTGTGCAGAAAAAAATTAATTTGTATAAATATTTGAATGAATACGTATTATTCTCTATTTTAAATATATTTCAAAATATATATAAATAAGTAGGTACAATGTGGTAGATGTCGAATACATATTTGAATCATTTTGTTGTTTGCTTACTTATTGTCTACATAATTCCACGTTAATAGTAATATGCCATTAACGGTAATATCGACTGGTAGATAATCAGCGTAACCTTGATTGTTGCAGAACATTGTACGGATGACTCCTTTTCCGGCACCTATCAGCAAGCCCGTCGGTCCGTTGATGTTGTCTGTCCATCCGGGGAGAGGCTCTTTCCATATCGGTATGACTGTAACGGTAACAAACGTATCAGTGTAAATAAAACCGACGCGCGTTGCTAATAAAAAAAAAAAAAAAAACACTGACCAATGGATGGACGAGCGATTATACAAGGCATTCCAGCTTCACTTTGTTCCACCACTAAATGTTCAGAAAGACATTTCGTGAACGCATACGAGTTTGGGAAACTGCCGAGAATCCTGTAAGGAAATAAAACAAACACATATTAATGGCGATCAACACGGTGTGCGATTATTACTTTTAACACGAAACCCACTCTTTAGATATATTTTCTGCAGAAGATTCGTCCAACATTTCCATGTTTTGGATTAATTTGTGCGGATCGGTTGGCGGCGGATATGCCTTTTCGAACAACACTTTTTCGTCCAAATGACAGTAAGAAGTCGACACGTGCACAAATACCTGTGTAGATTTTAAACTCGTGTAGTTTCAATTCAATTCGTTATGATGAAGACATCGACGTGTTGTTATAGGCTAACGTATAGACTTGTAAAAATCGTACCTGCAAATTTTTCATTTCCTTGGCCAATGCCAATACCAGTTTCGTGCCTCTGGTGTTGAGCAAGACGGCTTTCTTTAATGCCTCGTCGAATCGAATGGTAGCCGCCGCATGATAAACGATTTGCACAGTGTCAGCCAACAAACGACGGTCTGACTCGCTGATGGCTAAATCTGGTTCACTCACGTCACCGGCTATCGGGTACACTTTGTTTAGTACCTCCACACCCCGTAGTTCTTTTAGATGGTCGAATAACTAAAACAGACATAAAGATGGCTGTAAAAAATTTAATTTTACATAACACGTTACACGTGTAGATCATTATATTCGTAATACGTTCATGTCACGTGTAATTCATTTGAACCTAAAATCGAGATTAATTTCGTTAGAGTAGTTCTATATAATAGTAATCAATATGTGAACTGGTTGTCCACTTTATCAAGAGTTACGAATATAAAGCTTAATCTTTAGTCGCAATTTAAAATATAATACTAACATTATTACATTTAATTTAGTTTTTATGACGTAAGTAGTATGACACGTTTTAAAGGACACAATATCATCTTAAATAATATATTACCATAACTTGGCCAATATTATATGTTATATTATTATTATGATGATTAATAAGCAAATATTACAGTTCAACGCAAGTTGGTAGTGTATTATCAATATTTTTATTTTACTAAGCATACCTACAATTAAAAATAACCGAAAAATTTTACAACAAATATGATATATACCAAAATAAATTTGTTTGAAATAAATATTTTATTATTGAATGTGTAATTAAAATTTAACAAAACGTTTAAAAACGACCTAGGTAAATTAAAAAAAAAAATATTATTACATAAAACTATTTACCTATATAAAAACAAAATATATTTATAGTTATATAAAGTTATGTAGCTAAAGTTAACACCAGGACTTAGAATATATATTTGTATATTTCTTAAGGAATTGCGTATTATCTCAAGACTATAATGACGCAGATTCATTTTCTAATATATATTACAACTCAAATCTTAAGTTTATGTTATAATATATTAATTTGTGTATTTTTGTAAGTTTTACCCAATTTAAGTAATTTTGAATATTTAAAGATTCTAAACATATAAATGCATTTTTTTTTCTTTTTATTGTTAATAAATTATAGTCACTGTAAAGTGATCGATTTCCATATAACTCTACTTGAAATTAAAATTTTATTTCTTAATTTGACTAAATTGAAGAGTTAAGATTTGTCCTCGTGTTTTATTTCGATAATTATAATTTATTTGTCTTGTTCTTCTAATAGATAATAATAAAATATATTCGTGACTATTATATGTATAAATATAGGCATGTATGTATGTACATACACATGCGTCATTGATTGTCACAATAGAAACTCTGGACTTCTGGTGCCAAAATTGTTTTAAGTGGACCAATACCTATTTATAAAAGATAGTCTCATTTGGATTTTTATTAGATTCTCTGAATGACTAATTGGTGTTGAATCTATATGCTTATAAAAATATTTCGAAATAGTTTTTACCCAGTTGTAGATACGATACTGCTTTAATCTAGGAACTTAATTTGTCTATGATAAAAATATTTTCCAAATTTTTGAATTTTTAATAGTTGGACTATTTACTGTCATATGTTATAGTATTTATATCTACTGTAAAAATATCAAACAATATAATAATGCTTTTAACTCAAAACGGCTAAACTTAATTATCGTAATAATGAAAGTGGTAGATTGGTAAAATTAACTATTAAACAGTGTCAGCTAATAACTAATTAGTTAAAAATAAAGTAAAAAATTGTGTTACTATAATGTGTGACTTACAGCAATCATAATAATATATATTAGAGTATATTATTATGTCTTTATCATTACACATTATACTAGCATGATTTGTTAAAATTGTTTAAAACATAATTACAGTAGAATGATTGTGCGAATATTTTTAAAAATATTTAGTAATACCAACTATAAATTATATTTTAGACTTTTTGAATACCTACCTATCTATTTGATGTTTTAACTTCATTAGTACAGTGTAATTTAAAACACTATAGATACCAATACACTTATTTACATTATTTGTTAGATATCGATTTATTTTATCACAATTCATAAGTAACTTATATATTATCAAAATAATAAAAATCAAAATTCAATGAGTTCATAATAGTTCATTTTTAAATGATTTAAATATTTTTAAATTTTATATTTTACCTACAAAATTAATTAAACATTTCTTATTAAACAATTTATTTTGTTGTTGTTATAAAACAAATATTTACAATCTGTGTTCAGTAAATAGTAAATATAATACGTTATATGTAGAAAAAAATACTAAGACAGGATAGCTTGATTAAAGGGTTCATTGAAATTACTTCAAATGTTAGTTATAACTTTTTCTTAGGTTTTATATTATATTTATTTAAGAAAAATGGGTTTTTACGAATGTCCTCTATGCCATTTATGGTTGAACTATATAATAATATTATATCAAACAACTGTGTAAAAATAGTTAACAATAAACATGTACATAATTATAAATTGAAATGTATGTATGTATGTAACTACGTATGAATATATACATAAATATATAAATATGATGTAAACTATTTTGAGCAACAGAAATATTCGAGTTCACTCCTAATTTTAAATTGGATAAATAAAAAACTTAAAATCCACAAGAATATTAAATAAGATGGTAATTTTTTTCTGTTTAAAATAATTTTAAAAAAAAGTTAATTATATTTTATGTTCTAAAAAATATAGGTATTAAAACTCATAGTTTTTTTTTACAAAATATAAGTAAGAAATTGTACTATGGTAGTTAATTAAAAAAATATTTACCTATTTATTTGGTTCAGTAGTAAAAGTCAACATTTTTTTTTTAATATGAACAAGTTTGTCATTTGTAGAATAAATAAAAACATCAAAAATCTACGATTATTCATACTTGAATTGTAACAAAATTAAAGAAAATCATCAACATTTAAACTTTGTACACTTATGAGGTATTGTTAAGGAATTATAATCAATCTTAATTTTTTATTTCACTAAAAACAATTTATGAGACGTTTTTATGAAATTTTAAAGTGTTTTGACAGAATGAATTTTTTTTTTATTGACAATAATTGAATAAAACTAAAAAATATAACTGAAAATATCTGACTCCTATAATTATATTAAAATGATACGACATTTTTCTAAAATATTATAATGTATATAAAATAGTAAAAACTTATAACAATTGGTGAAATTTCAAGTATCTACGGTTATTAAATAAACCAAAAAATTAAAATCGAATTTGTCGAAAATTAATTTTGCGTAACACTTCCCATTTTTCATAGTTGTTTTTTCTAACGCTTTTTTAAACTAATAAGATATTTTTATTTTTTACCCTTTTAAAATATAAATTATTTTCACTTTTCTACCAGAGAAAAATGCTGAACTTATAGGTATAATTAAATACAGATAACAAATAAAATAGTAATATAATAGAATATAAAATTTAATGATTTCACCTTTTATTCTTACTTTTGAATTTTTCTTTATACTGTAGCAAAATATTTTGAGAGAATATTAATAGTAAAATAAAAGGTAATCTTTGTTCTTTATTAGATACCTACCTACTTTTCATATTTTGATTATATAAATTTTATTTTTATTTAGGAAACTCGTTGGTATTATTAATAGGTACATAATAATATTAGCCTGTAAAATCAGTTGTAGTTATTGAATTAAAATATTTCAATTTATTTGATGTTTTAAGACAATACCATACAGGAGAAATCGAATGCGTACAGTTTGTAGGCTATTATTATAGTATTGTTATTTCGAGCTCTAAAGGTATTATTTTATAATACATTTTTATATTATATTACTTTTTTATAGCAAGTAAAATTATCAATTGTATATTTATTTGTATTATACTACAAGTTACATTTGTATAATAACCTAAAGGGTATGTGCTATTTTCGTCATTCAAACGAAGTTTGTAGCTGTTAATGGTATAATTTAATAGATTTTAAGACATTATACTATATCATTATTGTTCTTCGAATGAATCAATGAATAGAAATATAGAAAGTAAATTATCGTATTGGCTTATGGCAATAAAATCCTAATGTTTGCAAAGATATATTTCATATTAATATATTATATCCTATAGACTATACAAATTTATTAAATCGAAAATTAGACATTTTTATGAAATTTTTTAATTTTTGTAAATAGTGTTGTAATTGGATAATATTAAAAAAAAAACTATATTTCGATATAAAATATTATTAAATTGTTATTTAAAAATTATTGAATTCATTAGAAGTAAATGGTAATGGAATATAATTTACATTTTATAAATTTATTAGCAACCTAAAAAGCTATATATAATTTTGAAAGAAAAATACTAATGGACAATTTAAAAAACTTAATGACTTACAGCTATGGAATTTAAAAATATTTTATAAGCATCCAGTACTCGAAGAAATGTGAAAATTATAATGATAATTAATAAATAATATTGTCTTTTATTTATAAACTTACCACTGATGAGAAAATAGTTTCCACTCTTTGTTTAGGATTGCTACCTTTTTTTGTTCGAAGTAGCAAATAAATTCTTTCGATGTCTGGACATTTCCTCAGAAGCTTTTCGATTAAAACCTTTCCGAGAAATCCAGATCCTCCAGTAATAAAAATTGTTTTACCAACAAAACTGTTAGAAACACGATCAGGAAGATGACTTAATTCATCTGGAAGTACGGGTGGCTTATAATTTAGAAAACCTTCCTCGAACGAAGCCATTTCTGAAACAACAAATAAATTATTAATAATCTTTTGAGTGATATATACTAGGTACATAATAATTATATAAATATTATGTATAACATTTGTTTATTAGTAACAAAATGATTAAGTGATAAGTAAGTATTTTATTTGTCATCTTTAATATTTTGCGGTAGATGGAAAAGAGAGAAGGACACTCTCTTAAACTCACTATCAAGGTTTTTAGCTTCAAGGTTTTAAATTGTATATATAGTCACTAATCAGTATATTTCTCATAGTTTTATACCTATCATTATAATTATATTTTGTAAGTCATATAATAAGAATAATAGTCGAATAACCGCAATTATTCGTGAAACGAGAAACATGACAATGGACAACCATAAACTAAAGAATACTTTAATCTACACCGATGTGTAATTGTTGCGACCAATTATTTGTATTTAAAGTTAATGTTTTCTTATATTAGTCATGTAGGTATTGTTAGGTAGATACTGAATTAATAAAATGTAAATTTCCGTATAGAATTAATAAAGAAAAGGTATTTCAAAACTTATTTTTAACGGAATAAATAAGATTAAAATCAGTTTTATATAATATGTTATGTTTTTAAATACGAGTAGAAAATAGGCGTTCACCTGAAACCTTACTGGGAGCCACAATTGTCATTTATTGAATTATAGGCCTAAATATATTTTACCCCGAAAAATTTTATTTTCACAAATTATGACATTTATATAGTTGAAAACAATATTTTAATAGAATTTAATGATGTGAATTGTGTAAATTAATTAGAAAATTTCAAGTTTTTAAATTGTAATTATATCAACAAAACAAGTATAAAATTAATTGAGTTTTTAGCGTTATTGACTTGCATTGAGATAAATAAAAACATTTTGTACATATAAACTTGTAATGTGTTTTACGCACGCTGCTTTAAAATGTCACAACTTAATTGATTTGGTATTAAATAGGTTAATACAAATAAAAAAAAAAAGCGGACAACTAGGTAACCGCGCGCTTTACAATATAAGTAGATATCAAGTGCACCTCGTCTTTAAGTAGCTCATTGCAATGGAAAGATTAAATTTGAATTCAATGATAAATCAATATATACAATGAAAAACAATTCTGAACTAACATAATACTAACAAAAAATAATTCAAAATTTTAAATTTAAACACATAATTTACTTATGATAATGTGTTCTTGATATTTTTTAATTGTTGTAAAAAGAACAAATACCTAAATACGTTATTATGTATAAAAGCTTTTTTACCATAATTTGGAATGAAAATTAAATAAAGTCAATAATTCAAAATGATAATAAATAGCTTAAAAATATCTAAAATAATTTAAAAAATGTAATATGCTTTATAAGTGAATTTATAAACATTTGTTTAAATTACGGTTATTCTTTTATGAAACACAAAAAAAATATATTCTTAAAAACTAGTTTTGTGTAAGATTTTTCGTTTTTTCGCAATTTATTTTGATATTTATTGAAATGTTTTACTTTTGAGACCCCATAATCGTATAGTACCAAACAATTAAAATTTGAACGATTGTAAACTCTCCCGATGGTAAACTTCTCTAGGTCAACTTCAGTATCCCCTGGATGGTACATGTAAACTTTTCTGCGTCTATAATAACTTCATTTTTACATTATAATGTATTGTATCATGAACATTTAACATGAACATTTAAAAAAAAACTTAAGGTGTCTCTAAAATTATCTAACAGATACTGCCATCAAATTTGAAGATGAGAGCATCTTTTTTACAGGAAAAATAGTCTTCAAACACTAAGACAATGGTTCCTACTTAGGTATATTTATTAACATTCAATCAAATTATGAGTGTTATAATATAATAAGTTACTAAACAATTATTGTAGAAGCACTGAATAACCGTTATTTGAAGGTATAACCACTATGATTAGCACCACATGGGTGTAAGAATTTACCAGTTAACAATATATGTATGTGATAATACAAATTATACATTTAATATTTTTGTTTTTTTTTTAATTCTATATTTCTGTATAATCTCTGTGTATTTATAAATTTTATAAATTTCAAATTATTTAAATTAATTTTCAATTAAATAGAAGGTTAAGTTTTCAATAATCATAATTTCAAAAAAAATTATATTATAAAAATAATAAGGTAACTAATAATTATTATGCTAATTAAAATAACATAACTCTTAACCCATACCTAGTTACGTCAATACTTATAACTCACGAAATCATGATATATACACTTGAATAAAACATAATAATTAATCACTAATATAAAAACCATTATTTATGCAGTTCTCAACTAATACAACTGTATTAATAACAATTTGAATATATTAACTTTGTAATATCCAAATAACTGCATTGTTTTTTTCTACATTGTTAAATTATTTTCATTTACGTATTACGTATTAACGTAATAGTTTAAACGGACATGATACATATTATAACGTATTTTGTCAGCATTTTTTCTCGCCTCAATATCACTTACCCAATCTTATTTTAATAAAAATCTCTCATTTGAAAAAAATGTTCAAATCATTTTAGTACTAAAGAATGTTTTTGTTCAAAATACAAATTAAAAAAAAAACTTTTTGACATTTTTTAATACACTAAATTAAACAACACATATTATTATAGTACTTTTTTACATGGGGGCATTTTAATTTTGTTTTAAATTTTCACATAACTCGTTGTATTAACTATACTACTTTTAGTTCGGCGTAAATCATCAGCATAATAAATTAAAATGTATTTAATACATATAATAGTTTTGGAAATTTATTACGCTTGTGTCATTATGACATTTTATCATTCAGTTTGTGGCTATACAAATATTTCTATGCGAAATCACCTATTTTACATGTTTTACCTTAGTTACCTACATTATATTATTTAAAAAATCGTTATACCATTCAATAATACAAGGTAGTTATAACAAAACATATTATAATTCGTTAGATAAAAAAATATGTATATAATATAGTAATGTAAAAATTTGAGTTATTTTATATTGTAGTAATTATAATTACCGATTATATATGTTTATATTCATTTTATAATAATAGTCATAACTGTCTATCTCTAACATAAGCCATATAAATTTACAGGTTGTATGTTAATAAAACGAACTATCAACTATGAATAATACCTAATATTTTAATCTGTACCTAATATTTATATGTGATTTTTCAAGTTAAAAATAAACCATTATGTCATTACTCATTAGCATTCTTATTTATTATAAATTTATATGCAAATAAATACAGACATTAAACGCTACAATTCACATAGATAGATACTAATGATTAATGAAATTCATTCAAAATCAAAACTCTAACTTAATAGATTTACAACTATCAAAATATCATAAAAATATTATGTGTTAGGAAGTTTCCAAAAACAAAATACAATTGTACAAAACAATTAACTACTACTTTAAAAAAATAAATAATCGCAACACTCGTGGGACAAGCAAAAAAACGAAATAAATTCCTCACCTTGCTCAGAATATTAAATTATATATATATATCGATAAATTTAAGTTATTATTCTAAACATGTTTTATTTAAGGTCCCGTTGACCATAATGACTCGATACCATTTCAATTGGGTATCCATATTAATTGTATAAATTAGCGAATAATAATAACTATATAGTCACAATAAAATCATGAAAGTAGTTCTGCCTTAGTGCCCAACTTTCACTACTTATTATTTTGTTACAATTTAAACTCATGATAAGTAAAAAACATTATACTGATATCAATAATACCACCGTGGTAACGACAAAATATGAATATCTATCGTATTTCATTGACTAAAATGATATATTAATCACATATAATACATCATCGGCAGGATTATTTTAGCCGTACTGTTTGGATGATGAGTTTGTTATTAATTGCGATTAGTTTTACGACGAAACGTCAAGCCGAAATATACGCGTAGGTATACTGAACAGAATACTGTGAGTACACGCCAAAATAAAAAGTTTGTACGATCGTAGTAGTGTTATAATAATTGTCGGTTAGGCACAAGTCTTCTACATACTGACCAATTATAACATAACGTCTAATACGTCATGACCCGACGGTCATGGCAAACGTTATTCGGTCGTTGTACTGATCTCCATTAGGTATATATGTATATCTACCTACTACGAATACGCGTAGAACATCGCGTATATAAAACAGTCGATCGTGTTTCCGACTCGCTTTCACCCATTGTCGGATTAAACGAATAGAAACGAGAGAATAATCATATACATATAATACACCTACTGGGTAGGTACCTATACGATACAGACTTAGTGTAACGAACCGGGACGCATAGGCATAATAATATGCCACTGACTCGCACGAATTAGAAATGTTGTGCGCAGAAGCCGGTGTGGTCAGAGATCGCGGTGAGGATAACGAAAAAAGAAAATAGCAGAAGAACAAACGGAATTTGCAAAGGGTTCGTTAACGGCCTATAAGACGACGGCGGACGACCTGCAGCATAATATATACGAATCGCCTAATCTGGACAATTTCCTGGCGTTCGTGACGACCGTACGGGGGGTATACCTATACACACACGAGAATAATACACGCGTAGGCATACGATTTTGTAGTATTGTAATAATGATATAATGTTATCATTGTGCGCGTTCGTCGGTGGCAAGAGAAAGTCTGTCGGGGTGACGCGAGTCACGCGCGCTGTTCAATGAAATCCTTACCGGGCTCCTCGCGTTTGGGCACGCACAATAGACGTAGGCACGTTACCGGAAACCGGGTAAAACACACAGGTTTGTCACAACCTATATCGGCAATAATAATGTAATATGGGTAATAACTGCATAACGCACGGCGTGTTTCGAAATATACCGACGGTATATAATGATGTTGCAGCAATGTTCGTTACGCGGTTACGGAAACGAACCTGTCGCGGGGCCGGCAATCGAGGACGTTTCTCCGTCGTCGCTCAACATCAATTATGGGCATACGGTTTTGGTTGAGCTATCTAATGCGATTTACGATGGGTCTGTTTATATTTGGATACAGGTAGTGTACCTACGTACAGTGAGTTTTTGTGTTTGAAAATTGTCGCCATAAGAATACCGTTCTGTTTATTATTATTATTATAGGTAATATCGTTCACTCTCGTACCTACCTACGTACGTGATGTTTCGATCCCTCGAGTCTTTCGCACTTGTACGATAGAAAATTTCGCAATATTACATTCTATATAAGTTACAAAATATTTTATATTCTCGTGTGTACTTATACCGGTATATCATCCCAGTTAAAAACATTTTATTTTATATTTACAAAAGCTGCGTGTCTGCCTACTTGTCACTATTGTACAATAAATAAAATCATATTCACATTGACCTATTTATAGGAATTCAATAATAATAAACTTTTACAAATCATAGTGTGTTTAGATTATATAAATTATTTGATATTTAAAGCGTATTGCATGTAAATATAAATTATTCAATACAAGTATAACGAGTACACTTAAATATAATGATATAATATAATATTCGTTTTAAAAAGATATCAAAACGTTCTAGGCTATAAACAGTACTCATAACATATATTTTCTAGAACGTTATGATGTTATAAATTATTCTGGTTATTTTAATTCATGTTCATACCGGATTTAACAGTTGCGATTAACTTTATTTTGCTACCTTTATTGATAATATCTACAATCGCATTAATTGCTGTATACATCTAATAGCAAAATTTGTTTTTTTTTTAAATATACAATTGAATAATTCATAATCTATACTAATACATTATAATTAATAAAATTGTATTAATCTAAAACAAAAAATTAATTAAGTATGATCAATAAAGTTGATTATCATTAATTTAAAAAATGTGTATACATATTGCTATGCCTACTGTATTTCTCGTATTGTTGTAAATCATATAAATATGCCGAATTTTACTATATAAATTGCAAAGGTTTCGTATAAAATAAAAAAAAATCGTGAAACTTTTTTTATTTTCCATAAATTATATTATAAAAGACTTAAATAATGTAAAAATTATAATATAATCATCGTGACATCGGTACTACAGCCACTTAAAAAATTGTACTCATATAAACTTTCTATCGAAGGTGTATTTATAAATAAAATTACGAGTGAGTTTAATACAAAATAAATATACACCAATATGAGACGTATGAATAGAGCTGGAATTAGGAGGCACGGTCTCTACTAAATATTAAAGTAAATAGATTTTAAAAGTACACATCATAACCTCGCCAGATATCCGCAACTGCCAACTACATACAGTAATTAGTTAAATAATAACATGTATATTAATGTTGCGCTTATGTTAGGAATTACTGATTAACGTTTATAATTTGACCATATATTTTTTTTTTTTTTAAGAGGAGATGAGAGTGCTTAAATATTGTATTAGTACATCACAATTCCTTCTTCACATTATTATATAAGTATTAGGACCTAACTAATGATATTGATTGTCACTTATTTTTGTCTAGTAATCGTTTTCAAAATTTGATCGTAATTTACAACCATACCTGTATTTCTTGTATTTCTAAATGTATGTTACTATTAATTTTGATGTGTGATAAATCTGCAATGTATTGATATAACAATAGAATCACACACTAATACGCAACATTATTACACCGCCGACTATCCTAATTTATCATTCATCATTCCGAAATATAGCACTAGAGAGCACAAACATAATATTATTACAAACGAGTACCTACATATATAGACACCTAGATTGGTTATTAATCGGTCTTTTAAATTCGGCAACTTTGATTTATTATTGATGTAAAACAGAAATTGCCTATTCATTATATGCCTAACTCATATCTATAAGTATGTTATTCGATAATGTGAATAAATGAATCGTATGACCCGAAGGTTCATTATAAAAATTAGGTGTTGTGTCATTTTAAAAAGGAAAAAAAATTATAAATTTTCATAGCTAGGATATACAAAAGGATAAACAATATATCGTATTATTTTTAATACATATAAAATGATAAAATACATTTACTAATATTATAAATATACATTTTGCTTATCCATAAAATAGAATAATGATTTAATTAATTACTCATTATAAATTAGTTTATATTTTTTAATAGTTTTGAAATTCCATCTGCATAAACAAAATATATTAATCATAATTTCTATCCTTAATTTTATACTATAGACATAAAAAATAATTTCTTTGTTACAGTAACCAATAAACTGCCAAAGTATCATACATAAATACGAAAAAATCGTTAATAAAAATTAAAAAATGTATTTTAAGTTGTAGTAATCTGTAGTCAAAAACAACTAACAACTATCAACTAGTATATTAGTATGAGACATCTATCCAAATCATCTATTAAACAGCCTATACATAATATGCAGTGAATATGAAAAATTTTTCTTAATAGTTATAAGAATATTCTAATATGACATAATATTAATTATGAAATTTAGAAAGAGATTTATCTTGAAACCATACATTCCTAGCGATAGTAAAACTGAAACTAGTAATTATCCATATTTTACATATTTTAATAGGAATTATGGTCCAACAACGGTAGATATTTAGAAACTCATCAAATACCTGTTATATTGATGCAAGATGCTTAGAATATTGTCGTCGGTTATGTAATTTTATTAGATAAATAATAAATAATAGATATAAAAGTTTTTAGAAGAAATATCTATTCAATTTTCACTTGTATAGTAAACTTACGTACATATATTATGTTCTAATTCGATTTTTGAATATAAATGTAAATCCTAATAAATAAGAATACTATAAACATGAATCAAACGTTTGTATCTATTATATAAATACATTTTCTATGTTTTTTTTTGTTCACTGCTCACTGTCTGTTACTTGCTATAACGTTGTAGGTTGGTAACTGATAATTCAAAACATATATTTGTTTTTCATATTATTTTTTACAAACAATAGTGTAACTTTTTGCTTTCTAATTTTGCTCATTTTACAATATAGATAGTTACATAATTCAATTTACAAATATTTTTATGGTTCCTTTACAACAGTAGGAACGGCATACAATTTTATAATGTGATAAGTATAAAACAACCTATGGCTAATGGCTATTTTGTAGTATTAAGGAGATTTCACGCACAATAATCATATAAAATATGTGTTAATTATTGTTTAGCTAAAACAAAATTCGTATACCTTAATATTTTGAAAATTTGTTTTTATTTTCGTATAATTACACTTTCATAAATTAAATAAACTTTTTGATATCTATTGTATGTTTTTACAATCTGTATAACATCACCAATTACACTCCTATAGTTTTAAGTTTCAACTCAGAAAACATGAGGTACACAAAATAGTATTAAATATTATCCACTTTAAAAATAAATCGAGAATAATATGTTTACTAATATTATGATCGAATCTTCTACCATCTTTGTTTTATAAATCTGTCACATTGAGTAATATTTTTGTTTTATAATTATTGAGTTTTAATTACTTTAAATACTAATAAATAACGATAGGAGCTTCAGTTATTCATCATCACGTACAATGGTTTGCTTTCTCTCTTTGGATTTTGTGAGAAGATTTCAGTTTACTGATTTCAATCTACAAAACGTGATGTCGCTGTTGCGTTAAGTTATAATAGTCATAACAGATATGTATTATTATGAAGTCCTCTTGAGTAATCACATTATTTATATTTTAAAAATTGGAGTGGTCGTTAAGTCAAAAGCTTACATTTAAATTAGGTAATTGTTTGATATATAAATCATGTTTATATCTTATATGATTGTTATCGTTGAGATTTTTTAACTTCCTACCTAATTATATCAAAATAATTTATTTTCTTAAATTTATAATTATAATATTGTCTTTTAAACATAAATAAAGTTATAAGTTTAATTATTTATAATTGCTAAACTATTAATTTAATTATCATCTGTACATCTGTACAAGTCAGTAATACTACACGACTTCATATGCAAGCGACTTATGTTGGTACATGATCGATGACAACTCTAATTAATGTACTTTGAAATGTCTATGTCATGGATAATATTGATAAATTATTAAATTAATATCTTGAAATAGTATTATAAATACGCAACTTTAGAATAATGTATAATACTTATTTAAAAAAAATTAATATCGATAATTATTTATTAACATAAAACAATAAAAAAAAAAAATTGATGCATATATTTATTCAAACTTGAGATGTTAATTTTATGATTATTATTCTATATAAAATACTCGTAAATAAACTAGTACCTACCAATTTAAAAAAAAAACACAAATTAATTACTATGTTTAATTCCAATGTCATATATGTTTATTAAATTTACTTATTTACATAATCAACATAAAATTTTAGATAACGCTTTATAGATTGGCCATTTATATATATTTATATATTATATATGACGTTTTCAAATAAAAAATTATTTAGTTTTCTTATTAAGATATATCCGTGTTGAAATTAAAAACTATACATGTTCGAAATATAAATTAATTTTAATGGTCCATATTACATTATAAATTATAATGTTGTGTAAGATTAAGTGAAATTGTTGTAGGTACTTGTTTTATTTGGATTATTTAATGGTTTGTTACTCTTCAATTACATTTTATAACTTCCTTAAACATTTCTAGATATAAAATTACAAATATTAAAGATCTTAAAATTAACCATTAGATATCAGTAATGTCGATAAAATAAACATAAGATAAATCATATTTAATATTAAGATATTTATTTATTTTTTCAATTATATCTGCTGATATTGTACAGTATAAAAAAATATATAAATTATTTTTGTTAATTATTAGCAAAATTCTTTTTTTAGATATTTGAAATCATTTACTAATAAGTACACCTATATAATTATTATATAATTTAGTTTCAAAAAAAAAAAATATTAATGTAGGATAGTTTTTATTTCAATTTATATAACTTTTGATAAGCTCAAATTTTTCTTTTATCTACATGAATATTTATATCATGTTGAATATCTTATTTTTAACATTTTAGATCTAATTTATCGATATTAAAACTAATTTTGATTTACATCATATTTTATAGTACATATATTATGATTACGAATAATGGATTATATTATTGTGTGAATATGAAATGACGGTAAGTTATAATATACGAGTACGACTAAAGTTGTAGTTTTTGACAATTGTCTACTATTAATCGTATCAGAAGAAAAAAAATCTAGTCTAAACCCACAATCGAATAATAATAATTTTTTTATCAATACATTTTTATTTTAAATCAATATTCTTTTATAAATAAATATATTATATCATTTAATAATTTATAAAATTGCAATGATTTAAAAAATAAAATACATTTATTATATTAAATAACAGGTTCAATCACTATCACTACCAATCAATTATAACTTCATTAAGCCCGTTTACGTAATCGCCAAAAGTAGCTTGTTTGGTAGCGTTTTGACAATCTATTTCAAAACATAATTACTTATCTTCACGTAATAAAAGATTTGATATTAAAAATTATTTTTAATTATTTAATGAAGCAATACTAATTATCTAAACATATTATGTTGATATATTCCTTTCAAAGTAAGTTATATCTGGTGATTATCAATGCCCAATAGTTATTATTTATAAGTTATTGATATAGAATGTTGGCTTATTATGTTATTAAGTTATGAACTGTTATGTTAGAAGACATTAAAGTTTAAAACTAAATTTACAATTAACTTTGTGTAGGTTCGTAATTTAAAATGAAATTTACAGTTTTTCTAATAACATTACGATTTTCCTCAACATTATTTTTTATTGAATATATATTTTTATACATTATATATATTAAGTTTTAAGCTACTGAGTTATATTTAATGATCTTACTTTATTTTAACAAATATGTATTTTTTTAAAACAATTTTACACATTTTTACAAAAATCTTGGAAACAAATAACTTGAATTTTGAATACTTTTTTTATAATCGAATATAAACATAAACCTACTCAATTTTAATATTTTTTCGCTACTTAGAGGTACTAATAAAACTTGTTTAAAATTTAATCATCACGGATTACGGTATAAATTAATATAATGTAAGTAGCTTTCACAACAAAAAGATTGAATAAAACTGACATAGAGCGTATTATTTACGTACTTATATTACTCTTGGTACCTAAATAATGACTGCTTAATATACTTAATAAGGTAATACCTACCATAGATTTTAGGGAAAAATTTAAATACAGTTTTTTGGTTAAAAAAAAATTTCCCGGTTTACTCGTCGATTTGCAACTAACTTGTTAGTTACCTACTTATTTTCTTTCATAATGTGATATTGTTTTCATAAAATTATCATAATATCTACATACAATTATTTATTTAAAAAAAACTAATATATATATGTATATGACAATTTACTTTAACTATTATACTAACTAGTTTGAATATATTTTTTTTCTCTCAACATATAATTTAGATTATTGACAACATAGATAAATTTCAGAAAATCGAATTGCAATAAAAACAATGACAAACTCGACCTAGTATTTTGCCTTGCTTTTCAAATTATAACGGTAATCCTGAAAACACGTATTAATCATACATCTGAAATATCTATAAGCTTATATTTTGACAATCGCAACCAATAGACACCTTTCTATTACAATTTAATAATATGAATATCGTTTTATATTTTTTTAGGACAATAAATACACGATAATATTCTGTTCTACACCGATATAGTGTAAAGGCACCAATACTTCGTTCTGTTACAATATGTTTGTACACTTGTTTAAAACAGATTTCACGTACAAAAATAACATTATTAATCGATGGTGGTGTTTTAATGAGCGAAAAGAAAAGTCTCGCGAGCAATAATTAATAGTATGACATTATGAGCTCGTACGTAATATCTCATTAGCAGCAGCTGCAGTTATCGTCGATTCCCAATCGAACGGAGCCTAAACGAAAAAAAACATGATACTAGAAAAAACTATAAGCTATACAAAACGTCCGTGTGATATAACGCGGACGACTCGCGACTGTCCGAACCGGACCGAAGGGGTTTATAGGAAGATGTGATCGAGTGTGGGCCAAAAAACGGTGTGTTTAAATCACAATGATAATAATAATTTGGACAGACGCGGTTTGGCGCGGTGTTTGTGTAGCCATGTGCCGCTGAAGTAATAAAGGTACATAGTCGAAACTTACCTGAGGCTGTGTACTTGGGCATCGCGGAACCGCGTCGGCTACAGGTGCTTTATATTACGGCTCTCTTCAAGTCTTCGAACCGTCGAAATGGATGTCGCGACGGACGCGATGTCGTGTTTGGTCGATGATCGTTGTTATGCCGCGACGTGTGGATCGCGCGCGCCTATAAGACCGATTGTGCGTGACAAAATACGTGTGTGCCGTGTGCGTGTGCCTATGTGGTGCGTGCGGATCACTGTGGAGGTCTGGTGCTCGCGTATAGGACGCCGACCGCCGCAGACTCTTGGACGTTTCCAAAAGAAAGTTGAAACGCCGAGCGGCGGTGCGACGTATAATTACTATATATTATTATTATTATTATTATTGCCGTGCGTATAACACCGCAGCGGTCGGGGGAACCGCTAGACGTGGTGGGTGGCGGGAGAGGAAACGCCGTCGGGGAGGGGGTCCCCGCTCGGAATGGGGTGGTGTTGATAGGTTCATAGGTACCTGTAATAATAATAATATGATTAAACATTCGTACGCGCGCGGTATATACCTACATAACTTGGTCGTCATCGTCGTCGTCGGTTAGGTCATTATTGTTACTGCGCGCGTGTGTGTGTGTGTGTGTGTGTGTGTGTGTCGGCGGTAAGACAAGAGGTCGGGCGCGTTTGTAGTTGTACCTGTACGCGATCGTCGCTCGTCTCTCTCCGTCTACCGTCGCCGCACTCTCATTCGCTCTTTCTATGTCTATTTCTCTCTCTCTCTCTCTGTTTTCTACCGTCCTCGGCTGCGGTATAACCTTCCGCCACCGAACCCGCGCAATAGAACCAAACACGTAATGCGTTCGTTTTGCTCAGTTGCACACTCATAATAATAATAATAATAATAATAATAATAATAATGGATGTTATTATACACATGGCCTGTGTGTGCGTGCTGTTTGTGTGTGCTTACATTATTATACGTATCTCGCAGCACGGCCGTTACGTAAACCAGTAACCACCGGGACGGCGGCGGTGCGTATTTAGACGGCGACGTGTGTGCGTCTCGCGTGACGAAACTCGCGAAAACGGGGAAGAGTCTCGGAATCGTGGAAATAACTGCCGCGAATACGTAGTCCTACACGCCAATAAGCCGCCGGTTGAAATAACAGAAAATAATAGTTAGAAAATCGTCGTGTACCTATCTACGCAGCACTGCGACCACTGCGCAAATAACAACTAACAAGAACACGTTCGGTGGGGATAATATAGCTGCTACAACCTACCATAATATTAAAATTCTTCAACGTTCGTGTGCAATACCTATATCATAAGGTGATTCACCAAGCGTGCCTTTTGTTTCCCGTATAATATTTTCAAATTTTAGTGATTTTCTAGATCACTTAATGAGTGTGTTATATTCCGGGTTTCAAACGTGATCTCTTCAGTTTTATTGTAAAATACTTCTAATGGATATATTTATTTATTTATTATTATTTTTTGAAGATTTTTGATCATCTAATTTTCAAAAGTTAAACGAGTAATTTCTCAGTTATTAAAATGTTTATATTAAAAATAATTTATTCTTATAATTTTATAAAAACTTAAACTAAAACGTATTACTGGATTTAGTATTCATTATACTTGATTTTTTTTTTACAAATTATAAATACTGATTACTGAACTGTCGAAATCGCCAAATTGTCCATATTCTCACCTCTCCCAAACCAATTATCATAAATTTGTATCTCTAGTTCATAAAGATCAATATCTGAGGAACTATTCGCTCAAATTTTGAATGATGGTAAAATTTGAATTACGATAATTTAGTTATATTAGTCATAACACTCAACTCACAAAGCACGAAATTGTATGTGGTTTTGTTCCAAGTTTTTCAAGGTGTCTGGTGTTTTTTTACAGTTTTTTTCATACTATTGTTGGTATCTAGGGGATTTTATCTACATATCGTTTTAACCATTATTTATAATAATACTGTGAAATATCTAATGGCTAATAGGTTTTGAGACAACGGCTTATAGATGAAATTCCATTTAAGGTAAAGCGTAGTGCACTTGGTAGCGTCACTAGTAGCATGTGTGTACATTATACTGGGATCTCAAATGTTAGGATTGTATTTACACACATAAATTCATAATTCAAAAATTTTAAAATCTTAAATTTTACTTATACATACTAAATATCATATCTATCTCCAAGGTATATGAAAATAACTCAAATAACTTCTATATGTGAAATGAAAACTATCGATAGTAATTTGTGTCGTGTATTGCGTTTAATACACAGCGCTATTTATAATTATTGTATTAAAATAAAACGTATCACTTCACAATTAATCTAAGAAATTTTACTAACAAAGTAAGCAGAAATAAACTAATTTTACGAATTTTACAAAAACAACTTTGCTACTATGAGTACAATTATAATTAATTTATATTATAAGGAGGAACTTCGGCATTTTACTTGTCATTAAAACAAATCGTTTACTAAACAATTTTAAAATACAAGTAATTTTAAATTTGTTTATTGTATACAACACCTAAACACTAAATAAAAGTATAATAATATATTATACTCATATACATCATCATAGAGAGAGGTTAAATTGGTATAATTATAGTTTCTGAACGGAGTGATGGATATATTGGTTTTACATTGATGTGTGCTTTTTTAAGTTGTCGTCACCTTTTGGAAAAGTAAATATGCTTCAATATTCATTATTTGTTAGGGTGGTTTCTACTATAAAATTAAATTAATTTAGAATTTAAAAAGTAAAAGTGAAAAAATCTTTTTTCTAAGTACTGCGAAAAAAATTACGGAGCCTTGTTTACGCAAAACTGATTTTCAATCAAATAGATTTTATTTTTTGTTGTAGTTAAAAAATAAATTACCACAAAAACTTGAAAATATCACAATTTTCGCAATTTAATTTTCTATATAATTTAAAAATATTCTGATTTTTTGGCATGTTAATTAATTAAAAATATTTGAAATTTTCTACTTATTTAGGTTATTTTTTTCAATAATTATTATGAAATAAATTGATAATACACTGGTGCAATTTTAAAAAACCTATAGACATTTGTAATTTTGCAAAATTTGATAACTAACAAAAAATAACGATTTTGACTAATATTTTGTACTACGCAAAATATTAACTGTAGGAATTTGAAACTTTTCCCATTAAATATATACTTATATTATTATTTTTTATATACGATGACATTTTTAAAATATTTAGACCAATTTTAATCTATTTATATCATGAACTTATTCACGTTATTCTACGATACGAGGTATTGTTTTATTAAGTTATTAAAATAATAGGTATTTAATATATCATTAAAATAGTTAATAATATAACAGTTATATCTTATATTTAATATTAGAAAATACGTCAAATATTTTTTAATCATATTTTGTACAAAAAACATACAAACCTAATAGGTTTCTCTTTGATTCTAACTTTCTTTATTGTTTATACTTTACTATTATTTAAATCTTGGCGAATTTTAATTTCATTAAATAGGTATAATTATTGCATGTGGCCAATAGTTATTAGTTACGTCACTATTCATGCTGCAGGGCATGCGGTTTTAATGGCTCCGCGAAATAGATACGATACAACTATGATGTGTGATCCGTCTACAGACATATAGGTATATGATATAACAATATAAGTGATAATTTAAAATATTATCACAGTTATATCACTTTTATAGTCGAAGTCTATTTGCCCTTTTTGCCATTTTCCCTAGTTTCATTTATTTCTTTTTCAAAATACAAGTGGTCAATCCCTTCTTTGTAGAATCAAAACGTATTTCTAACGAAACTTCGGTCAAACCATAAATTCATTATCATCTAATTACTAAAATTGTATTAATTTTTTTTTTTTTTGATTATTTAAAGTATCTTTTTACTTATGTTTCTGATTACAGTCAACGACGTGTTACTGTTAAATTCCATAAATTAATCATGTGCTTACGTTTTTCACGTACAGTGTTTTTACTAAACAATTTGAATATTTGATCAATGTGTTTAAGTTATCATTTAACGTATAAACATACTTTGATTCATTTTTTTTTTTAAATAAGACCGACAAACACTTTGGCTGATTTACTTATAAAGAAGTTAAAATAAGATCAGTCATAGAGATCAGTGGAAGACATTTTTGTGTGAATTTATTAATCAAGTAGTGAGCTACAGACTAAGTATACTACTTAATCACAGATTTACACTACTAACTTAATGAAAATGATAACTGGTACTCACCACGAACGATCGTATTGCTATGGCGATTGGTGAAACAGTGATAGACAACAGTGATACCGCATAAAAACTTACCAAGCTTCTACAATGCACACGTTTCTATGAAAAGATTAATGCTATAAATACAAACGTTGCAGTTAGTGGTTTCACTCATCAAAAAATACACTTTATAAATTTTTTTGATTTATTATGCGTAATCATTTTACAGGTATATTAAGATATTTATATATAGCCATATAGGTAGATATATAGTTCTAAAAGTAATTTATTGAGAAATACTAAAAACAAGGTATGTAGTGGTGTTGTGTTTTATACAGTTTTATTACAATGTTAATTTGAAAATTGTAAAAATAATTTAATTTTATAATGTTGTAATAATATTATATTTTTTTAATTATTATAATACATACCTGGTTTTTCAACCAGAAAATTATAAGTTTATAATTACATATTATTTTAATCTATATAAATAATATTTAAAGTTTAAATAAAAATGAATAGTCAATATTATCCTTTTCCCGATCCATTAGGATTTTTTTCATTTTAGCCACTACTTATACCAATACGGCTGTACACTAAAATTATTTGAAATATTTAAATAATTATATTTTATGTTCAATTACAAATTTAATGAAGAAAATAATTTCAACATTTTACATTATTTAGGTTTGTTTTTAGATTCACAATGTTACCTTTCGTCATTTATGTTTTTAATACATAACATAGGTATATTTTTGTTCTTCTCCGCAGTCCACGTTCCCTTATTTCTTTAATATCTGCTAATAAACGATGTAATTTAACATTTTTATTTTTGTAGAACAACAAAATTTAGTAAAACAATAAATTATTTATTATAAAAGTACTATTTTTATTATGTCACTAATCACTAATTGTAGTACGAGTATGTTCAGTACTATTTAGTTTGGTTTGTTAAAAAGTATCCAAGAATATATAGGTTGTAGATACTTATTTTTTACTATTCAATGTCACTATTAGAATATTAATTTTATTTTATATCTAATTTATATATTAATTATTAAATAACATAATAAATCACGATATTTATAAATAATACACAAGTTTAGCTCTCTAATTTATAATTGATACAATCTCTAATTGTATGTTCTAATGTTCACCTTGTTTGACGTTTGTGAAGTGTAATGATAAACATTATAATATTTTAAAATACAAAAACTTATAAGATTTAAGATAGTAGGATATTTACCTATTACATAAATATTTAAATGTATTGACACATAAATAGTAAAATATGTGTATAGTTATTAAAAAATATGTGTTATATGTATATAGTATATTATTTAATGTATATAATACATGTTGAAGTTTTGAGGATAAAACATTCCTTCTCATTTATTATTCAACGGCTTCTAGAATTTCTTATTTCCATTTATTATTTAGAATAATTATTAATACTATTTTTTATACTATAACGTCTTGTAATTTATAATTCATAAATTATTATTATAATTATTAAAAAATGTATAAGAATCCACCCATAATTTTGGTTAATACAATGGTATACTGGTGAATTGATGAATAGTTTTATTTTATTTTCTATGCGCATTTTAGGATACCAGCGTTATAGGTTATAAGTAAGATCGTGTATAACCCACGTATGCTCTCCACCTTAGATATTTTAAATATAAAAAATAAATCAAATAGAATTCCTATTTTACAAATTAGATCTATCCATTTCAATACCTATATAATAGCTATTTCATGGACATACAACTTCATATTATATATTATTGATTTTATCCCAGATTTTAAAAGGATCAATGAATATTTTGGTTTTTCGAAGAAAGGTATTGTTAACTATTTATTATATAACAAGCTCAATAAAATAAATTCATCGCTAAAAAAACTATGATTGTATAAGGTATACTACATATTTTAATTTTTAATAGTTTAAAACTCATTGGAAACCGCAGTGATATATATTAATAAGAGATTGTATAATGATAACAAATTTATTAATATCTAAGAAAACCACAATTTACACTGATTGAAAAATAAATAAAACAAATTATTATATAACCGGAAATATTACTAAAAAAATTCTATTATACACTTGGTATATATTATAATGAGGAGAAATGGTGAATTCATATAAACTGTACATATATATTATTCAGGTTTAAACATAAATATTAAAAAAAAAAATTATGCGTATACATAAACATATCATGACACAAAATAATTATATGGATATATTATGTCATAAAAAACGATTTTTTAATTATAATTATCTGAATTTAAATTAATGCCTATATATTATACTACATTGACGAAACGCGACAATCACGTAATTTATTTTGAAATTGAATATATTTTTTTATTAATATTATTTGAACGAGTCTAATTAAAAATTTAAATTGAAAAATGTATTTAAATATTTTTATAAATATTACTTATTTAGTTAGCATAATGTCATGCAATTTTGAAAATATGATTTTTTCAAATGCAACTATAATATATTGTTGATTTTATACTTAATTTAACAACCCTTACAAATATTCTATATTTATATGTTATCATGACACTAAAACACATGTCAATAATAATAATAATAATAGGCTGGTATAATCGACTAATCGAGTGAATAACGTGCTTTGTTAATATGTAAAATAGTCATATTATTATACATAATATTATTTGTTCATGAAATACTCATCAAACATCAATGGAGGTACCTACTTACCTTTATATTATACGCTATACAATATTGCTGAACATTTTAGGCGTGAAATATCTATTAAAAAAGTGTGTTATACCTAATAGGCATGCTTCGCTACTTTCTAAGTCGGTACACGGAACTCTCCACTCATCTGAAGGTCAAACTTTAGAATGTTACAAAATATTTATAATAATATTATTATGATTATCCTGATACATGAGTCACGTGTGTACATCCTGGAGCATTTCTTAATTCAAGGGAAAGTTATAATGGATATGTAATAACCAGAATACCGGATTATTATCCACTCCACCGTGTTGCCATGGAGTTTAGATATTTTTCAATCAATAATAATTCAATGTTTTTTTTTTTTTTTTATATCAAGTTACGTTTACAATATCCATTTTAAAACGAAAAATTATAGGTTTAAATCTGTCTAGACAACCTGTACAAGGTATAGGCAAGCAAAAGTACCGTTTACAGTTTAATTCGGACAAATGTGATTTATTTCATAATATGTGCCAAAAATACGCTTCAAAATACGACGCAAGTTAGAAAATGTTACTCTGTAAAAATGTAATAACACAATGTCACAATAATATAATAATTATGGGAGTAAAAAATATAAATATTATTAAATTCAATGACATAGAGAGTGAAGTTTTTTTTTACAACAACAGACGGTTCTGCAAGAAAAAACTTTTAAAAATGAATTACTACTTTAGTTGAAATAATATTTTAATTAGATGGACTTTCGTATTGAGTATGAATCTATTCTCGAACAGATAAATTAAAATAAATAATATGTTTTCTATAGAACATTCGAACGTAATGAATAGAAAAATGCAATACATTTAGTCACCTGACCGAATAGTACATAGTTAAGAGCCGTCAATAAAATTACCTTACTTTCGAAAAGAAAATTCTTAATTAATGAATAAAAAAAAACGCACATTGAATACTGTTTGCCATAGAAAACCTATAATAAAGAATTAAAACATCGGAAATACTTCAAAAATTGAGTAATTAGAAAAGCCATGTCAAATTGCATGATTAATTACAGGAATATGATATAGTATCAAATATATAGGTATATTATTATTTAAAGCATTACTTTTTTATAAAACACGCGTGCCTATCTTTTATTAATATTATTTTTATAAATTAAAAATAAATTAGGATTCAGACAAAATAGAAAGAACATCTGGAACATTTTGACCTCAATGTTAAGTTCTAAATATTCATTCTTAATCATAATATTTATTACGGCATTTCAAATATTAAAATATAAAAACATATAAAAGTATAAAAATAAAGTAAAATTTTTTTAAAGACTCTTAATTTTAAATTTTCAGTTTTGGCATATTTACATTACTGAGTCTAATACATTCAATTAATTTTGCATTATATATTTAATTACATTAAGTTTTTTTTGTATATATATATTTGGTAACAAAACACATTTTTAAAAAGTATAATTATATTTAACAATAAAAAATAAACTTTAAATTTTGTTAAATCAAAAAAAAAAAAAAAATTGGAATGATTAATGTTAAAAAATATGAGAATAAAGTCACGAAACGTCCCTACTATGTTATGATGCTAGCTATACATGAACCTTAATAAATTATGTTGCTATTTTAAGATTTATGAAAATTTAAGGCTTGTACCAACACAACGTAAGAAATGATGATTCTTATAAGCTATATTTTTTCTCATTTAATTCTTAACAATTCATGTGTAGAATAAATTGAGCTTATACTTATTATATAAAATATATTTTTATCGAATTAATACTTTAACTTTTAATTAATTTTTCACTATATTTTTTAATAATCATTTTCAAAAAAATATTTAAAACTATTACAAAATTTTTAAATGTGAACCACTTATTAAATTACAAAACATTTAATGTTCTAATTTTAAAAAAAAAATACGTTTAGTGATTTTATAATAATAATTTTCCTTAAAAATTGTAATAATACATAATATTTTTGAATTAAAAATATGCTGTTTGAAAGTGTGAATCTATGTACATTTTTATACAAGCCATATGTTTATAGTACTATATTTTAAATTCTCTACCTATATAATTAATAAATACATCGTATACTGGTATGTTATTAATAATAATAATAATTATTATCATTTACTATCTTGACGAAGTACCTCCAATGGGAGGTCTCTTCACTCTGCTATTCCTGTTCTGTTTATTATTATATAAATTAAGCTTATTGTTCAAATTTGGTAACAGATTGCTAAATAAAGAATTGAGTCAAAAAATAATAATAAAAACCTATATATTATGTGTTTAAACTGTTTTCATCAAACCCGTGTATCACAAACACAATTATAACGAATACGTTGTTGATTTATTATATTGAGGAATAAATGTATTAAAAAACTGAGGTTTATCTATAATTTTGACTCACTTTACAGTAAGTATCTTATTTAAATGATGTAATTTGTATGTTAGATTAATATAACCAATACAATTGTAGTTATGTGTAAATAAATGCAGAACTTTCATTTATGTTTAAACACGGTCAATAAGTTATTCACCTTATACAATCATGACAAACATAAATTCAATTTGACAAATCAATTAGTACATAATATTTGTGTTCAAAAGTTGTGCAGTGTAACACAACATTACAGTAACGTATACAATAAACACATACAGACAATATAATCATTGTTTATTTATTCCATTATGTATACAATTTTCCTAATGCAATCTAAATTTATCAATTGTAATAAATAAATAGAACATTGTTTTTTTTCTTTATTATTATTATTGTTAAAATTATATTTTATATACCTTTAGTAAATTGCCCATTTGATAATATTCCTTTTTTTTTCATTCGACGCCAAAATGGCTCTATGCCAAAATTTCCAATGTCGAAATGGCCTCGCCCAAATGACCCTTACTAATGAAATTGGATTAAAAATGACTAAAACTGTCTGATCAGAGTAAATTTCTTATAAATTTAAACATTAAGTACTCAACGTACATTTATTAAATATAAAAATCGTAATGTTTACAACAAATATAAATAATTATAAAAAATTAATAAAACAGTGAGAATGATTAATACATTATTTATAATTTTCATCCATTTATTATTATTTGAATTATTAACGAAACTATGAAATTAACAAAGTAAATCTCTTCGTTTTATTAATAAATTTTGAAATTTTGTCATTTATAAAACTTAATAAGACTAAATTTACGATATAATACTACTGACAACTATTAATAATATTGTTTACACATTTTCCCGTAAATCAATCAACTAAAATTAAATTAAACTTAAAAACATATTTTGACCTTGAATATTTTAAGGAAATATTAAACTTAATTAAAAAATATTCGTACTAGTTTATCTGTTATTTAGTAAATGTCGAGTGTTACTCGTCTTTGTAATGGAAGTACTGAATTTGAATTTTATGATAAATTATTATACACGAAAACCATTCTGAGCGGTGACGGTGTATCACCGCAATTTATTTTTCTATTTGAATTACACTATAGGTTGAACTTGAACTTATTTTTGACAAAATCATCATGTGTATTATATTAATAATAATTATAATATCAATACCAAATCATATAATATTGTAAATAACTTGTATCTTATTTAATTTAATACCACTGATTTAGCATAGAACCTAAAGGTATACCCAAATAACATTTTCAGAGTATAAAAATCTTAAATTAATCATAATAGTTTTTAAATTCATTGTGCATAGAAAACATTAATGTATACATAATGTCAAAATGTTTCAAATCTAAACTAGTTTCAAAAAACTAAAATAATTTAAGGAATTATTATTTTTCGTTTAAATATTCAACTTAGAATGTGACCAACATATATAAAAAAAATTGTAAAAGTATTTTTGATATTTTTAAAGTTCTATAATAAAAG
The DNA here is from genome assembly GCA_036289425.1 of Rhopalosiphum nymphaeae. Taxonomy (NCBI): domain Eukaryota; kingdom Metazoa; phylum Arthropoda; class Insecta; order Hemiptera; family Aphididae; genus Rhopalosiphum; species Rhopalosiphum nymphaeae. The sequence goes on from JAZAQC010000017.1 coordinate 5,677,691, forward strand.
AAGAACCTTATATAAAAATCTTCAAACCTAATGCATTAAAATGTAAAATTTTATGAATTTTATCTAAAAAATAAATAAAAAATTTGAAATTTTCAATTTGTAAAATTTTAACTTTAGCTTATAAAAATAGTAACCATATATTGAAATATTTGTAGATCTGATAGTGCAAGAAAAATTTATAAGATACTTTGTGTTGAATTTTCAATAAATTTTACTATCATACATTGAAAAAAAAAACTAGAAGAGCAGAAAATTTCAAATATATACATATATATTCATAAAAACTTAAAGAGCTTTTTGTTTGATTCTGTTATTTTATAATATACTGAAAATATTAAAATTAATATTTTATGAAATTATCGAGTTCCTGTGGCCATTCCTTTTTGAATTACAATAAAAAAAAAACAAAATTGATTTTTACAAAAACAAGTTTTACACGTAAGTAAATTCTCACTAATCTAGATTACAAACATTATAGTAATCCAACCTACCAAATTGTTAACGATAAAACATAATTCATAATTATTTTACTTAAAATTTAACCCCCTTAAGCGGAAATCTCCAACTCAAGCAATTCTACTTAAATAATTGTATTATAAAAATAATATAAGGTTAAAAACACATCATGGAAATATCCACAAATGTATTTATTATATTCAATATCCGTATATCATAGACATAACATAGCATAATTCACTTTAAGAGAATTACGAACCACTGTTCGCTTTGGATCGATATAAAAGAGTTAATCTACTAATTATTCTCAAATGTACGAATATTGATAACTAACTAGGAAATTATGATATTTTTCTCTGTAATAAACTCCTTTGAAGTTTAAATATAGGTATATGGATTTTAAAATGAGATATTACGATATACTCGTATATCCATATCTTAATTTATTTTAAACATATTTTATTTATTAAATAATATTTATAATTCAATCAGAAAATAATACTTTTCTAAATCAAGTCCTTGGTAGTACCAACTTGGTACTACTTAAACGAAGAAAACACCAATTAGTAGTCCATCATCACAATAATTCCTGAGGTTATTTTGCAACAATATTAGTCAAATACATACGTCATAACTTTTTTTTAAGGATTTTAGTAATGTATTTTTTACTTTTGAGAATATTATAAACATGGACATTAAAAGTTTTTTATGTAAGAATAAAAAGAGAACCATGTGAATATGGATAAAATTTTGAAATTTCATTAATTTTATGATATTTATGAAGAGAAATAACTGAAATAAGTAAAATTGATATATTATTACATTGAAATAGTAAAGAAACTTAAATGATTTTCAAGATTAAATTATAGAAAAATAGACTTTGCTATAAATTATCATAGATCATATTTTCATATTTAAATTTGGTAGTAGGTCAATAAACTTTAATATTAATTATTGACCCGAAGCCAACAGTATAATTATTTTAGGGTAAGTATATTTATTATTTTGTGCGTATGATAGATCAAAATACTTAAATTTAGCAACTAACGTATTTATTTTCATTTCCTGGTTTTTTTTTTTTATTATTATTATTATTCTTTAAATTCATTACACACTTGTATATTTATCATTTAATAGTATTTTATTTAATTTTTAATTGATTGGATATTATATTGTTTAATTTATAAAACGTGCCTACTTATTATTCAGTGCTGCAATAAATAATATAAATAAAAGAGAATATAGGCATGTGTAATAGATATCGTGTTTTCAATATTTCGATACCACAAAATACAAAAATTATATAAATATTAAAAAATATTGTTTAACGCCACTAATAGGTAAATAACCGATGCATTGAAAGCTTCGCGTTTCTTGGCACATTATGAATGTAGACAGTGGACACTGTATTATAATGTATAATGATGAAGCTAATATCGGCTACGAGGCTATTCATTTCTTTTTGTTTCTGTGGACTATTATTAAATGATTCGTGTTTATTTATATAAAAAAACCTTTGTTAAAAGTATTTTTACAGTCATCATTGTAGTCAAGATACTAAATGATGGTATTGAGACTTACGAAAACGGACATCTAGATTTTTGAATAATATAAAGGTAGATAAATATTTTATAAATGTTAAAATGAATGTTTTTTAGGAATTTTTTTATTTATACATAAGTATATAGTATTATCTTATTTATTTTTGTTATTCAGACTGTTTTCATTATTTTTTTTAAATAGTAAAGCGATTTACTAATTAGTTATACACATTATAATATTTAATATATTTTCTTATAAGTATAAGTAGTATTATACTACTTAAAATAATATAAGCCTACATAATAATAGCTATGAATTTTCGTATACCTACCAACAATAATATATTGATCTTAAAAAAAAACTACAGGTTCATATTAATTAGATTTTAATACATATTCACGTAATGAGGCACATTATTACGTATTATAAATGAAAAGAATCCGGCATATGTGTATTACTCAAAAAGTACAAAAAATAATTTTACCTAATCATTATATAAATATATAATAATATATAAATATATTTATATGCTTTATGTTTCATATTATACATTTTTAAATTGAATATTATGTAATATTATGATGAAAAGGTATTCAAAATAATATGATATATGCATTTAGATTAATTGTTGTAAGTGGTGTAACAATGATAAAAGAAATTATACCAGTTAAAGAAATTAAAAATTAGAGTTTTTCGATTTATCTTGAATTTATCGATTCACGCAATCAGAAAAATGTATTTAACCCATATTTTGGACATGCCAAAGCAATCAAATAAAACTGAATTAAAAACGAGTGAAAAATGTGTGGTTATGAAGTCTAAGATATATCCTTATGGCTTATATGGCATATACAGTATTTTCAAAAACTTGTGATGGAAAAACTGGAGTCATTTTCTAAAAAATTAAATATTAAATTTACTTAATATATCATCTTATAATAAAAAAAAATAAAATAATTTTTGAACCATAAGTATAAGTGGTTCAGTAAATCATAGGTTTATATTACGATTATGACGTTTGATACTTATCTGTAGATCGAGTGAAGGATCTTTTCACTTCTTGGCTTTGTTCCATCTGTTTAATGTCTCCTTTTGATAGTTAGGTACTTTTTTCCTTTTATAACTCAAACGATTAGCTTTTCTTTTGTTGTAGCAGCATACGATTATACACTATTATGAACGTTATCATAATAACATGAACTGGAATAAAAACATAGTATATAATTTTATTTTACTAGGTATATAATTTTTTACTACATTGTACATATACATATTATATAGGTATTAATGTTATTGATTAATAATAGTTTACACATGTCACACGAAGAAAAAAAAATAATCAAAATAAAATTACATACATTGCATTTGTATATACTTATAACCTATAGGTAGATATTATGTCGAATTAATATACAAAAACTAAATAATATTAACTTAAAAATCCAAACCCTTTATATTAATAGTAATAAGAATAGTATTGTATGTGAAATATAATTTTAGGATTTTCGCGTTAACTGCTGGGAGGGAGAAAATTAAAAACTAAAACAGTCACAGTAGCAAAGATATAAAGATTTCTAGTAAAACGGTTTTTTTTTTTTTTTTTATAAAGTCTTTAAATAACATTCGAAATATATTATGACCAGTAGTGCATTTAATGGCAGAGCAAGGGAAGTCCGTATCCCCACCCTACCATTTACCATGTTTAATTAATAATTTATGCTTTACTCTTAAGCAATAACATAAATTACGAAATATATTGTTGTTAATATTATAAAATTCCAATTTTATACCATTGGTAATACTGATTGACATTTTTTGCGGTTATCAAATTTATTATTTACTATTATTAGATTTAATAACAAATTACAATGGACTACTAGCATAAAAATAATTATTATAATTATTAAATATATATAAATGTATCTATTAATACAATTTAAAACAAGTCTCGTATTATTACGATAAATTCTAAATAAATAAATAAATGAAAATGCAGTAAAATAAACTACAGCTGAGTTAAAAAAATAAAATCTAGTAATTTGGTTATATTATATTCTTTTTACATTTTTAAAATATATTTATCATTTAAATCTCACAGTTCATAGTTGTTTTGTTAGATAGTAGAATTGAAATTATATAATTCAAATAACGGAGATTATTGAATTGTGTATAAATGATAATTAAAAATAACATTTAAGTCGCGGCATTCACGTGTATGTAGTACATATATTATATATAATGATTTTGAAATTTGAAGTTGAGTTATTTCAATAAATAAAAATATAAAAACCTCAACCAAAACGATATTGTACCTATTTTGATATCTTGAATTTTCGTCTGCCTACGTAACCATATATATAAACCGTACCTAGTCAGTAAAAAATAAATCAGTCAACGCGGATAAGAAAAATGTTTTAAAATACAATTTAAAAAACAGTTTTAAATTTTAATAATACGAGTCGGGTGTTCATGTTTTACACGCATAATCTAGTCACTGCGTCCGTGTCGCTCTGTGTTTCGCGCTGTACACATTATAATATAATATCATAACGATACCGCGCGCGAGTCACTCGTGCTATATGGTATCATTAAAAAAAAAACACAGATCTGTGTATATTATGACGTGTACGTCATTCGAGTGCGCCGAACGCTGTTATTTAATTGGAACGTATTTATTAGTCGGTCCATTGTTGTTTGACACGTCGTCGGACGCCGCGGCGGCGTATCTTCTCTCTCTCGGACGCGCGCGCGTGCTTGCACGCACACAGCATCATCACTGACACGTTTATCGTGAGCGCGAGTGTATAATGGAGATGATGATGATATAATATATATATATATGCCTACGGGTAAATAATTTCGATTTGACGTCCGAATCAATGACGTGTTGACAGTGTCGTCTGCCACGGGCGCATCGCGTAGTATTATTAATAATAAAAAACTATATCGCCATATATTAGGTATATATTGTTACGATAATTTATTACCCGCCCATGTATTATTAATATTATTATTATTATTATTATTATTGTAGTTGTTATTAATCACGCGCTATATAATAGAATATATATATATATAATATATTGTGCTACTTTTGTACGCGTATGATTATATTATTGAATTACTCGGATGTGTCTGTATATCCGCAGACGAGAAATAGTATTAAATCCGACGTGACTGACAATACAGTCGCTGTGTATATTACACGCGTCACGAATTTGACGTTGACCATAATGCAATGTATAACGATATTATTATATTATAGAAAAACGTTTAAACGCGCTATTTTCTCGATTAAAAATCGCCCGTCGTTTTAGCCCTTATAAATTTGTCCGAAATTGACGAATCAAACGTTTATGGAGTAATAAGTAGTAGTAGTAGTAGTAGTAACAGTAGTCGTAGTAGTAATAGTAGTCGTAGTAGTAGTAGTAGTAGTAGTAGTAGTAGTAGTAGTAGTAGTAGTAGTAGTAGTAGTAGTAGTAGTAGTAGTAGTAGTAGTAGTAGTAGTGTGTGGAAGAGGAAAAAAAGGATAAAAGAAGAAGACAGATGGTGGTACGCAAAATAGTGGCCAGTGTATCTATAAATATAATGGTATGCGTCGAGATGACGGTTCGGCTGGCGGATTGTTAGTAGTCAAGTGTGTGCACGTTTTAACGTCGTCGCGTAATGTGTCTAGTGTGCGCGTGATTGTGACGTCAACGTGTTCCAGCATCGTTCTCTGTACGCCGTAGTGTACATAATATCATAAAAAAAATTGTAAAACATCACTCATACCTGCGATTGTATTTCATAATTGTTTTAGTTTTTATTTTTATTATTACTGTTGTCGTTACATAATCGTTATTATTGTTCTTGTGTATATTCGTCCCAATAATAAGTCCGGTGTACGGGAAAAAGTAAAACCGGTGAGAATAATTTTGAAAACTTTTTGTAACGCAAAATCGATTTTGACAAATAACGATATTTGAAAACGTTTTAGAGCTTCGTTGTTGTTATTAAGGTGTGCCGTCGTTTTGTGGGTGTGCATTTCAATAATACATTATTATTGTGCATTCGTTGTGTGTGCGTATGGCGACCAGAATGCAACGCTTTACCGGTGTCAAAAACATCGACGTTTGTCATACAATATTATTGTGTATTTATGATTTTTTTTTTCAAATCTTTAAAAAGAAATATTACGAATTTTAAACATTTGCACAATTGTAAATATAATTTGTAAATACCATATATCATGCTTATTGCTTTCAATCGCAACAGTCATTAATGCTCGGAGATTCTGTACGTTATAATATGACTTACGGACGTTGTTATATGTATTTACGCGTGAATATCTATACATTTTATGTTCAATCATAGTAAATGATAATGGCTTGAATACGCCATAGTCTTTTTGGTTGTTTAATAGTAGCTTTATTTTTTTTCACAACGACAACAACAGACTGTTCTAAAAATATAATCAATATCAAACATGACTTGAAGACCTCGAAATGAGTTCATAGCATAATATTAATGTAACAATAATAGTCTAAACGTTTAAAAAAAGCATTTATGGTATCTAGTCTCTGCCTAATCAGCGTACAAACACTACAAGCCCGAAACCCGAATTGAGTTTTCGTAGACTCTAATCACCACAGTTTAAATTAATTTTATAGTTGATCGGATTAATTTTTATTATATATAAAATATTCAAATCGAATTTAAAGAAGAGACAACACCTATACAATGACCTGAATGTAAATTTCTAAACAAAAACTTTACCGGTACCTATTATACTAAATAAATATTAAATTTATAGAAAGTATTATACCAGCTATAGCACTTAAAAAATGCCAAGAATAAAACCTGCTTGTAGTACGTATTATAATAATAGTAGTATAGCACAACTCCCTTATTCTATTTATTAAACTTAATTAACCGTTTATATGTATATATATCATTTGACAGTTTTGCTTTTTTAAGACATGTTTCAAACTAATTCAGGTCGTTGCTCCCTGTTTTGATTATAATTGGCCTTGAGACAAAGTTTCTACTAACTATTTTAAATGAGAGCCCCTTTACTAAGGATTCTTCATTAAATTATGTGGTTTACATTGCATAATATTAATGATCCTAAATTATTGTAACCATGATAATTGTACCAATATAAAGGGAGGTAAAGAGGGGAGTTATTATGTAGGTATATATAAACTTTTTTGAATAACTAACTTCTTTTAATCAATAATGAAATAATTTAATATAATACGTTTTAGGATTATCTATTTTTCATCATGATAATTTTACATAAATGCTTTCTTCATAATAAAAGATTTTAACAGATTCAAAATTCTACAGTTATTAAACCATACAATTTACATTTAATATTATTATTTATTTTAGGTAGATACATATTAATTTATATTTTATTTAAATTTGTATTTAATTATTATTTATAATGTTAATTTATTTCAATATAAAAACATATTAAAACAAATTAAACAGTGATAAAAAATGAATATTTATAAAATTAATTAGTACGGACAATTATTAACATGACGGTGAATCGTAAACTTACGGAAAATATCATTATTTTGTACTATTAAACTATAATAAATTGAAATAAAAATCAAATATTTTACAACAAATTGAGTTGAAATGATTTATAGGTTCATAAGTTAATTCAAGCTATCATGAAAATCATAAAATGTATGTTATTATTGTTATTTACACTATAGAAATACAATGTTCGGTGAAATTCTGACTACAAATATGTACATACACAATCACACTGTGTAATTGTACCTACTGATTGTAGTATCGAACACACTAACGAGTATTATCGTAAAAATGACCAAACTATAAATTCGTCAAAATTCAATTTGGATAAAACATATTATAACATACGCACATACGCAACTATGCAATTACTTTCGTGCAACACTATTATCAACGACAATGACATTAAAAATAAAATATTTTATATTTTGAATCATTATCAGTTATAAAACAACATTTAATTTAGCTTAAAAAATACAAAACTAATGAGCTTTATAAAACCTTACAAAATATAAAGTAAGTTAAAACACTTGTTAATACAAAAAAAGTATGCAAATAACAAATATAATTAGTATACACAGTTTTTATATTAATTTTGTATGTATTTTAACAATACATATTCATCGAATAAATACATTTTAAGTACTTTTTTTATATAAATATTATTTCAATTGAAACCTTCGAGAAATTAGAGATGTCCATTAATATAGAATATTCTGCTTGTTAATTTATATCCATATAATAGAATATACCTACATACAAATATTTCAGTATTTTTGAAACTCCACTATACATTTCTAAATGGATTTTGATTACATTTAAATTTATAGTGTCACTAATAAATATTTTTTACGATCCATCGTTAATGATAAAATACATAATAAAATACATATTTGTACTCAAATAGTTTAATAATTTAAACGTTGTTTTCTTAAATATATTTACTATTCTTAATATTCTTAGAACTATATAGTATTATTTTATGAAACTCTGAACTCTGAGGTAATAAATAAAATGTTGAGGAATGGTTCATTAAATATTAAAAGTAGTTCGTAAAAATATACGATAGAAGGTTTGATGTTTTTATAATATCATTAATATTTATAAAGTAGAAACACTAAAAAGAAATCTTTTTAGGATATGAATAGCATTATTTGTTTTTTTTTTTACTAAAATCATATTATACAATACACACGGCTGTTTCTTTCTGTTGACTTTATAAGAGTTAACTTTAGTAACATTTAGACATATTTATAGAAAGACTACCAAATTGTTTTACTATTCTAATGCGTGTATAATATATATAGATAGTATTTAGATATCTAACAATGACGTCAGACCATCGTATCCATCGTATACGTTTTTTTAATTTATTCTAGTGATTTGTAAACATTTAAAATACCTTCTTGTATGTTAAATATAAAAGTCATACTAATACTGTCTTTGCAATAGATTTGGTTAAATTATTTTAAACAGAATAACTAAAATATAAAATCATACGATCATAAATTACCTATTTTTAAACACATAAATTATATAACATATCTAAATAGAAAATTGTTTTACTGGGCTTACAATTATACTGCACCTACCATTATATTTTTAAATTCAATCACGTGGTTTGATCGCAAATTGTATGGTTAATTTAAACAGCGATAGTTTTTTTTAGAACATCCTTCATTTGGACGGCCATCAACTTGTCAATTGAACATTTATAATAGTCTTGCATATTGTCTTTGAACTAATTAATGAATGATCAAAAGAAATAACAGTCAGTCCCTGACGTTATTATTTCAATTTAAAGATTTTACACGTTTTTAATGTCGTTTAACAATCAATAACGACTATATCATTATTAAATGTATATAATTAATATTTCATATTAAATATATTGTAGTATTTTAAACTATCATTTAAATCTATATTTTTATGTATTGTATATTTCTATACACAACACATTGAATTCAACAGTATTTACAACATAATATAACTTTGTTATTATAGCAAAATTTTTGATTTATTCTATAGCTTTTAAATAATCATTTTAAAATATAAATAATAGCAATTAGCTAAGCGTAATATATATGTAACCATTTTTGGATGACTTATGCTAATTTCAATCTTATCAACAAATCATTTTTTTTTTATTATTATTATTATCAAGAAAATTTAATTCACAATTTAACAGTCGTCTTTATTTATAATAAATAAACATTACAAAATAAAAAAATGTGTTTCTTATAAAATGTTTTGTGTGCTCGCTAGTAGATTTATACATACTTATACATTATGAAATAATAATGAAACAAAATGGCAGTTTAAAATATAATTTAAATCCCTAGTGGTGTTTGGAAACAAAGAAACTATTTCTTTTGTACAATGATGTCTTTTATTTATGGAATACATATTTTAGAGATCAAAGTTATTCATAAGTTTTAAATAGAATAACATTTTTTTTAGAAATTAGTCATTATACATAGATTTCTGTATGTATTAAGATTTGCAAATTGTTAAAAAAATAGTAAAATATCACATAATAAAACAACAAAGTGACAATTCTCTTATTTGAAAAAACGCAGTTTAAAAAATTATGAACAAAAAAAAAAAAAAGTTGCGTGTATTGATTTATTGTTTAAAATGTATATTAAGATTAACGTTATATTTATATTTTAATATAAATCTTAAAAATAATGAATGGTAAAATTCTAATAAAGTCATTGTTTATCATAGCTATTATTAGTTTATTAAGAGTTACCCATATAAAACTATAAATAGTATATAAAATTCAAATTTAAAATGTGTAGGTAATTGATCGTTATAATAGAAGAGACCTATTTTGTATTATTCTTTTTCAAAACTCTACTAAAAATTTCAATTTATTCACTTAGAATTATTTTTGGAACAAGATTATATATTAATATACATACTCGTATTACATACATATTTCAATTTTATTATTTAGTGCTAAGTGTACCTGTATTAAATTATAACATAAAGACTAGATTATTCACCTAACAACAAGGCCAACACAATTTTTAAATATTGTTGAATTGTTTATTTGTCATTTTTTGTCTTTAATCACTAACTATAGTTAAAAATGTAATTTAAAAGTCTTAACTATAAATTTCCAATTAAACACATAATATATACTTGACTATATTTAAATTAATTATATATTCATAACTATAATATAATTTATCCTCATTGAAAATAGAGTATAACGTGTTTATTGCAATCATGTGTTTAATACTATAGTGTTTTACATTAAGAGTTTAGTATTGCATACTACGAATACAGTACACATACATATACTTATTAACTGAATACTTATGATATTTTGAAAAATAAAACAATTCAAAATATGAATATTAAAATTAAAACTATAATTTAGGTTTTCACATAATTTGATATGAATACATTCAAATTATTCAATCCCCTTCCAATTTTAGTTATAAACACATTATTTTTAAATATAAAATAGTTTCTTGTAAATTTATCAACATGGTTTTATAATATAAGTAACAACATTTTATATAGATACCTATTAAAATTTACGCAATTTCTTATTCATAAGTCAAACATGTTGTGTTATAACTGTTATAAAGGTCGTGTTTAAATTAAATTGTAAATCACTTTCTTGATTTTGTTATGTACATTTTTTATTTGCAATAAACCAATAAACTAAAGGCAATCGCATAGTGGTATGAGCAATTTTCAAAAAATGTCCATACGCAATGAATAATAAATATTATTATCTATTATAAATAATTATAAATATGCATTATATAGTAGATTTTTTATATTTATACCTATTAATCACAATATTACCTCAAAATTGTAAATGTCGTGTGCATAATGTTTGCTTATATTATAATAATATATTTAATAGTCTGCATTTGTATATTTAAATTATAATATAGACTTGCTTGGTTCAATTTGTTATAACTAAGTAGCAGAATTTATATGCGTTTGCATATTTTTGTTTTCCAGTAAGTACTCATTTAAAAAAATTAAGTAGAATATAATACGGTTTTTAAGTGTATATTATTAGTTGTTTAATCATATTTAGTTTACAGTCAAATACTTCAAGTATATTTTTAACAGTACACTACTTATCAAAAAATATAATGTTCTTAAAATTTACCAAATATAGACATCATCAGACATTAGGGAATTCGATAGTCATGAATTAATTTTATAGTAATAATATAATAGCAATGTATTAACAGAGATATAAATGTAAATATAATTGATCCACTAACTACATCTCACGAATTACGATTATCTATTCATTACTAATTTGGCATACATTATTAAATGGATGTCTATATAATAGGTCGTATTTTAATTATTAATGTTTCGTATTTTACTTACTATAAGACACACGACGAGTTATGACCGAGTTGAAAAATAAAAGCAAAATAGGTACATAATTTCCTATAGAGCTCCACGACATGCAAATACGTATTTATATGATATTCAAATACTTCGGTAGCCTGAGACTTATTTTACAGTATTGTTCCAATCAAAACAGATTTTATTCCACTATAGAATGTCGCGACCCGTTTTAGCGTTTCAAACGGACGTCGTGCGACGCGTCGACGTTAAAAGGAACCCAGATGGGGTTATAATATATATATATACCCACCTAATTCGAAGAATTCTACTAGAAAATCGGGTGAAATAAAAACTGACGAGCGTCCAACAACGGAATTATAATTATATTTTACATACGGTTGTAAAAATAAAATACAAAACCACCACGGTCGCTTAGTCGTCTCCGACGGCCGATATAATATATCACTATATATTGTGTATATTATTATGCAGGCAAAACGATTTGATAAAATACACAGTCAGTGCGTGTGATATACTATATGTACTTGATATCTTTTCACTAAAAGTAATATTTTTGTGTACGATTTTTTTTTCCCGCAGATATGGTTGACGTGTTAAACTGTACGCGTTGAAAGCGGTTCATTAAGGCGGCTGTGCGGCACACACACACACACACACACACACACACACACACAGTTGGTATAATATCTAAAATTAAATACGAATCTGACCCGTCTCCGTGATATACGCGCGCGAAATGTAAGAAACCATTGCAAACCACTACTAAAGAGTGCAAGAAAAACACATGCCATACGCCGCACGAGCGTACATATTTTTTATTTTTTCATCTCCCGCCCCGCCGCCGCCGCCCGCGTTTTATAATAACCCGCCTTTGGTTTGACACGACTTTGCCGCCGCCGCGCAACCACCATGAACAGACGGCAGGCCACCGACTGTTGTTGAACCCGCCTGTTTGGACGACCATGAAACGTCCGAAACCGCTGACCGCACATTTCATGGATACGACACACAGCCACTGCACCGAACGCCGCCGCCGTCCGCTCGCCACCGCGTCAACATTCAACGTCGCCCGACCGTCGACCAGTAGGTAAGTTCCTCAAGTCGGTTTTGGTGGGTCGACTTGGGTGTGGAATACGCGTCGTTGTCGTCGTGTCGTCCGAGTACGGGGTGTGAACTTCGATACACAGGGGCCCCCCGCAAAAGGGGGTGGAGGGGTGAGGGGTCAGTGAATATCGTGGTCCCGGAGCCCTGACTCTCCGGGGACCCGGAAATAAACACAATAATATAGGTATTCAAATTAGGAAAAAATTAGTCGTACCACTCCAATCACCGTATCATCTTTATACAATATTGGTATATAAATAATTTAATTTTTTTGCTACATAATTGTATGTAACGATCACAATTTATGAGTATATTATTTTTATCTCATAAGATCGAAACGAATAATTTATATTGCATTTCATAATCCATAAAAACGTTTTAAAGAGATGTTGATTTTTATATTGAACTGCAGTAAATTAGTGTTTGTATACGTGTTTTGTATTTATATTAAGATAACCAAAACAACTGACATTTTATAGAGGTTAGATTACAGCAAAAAAACCTGTGTAACCAATATTTTAGGTATCTTTTGTAAAAATATAAAATTAAATTTTTGAATTTATTTTGAAATTATTATAAATACTAATATACAATGAGGGCCCGGGATTATTTACAAATTTGTGTGGAGGGCCTGGCGATACCTGTGTCATAGGCGATTCGCCGAGCACCGTGTTCGCTGCACCTTCGTTGTTTTCGTTTCATAGTGTGAATATTATTGAAATCCTGATTTTTGCCACGTTTAAAATATATACACGAAAACCATATTATTTTCGATTTCTCCAGATTTTTTATCAAGGAGTGCCGTACTGCCGTGTTCTGATACAGACTTCAGTTTTACCATACTCGCTTGTTTGCATGTAATGTCGATTCAGATACTGTCAACAATTTTAGGAAATAATTTACCGTAGAAACGGAGTGTCCTCGTTTGGAAAACATAACTTTGTATCTCCACGAGACCCAATTTAAGCAGTACAAATAATTTTGAAGATATGGTCTTAAATTATATTTTAGATTTCCAAAAATGGGATTTTGAACAACTGCAATATTGGAGTAAAAAGGTAGCGAGCAATGCTTAGTAAATCACCGTGTATAATATTATTATAAGTAGTGTTAGATTTAGGGAAAATTGAATAGTTGAGCTCAATCTAATGATTTAAAAACTCCGCTCCAAGTGTACAAAATTATTTAACACCTTCCATTCAACATAGTCGCAGTAAAATGAGACATGGTGTAGGGCTAGATGGGTCACATATACGATATGTATATATAAAAAAACAACAACATAGCGCTTTGAAAATATTATTTTTTATATAATATTATATTTTTTTATACATACGGCATGTAGTTTTCAATTAAACTAGTTACTAAATTAAAAACAATATAATAGTCATTTGAGGTAAGACGGCCTCATACGGTCCTAAATACAGTAATTTTAAGTTGTGATGGGGTAATTATAACAAAATCTGTTATTTTAATGTTTATTATAACAATTTTCTTCCAAATGATTTTTTTTATTATTCAAAAATAAAACTTAAAACAATCCATCATTATATAAAATTTAAATTTGTTTACTGTAAATGTTGATGAAAAATGTATGTTTGGTCAAAATGCTTGAACATTTAAAATACGATTTCTCACAAATATTACTCATGGCAATTTAAAAATATTAAAAATACATAATTTCTTTGTTTATAATAGTTTAAAATCCAAATTTTGACAAAATTGGGTATTTAAATAAAAAATAATAATTTCAGTTATAATTTTTATTTTTTATTTTTGTAATTCAATAAATATAATAATGCCGTGTCAACACTTCTAATGAAAATAAATTCATCCTGTAAAGGTACATGTGTCATAATATATAATATATTGGTATACTAGTTATGAACATAAAATTGTTGGTGATATGATACTATTCACAGTCGTTTATATTACTCATGGTTTATAACTAACGATTTATCAGTTGATAAATGATAACGAATCAAAAAAAATAAAAATTATAAGGATACAATATTCACACAGTCGCAAGTCGCAATTATTGTAGTATCCGTCTTTAAGAGCGTTGCATAAACAATTCACGTTCAGTTTCAATTCCGTTGATTTTATTATTTTTCTGCTCAATTAATATAACAATGTCTTGAAATATTATTATTTTTATTTTTTATCATAGCACCAACTAGTTTAAATTATCTACTAGAAACCACCCTCAAAGTTGAAAATTGAAACGTTTATACTGCTTCAATAGATGACGACAGACAAAAATAAAAATCGGGTACCTAACTCGCTCTACTATATAGAAGGTGTCGACTGACTTGACTACACTTCGTTATTGAGTATAGATCACTGTAAAGGATGTGTTGAATTCAATGATAAATCACTACTTATGAAAAATGATTCTGAATGGTTTCTATATTTTTAAAGATATTTTATGATATTACTAATATAGTAAGAAGAATTAATTTTTGCAAAAATCATATCACATATATCATAAAATATATAGTAATTGGATGATAAAAAATTATTTTATACAATATTATTAGTTTTTGTAAGCTTATAATTTATATCTTTATATGTAATAATACCGATATATAACGTAGACCAATGTGAATAGAAATGAGTTTCTTGGTATAAATACCTTAAAATTAATCTAAATATTTTGTAATTTTCATTGTATAAAGTAAATAATAATATACGCAGTGGTGAAAAGTTTCAAGTTCGTGTAAATAAAATAATGGATTTACAAGAAAATAACATTTAAATAATATTTCGTCAGAATTTAAACTTAAAACCTTCAAACAGTTCAAACATTTATAAAAAAAAAAATCTTGTCTTTGAATTTTTATATTTTTGAACTGCTATAAGAATAACTTACTAATCTTGTATTAAATGTTCAAGGATTTTAAGCAAGCCTTAATATTTTAAAGAACACTATCCAATATTCATAGCACAAAAATAAGCTAAATATTTTTAAATTTACATCATGAAAATGTCAAATTTGTACAGTTATTTATTTTTAAAGTATGACAAAAAACAAAATCATATTTTCCGTTTTCCACAGTTTCATTTTTTTCTATGGAGAGGAGGGGTTATGGTTTACTTTGAAGTTTACTTTGAATTTCTATTTTCTTTCCTTAATTCCCAACTAGGTATAATATTTTCTACTTTAAACCACAATCAAATAAAAATGTTTATAATTCAATATGTTTTTATTTTGCAATGTTTATCTATAAATTATTCTATGAATGGATTACTTCGTATTCTTTTACTTACGCATTTCGCATCACTCGCCAGAAGCGTAATTTTCGGAATGCTATATGTCCCACACAAACAATTTTATCTACAATAACCGTTTAAATTTGCGAAGACTCTTATTTTGTCATCAAACCAAACGAATGGTATAAGTAATTATAGGTTTGTGCCATCGAAAAATATGAAATTATTAATAATTATTATGCTCTACAGTTTCGCCTTACGAGCAACAAGTGAAAACCGATACCGATACACAGTGATACGTTTTCTGAACATCATATCCAGCAACACCGTGTTGTTACACCGCGTTAAAACCACTGTTATATAATATATTTGGTTTTTTTTTTATCAAAAAAAGACGTTGGCATCATACTATGTTGTTATACTTATTTCGATCGAAAGCGTCGATTATGTTCAACAGGTTTAACGCGATAATCGTCGATTTAAAATATAATAGCTGTATATCCTTTATTTTTAACATGAAATCTCATAATTATTTTTAATCATTATGAATTGTATATGTTACAGTCATACTCCTGTACACTTACCAAATTATTGAGTCTTATATTTGTTTTCATATTAATATTTGTCGCGTTTAAAATATTTCTTTATAACAAGTTTTTTTTATTTTATTATTCACATTTCAGCTTCAACTTATCTATACTAAAACTTAGAATATGCTATTATTGTTCTATTGAAAAACCAGCCTTAATTTATTATTGGGAATATTATTTAAATCCCTCGTTCATTAAGTGCTTTTAATATAGGCAAGTCGATTGAGCAATAGTAATAGTAGTCAGTAGGGTAATCCAGTAATCATTGGATAAGATAATTCACTTTAATGAGTTCATCAATCTCCAAACAAAGGAATTTATATTTCATTGACATACATATTATTAAACAGAAGAATGTTATTTTAATAAACTGCCCACGGAAGCTTGTTTAAATGAAAGAAAAACAGAATTTATTATTAAAAATTGTGATACAAATCGTAAAATTATAGATTTGCTGCGAAAATGTTTTTTATTAAATGTATATATTTTATTTTATTCAGTTGAATATTGATATTGCGTTGAACAAAGTTGCTGGGTTAATTTTTGATAGGACAATATTCGAAGCTATTTAGACAAGAATGTTATTATTATATTTATGATGTTTAGAATAATTCTAATAACAATCAATGTTCATATTGTTCAATTGGGCTTGTCACCCATCATGATTATATTTATTTCATATTTTATGGATGCAGTTTTAAGCGATAATAAAAACCTTATTATGTAATAACGCTGTAATGACTATTGCAGAGGTACAACGTATACACAACTAATATAATTAACGAAAGTGATATTGTGATAGACGTGATAGACGTGATTAACGGACGACATTCAAAATGTAACTGTTTTAAATATTTTATTTTTGATTTGCCTCTTTTATAATGATAATCACTTTTTAATATTTTATTCATATAAATAATTTTTAAAATATAAATATTATACTATATTTTCGAATAATTTTAATCTAAAAATGATTATTTGCAATCTAATAAAAATAATATAAAACTTACCACAACCAAAATTCCACGATATAATAATATGTAAAAAGTTTACTCTACATTTAAAACAGAATAAATATTTTAGTTTTCACTAAAACTCTTGTAGTAGATGTCAATGTTTTCTTCAAAAAAAATTTTGTTTTAGTATATGTTTAATATATTCTACTTAATCGCTTAGAAAAGATTAAAAACTAATATTTTCAATACATCATTACTATATTTAATAATCTTTAACCAAACACAGTTGTCTTTATTTTATCATATGATACGGTATGTACCTAATTTATTTTTGATTTCAAAGTATTATTATTATAAAGTATATTATTTTAAAAATTCGTTATGGTATTTTCAAATCCATGAGTTATTTTTTCAAAATATATACGTATTAATTATTTAATATGTTTATGTATCTAATTGTTATGCAAATAAGGAAAAATGTGTGACAATTTAATCATGTTTTATTAAGTTTGATTATCTAAGAAGATCAATTTTTTTTTTTTTAGAAACTTATTTATAATTTTTGTAACTTTTAATGTTGTTCAATTCGTATCAGGGGATCGTACTTCATACGATTTTTTATTAAAATTTTATATGTGATCTAAAAAAAATATTTTGTAAAATTGTTTCATCTTTTTACTTAACGTTTCACAGATACTTACAACATTTTACATTCTTACGTTTAAATACCATCGTTTATAATATGAAAAGTACCGCGATCCAAAACCGTCCGGAATCGCTATAAATAAATGCGTATTATTTTATTATTTACAGAACATGATATGGTTTAAAATGTTCAATTATAATATTTAAGTAATATACATCTGCCATTAAGCAATTGTATGTTATATTATTATAATAATTGATTTGAGCAGTATATAATATTATACTGCGCAGTGTATGAAAATAAATTAAATTAATATACTTATTTATTCGCATTATACGACGTATAATAATCGATTGACGTTAACATCTTCTAAACTCAACAATTCGGTATACTCCGTCTGAAATGATTGTATTTCACATATTATTATAATGTCCGAACGGGAAACCTACCTATAGACTTTTTAATAATTTGTTTACTGTTCGATATTTTTGCTATATTTTACGATCACCATTTAAGTTATCAATTTACCGTCACGTAATATCAACCACGACAAAGTAGTGAAAAATCTATTTAATTCGTAAATGTTTTTTTTTCGGTGATTTTTTTCGAATTTGGAACAAACGGAAAAAAGAACACTTTCTGGTAGATGCGTCTTAGTCATCGAAGATGATGAGCATAAAATACATAATAGACACGGCGTTTGTTTTTTTAGCGCTTTGATACTAAGCACAAAGGTAACTGTGTAGCCTATACTGCGTCATTCGCGGCGTTACGGTTTTCATCTATAAAATACAATATAATATTATTATTATAATAGTGGTGTATCCATGACAAAACTACTACGAACACGCGGTTGTATTGCCTACACTAAATAATCACGGCGTTTCAGTACACCCAAAGTAATGTAAGGATTACTCGTGTAGCCTATCTTCGCCATTCACGGCGTTTTAGTGTACATGCATATTAATAACAATAAATACACAAAATATACTCTCGTGTAGCCTATCTACACAGCTCGCGGCGTTTTAGTTTGTATACAACAGTATTTTAATATTAAATTATACATTACTATATTCTGTTATTTTGTAATAATTAAAAAATATGGGACTTTTAATCTTTCACCACTACATATTTTATTATTTACTATACGCAATTAAATGTGATTTATAACGTATATTATTAACAACAATTTTTTTATTACCAAAAAAATATTTCAATTACAAATTTATGTTTGTATACGCCTAATTCATCAAAACAGTGTATAATAAAATAAAAAAAATATATAGATAAGGATAAAAAAAAATAGTATCTGCGAGTTGTAGTTATATCCTTCTACAAATATCAGTTTATCGAATAAACCATTACACGAATCAATTATTTGTGTAATAAACAATACATTCCTATTTACAAATATTACTAATTTATATCTGTTTCAATACTTCGCTATTTTTTATACTGTTTGAATATTATGGTAAAAATTTAATAGTACAAGTTTTATTCTACTATAAAAATAATAATCAAATATTTATAATTGCATTGTTATAGAATTTATATTATATAGCTAATAAATAAAATAAATAAGTGTACATCTCAATTTTTTTTTTTTTTTATTAATATTTTAAACATATTTTATAATTAAATAAGTTGGAGAAAATGAATCTTCAAAAAGTGAGCAACCGTTAAGAATTCATACTTATTTAAAGAGAATAAAATATCATATTTGCAAATCAGTTCAGTATTCGAAATTTTAAAAATATATTTGTAACATATTATAATAAAATAAAATGATTAAATTTATTTTAATAATTGGTGGTTTAGAATCTTCTAAATCCATTTGTTAATTAGTCATTACTATTAATTATACACAATTTTTTTATTTATAAATTTATATGTAGTTACAAATATTATAATTATGAATAATATTTCATAAATAGCTGTATATTATTAGGAGTATTAATAAGACGTAATGAATGCAATTTAAAATATAGTAAGTTAATGATGTTTAAACGAATTATGAGCTGTTGTTTAATAAGAGATCCAAAATAATGTTTTCCGATGTATAGCAATTATGAAAATACGATGTCCAATATAAGTAGAAAAACATATTACTAAGAAGGCCCTGCGTTATTTGTTTCAGAACAAAATCAAAAGCACAAATTCAGCTCATGGGTCACTTGTTAAAGGCTAAAGTCTACCTATCGAAGCTGTATCTTAGTACTGGATTAATTTTTATGATCCTGCATATGTCCATCGATCGTTTTACTGGGAAAAAAATAAGGTGAAAGCATACATTTCGCATTGTGTGTGCTTTTCATTTTAACAACATTTTGCTCTTTAAACAAATAAATAGGCTTTAGTAATAATATTAGTATGACATATTATATTATGTAATATGTATATCGGGTTGTGTGTCGTACGCAGGGTCTACCAAACTTACTTTTAAGAAGTACGTGATCTACCTGAAAATAATACTTATTGAATTATCGTATTTATTTATAATGTTAAACTTAAAATTATTTTTATAATCATTAGTAAAATTAGCGAATTCACTTACAATTTTTATTTCCTTAAGTTAAAAATGTCGTATTCATATCTGTAAGGAAATCGTCTAGTTAAGTATTGTCTTTCATTTTATTGTGAGTCAAATTGGTTTCATTTTGGGGTAATAACTATTTGCCTTTTAAATATTTTTGTTGCTTCGTCATGAATAATGCTTTGATAACAATGACCAATTTATAAAAAATAAACAATACTATTATATTGAATGAGTTCGTGAAAAATTGAAAAACGTTAAAATGATATTGTAACGGCGGTACGTCAAAGTGATAAGTAAAATACTAAATACAAATTGCAATAATTGGACGTATATCCCCAGTTCTCTATTTAATTAATTTTATCTTATCGTATTAATTGGATCATAAAAGTAAAAGCAAGGAAATCAACAATATATTTTTACATGTTTATCGATTGGAAATAAAAGTACGTATATATAATTATATACAATTTTCAATTTCAGGATTGCCAATAACGGTAGACCACCTAGGTATTTTGATAGATCTCGTACGACATCACAACCGTATGTTGTAAATAAACATATTTTTTTTAAGTACCTATTTTGACAATATACATATTAATCAAAAGTATAATTATAGCATATTTACTTAAATTACACGTATGATTAAAATTATAATATTACGTGAAGCTACGAATCACTCGTAATATTCGTAAACGGTAGAATGTTTTAAATAAAAATTGTATTTTTTCATAAACAAAATAAATAATATAAACATATATATTTTTGTACCTACATTTACTATATAAAGTTTTCGGACACATTTTAAATCTGAATTGGCTTTTGAAAAAAAAATTCTAAGCTAATAATAAAACTTCTTTGATTCATCAATAAACATACGCGAACGCAATCGAGTAATATGTTAGCCAAAAGTGACAAACCTACGCATTCCGAATTTTACGATAATATACCTAGGTTTAAAAAATAATTTTAAGACTCACAAATATCAACTAAAATACGTTTTTAATCTTTAACAAAAATTATTTTTAATCCGTTAATTTAAAATAATTTATATTGATCGTTAAATAAAATTCGTACGAGCATAGCCAATATACTACATACATAGGTTTTTTGTAACTAAAAATTGAAATGTATAAATAATTTCAATCTATATAATATGTACCTACGTCATGTACAGATGGTCTAGTAAAATGAGTAAAATATGTTCTATACGCATTACGTATTATAAGTATAAAACATTTATAATAATATACTTGTTAAAAATACATTTTTTAAAGTATTTTTAATAGGTATTTAAGTGCTTGAATGCTAAATTATTTAAAATATTTTCAAGAACTTAAAAATTATTTTTATATTAGCTATAGTGACAATGTTGGGAATTTTATTCTTAAGTCTTGAATAGGTCTAGTTATTTTTTTAATCGATATTACTTGTGAAAAAAAAATTATGGAGTTCTCAATATTGATCTTGAACTCATCTTGTACTTCAACATTTTAAAATACGTTCGTTATTTATTTAAATAATATTCTTTTTATCTATGGGTGAGCCATGGCTATGGATTTTTACATTAATAGGTATGATGAATATAAAAATATTCAAATCAAACAACACAAATTATGTTATAAAATATTAAATGAAAGTATTTTTAAGATAAGAATTAAACCCTATGCTAATAAGTGGCATTAAAATAGGTAGTTATTCTGTAATCATGAAAGATGTAACTTCAATTTATGTTTAAAACATTAAAACTTATTAGTTATTACCTATTTATTTTTACTTTATAATATTTAATATATATAATTATTTTATTTAATATAATTTATAATAAGAAACATAATATTAACTATTATAACTTTTAGAATACCATTGTTCGCATGTTTAATGTTATAGGAATATGTAACATAATAATGCTAAATACATTAAATCTTCGTGGGTTTAATATTTTACTTTTTTTTTTTTTTAATACAAAATACAAAAATAAGTATATGAAACGTATTTAAAATACAAAAAACTATTTAAATACTTAGCAAGCATCCATGTGTATAGGTTACCAGCACGTATATACATCCTGCGTGAATTAAATTCCCAAATTTAGGATAACCCAAATATAACGTATTTTAGACCTAAATTTAAATATACAGTGGTAGTCAGTTTTCACAAAAATGTATTCACAAACCACAATATATACAATACAAGTACCTATAATTTGCGCCAATATTTTTGAAAATATATTTGTAATTTAACAAAACTAAAGATTTGTAATATTTACACTATCTCAATTTTTCGCCAAAATTCAAATCAACGATTCTTTCGAAACTAGAGCATCATAAAATATTGAGATATACTAGTTATTCACACTTTTATACGGTACGTTAGTAGGTATTAATTTTAAAGTTACCTAAATATAACAAATAAAAATATTATAATTAATGCATGTAATATAATATTATAATAATTAAATAATATTGTAATAATTAATCATTATTCATTATGTAGTAAAATCACTATTATTTTTGTCAACAATTAAGGGAATTCGATACCGACCGTTTTTTTCTTTGTCTAATACACGCGGAATCTTGTGAAATTATAAAAACTCTGAAAACAGATTTGAATTTGTTATTAAGTTTACTTGAGATTGACTTTCCCACATTTTTGTTTTTTTGCTTAAAACTTCTTCAAAAATTGAAATATGACAATTTTTATTAATTTTTACTTTTTTAATATTATATTTTTTGGATTTAAGGTGATACAAAAAATGATTAAAAAATGAGAGAAAATCAATCTCAAGTAGACTTAACAAAAAATTTAAATTTGTTTTCAGATTTCTTATCGCTTCGCTAGATCAAATAGTACATTTGGCAAAAAAACATGTCTAAATTTCTATGTCTCGCTTGTGTTAGACAAAGACAAAAACGGTCAGTATAGAAACCGCTTAAGAGCACGTCGCACCCGGATGTTTTGTCTCCGTCTTACACTCGTACGACATAGTAAATTTTCGTTCACCAGTTTCAATAGTGTGCTTTTAGTTTTAATATTAGAATGAATTAACCTATTATCAAACTTTTAGGTAAAAACCTTATCTGTGTTCTCTCGTCGGTTTTTTACGATATTTTAATTTTTAAGTTAATTATGAGCATTTCAAATATTTAATATATGTCTAATATTGTATAGTAATGCAATTACGACAAATCTAACGTTAAACTTTGTAATGATTACCAGATAAGGCGGTGAGTAGTTATAGAAATCCCAAAAAATTATTATTGTCATTAGAGTCCGTCTAGTCTTGACGTCAACGATATACCGACGAAATAATGGTTTAATTAATAACTGAGTAATATGTATTATTATACATAGATATTTATTTCGGTACACACTATTTCTTTGTTGCAAATGGCGTAATATCTTTCTTTTGAATAAAATACAAATTTTCATGTATGTTAGTATTTAAGAAAAGAACATTTATTGCTGTCATGCATTTAATGTCGTCGAGGATATGTGCAATTTTTCTTAAACAAATTTAGTACCTACCCAAACTTTATTCAATCCGAAAATTAAAAAAAGAAAAAAACTATCACTTATCATATCTAAAAGCCAATTTGATTCGTGAACATCTCGAGACTAGGTGGTCGCAGAGTCACGTCTTGCCTGCTACACTCACTTGGGCAGTTTTAAACCCCCCCCCCCCCCCCCCGATTTGCTAACAAAGCCACGTCGGGCAGACGGTATGTCACTAGGATAAAATTAATTTTGTTTTGTCCACTCCCATTTATATGGCAGTCGGATGTTTGATTGTGTTTAGATTTCATCGTAGATTGTGCGAGCGCTAATTCAATTACCATTTTGAGCATGCTATATCAGGTAGTTATACTATCTTCATGTTGATAAGAATCCCTACAGCACAATTACAAAATGTTCTAATTAACTTTTATTATTTATAGACATTAATTTCCGGTACATATTTCATATTATTTTTGTTGTACAATGTATACTTGTAGCATGCACATAATAGTTCGTAGTTCATTTAGTACATTTTACATAGAAAATTGCCACGTATATTACTCAAATTCATATAACGATTGTTCGACACTGTGGAATAAATTTCCAATGCCCATCATATCACACATACATAATATTGTATATTGTAATAAATTACGGACAATTATCCAAGCAAGAAATAAAAATAAAAATTGAACCGGATACACGTGCAAAATAATTGCATTCTATTTGAACCGCAGATACACACAAATTATTTTTTGTACAATATTTTTATTAAATTTGCTATCACTAATAATTTTAACAATAAAAAAATATTTTTTTAAACATTTTACTACTTTTAGTAGAACAAATCGCATAAAATACGAATAATACGATATAAATAAAAATTTAAAAACATATAACAAAGGAAACATAATGTCATACCTGTTTAAATTATTTTTTTGGGGCAATCGCCATTCTATAAAGTGAAAACGGACGTGTATTTTCTGATACAATAATTTTTGAACTTCTTTGTAAGTGGAAAGATTCTTGATAAGTTATATCGTTTTCAGCTATTAAAAATAAATTTAATAATAAATATTGCACATGAAATAATTTGTTTATATTCGCGGTTTGAATTGCACATTGGTATTTTACAATTTACAGTGATCGTAACATATATGTATACATATGTATAATATAGGTGCTAAATATACATAAACAAACTGCGAATTAAAAATGAATAATGATTCATAATGGAATAATACAAATTAAATGAATGTACAGTAAGTTCTTAATTTATTGAAAACGTTTATGTAGGTACATTTAACATTTATTTTTATTTATAAACATTAAAAAATAATCATAATACTCAGTGTGTTAGTGCGTTACATTTATAATGTTTAAATATGATAATAATGTAAATGTATACGTTATGGTAAAAATATTAAATTTATATACGTACGTAAGTTGTTTTTCTTTAAATTGGTAACATTTAAATTCATAGTTATACAATTTGAAAATTAATAAAATTTCTGTAAATTTACGTAAACTATACAAAAATAATTTTTATTTGAATTTCTTATTTTAAAATCTACTACAGAAGATTATCAAAATTAAATTCAATTATAATTAGGTACTCAATAATTCAATCATTTGTGTAGAAATTATATTTTATAATACGCCTTATAAATAGGTACAGTAATTGAATACCTAATATGAACAAGTAAATCCTTTTGAACTTTCAACATTAACTCCCAAATATGATGACCTAAATATGAAACTGTTGACAAGATTAAAATTATAATGTGAGCTTATTTTAACTTTGATAAAAATATCCAAATTCGGTAACCAGATACTACAAAGACGAGTACTAATCGTATATAAATACAAGCACTATAATAAAATAAACATTTTATTTTTATTTTTATTAAGTATAATAAAATATTTAATAAATATAATTTTTTTTTTTTTTTCAAGGTATAAAATGTAAATTAAAAAAAAAATTTCTTTGTATAGTTTATTGAAAATGAGTTGATAAGTTCAAATATCTTTCTCAGAATTATAATTAATTCATAGTTTTTCGCATAATCATTATTTCCAATTTCGACAAGAAATTGGACGAGTAACCATCATATTGTGTTAACCATGCGAAACTCTGCGAATGCACATAATGTATATAGTACCTACCTACCTACCTACCTACGATATAATAATAATTGAAATAAACTTTTCTTATCGTATCTACTAATGGCATGTGCAGCGCTACAAAAACACGCGTCCGCATAATCGTACACACAAATACATATCTATTAATATTTCGTACACGGCACCGACACTGTTATAAGGTATACTAACCATACTATAAGTTTTGTAATATTCGGTCGCGATTAAAATCAAACCGATATAGCTATGAAAGCGATAGCACTGGCCCACGGGACTTTACCTATACTAATGACACGTTACTGAAAAAATTACCCACAATTTTATTAGATTTGTTATAGAGTGTTGACTGTTAACAATTATTTAGAGAAATCCTACGTTTACATATACACGTTTGCACACACAGGTGTTTTGATTTTGTACATGATGACATTATATACACGAAACGATATGCAATAAACAATAATAGTAAAAAATAACCTAAACTATAGATATCGATCGATACAATATACTATGTTATAGTCATTAGGTACTCTTATTACTCGTATTACGCCTTGTCCCGCGCGAATGCGGCGAAAATCAAAACATCTTGTATTTCACCGTATCGGACGTACGGCAGAACAACATGACCATTATATAATCAGAACGCACACATAAAAAATGGGGAGGGGGGTCATAACAAGTTTACAATAATCAATATTACATATTATATCTTATATTGCTTGTGCACGAAAAAAAAAAATTGAAAAATAGTCCGAAAATTAATAATTATAAGAATATAAGATTTACACTTGGATTATTAGATCTACATTGTTGTAGCTATCGACGATTGATAAAAATAAATTGCACAACCATTAATTTCCCGTACACGTGCCTGGTCTGAATAGAAACCGCGCGATCTCGCCGCACTCGTCGTATTCGCGTAGAACATAAAACTTTAATAATATTCACTGATGTCTAATTAAACTTACTTAAATATTATGATAGACGTCGGGTATTGTATTATGTGTTATACTGCGAAGACGGATATACTGCAGTGAGCGAGATGTGAGGTACGTCTGAAATAAGTAATAAGTAATGTTAACAAAAACATTTTACGCGAATTAAAAACAAACATTACGAATGCAAATGTTTACCTAAGTGTTGGAAATCAAAATATGAACAGTAATTGCAAATGTCACATGACAAAAAATAATATTCGGGTGTTTAAGAACACATTTGAAGATGACACTTTTAGTATGTCTCGTTTATAAATTAGAATAATATTTTTGTCGTTATTAAATATTACATACCTATACATATAACATACCTATTATTTATATTGTATGAAGATTAAGTAATATATTTTACTAAATTAGTATTTAAAGTTAATATACGACAAGTTAAAAAAGTTGAAAATATAGATAACTGCTGTGCTTTAACATTATTATAGTTGTCAAGTTAACTTGTCATCGAGTAAGTCACTGTAATAATGTAATGTATGTGTTAAATCTGAAAAATAATTCCGAGCAAAGACAGTATATTAGCCTCTAATGCTAAGTTTATTTTATGATATGTTTATATTGTTATTAGCAGGATTAATACAGTAGATTCATTATTGGCCAAAAACATTGCATTTGAAATTATCATTGTGCATATAATATAAATAATAATATACGTTATTACGTTAAAAGTTCCAAGTATACACCAATAATATTTTTAAATAATAATAAGATATCTAAAATCGTTATTGCAGGTTGTTTAAATATCTAATTTTGTATACATATTAATTTAAAATGTCTCTATATACCTATATAAAAAAATAAAACACTATTTTTATACATTATTAAATTTATTTGGTTACAGAATGAACTACTTATGAGAAATCTTGTAATAGTTGTATTAAATTTACAACCTTTACTATAATATCGAACATTTTAATAATTTTTAACTACACATTTTTTTGAACATTTTCATAATGTTGACGAATTTTAGCTTCAAATACCTTTAAACAAAATCATACCTATGTATCTTTAATATTTTCGAATAGCTACAATAACAACTCATTAAGAACTTTTGTATTACATTTTCAAGCTTTTTGACTGAGCGAAAAAATTTTTATTGACATTTATAAAAAGAAAACTTATCCAAATTACCAACTAGACCCAATTTGCTACCAGTGAACACCCCCAAAGTTGAAAATAATTTTTACTAAATCAACATAAAAGGTGATAACAGATAGCAAAAAACACATCATTGTAAAATTAATAAATTCACCCCTCAGCTCAGAATTCAAAATCTTGATTGTTTCAATACCTAAGAACTGTATTGTTATAATTATTTTATAACTATTAACCATATTTTGATAATATAAATGAATTCGATAGATAATTAAAATAATATTTACAGTAGTCAAATTAAGTATCTTTAAATAGTTAATTTGTTTAAATAATTTGTTTACAATAAAAAAATTGAAATTGACATACGTTTACTATTAAATACGCACATAATATATATTTTTTATTACGTTATAAGTATTTCACATAAAATTATTATTTGTAGCTTCGTTTGTATTTTATAGAGTTACGGCTCATTTTTCGAGGTTCGTAGTTGCATTTTATGTCCTCAATATTTAAACTACGCCAATAACAGCCTATTCACAGAACGATAAAACTTGCCAATATTCTCTCCCTTCTACTGATTTATACCAATCAAAGTTCATAAAAACGCATTTATTTTTTTTTCTCTATTGTGTTCGATTTTATTTTATTATTTATAGAACGACTTGATTATTTTTATCTCAACTATTTTTTTTTTTTTTATAGATTTCTAATATTAAATCCTTACAAACGTTTCATTTTTAATTATACACATACATATGAATATTTTATACGAAACATACTCGTATTATATTTCCATTACATACATAGGTATTGTTAAGTTATTTATATTTAAGCCTTTTATAAGCGTTCAAAACTAAGTAGGTATATTTTTTATCAGTAATTCTTAAAACATGTGAATATAATTATTAAATATTTACAGTGAATATTTAAAAACATTTTAAATCACTTTTTATTGTTTATTCAATTTATTATAAATAAACGGAAAAATGTTCAGTGTAAAATATCGTAAAAAAATTGCTTTAAAAATAGTGGCTTACATACAGTGAACTAATTTCTTAGATTATGGTTTCAATTTACAATTAATTTCCTACACGTGTTCTAAACTCAATAGTTTTTGGAGTGGAAAATATTAATATCCCTATCGATATAATTTTTTTAAGACAGACAATTTTTGGCAAATGATATTATTCCTGTTTACCATCTTCATAAAAAAAATCCGGGCAAGTTGCCCTGATCACCCTGTATCTAAACTAGTAACTACTATTATATAAGGTGATGCAAAACTATATAAGACATACGTGTGGGTGTTATATATTTTGGCACACTACTACTCCAACACTCGATCGTTATCTTCTCCTTCCCACTCCCACTATTTCCCTACACAACTCTTCCTATCATGAATTTACCTCACTAAGAAAATGCCCGCGGCTATTTTCGAGTCTAGTGCGAGTCGCGGTTACGACAAGACATTTTTATTGTATATAAAAATATGTTTAATTTCCATTCGTCGACGATTTTTTTTTCATTCCAGTGTGTATGTGTAAATTAAATATTTAAATCTCGTACGCAAGTAGAGTTTGCTTTTTAAGATAATGCATCAATTTTTTTTTTTATTGTTCGTCGATCTATACTGATAATGTTATTTTTTAAATAATAAAAATATATGCATTTTATACTAAGTGTTTAGCTTAATGCACGTGTGTGTTTATTGTGCTTGAATAAAATTATGTCTGAACCAAGCAGTTCACGTGAGGAAAATGAGGATAAGCCACGAAAATGTAGTTTTAAGTTAATTACAAGAAAGAAAAAAATAACAAAAAAAAGCTCTCGAATCAGTATTGGAGAATGTAATGAAGCAATGGGTAAAACGTGGGAAAAAGAATCGTTCAAAGATAGAAAAAATAGAGGTTCCAAACGAGAACGATGGCTATTAACACGAAAAACGTGGAGATATATGGCAGATGCTGGTAGAAAATTGATACCTGAAAATGTTGGAAATCGACCTGAAGATGTACCAAAGATCGAAGCATACTTTCAAGACGTATGCCAAAAGGAACCTAGATTTTTACTATGGAGAAAACAATCATACCCTGGAGCCTTAGGATTTAGAAGTCGAGGTAGACCTAGAGGAAATAGGTTTAAATTAGGAAGTGTCCGAGAAAACGCTAGTAGTGCGGACGAAGCAGAAAGTATAGTTAAGGTACCTAGTGTATCATTTTTGGCACATCCTAGACCAGCAGGAAGATATGAACTTCAACAACTCAGAAAAGACTTTTTATTTGGTTCAACTGAAAATAATACACTGTTATCAAATTATCAATATCCCGATTCCAAATCTGACTTAGTTCAATTTATTAATGACTATATTGGTAATCCCGAAGAAACAACGCGCGTTGAAGAATCTTCGTTCGATCATGAACAACTTTTGGAAAAACTAGAAGATTATATATCAAAAACAAATGATACACAAACGTTAGATAATAAAAAACCTTTGAGAACGAGTATATTGGAAAGTGATAACACACAAAAAAATCTATTGGAAACTTTAAGGAGGTACTATGCAAGGTCGACAAACAGGGAAAAAGTGATAGGAGATATTTTAATGGATAGAAAACTGTTAGAAAACTTGTACTTTGAACTAAGGAAAACAAGAGGATTTTTGGGTCGACGAGTAATTGGTTCATCGTCAAATTTAGGAATTTCTTCTATGAATTATTTTAATTCCGCGTGGAATGATAATCAAAGAAAATATGATAGAGTAAATACATCATCAGAATATTTAAATAAATTCAGTGATAAAAAAAATAAATTGTTTTTAACAAATGACAAATCGTATAATTTATCGTCTCCGCCACCTGTTATAGAAATTGAAGACATGGAAGCAAAGTACATTGATGTTGGTATCCAAACTGTGCCCTTAGAACCAGCTATGTTAGGATTAATCGAAGATGAGAATAGAAGAAAACTCGATTCAACCGAGATACCCGATAGTATATCGAAAGTTCCTTCGAAAGCTTTACAACGCAAAGCTAGCATAGAAAACGACGATATATCACCATCTGTAAGTGACACAATAAAAAGATATTTGAGAATGGCAAGAAAAAAAAGTGTTGAATCCGATAAAATAGATAGGTTTAAACGAGTGAACTATGATCGTAATATAAGAAATATTAAAGGTAAAGGAGAGCCGGATATATGCGAGGGTGATGATACTAATAAATCAATACAAACAGACGATTCATGGCTTTCGATTTTAAAAAATATTGATGACAACTCTAACTCAAGAATAACAAGTTCTAGAAGCAGTATTGATACTGGCACGACCTTTAGTGGAGAAGAATTGTTATCACCTCCTTTATCCCCACCGAAGTCTCTTAACGGTAATAAAACAGTTCTATGAAATATCGTGTAACTCATATAAATAATATTTACAAATATAAATAAAAATGAAATATTTTTTAATGATTTATATTCTGGAGTTAGTAATTTATTATGGCCTAGAATATTCTATTCATATATAATTAATTAACTAAATATAACCAACAACTATATATATATATTATACATATACCTATTTTTTTTATAATTACTATTAAATTGTATATAGATTTATTGTAAATAATAAATGTATTATTTTTTTTAGCCCCCGGAATGCAGAAGTCAAGATCTTCAACAAATGTTCAGCAAGGGTTTATGTCCAAACGTATATGGAAAGGACGTTCAAAAAGTCAAACTAGAACAAATACGGTTGCATCTCCTTGGACACCATTGGTAAGCATTTATTCTATTAAGACAATAACATTTTTCTAAATCAAATTAATTTTATAGTAAGAAAATATATAAGACACTAAACATAAAAAAACAAAACAAAACAAGTTCTATAAGCTATTTTAAAGTTATGATTATTAATTTCACATCAAAATAATAACAGTCTAGTTTTTAAATATATATATATATATATATATGTATATAGTCAAAACAATATTTAGTTTTTTTAACTAAATATTAAGTACAAGTGTATGTATTACATACATCATTATAGTTTTCATACGTATGTAAAAACATTAAAATCAGCTGCAGATTTCATTCTCACACATTTTAAAACTGTATTATTGACTAAATACATATTTTAGACAAAAATCTCACTTGTCACCAAGTCAAGAAATACACTGGTTGTTGGCAGTCCCAAAATGATCTATAACAGAAATCAAGGTTATTAGTTATTACGTACGGTGAATTTCAGTAACATAAATATGACATATTATGAATTTTTACCTAACCATAAAGACTAAAAACAACTTATTCTATATCATTACAAAAGACTACTATTGTCAGTCTAGGATAAAAAAAAATCACAATATTTAACAACTTATTAGAAAAATGTTTGTTACAAAATATTTTGAATTTTTAAATACAAAATACGTCAAAAATGAACAGAGAAATGTTTTTATGACGTAATAGTTATAATTGGGTGCATAATATATGATTTTCACGAATTGAGCCCCTGAAAAATGAAATGATGACAATACCCTGAGTTTCATTTTATTATACATAAACAAATCACTGAAATTGTCGCAAATAAACTAGAAGTAAAAATAGTTAAATTTATGTTTTACTCATATTTACTAATCTATTAAAAACCAACCTCGAACAGATTAATTTTTTTATATCGTTAATTAAATATTAGATACATTAAAACGTAAGGATGATATATGAATATAATGTATGTCATATAAAATATATAAAAAGGTAATAATATTTAAGTGTTTTGTTGTTTGAATAATAATATACGCAACCTAACAGTTAAGTGTACAATAAACATTAAACTAAATAAACAGATTTTAATTTCTTATTAATTATATTTTAACTTTTTTTCGAATAAAATTATGTAATTAAATCAAAATTAAAATATCATTAATGGATAGCATATGTTATCAAAACATTTGTAGACATTTAAATTTGAATAAACACGGACACGATCCAAATATAACATAAAATAAATATATTATACTGTTCTGAATTTGTTTCATCGGTTTCTCAGTTTTATAATGTTAGTTAAATACTGGCAGACATTACACGATCTTTCAAAATATTAATATTTATATATTTTGTTTTTATTTTTAAATTTATTATTACTTTTAATCCGAGGACCATTAGTTATTAACATAGCTGTAAATTTAATGATTTTACATATCTACAAATTTCAGTCTGAAATCAAAATAATAAATGTATTACAAATTTAATATATCACATCGCTATTCTAAATAAAAAATTATATTTTGCACATTTAGACGTTAGTGCATATAATTGCACCCAACTCTTTATTTTTATGTTTTATTGCATATTTGATGGAAATGATGGGTTTAGTTAATATACCTACATAATATTTTTAAATAAAATTTGTTTTATTTTCAGTAAAATATACATGTTTTTATAAGGTTATCATCTATTTATTTATTTTAGTAATCAACATTTTGATTATATACATTTTTAATATGTTATTACTATTTGTAGATTTTTAAACTGTATACATTACCCATTGAATTTTTTTTTAAAGTTAATTTAACATGTTTTCTCATATTTTGTGCATTTTGTAATACATATTGAATATTGATACTTCGAAATTTGATTTAGATGAATGTATATTTCATAATGTTTCTATTGCATTAAATGTACATCTCTAGTTATACTTATTTATAATATTTTACAAGAGAATGTTTGACTATTCTTTATTATTCAATTATCTATGAATATGACTATAATATTATATATATAATAAACATGGTATTAAATAAAATTGGTTCATAAGTTTAACCTAGCTCTTAATTATTATAATTTGTATAATTTAGTTTTTATTTTTAATACACGCATTTGATGACGTTAAACGCTAAGATTAAATCGAAATATAGTAGCCGGAGTTAAGTTTAAAGTTATAGCAGTTTAAATATTATCAATTTTATGATATTGTGGTTCGTGTTAAGCATATACTCGTATAGGCAATTTTATGCAACCATATATCATCAATGGTCCCGGGTGAGATACAAGACTAGCACTAGGCATCAAAGCCATTGTCCATACATATTACCCAATGCATTTATATTATGATTATTGTAGTTATCTTGAGCTATAGATGACTTTAGAATATAAAAAACCAATAAATGTATGATCTAATATTTAAATTTTTTGGTTTTTATACTTATACTTTGGTCTCTGAAAAGAAAAATTATAAAAAATATTTATAAAACAACTCACGCATTTATCATACAACATTATTTTTTTTTAACATAATATGCTAATACAATTTAAATTCCTATAACCGATATTGAACTATGAATCAACATATTTAATACATTAAAATGGCAAAATGGTGATCATAGAAGATATTAGTATCTTGTATCTCTTGTTGTAATTATAACCCAAAATATCCTTTGTTTTGGTATAAAAATAAATGTCACGCAAAAAAGAACTTTACTTCATTGCATAAAATATTTCCCAAGCACGAAAATGGAATAAAATAACGCAAAAAAATCGAACATCTCTATAATTGATACAGTTTTCAAATATCAAAATCGCCGTCCAAGGTTTGGACTAGCTTCTCCTACCTAACACCTATTCGACAAACTTTTAATCTTACTTGCAAACCAAGTCAATTGAAATACAAACAGAAATTTATTGTAACAGTATTAGCCATTACAGTGTTAATGGAGTACGTGGCCGCAATACGACAAATAATATGATGTGGAATGTTTGTCAGGTTTATATATAAATTGAAAATTTTAAAGTTTAATAAAAAAATAATAATATAATTCTATTTTCATAAAAATAACATAGTTATTATTTATTTGTACAATATTTAAAAAATAGAAATATTTTGTCAAATCAATATTATAGTCTTCAAATTATATTTATTTTAATTGCATACATTTATTACAAAATGGCCTTAAAATATCGAAAAATTCAAAATACATTTTGATTTGTATATTATTGAAACATATTTTTAGCTAGGAAAACATTTCGTCTGATTCATATTCCAAAATATAATTAAAAAGTCATTAAATCCTAGATCTTTGGAAAAACTCTACGTATACCTATTATCTATTGAGTTTTTTAGATTTTAAGGTGATTTTATACGTTGATAAGCTTCTTAATATGAACGATTTTTAATTTAAGTTAAAATTTTACTATAATTAGCTTATTATTATCTTGTAGATATAATACGTTGATGTTGAATTTAAAGAATTGTTTCTTTATCTAAAGATTTCTACTGTTAGCATATCTAATAGGAAAGGTGGAATGATACTTTTACCCCGCACAGAAATTTCATGAGTACAAATACCCCATTTTTCATCTTTTCCATGCTACCTCAATTAATTATACCACTGGGTAACACGAATAAAAACTAATCTAAATTGTATTTTTAAGAACAATTTATGATTTTAAATTGTTTTATTTATAATCTAAATCAATTAAATATTGTAAAATCAAAAATATACAATACTTGATTGTAAAAAAAAAAAATATGAAAAATATTGAAAAATGTGGGGGTATTTATTTAAAAACGTTTTTTTTTAAATCAAGTAGGAAGTTTCTTTAGCCAAAATTAATATTATTCTTGGCACAAATCACTCATAGGTTAATTTTGACCCCCTCTCGCCGTAAAAAAATTTGACAAACAATACTTGAATAATACTAATTAGATGTTTCGTATAAACTGTCTAGGTGAATATTATACTATCTCAAGAGCTGTAACAACTTTTTGGCAATATTTATAATTGGCTAAGCATTGTAGAACAATAATTTAAACGAGTTGCCACTTGTTGCCATGATATCATTACCTGCATTAAGTATAAAAAGAAAAAGAAATTAGAACATAAACTGAATATTCTAATTAATTTTGAATTAATAATTATGCTTAATAATAATATTAAATTAATTAAATTTAAGTCTAAAATAATTTAATAAGTGTAATAGATTTAAAAAATTTTAAATGTCTCATCATGGTTCAAGCACGAATAGGTATAATTTTTAACTGTAATACATTATTATAATTACTAGAAATTTTTTTTAACAATATTAAGTACTTGTGAGACGTTGTTAAAAATGTGTTATTTGCTCAATTTATTGAGATCGTGTGCCAACTCAACCATAGAATCACAATACTTAACTAAAACACACTTTATGTACTTAATAGATTTTCCATATAGTTAAAGCGTTTTTCAAAATGTCATTGTTTAGAAAGTATAAAAATTAAATTAATTAATAAATACATTAACTATATAATACTAAACAAAAATAAATAATAAATAAATAATAATAATTACTAATCATTCACAATTTTTAGGGTAATTGTTTATGGTTGCACGCTAGTGGAAAATCAATTCTATTAAAGGTAAATATGAAACTTATTATATTTTTTACATAAATTAATGCAATAATGAAAATAAAAATACCATTATTTATAGGATTTGTGTCTACTGGACTTAACCGATCTTGAAAAGGAAATACTATCGCTTGTCTCCCTAAATAAACTTCAAGAAATAAGTCTTGGAGTTCCAGTACGAATACCAACAGGTAAATAATCATCTAAATAGTTTTAAAAATATTAATAATTAATAATTAGGTATGTTTAAATGCACCTTCATACATAGTATTAATATGATAATTTGTTTAAAAATAATAATTTTAAAATTTGTTTTTAGAGAAACAAAAACATAGTTACAAATTGTAGGTTTAATAAACAAACGTCTCACTCACACAACGGGTGTTCTATTAGTACATTTTTTCTTAACAAATATTTTTGAACTTTGAATTTTAAAATGATTATGCGCCGAATAGAAAGCCATAATGTATAGTATGTTTTGCTAAACGAAAATTCAAAGTCGAGCTTTTGTTTTCGTATTTCTCAACACTTAAGAATAGCCTTCAAATTTAAATTATGTAAATATTTAAAAATTAAATAATTAATTTTTATTAAAGTTTTAAATATTAATTTAAATATAGGGATATTTACAATAGCTTGGTACAAAGCAGGTAAGGAATAGCAGAAACAATAATTTAACTCTAAAAATTAGCAAAATAGTTAAAATTAGCATCGAATCATATAGTGTCAAAATTTCAATATATAGATATTTAGTTAGATATTTCTTCGAGATTTTTATATTTTAGTAGTTTTTGCTTTTCAACATAAAAATAATATAAAATATGTTTACAATTATAAAAATATCTACTATACAAAAAAATAACATCATCATTGTAAAAGCAACATATTCTTCGCTTGACTAAAAATCTAAATTTATTTTAATTTAGTGGATAATGAATAATGACTTACAGATTTTACAATATAAAATACTTCATACCATTTTATATATTGTATGTCAAATGTTATACAAATACATTTATGTTAGTTTCTTGATTTACAATTTGTAATATATTATTAAATAATATTTAATTATTATTGTTCCTAATAATAATAATTAAATATTTTATTGAATTTTCCAAAAAAAAAAAAAAAATAATAATATTAATAAAAATTATTTTTATAATAATTATTTAACTGCCAAAACTATTACTTATAATAATAAAGTATTTATAAAAAATTTTACTACTTAAAATATTTTAATATAATGCTTTCTGTTCTACGCACTCTACAGGGTTAGCAATATGAATTATGAAATATTTCAATAATAAATAGGCATTCAAAGACTGAAATTTCAAAAACGAAAAAAAATTGTTTACTTTTTATCTGGCAAAACTCCATATCTAAAACAAAATTTATGTCATTATATTCTATATGTATTAAACAAATATCAATGTGGTTTTCTTTTCAATTTATAGCTTCTTTATATTATCTAAAACCATTGTTATTTTCGATCTGATTTATTTGTAATCTATTAAATTGTCTCATGATTGTACATTACTTACCTACACACAGTGATGAAAAATATTAAGTCATATTATTTAAATCTTCATCGAATATTCGACTGCAAAAATAATAACATTTGGTTTGTTTACAGGAAATGTGTTATCAGCTGGTCCAAAAAAACGAAGACCATATCTTTTAAAAAGAAGAGCAAATACCACAGGCAACTTGAAAGATAAGGATGATAATGGTAAGATTTATAAATATAATTTCATCTATACCTTTTAAGTAATTAAAATTAGTACATTAAAAATTAAATAAATGTTATGAATTTATCATAGCTTTCTGTAGCACAGTACATAGTGTAATTCACCAACCCCGTCTACTCTATGTTTCAAGTAACCTAGCTATTCTTTTTTGCTAAAGTCAGATAGAGAATAAAAATAAATTTTATTTTATATAATTTGTAATAGATTCATAGGCGTAATTTCATTAGAAATTTTAGCTGTAACAAAACTAAAATTTGTTAGTTTTAAAATTATCCAGAAAATATCAATCAATTAACCACCCACTATGCTCAAAATTATCGTATACTATCATTTATTCGCGGGAATCTTTGAACATAGACCAAGATAGCTGATCGTTAATTGATATACCTACCACAATATAATTTTTTTAGACATTGGCTTGCTGTAGACCTTTATTGAAAAATGCTTGCAGTATCTTGCACTCCCAAGGTTATGCATAAGATTTCCTGTGTAAATTAAATTTAACTGTACTAGTTAATTATTTACACAATATAAATGAACGATATAGTCGATGGGTCCCTAAGTTACCTGCTACTACTGTTCATAAATTATTTATTAAGTCTCTGAAATTAATTTTTGGTATACCACTGTCTACTAGATATATTTAAACATCTTTGTGGATTTATTACGTAATATTTAATAATACGCGTATGCTTATCTATAGTTAAGCCTAACTTTAAAAACCCTTTGCCTTAGCCGACATTCCAAGGTACAATAATATTATTATGATTTATAATAAACAATTACATTTAAAAAAACCTTTCACTGTGTTTAGTTTTAATTTTTTTTTTATACAATAAAAAAGTTTATACTATTATAATATATTAATATATTTGTATATCTTTACGTTAGTAATTCCAAAAATAATCATTTAAATTTGGTCTAAGAAAAAAAACATTAAACAAAAATTAAAGAAAACAAAACGTTTCATGGCTGATCGTTTAAAATCTAAATAACCTTGATATTGTAGTATTATTAAACAATCAACAAAATTTATTAAAATGGTTATGTTCAAATAAGTTTATTGAGCTCATTTATTAAGTTGTCAAAAATATAATGACTGTCGGGCGTAAAAAATTTATTATTTGTTAATTTCATTCGTGTATGATATATATTTTGTCTAAAATCAATTTTGTAGTAGGTTTCTTGGAATTGTGAACGTGAACTGCTGTATAGTACATAATATATTATAAAAACAATAAATAAAAAATACTATAACTTGGTATCGTAATGTAGTATCCTTTTAAAACGTTCAACATTTGATAATTGTATACATATTCTATTTTTAAATATAATGATTATTTCTTAAGCTATGTATAGATTTTGAATTTTGAAAAATTTGTTTTATCTTTTACTTATTTTTTTCAAACACGTATAAATCCCAATTTAGATTTCAATCACCTAATTATTAAACACGTTTAATGGTTTATATCTATCTATTTTACCAATGTATTTATTCTAATTGCATCTAAGTATATTATCTTTTCTTTAAGCTTTTCAATTACATTGAAATTAATTCATATTGTCTGAATACCTATTATTAATATTGAATAACACCACTCAGAATCGTGTTTTTAATAAGATTTGTTGCATTTTGAACAAAAATACTTTCAGGGCCGTTTAACGATATTTTGTAGCCAAGGATAGATTTATTTTTGAAGAACTTAATGAGGGAATTGATTAGGTCATTACTCTTTAAAAAAAATATATGTATATATACATGTATATATTGGTGAAAAAAAAACTATGAAATATAATACTTAATAAGTATATGTGTGGATACCGCATAAGCTTGAGTTTGAATCGAAATATGGCACAAATAGTACAATATAATCCACGCATCAAACGCAATTGTCATCATATTATGACCGTTAATTAATTTAATTTCCGTTTGGCGACCCCATAACATTAATTTAACCAAGAATAATAATATTATTGTAGTTTTAATCTGTAGTCAGTTCAATAATGGAGCCATTCTGTCCATACGTACATGAGACCAAACATTATAATAAATGTTATATTATAAAAAATAAAATAATCTAAACAGTTTAAACCTAATATCTCCAGAAGAAAGAGAGTCCAAGGTCAGATGTCTTTGTTATTAATAACTAATTTACTCAAACTATTA
This sequence comes from Rhopalosiphum nymphaeae, assembly GCA_036289425.1. NCBI lineage: Eukaryota > Metazoa > Arthropoda > Insecta > Hemiptera > Aphididae > Rhopalosiphum > Rhopalosiphum nymphaeae. The sequence continues at coordinate 5,718,656 of JAZAQC010000017.1, forward strand.
TATTATGTACTGCGAATTGAGATGACCAATACAGAAAACGTTGACCCGACAGCATGAAAAAGTTCCAATACGAAAACTACTTCATCGAAATGTTTCTAGGATTTAAAAAGTAATTATACCCAATAAAAAAAAAATTAAGTTTAAAATTTATTATTTCTCCTATTATCTTTTTAATTTAATGCGTGTTGGTAAATACTTAGAAACTTGTTTTGTTTTATCAACCAAATATATTCGAACAACAATCATTAGTCATTTTTACCTAATTAACTATTATAGGTACTATATAAAAAGATTCAATAGTAAATTCGCCATAAAATATAAAACATAAAACCTAAACGTTCCATGTGATTGATACTATAATAAACTAATAAAAATAATTACATAAGTGACTAGAATAATTATTAAGCTGTTACAGTATAATTGCATTTTTTGTCATTAATTCAAAGATTAATTTTCAACAACTAGAAAGATAGTTTATTCTTTTCGTAAAACTCAATATCTTATTGAAGTTTAAATTTAGTCAAAGATGGTAATAAAATAGAAAAACGTTTGAAAAAAAATGTATTTGTTATATATACAGTGAAATCCACGCGTAGTCTGGGTGTTTTTTCAGGCAAATAAGTTAAATTTAACTCTATTTTTTTGGCATAGGTTGTGACAAGATATTAAATCGTCATTACATTATGTACACTTGTGCATACTGTGACGTTTCTTCGGACTTCTGTCAATCCCACGGTTTTGTATCCAGGAGAGCATAAAAATCTTACGAAAATCTAGGTTGTTTATTTTTAAAAATTTCCTCTCGGCCTAGTTTACGTTATTTACAAAAAAAAAAAAAACAATATAACCATGACAATGAAAACATTAACACTCAAAATAAATATAATAAATTTACCATGATTATGAACCGCAGATAAGTGATAGCAAGAATAGTATTCGTATATAAATTAATTCAAATTCTGAGTATACTTACAGATTTTTTAAACTGAACTTTGATCAAATTGTGTTTCCTTGATTACCACTAATATTTGTATTATTTGTTCGAAGATATAATTTCATGTGATAAATACCTATTGAACAAATACACACATTTATATTAGTTAAAAGTAAAAATTCCCTGTACTTTTCAAAAAAATCAAGAAAAATAAAAATAAAAATATATAAAACAGAAATATTTAGCCAATACCAGTTTTTGACAACATCACAACATCAATTTCGTTGTAAATAAAAAAATTAATATCTATAGGTAATTGAAATATTCAAAAATAACTAGATAAATATTAAAAATACATAATTAAAATTTTTTTAATAAACACATGAAGATTTAATTTTGACAAAATTGAATATTTCTAATTAAAAATATTACAATTTTAAAGTTGTTGTATTAAAATTAAAATTAAACATTAGCCATACTTGAAACTTTAAATCATAATAATTATTTTTGAAAACTATTTAAACTAAATTTAATTATTTATAACACATATCTATTCAAGCCGTAAAACGGTACGTGGCACCTACTTTATTACTATATTGTAAATTTATAATGATTTAATATTTTAATAATTATTTTATAAATTATTCGATATTTTTAAAAAAAATTAGATCAGCCAAATTAAAAAAATAATTATAAAATATCTTATTTGAAATAGTGGTTACTTTCCACTTCGAATCGGTTTTCTATGATTTATTATTCAAATAAAATATAACATAACCATTATAATGACCTAGTTAGCTTCTTACTTACGATATAGAATTAAAGCTTACTTTATAGCGGAGTAACTATTGGGTATCCGTTTTTTTTAAAGTTAAATTTCTCTTGCTTGCTGGCTGCTGCTTAAACATTTTCCCGGCCTGAAATATTATTCTAGTCCTTCCCTGCATACTTTCCCACTGTCTTAAATGTTGCCTACTAAACGAATAAAAAGTGAACTATAACTATTATCATACATATATTGTCTGAAATGAATTTATTTAAACATTGAACTATTGGAGTCATTTTTATTTAGCTATGCTATTAGAATCACTTTTTTTATTTTTATTAAATTTATTTATAATTGTATAATATAAAATCATATATAACGTAAAAATTTCATTAAAAACTTAACATTTTGTTAACTTAACAACTTCATTTTTTGAAAAATATTGTTTTAATTACCCTCCATGATATTAAAATATATACAAGTACTATACTCTGATTCTTCAATCAATACATTAAAATAAATCATGTCATTAAAATGTCTGGAATTAAAATTTGTACCTATAATCAATTACTATTTACCCGTCAATACTACCTAATATAAAATGTTATTAGGTACCTAATTGTAAAATTAGTAATACCTAACACCTTTTAAAATATTCGAACATTGAAAAATAAAATTTGTTTTACGTCAGAAATTATTTTTACATGTAAGTTATCATCGTAATATACTAAAGTATGTTTGTATATGTTCTTAAACGATACCAAATTTTATAAACATCAAAATGATTTATGACATATAAACATCTCCAAACGCCCACCCACACAGTTATACTACTAAAAAATATGCAACAAATAACAATCTTAACAAACACAACAAAACAATTTTAAAGTATCATATTTTATACTTATTTGAAGCAAAAATATAATAATATCGTCTTTAAGGTATTCGTATATTATAGTTTTTCCTTAAACTGAATATTTCTATATTATAAAGTATCGATTGATTATAAGACAATAATTACACAAAATTACGTTTTCGTCTGTTATAAACATATTATTATATAACGATACCGTCGTAAAAAGAGGAAAAAGTATACAGGTTATTACTTACTAATGTTGCCCAGTTTAATAAATCGGCGCAATGCTGTTATATAATATACTTATTACTTATTGAAGAAAACTTTATACCCAAACAAAATACAATTTAATCATATATTCGATCTTAAAATCAATAAACGTATTATACATATAATACAGTTAATACGCCTATCGACATATTTTGTGATTAATCTATCAGATACTTTGATCATTACAAAACAAAACTATTTGTAGGTTGGTAGGTATATTTATTGTACAACACATTTTCGTTTAATCATCTCAAAAATGCTTTTTGCGACATTCAAACATTTTTTTTTCATGCAAAACATGTTTAGCAAACAATTTATTACTTGTATTAGAGGGCAAATATTGTTGTAGAAAACCATACATTTTATATTATTTTCGTTGTTTTCGTAAATCGTGATAATTCCTGCGAACAGTAGGAACATAATATGTATTAGTGAATAATGCTCGACAAATATATCATTGCCGTTGTTATTTTATTTTGTTTGTTTTTCTGCTAGTGATTATACCTATTAATAAACTATTTTTTTTTATTCAACATCGTTTTATTTCTGTCTGTTGTGTGTATAATGTCGTTAGCGTGCTTGTGTGGTCATCGTTTCCTATATATTTTAATATACTGGTATACTCCGTAATATTAATTTATTATACCAACAGTTAACAGTAATATATTTAATGGCATTTGTTTTATATTTTTTATGTTTGGGGTTAAGTTAGATTATAAACATAAAACAACTATGTGTTTTTTTCGTTTTGCCGCAAATAACAATATTTGTTTTTTAATATTTTAATTTTTACATACGATATTTCATTTTTCAATAATGTTTTGAATGTATAAATGACTGACGTAAATTCATCAATCGACGTGGGGGACAGAAGTTACTTCCTTACATTTAACAATAATTACCATTTCAGCTTCATATCCATTTATAAAAATAAAATAATGTGTTATTGTAAAAGAAACACAAACCAAACAAATAGCTCCCAATTCCTATTACTCTAAACACTAAGCATAAGAATAAAACGGTTTTAGCTATATGAAATTGAAAAAAAATGACGACATTGTGTGCGCCAGTCATATTTGACTATTTTGACGTTTTGACTTATGTATTGACATGCTTAAAGTATAGAAACGTCATTAGGTATCACGGTATCCGACTATAATGTGTGGACAATTTCAAAACATTTGGATACTGCCAGGTTATTTGTTCTGTGATACTGCCGTATTAAATATATTTTTTCTTTGCCATGTACCTATAGTATGCTTAATGAATATTATGTAAATAATTAAAGATTGTAAAAATCGAAAATCAAAAATGTATAAATTAAATTTGTTTTGAATACATTATATTATAATATGTTTCTATACATGCATCTTTTAATCGGAAAATGAATAATTACAACTTTTTCAAATGTTTACACATGTGTTGTGATGAACGTACATTAAAATTATTATTTTTTAATCGTTTAGTTTTATATACATTATTTGTTCACAATGTATAAATACTTTTTATGATTTTTTTGTTTGTAAACAAAAACAAAAAGTTCCCAATTTAATTTTTAACATTGTTCACGGCAAGATTTACTGAAGTCCCGAATAATGTTTTTAAAATCAAATTTTTACGAACATAATTATGATAATATTTAATGAGGTGTTAAATAATTAAAAGTTGGCTGTTGTACGGTGTATACATAATTATATGTATTTATATTTTTCTGGTCTCTACTTAATTGGTATTTAACATTAAATAATTTGTACTATTACACCTATCTATTTTTAGAAAGTTTTTTTTTAATTCCCATATTGTAATACCGTTATTTATATTGAAAATATTATTATAGCAATAGGTAAATAGTTTTAAATATATCAATAAGTAAAATATTTAATTGACATGATATAAAAAATAAAAATTTAGAACACACTAAATTTAAACAATATATTTTTTTTCAAAACTTAAAAGATAATTGTTTATATAATCTACTACAATCTACTTAACTATTAAATATAGTCCTTAAACATCATATTATTATAGGTGGTGAAAAATATGTATTGTAATTTTACTATTTTGGTACAATATGTTGTTCTATTTTTATTTGCGTCAAATATATATTTTCTGGTTAACCTTGCATATATTTTATTTTTCTTTATCACTAGAAATGTATAATATTAATTTTAATAACGGAACATTTGACGTAAAGTGCTTACAGTTTATATGGCAATATTGTAGTAAGCGAAAAAATAAGATTTAGTTCCACAATTTTGTTAACTTATCACAAAACGTATAGTAAGTATACTGTAATAGGTACGTAGATATACAAGTTAATTATTATTTTTAATAATAACTTTAAAAAATGTTTATGTTTATTGTTTTCTATGGTGCTATGGTAAAAATAATATGTATTAATTTCATGAATAAATAACTTTATTTTTAAATAAATGTGTTATTTTAAGACCGGTAATTTTAAATAGCAAATGTATATATATATAAGTACCTACTACATTATAGTTGCATAAAAATTATAATTTACCTCGAAATTTTTAAATAAAAATGTTTTACAATTTTACATGAATGATTTTCTAATAGTTACAAAGTACTACGAAATTATTGTTATGTTTAATTATGTAATACAATTTATTTATAATTAGACAAAAACATTTTAACACAATTTATAATTTTAGTTTTTAGACTTTAATACTATTTAGTTAAGAGTAAATCATGAATTATGCGTTGATAAATCCCTTTACCCTTAAATTATTTTACTTATTTTATTTTGTGACTAATTAAATTAAAAATATCATCCATTTTAGAAACAAATTTAAAACTAATCGTCTAGGTTTAATAAAAAAAACGGAATGCATTTAATTATACTATACATAAGATTAAGAAAGACTTGATTTTCAAGTACTAATAATAGAGTATATGTAAAACATGTCATGTGTACACTGCTGCAATTTTTACAAGAGTATAAAAAATGAAAACTTTATATTATTTCATCACGAAAGAAAATTTCTAGTACATAGCGTATAGTCATATAAGTATAGCATAAACATCTATATAATAAAATAAAAATCATGTCATTTTCAAACTCGATTTCGTTTAAAACTGAAAAATATATTTGTAAAAAGCAAATGTAACCATCCTGAGTTAAATTTTTATTTCACAATTGTTGTTTATAGTCAATGTTATATATTATTTTTAGAAAGTCTTTATCCACATACAATATTTGGAGTATCGTTAAACGATTGCTTAGAACAAGAGCGGTCATCAAGATCTCACTTAAAGGTTCCAACTGAGGCTCAATATGTGCCGAAATCCCCACGTGGAAGAAGCAGTTTTTCAAGTTACATTGAAGTTCCCAAAGATTCTAGTGAAGTAAACTTATATGATTAACTAAACCTTATTTATAATTTAAAAATATAGTTTGTGCATATTAATTTTTTTATTTTAATATTTTATTTCATAAATTATTATATGAAATTGTATTTTACACATTATATATTTTCTTTGCAGCGATCACATTCCTGTGACTCTACATCAAGCACACCTGTCAGTGAGTTGATTAAGACTTTCACAAGTTCTAGTTCAGATATTTTATCTGATGATAATGATAGTGACATTAAATCAAACAAAAATGGAGTTCCTAGTTTTGTCACTTCATGTCTAAACTACTTAGAAACATATGGGCTTCACAAAGTTGGAGTATTCCGGATAAGTAGTTCGAAAAAACGTTTAAGACAGGTATTAATATGAAATATTTTACTTTTAAAATGATGGTCTAGGCCGATTTATCAATTATTATTAACATATTATATAAAAAAAATTGAATACCTACTATTTTACTTTTTCGAAGGTATATAATATAAATAAATATATATAATATAAAATGTTCTTAAAGCTTCGAGAAGATTTCGATCACGGAAAAACGTTAGAAGAAACATTATCAAAAAATGAAGACCACGTACACGATGTTGCTACTTTATTAAAAGAATATTTTAGAGCATTACCGGATGCATTACTTTGTAATGATCTTTATCAATGTTTCATACAAACCCAGAGTACGCATAATTGTATAAACAAATGTTTATAAACTTTAACAAATAATATCATAACTTGAAATTTTTTTTTTTAGAAATACGTAACAGGCATTTGCAACTAGATGCAATCAAACATCTTATACAATTGTTGCCTGTAGTAAATCGTAATACACTCCACGCACTACTTATGTTTTTGAGTAATATGGCAAAATTTTCAGAAGATTCAAAAAATGCAAATGGTAAGAGTTTAGTATTATTGTCTTTAATTATTATCAATCCAAAACACTAACACATAAATAGATTGCTTAATAGGTACATATTTTATTTTACTATAATATTTACGTTTATTATAACTTATACTAAGTTGTAATTTTTAACAATAATCTTGCATAGTGCTAGTGCAGCTAATATATTTGAGTATTTTAGATATATTTATAAAAGGTATTCAATTAAGACATTTTTGAAAATCAAAAATACATTAACTGGAGTTTAAGCTAAAGTATAAATGTAGCCATCGAAATAATATATGATTATAATTTAAAATCAATATTTTTTATTCAAAATGTGTGATATATATTCAATATTATCGATTACTTATTTTTAGAAATGGAAAATATCGAGGCTAAACAATAAAATGATAAATTCAAAGAAGGCTACAACTAAAAAGAAATGCTTTTAAACTGTACGAATATATCTTATAATTATGAATCTTGCAAAATATTATTCATTTTAAATTACTTACATAGAAATTTTAAATTTTATTTACTCAGCTTGAAACTCAACCAATTATTTATTTAAAGTTTTGGATAATAATGAAAATTGTTTATTAATTTTAACGAAATTGACTTTATTTTAGGTCATTTAGTAGAAGGTAATAAAATGGATGCAAGTAACTTAGCTACACTATTTGCACCAAACATTCTTCATAAGCCTATTAAAGAACTTAGTCCCAATGATTTAAGCGAAGAAATGACGATGGAAAGAAGATTAGCAATTGACGTAGTAACAGCTCTAATTGTAAATTACGAATATTTATTTAAGGTACAGTGAAATATAATATATAATAATTATAATGCAATTTTCTATGGTAATTTACTGAAAAAATTAGCTGAATTATAATATTTTGTATAGAATATAAGGATCACTTTAGTTGTGTCTACATCTAGTTAAAATACATTCACTATTACAAAATACATATTTATTAATTTAATTATAATACTAACTCAGTTATATAACATGTATATTACAAATACTATACATTTATAAACGTAATTCCATTACTAATAGGTACTGTAATAGTATAAATAACATCTTAAATATTTATTATTGAGTGAAATAACTAAGTCATTGAATATTTATTCGAATATTCAATATAAAAATTTAGTAGTATGGCCAATTATTGGGTTATAAATGTTCTATTACTTTACTTTTAGATGCCTATCTAAAGAATCAATACTTTCTCAGTTTAAAATGAAATAAATTCCTAATTATAATACCAAATTCAAATTTCAAAATACTAAAAATTTCATTAACAATAAATATTATTTATTTATTTACTTAAATATTTTACGAGCGATGACTCAGTACTACATAATATTCACTATAAGTAAACAAATAGTTAATATTAGAATTTGGAAAAACAAAATAATAATAATTTATTAGATCTCAAAAATCTTAAGTTATTATTTTTCTATACATTTTTAATATAATCTTGTTATTATGATATAATTATTAGTTAATAATAATAAATATTTATGTGAAACACGTTAAAAAATTTAAAAAAAAATAGACACCACACTGACCATTGGAAAATATTAAAAACTATTTTCTATAAATTTGAATTTAAAAAAAAAACTATACTATATTATTAGTGCACATATATTTTTAAAGGGTGTTTATAACATTAAATCTGAAATAACAAATCCTAGCTAGTGTTGGGTATTATTGACACACATTATTTACTTGAATAAAATGTTTTTTAAGGTACCAGCTGACCTCCTAGATGAAGTATATGTCCATATGCTAGATACAAACCCTGAAGGTCTAGACAATGTGATGAGATTACGATTTTCGAACGTCGAGAAAACTATCCAGTAAATTTAATACTGTTGTGTGCGTTATTGTTTAAGATACTAAAAAAAAAAAAATAAAAAAAAATAAGTAATTTGAACAGTAAAATTTAATTTTAATTTTTGTTTATTATTAAAATATTTTATTTGTATTAAGTTACATTTACATTGCTCATTAGTTGATGCGTTCATTAAGCGTGCATAATTATGTTTCATGTAGTTATAATTACTGACACTGATGCTAATCTGATTTGATGATTAAGAAAAAAAAATATGACTGACAAAAATTTAAACAAATGTGAAGTAGAGCAAATTTTAAAATCTAACAATTTGCTGTTTTTGAATAGCTTTTATTAAAGGAAATCGATCACATTCAGTCGGTGGTACCAAGCTATTTTTCGTCAATCATTTAACACCTGAGACAGTTTTATATTCCATAGCATCAAGACAACTTATTTTACTGATAACTATTAAAAATAAGTTATAACTATCAATTTATAATAAATAAACTAACAATATTGTATACTATATTTATATAGACTAATACACGTACTTACTCATCGTCATCGATACAGATTAACGCGGTTTGGTGCCACTGTTCAGAGTACAAGTATTACGTAAAACGGTTTTATTACTAATTTCAATAAACTACTCAAACTATGGTTAGATTTTGAAATAATATTGTGTAACGATTAATTAGAGTATTTCTACATTACGCACTAAAAGTTGGGTATTCTTTCGTATTAATTTACTTATAATTAATGTAAAGTAACGTTTGTTTGGAAATTAATAATAAAAAAAAAAACACTAGACTATAGGTAGTGATTTTTATAATTAACGATTCATTACAATATTAACATACATTAAAAAAATAATAAGACAATTTCTAATCTTTATAATTAGCAGAAACATAAATATAATCTTTATTACAATAAGTAATAATGATGTAGCTACAGTGCCACAATAAGTGGAATTTAAACATAAAGTTTGCTACTTTAATTAACTTTCATTAACATTTAATACTAACATTTAGCATTCATTTAAAAATAGACCAACCGTTTCACGGTGATCTGAATTATTTTAAGCGGTAAAATTATGATTTTTTTTTTTTATTATTATTACTTTTACTACAACGTTAAATTTTAAAACACCGTGGAATGTATGTCTTTAAATTTTGTGTTAAACATATGTAGTTATGACGTTTAATCACATATCATTTGCATTTATTTTTCTTGTTAGAAATGGATCCAGTCAAGAGTCAAGAGAAACTTTATTAAACGTACAAGATAAAATTGGAGCAAATGTTTCTCAAGAATTTGAGTCAACTAAAAATTTGGAAAATCAGGAAAAAAAAATTTGGACAAGAGGAGAATTCACACATCAAAATTCTGGAATAGGCGGATCGGATGATAATGAAGATTATAGATATAAGTAAGTATTATCAAAATCAAAGTCATAATTAATTCACCGATATTATACATTTCAAAAAAGTCTATATCTTTTTTAATATTTCTGTGTTTTTGTAGTTTAATATAACAAGTCGTATTTTTTTTATTATTGTTATTTTACGCGTTGTTTTAGGCCTAGAGATCGAGAAACCAGAAGAAGCCGGAGCAAAGGAGTGACAGCTTTTTTTCCAGACGATGTTGAAGCATTTACTTACCCAGTATTTGAACGCATGCAAATGAGTAAAAAGCCTGACAAAATGTCGAATAATCATGCCAACGGAAACCAAGTAAGTTGTGATAAAATTAATAGAAATTTAAATATTATGATTATTTATTACCGCTGATAACACGTATCGTTTAGTATTTTGATTAATAAACTCAACAGTTGGTCGTACGTTTAGGTTACTATAAATAAATCATTGGGCCACTTTATTACTTAAGAATAGGTTTAATTAATTTAAACGGAATAGTAAAACGAAACGTGGAACAAAACTAAAAAATAAGGTAAGAATATTAAGCTCGGCCACTCGTCTTATTCCGCTCACATCAGATATTGTATCTATAAAGATGTTTTTTCAGCACTAATTCTGCCCAGAAAAATTTTTTTAAAAGCACTATAAAATACATAGTAATTGATTATTTATTTATACTACATAATATATTTATATTTATATCCAACATTGTAAATAGATCAAACAATGTATCACATTGACGATCCATGCATATTTTCCTCAATATTTTTAAACAAATAATTAAAATATTATTATTTGTGTTGTACAATGCAGTCATGTATAATTTAGTGTTCTGTATTAGTTGTTGCAGTATTTAAATTCAATTTAAATCGAAGAGCAATATTTAATACATATATACATATATATGTATATATATATTTACTCATTTCCTATATATTTAACTTAAATTTAATATAATACATAAGATTTAAATAAAGTTAAACACTATTGTACGAGGAGTAAATATTACATTATCCCAGTTAGAGTAAGGCAGGCCGATTCTATATAGTCCGGGACTCCGGGCAGTGCATAATTTTTCCTATTTTGCTATAATGTCTAGGAAATGTATAGTGTACACATTACCCGATAGTCAACTTTTCGCGTAACATAAATATAATATATATATATACAATATACATAGCTAAAATAAGACATTCGGATTAAATAGGGAACGGTAGTTAAATATATTTTTGTTCGTCAAAAAATTTAAATATTTATTCAATTATTGATTTTAATTTAGGTAAATGATTATGACGGCGTTATAACAGCCAGTTTAATGATACCAGTGCCTATTAAACAACTACCTAATTCTTCATATCCATTGAATGTAGAGGACACCGATATACCGTTTATTGAAGACGAGAGCAGACAAACTAATAGTAAGTTATTTATATTTTTGTTATATAATATCTGCATTGATGTATTTATTTAATACAAAATATACTGCCAACATCGAGTTACTAATCTTTTAAAATAATAATTTCATGCCACAGGCCCACAGATAAATATATATATATATATACATACAATGTACATATATATACCTTTTTTATATTTAACTTAAACAGCTGACGTTAAATAAAAATAGACCAAGAAAATATTGGATAACAATGTCATTTAAAAATGTTTATATTTTTACAGTTTATTTTAAATTATACAACTCTTAAAACATAAAATTAATAATATTCACTGTATATTAATAATTAATTCATAATCAATATATCATCATTCATTAATTTTAAAATTATAATTACCAACTGTTCAAAATCTCTACATTTAATATATATTTTTTTAATTTTATGTAATTATTATCATATGTTTTTGATATTGAGATTGTAAAATTTTAGGTTCTACAGCAAATTATCATCGTATGTTAGCTACGGTATCTTCAGATAGTAGTTCCATATCCAGTCCACCAACATCACCTGATAATGTCTCTGGAACAACAAATTATACTCCAGATTATTATAATAAAAAATCTATAAAATCTGACCAAAGAAATATACAATCCATTAAAGACTTATCGAAAGATGCGGATTCTGATCACTATAAAGCTGAAAAAAAAGGAAAAGAGAAGGATATAAAATTTTATCAAAAAATATTATCCAGTACAGGTCTGGATAGACTGTCCAAAAGTGCTAGTTCTACTGGTGTTACTAAGCCTACTGTGTATAAAGAAAAGTTAAAACACGGACCCGACGACATGACTTTATCTCCAGTAAGTATTAAAACTTTGTGACATTTATACACTTTAGTTCCCAAATTCAATAGCTATCATTGGTTTAATTTTTAATTTTTTTAATTACTTTTTCGAAGTCAATACGAGTTTCACATTTGACAGTAGAATATATACTACATGAACCAAACCACAAAATTAAATCTAAAAATTTTATGAATATTCAATATACCATTTTAAAAGTAAATAAATCAATTATTCGTTGAAAGTATTCAAAAGTGATTCCTGACGTATGAACTCCTTACTAGCTAGCAAAAAGCGTAGTAAAACGCATAGCAATATGAATTCTACAAAATATTCACATATAATTGTGAAACAGACAAATTTTTTAAAAATATTTATGTATCTAAATCCAAATTTGGACAAAATATATTTTCTTAGTTATGTTATATTTTAATGATATGTATCATTATTATTTTATTATTTGTATATATTTTATCCATTTCATGAAATGAAGACCCTTATTTTACATTTTGTATACCTAATTTTTAAAATTAATTACATCATACAAATTACTTTTTGTGAAATCGAAATAATAGCATTGACACGATTACATGAATCTAATATTTAAATATTTTTAAATTAAAATTAACACTAAAAACTCTTAGTAGTGACTTTAATTCTACTATGATATTAAATTGTATAAATTGTACACCTTTAATAATCACAATTGTACCAATGTTTAATATTTTGTATATTAGGTGGGTATATTATTGAACCAAGTAGAGCACAATGAAAAAATATGACTACTTTAAATAAAATAAAATATTCAACGATCATATAATATACTTATTGATATCATTAATATTCTTTGTATTATTGCTTTATACGGTGATCTTTATACATCTTTATACTATGCTTTTAATTATTACTAACATTAAGTGTAAAAGTAGTATTTTGATTCTAATTAACATTAAAACCATACATTGAATTACGTTTTAATTTTAAATAACATAGAACAACATTATTCCTCAAATACAAAGCATAATTGTAATAATTACATTTTAATAGTCTTATGTATATTTTATTTACTAATATTTTGTATATTTTAACTATTATTTACATTTTTTTCTCTGGCTACTAAAATATTTTCAATTGTCAATTGAACCTCATTTTGAGTAGGTTTTTCCAGATTTATCTTAAAAAAAGAAACTAATTCCATTTTATATAAAATAATAATTATTGAACCATTTTATAATAATGGTCGCGTACTTAGGACGTATTGGCATTATACAAAAATAAAAATAATTTAGAGCTTTTCTAAATTACCGTGACCGTATCTCGCTCATAAAATTGATACGATTGTGATGTGATCGATAACATGTGTGCAATATACAATATTATATCAAAATAGTATTAAATTAATTACTTGGAGTATTACCTAAGATTTAAAAATATTAAATTCTTGTAATCGTAACAATGTTATTATTTGGGTTTCACAAAAAGTTATCTATATGATGTGATTGACTTAAATATTCAATATTGTATAAAGTGTAAAACAAGTGTTTTTGTTTTATGAAATGGATAAAATATATGGTTCATTTCATGAACCCAAGTTTGACTTACATCATATGGTTGTGATTCATGAAATTCAGGGGCGTAATTACGGGGGGGGGGGGGATATGGGGGATAGATCCACCTCATGTGCCGTATTTATGTGCTGTTATCTTACAAAATACAAATTAGCCCCCCACGGGTTTATGGTTACAAAATATTCATATCCCCTCCCATAAAACATTTATAATTACGCCACTGATAAAATGTACATCCACTTCATAAAAATGACAAGTATACGATAAGTGGATACAACATCATTATCATGTATATTAAACCATTATATTAGTACCTACATAAAGTTAAATAAAAATCCACTCAATTGAATTTTGATCGAGATAGTATATCAGAGTTTCAAAAAAGTCACCTATTTAACAATTTACGAATAAACGGATGATATTAGTTTGAAAAAAAATATCAGTTATTAAACATAAAGCATAACTTTTAACCCCAATTTACACCAATACGTAGTCCTGTGTCCAAAATAAAAATTCCGTGTATTTGTATTTTTTACAGGAACCAGTAAAAATATGCTCTAGTATAACAAACATAGGCGGTGCGGTTCTGCGGTCCAAGACCGCCGACATTGAACACATACTGCGGAAACAGGCGGCTTTGAAGCCCAGAAAAGTTAGTCAGACATCTGAACCGTCGGCGGGCCACGAGAAACCCAAACGGAAAACATCGGCTGAAGCCACTAGACATCCGCTGAGGATAGAACCCGATCCGAACGTAGGCGAGAGGCTGGCCGGATGTTCGTCTTACCGGTCCCCGTCACCCACAAGAAACGTCTGGAGACGGAAAGACGTCATATCCAGCATGCCCAAGCACAAAAAACCATACAATTAAATACACTGTCAGATATAATAATTTCATATATATATATACACTGACAAGGTCATATTATTAAAAATATATTATTATGTAAATAATGCCGTTTATACGATTATATTATTATTTTACTATCACATGATTTGCTTTTCTGTTTTCGTTTTAGTCCAAATTCAAAATGAAAATATATGTAAATAAAATAAAAAAAAAACTGTAATCACTTAAAAAAAGAGTCTTAATCATACATGTATTTGTATTTGTGCTTACTAATTATTATACTTTTTATACTTTTTAATTTTATTGTGTCACGTTTTTTTTTTTCGATATTTTATTTAAATATTTTTTTTATAATTTCATCTTATTAAAGAAAAAAACCATTAAGACTCGAGTCTTTTGAACATATTAATCTTGATGTATGAATATTACTGATTACATTATTATTATCATTGTTATTATTATTATTATTATTATTATTATTATTATTATTATTATTATTATTATTATTATTATTATTATTATTATTATTATTATTATTATTATTATTATTATTATTATTATTATTAGTATTATATTAATTATTATTAATTATTTTTTATTTTATTTTTTTTTTAAGCAGTAAAACGAAACATTGTATTTCGCTTTATAATAATAGATGTGCATTCACGGATAAAACATATTATTATACTACATATTCTTTGATTTAGGTTTCATTTAGTTATTTAAAACCATATCAAACATATTCGGTACCTCTACCTACTTAATTTGATTAAAACCTCGAATTAACACCAAACACTTTATTTAAAATAATCATTTTGTAGTCATCGAATTAATTTGTATATCTCAAATTTGATAAAAGCTATTAAACCTAAACTTACATTAACGGCAAGTACATAGACAGTGTAGACTAAACTGCTTTCTAATATAACATTGCAAATTGCAATGTCATATCGCATGTTCAAAATCCTATAAAAACAAGTTATAAATTCGAATAATGCGAAGCAGAGAAATTTAAACGAAGATTTATTTTGCACAAAACTGTACATTTTAGAGTCCTTGTATTAAAATACCTACAGTTCTATTCATATTAAATTTCAATTTGCATTTCGTTAATATGTACCTTTTTGTTTCATTATTGTTATTAGGTATTATTTTTAATTCGTGTTACAATCACATATAATCAGTTGTATCCTTGAATTTGATTTTCAATTTAATCTGATACGATGCAATAAAGATAACGAAGACGTGACAACCATGATAATGCGTCCGATATACAGGTGGCTATCAAAGTACAGTCTGCCGCTACAAGCCCACAACTGTAGGAAAAATACTTAAAAATGTACATGATAGTAAATTATATATGCTTTAAAGCAGAGGACTAATGACCAAAAAAAAAAAAAAAACACTTGATGTCCAAACACGTATGCATTTAAAACAATAAGATATGCTCTAAAAATATACGTATCAATTTTTTTTTAAAGTTTAATCAATAAAATAAATAGTGTTTAAAATAAAAAAATACAATTACTTAATTTAAACATACTTCACACTATTGCCAAAAAAATAAAAATATTTTTTTTTTATCTAAATGAAACTAACTTTTATTTTTATTGATTAGGAAATACTCAATAACATTGATTTATTGATGAACTTAATCGATTTATCATTCCTTTTACTGTACACGGTAATGTGCTAGTATAAACGCGGTAGTTTGTAGATGCCTCTAAATTATATAATAAAACCATTAAGGAACGTCGTTTTTATAATTAATGTTATTAAAAAAATGTATAATACAAAGCACAAAATAAAGAATTAAATATGTCTAAAAAATCAAAAACTACTAAATACAGTGCAAGAATATACAATATAAAATTAAAAATTTGAATTTATTGTAATATGAAACAAATTTGTAGGTATCTAATTGGCTTATGATTACGCAAAATTAATGTATGAATGCTAGAAATCCTCTATCCTATTATTATAGTATATAACTACTAAATAGAAAATGAAATAAATTAAAAATAATCATAAATTTAATTTAAAAAATGTTTGTTTTCAATAATACCTTATATGACAAAAATATTATTTTTCATGTTTTTGTACTTTTTTGCGCTTTTGAAATTTTAACAGAAAATTGTTCAAGTGTTGGCTGCTCAAAAATCCTTTAGTGGTGATATTAAAGTGACTTACATGCATAAAATATGGATTATGTAAGTGCTACCTACCAAAATATAAACAGTAAAGTCTTATTAATCCGATACTAATAGAACCGTGTAAAAACTATTGATATTAAAACATAAATCGGGTAAAAATTTAAATTAATTTACTTTCATAGCATTTTTATCAAATTTTGCATTAAGATGTAATTAATATTGCGGACAAGCTAATACATTTTGTTGACAAGCCAAAAATATTATTAAAAGATTCAAATAATTTAAATTATTAAAGCAATAATCCAAAAATAAAATTATAGTTTGATATGGAAAAACATAGCGAATTTCTATAAAGGTAAAATTGGTAGTTATTGCCTTATTAGAACTTATATATGAAACTAATTTCCAACTGGTGTTTAGAATAGGTATGTATAATAAGTTTTTATTTTAACTATAGATGGTTATAATTATAAGTTTTTATGCACATTATAGTTTAAGCAAACTCAATTTAAAAATGTATTTTAATAATATCTTGTATTATATCAGCAACAATAACAATTTGATAAACTCAAATTGAAAAAAAAAATGAAAATTTAAAATGATTTTTATAAATAGCTCAAAAAAACAAAATTTGATTATGTTTAGAAAATATTAATATAAAATATATTTAAAAAATTTCTACGGTCACTAATTTTTAAATTTATACTAAATAACAAAATCGGTTTTATCAAATACTAGTGTTACATACATAAAGTCCCGTTTTTTGTTTAGTTATTATTTATTATTTAAAAATTACTGTAGTTATTTTTTGTATTTTATTAATGAACCAGCTAGCTATAAATTTCTACCAGAAACCACCAAAAATTTGAGGATTGATGCATTTTATGTGCTCCAAAATACAATGATTAGACAAAAAAAGTCACACTCATTGTAAATAATCTATAAATCGATAATTTCTCTCGCGACTAAAACAATATTTTCAATTTTATCAACCACAGAATGACAAATTAATTGTTCACGACTCTGAAAATATTCATAATGGTTTTTTAGAATTTTTAATAATAGTATATTATGATATATATGAAATTCTTATAAGTAACTGAAGGTAATACCATTATATATAGCAATCAAACAAAAACTTAATATTATGTTTCGTAATTGTATTGATACAGGCGGCATGCCGTATATATATATATATAAAGCGAGAAGTTATTTTCCAATTATCGGTATACGCGTATAGTATACCTATATACAGAACACGTAGGTACATGCATCAGATTACGCGGCCATCGGACGCACATAACATATGTTATAACAGCCCCGATATTTATGATTTCTGTCAGGTGGCGGCTACAATCTAAAATTCTCAAACGACTGGGAACTTTTGGCCAGTTTATATTTATCTGATATGGGTGTGAACGATGTGTGGTAAAAAAAAAAAAAAAAAAAAAAAAAAATATTCCGCGATCCGCCATCGTGGCGACAGCGCGGCGCGACACGACGCTCAGTAGGCACTCCGCTGCTGTACAGATCAACGCTATGCAGACGTGCACGGTCGACCACGTGCAGAAGAAAACCCTTCGTCGCCGTCGAGACGTGTAACAACGCGATATTATTGAAAACTATTGATGCCATTCATTGGAGGCGGATTCACTCATCGTTACACTGCAGTCGGTTTATGGCGCCGTTCGTGATGTTCGCGAAAACGGGTAAATTGTCTTCATCAAATTATTTTCGGAGTACCCTGCCCGGAAACGCAGCCTCGTAAGACGCGTGTGAAACGTGAGCCAGTGATCGACGCCCGCGTTTCGTTTACTTTCCAGTGGCGAAATAAGTCGTTTGTTTTATTATCATTAACCAGCTAAATCGCGATTAAAAAAAAAAAAAAAAATGTAATAGACTTATAAGACGTTCCATTACAAATTTTCAAAGAATAAAATTACAATACATTATTGAACACTGTTTTAAAATTTCTGGTGTGTATTTTAATTTATTTTTATTTCCTTAGATATTTTTTGTTCGTCCGTTGTCAAGAATCATATTTCCGGCCATCAATTTCTGTCAATGAAAAATACGAAACAATGCGAAAAGAAATTATCAACTGTTGGTTAGAGGTAAATTAACCATTTAATTTTAAGTGTACCAAACAAAGCACAAATAACTGAGAAAAAAATACTTACATCAAAGAATAATATGATAATGATGTACGTTGTCTATTATTTTCAATAATGTGCTCCTAAAGAAATCTGTTTTAAGAATAAAAAACAATTGTCGTTAGTATCTATGTACGAGTAGGTATTTATGTTAATTTTTTATATTTGCATTGTAATACGTAACGTATAAATATAATATATAAAGGCGTGTGCTCGAAACTTAGGAGTTGTTCAAAACTACTTAGAAAAATAAATAAAATGAAATCTCATTTCAAAATTCTCATTTAATTCACCGTCAAAATTAATAGTTTAAAAATAAATGTCAGAGCCAGATAAAGACGGTGAGCCACCAATTGATGACCCCTATGGTATGTACACACTTATAATTTACATTGTTATTTTTTTTTCCTCAGTAGGCCTGAACAATTTTTTTTTATGCATGTTTATATTTTTCAACTATCGGGGTTATAAAATAAATTATTATTTAATCAAAAAACACCAGTAGTAAATTGACATTCAATACGCAAATTACAAGCGTTTGGTTATGTACCAGGGCCTAAAATAGCGTGTAGTACGACACTGTTAGTGTAGTACGAAATTACGAAATTGGTATAGTGCTGTACAAAATGAAAAAGTGTGTTGATTATTTTAGTGTTATGTTTAGACTTTGATAATTCCGTCAATTAACCATATAATTAAAACTTTTATTTTTAAATATTAATTTTAATCTATGATTATATTATTAACTTTGATTATATCAATATACATATATATGTGATAGTACCATTGAAAAATACTAATAATTTCACGATGTATATTTAAACAATGCTATGAGCAATAAAGATTTATGATATTGTAATTTTATTCTTATTGTTGTATTACTATACCATGAACTAAAATATTATTATTATTATGTATATGTATAATCATTTTATTCAGGTGACAGGTGTAATATTATGTTGAATTTTCAAATAAAACAATTTTTTTAACTTATATTTTATTTTTAGACAGGGAGAACTCATATTGAATTAAGTGAAATTATAAAATAGTGTAGTATGAAATTTCATTTATTTTAGGCCCTGTATCATACTCTGTGAAAAAATTCAGCACACGCCTTGCTATGTGAATAAAAATTATTGTAAAATGTATAACTATAGTACCTAATAATTGAAAAAAAAAAAAGGTACCTAATAAGAATTTCCTAGGGTTTTGTATACTATTTTAGCTATAACAGTATTCTATTACGTTAGTTATTAAATTATTGCTATCTTAACAACATATTAAAAATTTTTTATTATTCGATTCGTATAGGTAATTTTTCGGGAACGTATAAGACAAATTGTTTTCTAAATGGAAATTAAACAATTTTAAATACAACTAAACGATTATATTATATTTTAAATTTTTGATTGCATATTTTCAATATTTTAGATTTCTGAAGTATCTACCTAATTCATAACTACACATTTATTTCAGCTTTAAGAACAATACAATTCGAACCTCAGTTATACATATTATTGTATAATTTTAACGAATAGTGGTAAACTCTCTCGATTTTTAAAAATAATGAACTCACCCGGGTCAACATTTCCAAACTGAAATATATACTAAAATTCAAAGTTGTAATAAACTAAACTAAACAAGTAAATACAGTAATACAAAAAAAAAAAAGAAAAAGAAAAAACTATATTTCAAAAAATATTAGATTATAAAAACAAAGAAACATATACTATAAGATTTTTAAAATCTGTTTGTATCTATTATCAAAAAAATTATACTTAGACATTTTTATTTTTTTATTGTATTTTGACTATAATATTATAGCTCATAGCTGCTAAAGACATTAATTTATATTATTATTATTACTAATATATGATTGACTATTTTTGAATGAAACTTAAATGTATGTAGGATTTTTTTTATGATTTTTATTAAATTAAATTAGTAGTACTGAAGACCCGGGAGAGCTTACGTGCTTCCGTCAGGTTGGCTGGAGTTTTAGATCCAAAATAATTTATAATCGCCCATTTTATCGCGCGTGTATTTAATTTATATTCAAATTGTTGTATTATTAATCAGTAGTAATACATACATAAAACACAAATACACATATAAATAGTCACATCTACGCGTAATTATGAAATCAAAATAATGTGTATGTAGCCAGAGCACGTTCCTAAAAATATTATGCATTCTGTGTTGATATTTGTTCTATATTATTATACGCATTTAACAGTAAATAATATTAAGTACCTACTTAATTTCAAATTATTTTATTTTCTAATAAGAATTTTTAAAATAAATAGAACACAACTATACAACTTATAAAATGTTTATCTATAAATAAAAGAGCTTCAAACACGTTATAAACGTAAGAATGTATTCATAAAAAAAAAAATCTAATCCAAATTGAATTCAATAATCCACATTTCTATATGTAGATACCTTGTGAACATTTATTGATTTATTTTCACCCATATAACACAATCTTAAAACTTCACCAATCAGTGGCGGATCTAGGATTTTTTTGGGAGCGAGGGCCAACATTTTTCATATTATTATACATGATATGTATAATTTTGTAAGCAATATATTTAGGATTTTATTATGTTGGTGACAATAATTGATTTCGTTGATATGACTCTTGTATTTATCCGTATTTGTTCTTTATCATAATATTATTATAAATCACACATATAATTAGCAAAAATACATTAAAATGTAGATTCGAATAAGTACATCAGAATTTATAATTTTATGCTCAAAATATAAGTCAAAGAGTATACATTGAAATACACAAATACGTAGATAATCAAAAATAATAAAAATATTTCCGGTCCACTTCTTTGGGTAAACAATTGTACATATTTTAAATAACATTTATTTAGTTTTTCTTCAATTTATATACAAAATACAAATAATCATATCTAATGTAAAAATTATAAATTATCTGTGAAACGTGTATGGTCAACATTTTTAAATATAGAATTCTGTGTAATATACGATTGAGTTCTGAAATTTATAGACTTCAATAATTGTATTTGTGTCATACACCCTACAGTCATACACGTCAATAATTATGGATTTAATAGCTGTGTGGAAGTTGAATAATTATAAGATAAACTCTAGTCATAATATTCGTCCAACAAAACAAGTTGGTAATATCTATTAATTATTGAATAAAATATTAAAAAATAAATATTTTTTTTAAGAAATTAATTTTATTTTAATTTAATTATTGTATGATTTAATATTATTTATTTAATTTTAAATGTATTTCTCAATATATTTCCATGTACTTTTTGTACTTTTATAATCATTTAAATTAGTTTTATATCATTAGGTAAATCGTACACATAGACTTAGAAATAAACAAATTAATATGTTAAATAATATAATTTTAAAAATCTTTTACTCAATATTGATAAATTAATATTGGAAAAAATTATTTCATTTTATAAATAAGTAGGTATAAAAAGTAGATATTAGTAAGTACCGAATTGTTGTAGTTTAATTTATTATTATTAAAATTGTTTACACTATAGATTTAATGGATACGAGTTATAAAATTGAATCACTAAAATATACAAAACATATTCATAGGTCTCCTGTAGTGACTAGGTCATATTATTATATGAGAATTAACATTTAATTTTATTACACGTATAACGTATCCGTGTCAATGTGTCATGATGGTCGTTATCACAAGCCGTTTTTATATTATAATCATTAAGGGAATTTCAGCAATTTGGAATAATCGATGTCGAGTAGACTTGACGAAAAATTCAAATCTATTTTCAGATTTATTATTACTTCACTAGATCAATCGGTACATTTGGCAAAGAACACGTCTAAATTTATATGAATTGCGTGTATTAGACAGAGACGGACAAGTTCGGTATTGAATCCCCTTATATATATATTCATAATACATTATTATGTATTTGTGTTCAATGTTCATAAGTCACAATAGAGGTTGATAATTGGTATAATAAAACTAATTAGCTATCGGTATATTATTAAGGGTTCACCGATATGTTTTTCGACACAGATATCTTTCTTGTGATTGTCCACAGTCTATATTAAATTTCTATAATGTTTATTTCAATGTCACTCGACCATTTTATTACTTGGTAGTTAGCTATATTTTGTATATAATATTATCGTCAAAGTATTATTACGGTGCTGTGTAATGTCCACGAGAGCACGTGTTAAGTAATTACTGCATCGCTACAATATCTACTACCTAACAGTGTAACAACAATAATAACATTTCCTAAAGTCGTCGTGATGTCCCGAACATCAATTATTCTGAAACTCATCAAATCGCTTCCTTTTTCATAACCATACTTTCTACCCCCCAAAAAAATGTTTACTAAGAAGTTTCTTAAGAATTTAAAATAACTAAAAAAATAAAAAGCAGAAAAACTAAAATATTTACGCAAAATCATGGTTTTTGACAGGGTATTGTTTCAGATTCTCGGCGGAGTGATACGTGTATTAATTTTACAAAAATATGTGTTTTATTCTCTGTCTGTTGTCAACTTCTAAAACTGCAAAAACTAATTTGATATTCAAATTGTTAAATTGTTTCTGGTATTAAATTAAATTGAATAGGGTACGCTTGGGGAAGTGGAGATTATAAGTTAAACGTAAAACAAGTATTTAATAAAATCAATTTGGTGTAACTCAAAAAAGAAAATAACTATAGTTACTTAGCATTTTTACTAAATATTTAAATTTGTATTTTTTATATAATATAAGCTTCTCAAAATATTTTGACTCTTCAAGCTATTTATAGACATTTGAAAATTTCAAGTTTTTTTTTTTTCTTAAACTATCGTTAAAACATTTTTGCTAATTCTTATTATTACTTAAAAATTTAATACAATGTTCATTATAAGTTGTAAAACAATTAATTATAAACTAGTAAAAATGCATGTTCACAATATATTTTTATAAGTGCTTAAATTTAGAATTTTGACGAAATTCATATAATCTGAAAAATGTACAAATTATTTTGTATTTTGGTACTTATAATTTTTTTTTCCTTGTTATGTCTAAGATTTGAAAATTTAATACAAGATTTTTCAACAGGTTTTCAACCAAAAATAAAAAAAAAGTTAACTGAAAAGTCAAATTAATTTTATATTTGAATGTCCACTATAAAATATCTAATTCTCCTCAAACGATTTTTGATATTTTGGCAAACCTTATTCAAAAATAAATAACTGTAGAAACTTGAAATTATTACTAAGTACTTAACTGGTAATTTTTTTTACATGATACAATTTTTAGAATATTTTGACTCTCTTTTAAGTTATTTAGGCACAAGAAATTTTCGATTTTTTTTTTTCAATTATTGTAAATAAAACATTTTTCACAAAGTAAAAAAACTTGAAATTCTAATACAAAATTCGTTATAAGTTGTTACTGTAACTATTTAAAAATATCAAAAATATATATGCATAATTTTTTTAGTATCAAATGTTGACGAAATTCGTCAAAATCATAACATTTTGCAAATTATTTTGTAGTCAACTATTTATATAATGTTGAAATCTTATAATTAAAACTTGGAAAATTTAATACAAGAATCAGCTTATAAATATTTCATATGGAAAACAAAAATTAAAATTTGGACAAAAATATAGTAAGATATTATTTAAACGATGATAACGATGTTAATTATTATTTAATAATTTGAAAATATTTTTTGTGAGGACTTAAAACTTTTACGTAGATATTATGAATTATACACAACGACATTTTTTAAATACGTAGATACATTTTAAGCTATAACCTATTTATATCATGAACCATATTACATTGTTAACATTTAAGGTGGAAAGGTGGTACTGGTACATTGGCTCAAATATATTACTCAAATATACTCAATAATATTATATACTATATTAATATATTCTATTAATAATTTTATTATATTAATAATATAATAAATGCAATATTTAAAAAAAAAATCAACCTAATGTTAAACTAATAATAAATTAAATTATGTACTTTAATAGAAATATAAAAAACATATAAAATAAACTTAACTGACGTCTCAGAATCGATTTTCGTATAGAATGATATGTCATTGAATTCAAATTTAACACGTCCATTAATCGTTACAATTTACAGTGACCCACTTGACATCTAGCTATAGGTAGTATAACAGAGTAGTATCATTATATCAACTTGGTCACCTTTTGTCGTTGTTGTTGACATTTAGTAAACTACAAGTTATAATCGTAAAAACTTTACTATTTACTTAACTATTAAAACAAAGTATACTCGTATCAAACTTAAATGGTTTTCGACTTACTATAACTATGTAGTGGACTAACCAGCAACTGATTACTGGAGCGGTATAGCCGTGGTAAATAAATAGATTGTGCAGATATTTTTTATAAGTGTGGCTTTATTGATAAATAAAATATACTGTAAATTATTCTAAGTGTAATTAAATTAGAAAATTAGACTAAGTCACAGGGACTGAATCGTGATGACATCTGACGTGAAGGTGCTCGTGCTGACTCTGATGGATCACGTCTGCCGGGGGCTCTCCAAGACCCCCTTATATAGTAGATTTCCCCCTACCTATTCTCCTGCTGTCCCTTCTGGTCAACGGATGTGACTCATTTATTGTTCACACGCTGTTTACACGGTTTAGGATTCTGTGAACGTGCGATGACCTAGTTAGATTCGCGTCACTATTATAATTATTGCGTATCACTGTTACTAGCATTATCTAGGATGTTAGAACATGTAGAAAAAACCATACTTAAAAAAGATGTATAATCTTAATTAATTGTAGGCATAATAATCTTTTCTAATAACCTATTCTTATCATATGTCTTCATAACATGTTTTCGTTATTATAATAATAAGTATTACTATTATTATCATTATCCAAGATGTCAGAGCACGTAGCAACTATAACACTTATTTATGAATTATGTCAGTTATAACAACATAATATGCGATATTCCGATGAAACTTTTAATCCATATTTTTTGGATTAAACTAAAACTATAATAGCTGACTTAATGGTTTGAACTGTGCGATTGTACCTATCTGCTTTATTTTCTTTTTCTTTGCATTAGTCTTATTGCGCATTATTCTTAAAACAAATCATATTCTTTTTTTTTTTAATTAAACTTGGTCAACTCAGGTCATTAGCTGTAGTATTTTATGTTTGTTACTGTATATAGTGAACATTCACTATAGCCTACAGTAAGGTACGGTACTTACTACGTTAAGATTATCAATAATTTTTTTTTTTTTTTCAAAAAATGTAAAGCCTTACTATTATTTCAAAGCCATATAAAATTGAGTTTAATTCTATTATAAATATTAAAGCATTGCACATTTGTATGTGGTTAGATAAAAGTATATTAGACAAATAAATTAGAAATTTCATTTGACTTATTATCGTATAACAGGACTTTTTTAACAAATAAACTTTGTTGTAGCTTTTTAAATTGTTTTTATATATCCATATGATCTATTGTTCCGTCGAATTGGCTTTGTACGCATAAATTCGTATTTTGTTCATAATCTTTTTTTCACTTAAATTTTTTAAAATTCCATTTTATTTTGTATTATCATTTGGAAAAATATATTATGATTGTATTGATTAAATATAACTTTTTTTCTAGGGCTCCCAACTCCCAACATCAGTTTGATTATTTTTTTTATCGCTGAATTATTCTGGTATATATTTACCTATAAATAGCAAAAAATATGAATATTCCACGTTTTGGTTTTTTTTTTTTAACAGCTTAACAGGTCCATGGAATACATTCGCAAGTTTTCCATTTTTCTCTATTAAATTAACGATTCTTGTATTCTTGTCTTCATCGTACATAGGAATATTTTTCTACTGCGTTTTTTTTTTGTTTATGTGGCCCTTGGTTTACCTAGTGAACGTCTCCCATTTATTTTTTTGTTAAAAACTTAAAGTCCTCTTTACGAAATTGATATTAATTCTCTATGCATGTCTCAACCATTCCAATCTTTTACAACTAATATATGTGAGAATATTGAATTTTCCATGCAAGGGATACAATTCCTTATTAGGTACATCTCTTTTCGTTTAAAAACAATTTTCCTTATTTTCGGGATTATTGATTCTTCCGCACTATTCGTACTTATTTCAGTATCCCACTAATATTGATGGGTGATAGTTTGAGAAATGTGTATGCCAAGACTTGACATCACTTGAATTCAAAATTCAAAAGGCTAATGTCCGTTTTTTTTTTTTAAATCATTGGTTCTTCCGCAATATTCGTACTTATTTCAATATCCCACTAATATCGACAAGTGATGGTTTTGAAAAATTTAGAAACATGTATGCCAAGATTTTACATCATTTGAATTGAAAAGTCAAAGAGGCTAATTCTCGTCTTTTATTTTGAGATCGTATTGGTTTTTTTATACTGTTTATACTTATTTCAGTATCACACTAATATCGACAAGTGATAGATTGGAAAACGTGTATGCCAAGCTTGACAACACTTGAATTCAAAATTCAAGAGGCTAATGCCCGTTTTTTTTTTTTTTTTTTTTTTTTTTTTTTTTTTTTAATCATTGGTTCTTCCGCAATATTCGTACTTATTTCAATATCCCACTAATATCGACAAGTGATGGTTTTGAAAAATTTGGAAACATGTATGCCAAGATTTTACATCATTTGAATTGAAAATTCATAAGGCTAATGCCCGTATTTTCGAGATTATAGATTCATTCGCACTATTCGTACTTATTTCGATATCACGCTAATAACCAAAACTTGGAAGTGGAATAAACCATCCTCTCCTCGTCACATCTATGCATAAGTATACAAAATCATGTTTCTAGGTGTTTTATAAGTTTTAGATTCTGAGCGGAGCGATAAATCTATTGATTTTACAATGATGTGTTTGTTTTTAGTGTTTTTTTTTTTTGTTCATAAAAATGTTTTGATTTTCAACTTAAGGTCTATTGGATACTGTAAAATGTTCCAAAGAATCATAACGTGTGGATTAAAATAAATTTTATCCACGGATGGCAAATTCCACCGATTACAATTTTTTTTAGAAAAACGTAAGTACTGATGAAATTTGTATTTATAAATCTTACCCTAAACTCCACCACCTTAAATTCGTTGGAATTTACAATTTACTGCATGTAATTCATTTGAGATATACACATACTTCATCATCTATTAAAAGTGATATTGTGGATACCAGCGGTTATCAGATTTTAATTTGAAAATAATTTCTATATGAATACATATCATATCTACAATCTACACATAACACATGACTTACTTTGAACTTTCCTATGTTAAGTAATAATACGTTTTTCTATAAATTTATAAGTAACTTGAGTCTGGTGACATAATATGTAAAATACCTATAACTTACGCATTGAAATACTGTTTTAAAATTGTATTACATTATTTTGTTTCAATACTTTTAAGACTATTAGTTTATAAGTAATTAGGTTCGAGATCATTATGTTTCAATAACGAATCTATACAACCATCAATACAATTAATACTTATATTTTTACTATGTTACCTCGACCAATAGGTACACGTAGTTGAAGTATCGAAAAAATGCTTTGGCACTTGTACCTACTTCTTACATTAATTAAGAACTTTTTATTTTTTTTTTTTTTATTAAGGCATTCCTAGCTAGAATAGCTATCTAAGCCTATTGATAATATACATACAATTTTCTTATACATAAATGCGATAAAATACTAAATATTAAATATTAAATAAATAAAATATTAGTGTTAAATATAGATTAAAACTAGAATTTTTCTGGCTTGATGTATACGATGTGGCAGTGATTGGTGGTAGGTCATTTGATTCGGTCGTGGCTCGTGGGGTCTTCCTCTATTGAGACGGCAAATTTTTTGTGGGCTTTCGATTAATTTATAGTGGGCGGCGCCATTCGAGTTCGTAAGAGAATGAAAGAATCTGTTTGCTATATGATTTATGTGCTCGTCAATAGTAGGGAGTTTTAAGTCATTATGCAGGGCTTTGTTGCGTACGAACCAGGGAGCATCATTTATTATACGGAGTATTTTGTTTTGATAAATTTTAATTTTATTTAAGTAACTATTCGCACAACTGCCCCATATAGGACTTGCGTATAATATTAAAAGTCTCAGTACTTGCTTATATATAATAAGTGAGCATTTTTTACTAATAGTTGATTTTCTATTTAATATTGGAAAAAGAACCCCTAGTCGTTGGTATGCTTGCTGGAGTTTAGCCGATATGTGAGGCCACCAGTTTAGTTTCTTATCGAGGATAACGCCTAAGTATTTTACCGACGATTCCCAGCCTATTGGTTCAATAGTCGAACCTAACTGGTTGAGGTGTTTGTGTTCTGCGTAGGGAAAAAAATACCGCTTGGCTTTTTGAAGGGTTTATGATAATTTTCCATTTTAAGCACCATAATGAAATTTTATTGAGATGTTTTTGGAGTGCGGTGGTAATTATCTGAGTATCCGAAGAATTGCTATAGATGGTGGTATCGTCAGTAAATAGGGCGATGTTTATGTCCGTAGTTTATGGAATATCTGAGATGTAAAAATTAAATAGAATAGGTCCTAGTTTGGATCCCTGGGGAACTCCAGCTTGAATAGGTCTCCAAGATGATTGCGTTTCGTTTATTTTGACAATAAAGCATCTGTCGTTGAGAAAGGATTTTAATATGTGCAGAATATATTTTGGTATGTTTACGCATTTTAATTTATAGAAAAGACCATCGTTAAAATTAAGAACTAAATACATGATACAAAATTTACCTGAATAAATTAAACTAGGCCAAACCATATCATCAGGTGGGACAAACCAAATTTTAAGGGGATATTAGAAAAAAACAATATTAATACTATTTTTAATTTATTTATATTGTTGTAAATTTCTATCTGAAATCAATTAATAACAAACTCATCATAACTCAATATAACTAAATTTTAAACATGGAAGCTTGCAATTAGAATTTTGTTTTAAAAAACTCGGGTTAGCCAGGAAAATTTAGTTTCACAAACTTCTACATCCAAAAACTTCAACTACTGTCATAATTTTTAATGTATCTTTAAATGATTTACATTATAAATACAGTTCTAACAAAATATCTAATGAGTATCTAAACAGTGCTTCTACTGGCAATGAAATTATCAAGCAATAAGACGCATACCTAGTATTTCAATATTATTATAGAAACTAATATTTTTAATTTTCAATACCAGAACCGAATCCCTCTTCTTTTAGAGACTAAGTTAAAACTGAAAAAAAAAATTATAAGGTACAAGTTTCTGTATAAAAATAATAAAACAATAAGTACATAATTCGTATTTATTTTGGTTTATTGCCTATAGGACTATAGATATATTTTACCCATACGAAGAAAAATCATGTTCTTCATTTTAAAGAAAAAACTTCGATTGGTGGGTACTATAGTTATACATTTTAACTTATAATAAATTGTTGTAAATAATTTATTTGTATATTGTATGAAGTATATTATATTTTTTAATGTAAATCAATAAAAATTAAATCATAATTGTGCGTGATACAAACTTGGATTAATAATTAATATATGTACCTAATTAGTTTTAAGTATTAGTATAGGTGCCTGTAGACATTATTGTAAATATTAAAAATTTGTTTTCGTGTAAAAACATCTTTAAAAAAAAATTTACATTTTAAACAATATAGCTGGACTCAGATGTGTTGAATATTATGCAATATTTAATAGGTAGGTGTATAAATAAAACATAGTTAGTTATATGTCTGCACATGTAATATATAAAAATAAATATATAATATGTATGTATTTTTTAAATGTATTTGTCAATAAGACAATATTTGAGTGAGGCAATAGAATATATGTGTTATACCTATACAAAAAGTATATAGATACTATAATATAAATTGTAAATGCATATTGCATATTGCATACCATATAGGTAATATAAGTTTGGACAATTAATACATTTAAATGGAAATGTGTACCTATACTAGTTTGATTGCATTATAACAATGGTTAGTTTGATGAAAAATATTAAAATGTTGAAAAGTTTAAGAAAACATTAAATGCAAAAAAAGTAAAGGTTATATTTTGTTTTGAATTCAAATCTTAACAAATTATCAAGCAACTGTCCTCAATTTAAATTGGGTGGTACCTATACTACAACAATAAGGTACTTATAGACTGTAGGTAAGTAGGTATTGTTCAATTACATTATACAAAATAAATGCTGGTATCAACATTGTTAATGTTGAACATTAAGAATTCACATTAACTAATAAAACAAGAGAAATTAATTCAATACTTACATAAGTATAAGATAAAAATAAAATAACACATCAATTTGTATATGTGTACATGTCCAATATTTATAACTTATAAGTATTACAATATATTATAAACAATAAAGTCAACACTACTCTTGATAATTACTTACCTACATTTTAATGGTATCTAGGTATCTGAACATTAAAATTTGGTTACTTATACAAGAAAATTAAAAAAAAAACATATTATTATATATAACAAATATACCTACCAACCAAATTATTGCTAATACAATTTTAAAGTATTTCAAATACATAATTTGAGGTATTTTATTGATAAGATATAAACTTTCATACATTATATGCATAAATGGCACCTTATATTGTTGTAATGATTATTATTAGTTATTTAAAATACAAAAGTTTATTACCTATGTAAAATTATTGTTTTCAAACTTCTGTGTACTTTAATTGTTATTGTTGTTTTTGTTATTATTATTATTTTTCTTTTTTACTATAAATTTACAATTAAGTTAAGTCATTTAGTAAATATAATAGATTATATAAGTTAAAAATTAAAAATTATTCTATTTCAATAGAAAGAAAATATTGTTACTTATGATAATTTACCATAAATGTTAAAAATCTGCCTATGTTATTTATTATTATTAATAAAAACTGTATGTAAAATAATTAATATAATATTATGTTATGATTACTAAAAAAAACCTCTATTTATGTACACAATCAGTTGTAAGCTAAACAATAATAAATCATTTATTTACCTTCCTTTACAATTAATGGAGTAATAGACTATTACAAACAAATTAAATCAAACTGATTAAGTATATTAATAAATTGTTTGTTCTATTTTAAAAGATTGAGATGTTTAAAAATAATAGTTCATCAGTTGACTTAACCACTCAATTTGTTGCAGATTTTAAAACAATTTTGATTTCATTATTATTTATTAATAAAATTTTAAATTATGAATGGAGTAATAAATATAGTGATTTTATAATATGGTTTTATTTGTGTATATTTTATAGCGGAATATATTTTCAGTTACAAATAGCTATAAATGCTTGAAAATTTGATACAGATTTTTTCTTAAGTTGTTCCTTGAAAAACTAAAAATACAAATACACAAATTTTGTTTATAGTCATATCAAGTTCAAATGTCAATTGAAATTGGATCTTTAAATAGAAAATAATGAAATGAGTAATTTTTGTTAGGAAGTTATTCAAAAAATTATTAATGGTAGGAATTTTAATCTTTTTCATATTTATGACCTATATAATTATTTACTTAATACTATGAAATTTTCAAAATACTAAGATTAATTTTAAGCAATATCACAGAGCTATTTATACCTGTCTATGGTACATCAACATTGACTTTTAACTAATATTATGTAAAATAGTAAAATCAGTATACAAAATATACAATTTGTTTTGGCAAAAATTAGTTTAACCTATCAAATCAATAACAGAAAAATTACTAATTGCAATATAAATACATGATAAAATATCTTTAGAAACATTGACTGATAAAAAATTGTTGCAAGCATTTTTTTGCGTTGTATACTATAATTTATTGTTAAATTTAAATTTAACATGTTATCCATTACTGTGATACAATTAATGATAGAATACACTCATACATAGTGTATAACCAATTCCCAATTTTTTCATAAGTTTCTTTTATTTTTATTTTATATTAAAGCTATACAGTTTTAATCAAATTTAATACATTTTTATTGTAGTTAATTATTTAGTCAACAATTAATATTTAAAACTAAAGTGATATATTGAAGTGTTTAAATCATATTTAATTGTAGTCATTAATATAATGTTTATAAAAAAATACAACATTATAAGATATAGGAAAGAGAATGGTAAGCAACCAATATTACAATACAACATACATAACAAAATTATTTAATTACATTTAAACAATTTTTTAATTAATTTATCTATTTATTTTATTAAAATACAGAAAATAAATGTTAAGCTAATTTCTAGAATTGTTTATATGAATAAAATAATATTATTAATTTCTGTGTATTTCAAAATATAATATGATAATAAAAAATTCCAACAGAAAATGTAAAGTCATACATTTTTGAATATTATACAAATTTTTACTATACAAAAATAAACTTTTTTACTAGGCCGACAAATTGCAATCAATTATTATTATAGTTACTATTATAAACAACTAATAAACTATTACAATTATTAAAGTATAATTCAAAATATAGACAATGCGACAACGTGTGACAGCTCTCCATTTTAAAATTCTTTAAATCAATGATTTACTAATATAATATGCATTAATATGCTTAAAATCTTTAAATATGCAAAATCATATAGATTTGGCTAAATATGCAAAAATATGTATCATCAATTTATGTATTTAAATTGTATGTACCTACCGTGAAACAAATTTGTATCAAATCAGATTTTTAGTATGCAGCTTCCTAAAAAATATGCAAGTGCATAAAATTCAGAGCCTTGGTCACCAATCACTGAAAGGTAAGAATATTTATTAAAATTATATTTTCAATGCTCGAGAATTTTTTTTTAAATTAATTTTTAATAAATGTAAAAATATCTCACTTATGATTTAGACTAGTAACTTGATAATAGTTTGATATTATTGTTTACTTTTATGTTCAGTATTAAAGAAAATTATAAATATAAGTAGATTTTTAATTATGTTACTCGTTTAATAAGTAAATTTATTATACAATTATATATAATATGATTTTAAAAAAATTCCAATTTTGTAACAATTCACAAGCATTTGATACCATCATCATTTAATGAGTTGAAGATTATTTAGTTATAAGTTATAACTATATTAGCTAGTATATTATTTAGGTAAACAAATTGATATGCCATACCTATATTTTACTCAGATAATTTATTAGATATTAGATAAATTAATTTGAAATAATAATAATAATTATTTATTTATTTCATGATTACATTAAATTTTATAAATAATACATTTTATTAACCTACTCATTACAATTTTCATGATGTGTTTATATTTCATTCTTGTAATTTTAATAGTGATTTTGTTTCTGTGAAATTTTTCCTTTACCAGCCAATATTTATGCCACTAGAAAAATCAATCTTATTTTATCTCTAACAAAAACTGAATAAACGGTACCCCTTTTCCCAAATCATACAATTTTTCTTACAATTATGTTTTTGTATTAACACAATCATGTTAAATCATACAATCTAATTAATAATTAAATAACCTTTCCAGTATTCATTATATTGGATCAGTCTAAAAAGTCTTTAAAAGTCTCTTATGATTTCTATGGTTAAGTTAACTATAATACATATTCTTAAAACAATAAAGATTAGAAGTTTTACTAAATACAATACATCTTAATTTGAAACAAACATATTGAAGTCTATATGATTAAGTTTGGTAAAATCAATGAGTCAAAAACAATACACATCTTAGTCATGGATTTCTCATTATGTGATCATGTATACTTATAATTGTACAATTATCTTATTTACTTTCTGCGTTAAATAAATATAGATTGTACATTTTTCTTCATAAAAAGTAAAGTGACATTGATAAAGTATACAAACTACTACTAAACTACTGACTGCAAGAAACAGAGATACTTATTTATACTCATTCTTAAATAGATTTTATATCAATTTTTCTATTTATTATTAATTATGAAATAATATACACAGATATTGTCAGCAGGGTAATTATGTGTTCATATTTTTCTCAAATCATATAATAATATCCCAAAATAAATTTAGTCCACATTATTTTAACTATATCAAAAAACATTATTATTTTCTTATTGAAATCATATTATATTAGTATTAAATATATTTTCAAAATATTATTCTGAAATAGTATACCTACATTTTGTATTTCATATTTACAGTACAACAAATAATTCTAATGTCAATAATACATCACACAATAATTACTTCTATTTGCATTCTAAAAATTAAAAAAAAATGGTTGCGAGGGATGCATACCATGCATTTTTAAACTTTTACAAAAATATTATTTACATTCTGCAGCTTATTCAAATTTGTATACATTATATAAATATACATTAACTCTGGCCTTTACACAAACAAAATGTGAAAGGGCATTTTCCAAGTTGAAAATTATAAAAAACAGATAACGTTCAACAATGGAATAAGATTTATTAAACGCGCAACTTCTTCTAAGAATAGAAAACAATAATTTGCCGGACACAGAAAGTATAATTGATAAAATTTCAGGAAGTTCTACAACATTTTCAAAATTATTACACTTTTAAAAATTATAAATTTTATATACACAAATATGATACAAATTGTTTATTAACTGTTTTTAAAAGATAAAAATATAACTATTCTAAAGAAATAAATTTATTTTATACGTTTAAGATTAATTTTATACAGGCCTATTTTTTAAATTCTTCTTATTTTAGAAAATAAGTATGTTTATACTTTGCTGAGAATAAAATAGAAAAGTGCATTATTTGTTTTTTTATTTTATAAAATGTTGATAGGGCCCTAAAAATGTTTCTGCGCCCTGGGTCTTTTTATTCCAGTTTGCCATTGCCCATCAATGCTTTTGATGTGACTGTGCGAAGGCCAAGATTATTGTCTGGAACTTTATTTACAGTAATGAATATTTCTGTGAAATAAACTGAGACCTGAAACAATTTTTTCTGATTATTACCTGATAATTTATTTTATTTTATTTGGTGAAATAAAAGATGATAATGAACACACCTGCAATTAAATTTGTTTAAAATTCCATCTAAAGCATTTACTTTGAAAAGTAAACTAGTGTTGACTAGTTAAAAGTAGTTTTGGCAGATTTTGAGTTTTAGCTGTAACATATATTATAAAATTTAAAAACTTTCAAGATAATTCAAATTAAAACTTAAAATACAATTAAAAAAAAAGTTAAAATATTTATTTACAATATTATATTAATTTAACATCCTCCAGAAATGGAAAAAAAATCATCAATAGTAAGAAAACATTATGTCTACATGTGCTGTTTTCTTCTTACAAATACAATATTCTATTACAGTATTTTCATTCACAATGTAAAGATAATTTATTAATGTAATAATAAAACACTTGTGACACTTGAGCTGCCAATTTCATAACAATTTGAACAGGCTTAATAAACACAATTATTATCTTTTATGGTAAATCAGAATATTAATTGAAATTAATATTGATTTTTTCTGGATTATAGT
Organism: Rhopalosiphum nymphaeae; assembly: GCA_036289425.1. Lineage (NCBI taxonomy): Eukaryota > Metazoa > Arthropoda > Insecta > Hemiptera > Aphididae > Rhopalosiphum > Rhopalosiphum nymphaeae. The sequence continues at coordinate 5,755,533 of JAZAQC010000017.1, forward strand.
GAATTTAAAAATATATAAAAATTCAATTCATTTTTTTTTTCAAAATCAAAAATAGCTATAAGAAAAAATACAAATTAAGGTATAATGGCATTATTTAGATAAATTAGACGTTAACTATATCTTACTTTGAGTTCAAAATCACTTGTTTCATAGTTCATAAATGACCTAAACATACATTTTATACAGTTGCATTTCTTAAAAAATATAGTTACTGTATTACTATATTTTTTCCAGGTAAACTGTGAAAATAGATTACATAAAAAAATATTATTCATAATTTTTAAATTATTAATTTTAAATTTAATTCTTAAATATTGTATTTCACTTTTCGTTAGAGTTAAACAATTATAACTAGGGCAAAGATTTATATGCATTGGAATTTCTGTTTTTTGCAACTTCTGATTACTGCTTTTATTTATGTCCGCAAATCACGACATTTTAACAGTGGTTATTTTATTCTATATATTATGAATAAAATGCATTATATTGCATATTTAAACTATAAACATGTAAAATGCATTTTCTATATTAATTTTACCAGTGGTTGTTAGTAAGAGAAAAAAATAGAACATTATTTATCCAAAAAATACTAGTTATGATATAGGTATGAAGATATAGTAATTTAATTTATATTTTATCTTAATATTATCATATACTTGTATAGCTGCAACAGATTATTCTACAATTACATCATTTGTGTTTTGACACAATCATCATTGTGTATTATAAGTATAATGTGTATTGTTTGTGAATCGAATTAATTTTGACTTTTTCATTATAAATACCAAATATACTTAGCACCGATACAAAACTTTGTTTAAACTTTGGTAGTATATAGAAGAATTTTCTAAAATAAACAGATAAAAAAAAAACACAATTATTTAGTATTTGTGACCAATTAGTCTAAGACAATGAGCAATTTCAAGTCACTCAACAAAACTTAAAATTTAGTTTTAGTTTCTCAACCATCATATTTTTACATGTTTTCAATAAACCAAATGCATATTATTACCATCTTTTATTGCACTTAAATCCTAGCCCTAGTTTTAACTTATAACAATTATTTTATCTGGATCACTGTAAATGTAAAATTCCAGAGAAACAGGACATTATCTATATGTTTTAGATATATTATTTTACAATTAATAATGTGGTATAAATCTTACTCGTATTCAAAATTGATAAATTTGATATCAATCACCAGGAGCAAAGAATCAAACTCATTTTATATTCATCAAAAACTGAATAAATACTTGATATAATTGATAGTTTTGAAAGTCTATACCTATAAGAAAAAAAGAAAAATTAAGGTTACTTAAGACTTAAGTATTAAGTATTCATTGATATTGTATACCTACTGGTTTACATTATTCTAGTTGTTAATTACACAGCGAGTAAACAAAAAAACATAAATCTTACACAAGAATTCGAGATCAAAATTTCCATTAAATTTTAATTTGTTTATTAATTAATTTAAAAGATGTAAACTAACTACAAAGTAATAATGTTTGATTAAATATACTGTATTATTATGTACCATCACTATTATCACATTATCAACAATGAACATTCGTTATCGCTCTGATACTAGTCACTGCCACAAAATGTGCGCTTTATAGTACGTCTTACAAGTTATAAATTTTAATGCCAATAAATGATCTGGAAAAATCTTAGATGTAGACAATAGTAATGTAAATGATCGTATTAGTTACCTATCCATTTTTATTTTTATAATAATATTAGCTATTTACTTATTTATTCACTTGTTGCTCGTTATGATACTCATTCTAGCATTATAATCACCATCAGTGCCTTTGACTCAGTATCAATGGAAATAATTTTGATATTTTAATATTTTAATTTGCTGTACTTACATAGTATATTAGTATATAGTATTTAATACTCAGAAAATAGTTCTGAACATTAATAATTAATTCATAGTACACTTTAAATTAAATTTTAAATATTTTTCTCATATACTTTATACGACTAATAAATTAAATAATTTTAATTATGGTATTATTATATAAAAGTGTAGTACAAAAAAATTTCATTTTCTTAATCAATATCCTCAAACTTAAAACTGAATACAAAAAAAAACCCAATAAATAGTACTACACTACTGCCTACTACGTGATGAGTGAACAAATTTACCTTAAATTAATTTCCTAATGTTTACTTTTTTTTATTATCATTATTAAACCTATAGAAATATTGGTCTCCGACCTCTTATATTACCAATTCGTATTATTAATAGTCAATTATGCTTATTGTTTATTATTTATTAAATCACATTTACGGATAAAATAATATAAGACCGGGTCTATACACGGCATAAGTGGAAAACGCGACGTATTACGTTCGTCGTGTATAGCTACTCCGATATAAGACAATAAAACTTAATTCGACGGAATACGCGTGTTAGCCCCGGCCTTTGGTATATTATGGTCTACAGTGTATCGGTTTTCATAGTTTTTGCCATTTTTTCTAGGAAAAAAGGTGTTAACAAATACTATTATCTATTAACATAATAATAACAGAAATAAAATATAAAATGCATATAAAAAACTAATTCGATTTTTAAAAATATACATTGAAAGTTTGGAGCCCGCCTCCACCAACTTTAAACACGCCTCTAAAGTACATATTTATTTGTGAACCTTAATTCGCTTCCGGTCTGACGAAACAACGTAGTCAGTTTATCGAGAAGTGCAAAGTTGATGCGTCAATAAATAGACCAGCGTGTATGTTGTTTATAGGTTCCTCAACCCTTGTATTATTATTTCGACTATATTATTACCATTATTTGATTGACTATAATAATAATCGTTATACAATGACGAAATTAAAAACTAAAATTTAAAATATATTTGTTTTGTGCATTTTATCAATTTTAGGAAAAAAGCACATACTTCTTAATTTTCATGTATTTTTATGCATATCTAATGTTTTCAAAAAAAAAAATTATTATAAATTTTTTGTATTTTGTAATATTTATGCTAAATTATTTAACATTATCATTTAATATTTTCTAAGATTTGTATGTATAATAAATAATAGTATAAATAATGTTGGAAGTTTTAAGTCTTTATACTATTTATATTTGGGTAAATTGTTTAAATTATGATAAGAAAAATTATAACATCGTTAAATGAAAACCTGTTGTTTTACGTTTAAATATTTATTTTTGTCAAAATACGAATATGCTAATAATATGTCGGCTGTGACTGAAATTTAAATTTTTTTATAATTTATTTAAAGTGAGGAAGATTGTATTATAAAATGTTCAAGCCTTAGTTATTTAAATCTAAGTTTTAGTTAGTTACAAAATAATTGTTTATTTGCATGAAGACGAATTTAAAAAGAAATACAATCAAACATTTTATGCTATTGACTAAGACTAAAAAAATTATATTAACACATATTTGAAATGCCAATAAATAGCTTAAAATTCTATATATTATAGGTCTAAATATCTTAGAAATTTTATTGAGCATAGAAAACGATAATTTAATTTTTAGTGGTATGTTTCAAATCACTACTATTACTTTTTGAATTACCCATATAATCGTTTGATGACAACCCGTAATTGTGCGCGAGATTGTCCAATTTCGTAAAAAATTTAAAATTCAGTCACTCATAAAATTATAATAATAGTTATTATGCTCGATTTTTTTTATAATTCTAATAATTAAAACTTTTTATTGGATTTTCAAACTTTAAATATAAATAATAAAAAAGGGAAAATATACTAGGATCTAGAGCACTGTTGTACAGTATTTTAATGTTATTGAGTGTACCTTAGCATTGAGTAAGTCACTGTAATGTGAGTTAAATTTAAATTCAATGCATTTCTTATCAGAAACCCCCTTCAAAGTTGAAAATTGAAGCATTTTAAATACTTTAAAAGGCGACGAGTGATAACGCGCAGAAAAAAGACACTATTGTTAAATCAATTTATTCATCACTTTTCAAAATCTAAAATTTTATGCATTTTTTTAGTTTTGATAATTCAACATATATATAATATATAGCAACCATATATTATCGTGGATTTTCGTTATTATAAGTTAGATTTTTTCATTAACAACTTATAAGAAACCTTGTATTAAATTTTAATAATCTTTTGTTTAAACTTGTCTTAAATCTCATACTTTTTATTATAATGACAAGATTCGTTGTAATTAATAGGTGTCAATGTATCATATCGTGTATATTGGATTTGTATCAATTTAATAATATCTCGATCAGGTACCTATAGAAAATGTCTTCTATAAAGTATGTATAATAACTGTAATATATGTACAATATAATATATGTACATATGTATATACATTTAGATACTACAAATTGAAATTTAATTATAATAATTTCCATATCTTGAAAAGATTAAATTAATATTATATTATTGGTAAGTAGGTGCCTACCTATGTATTACTATGTTAGTTATATTAGTCAATTAAGTTGTTCTTATTTCATAAAATGAGTAAATAAACATTAATATTGTAACATATTATTAAACTAAACTTTTAAATGAATGTCTTGAAAGATTCTTAGGAGAGATATTATGTATTATTATTCGATCATTACCTCGAAGTAACACCTATAGATAAATAGTAAATAGTAATATATCAAATAAAGTCTTGTTATGGATTTTAATTTGAAAATAATAGACCGAAATTAAGTTTATTGCAGTTAAATATCACTCCATATTATTCGTATACTCGTGATTGACTCGTATTGATTGATTTTTAATTTCAAGTGGTCATTTTATTATTTTGATGTTTCTGTAATGATTCTGTCAATCATGATTTCAAATATCTATAGGATCATGTCGAAATATAATTATTAAAGAATTATTAGATACACATGTATGACTAACGAAAATTTCAAATAATTAATGTTTACAGTGTATTAATGATTAATGACTCGTTTTATAAGAATATTATATAAAATATTATACAAATACAAATTCAAATTGTTTTTATTTAATTATTTTAAATACTTGTAAAAACTAAAAATTGAGTATATATAGGTATTACTAAAATAAAATTGCAAGTAATCTTTTTAATTGTCGACTATTATAATTTGTAAAAGCATAAATTTACGTACCCATAATTGTACTCCCAAAAATATAAAAATTTGATTACGTAGTGTATAGGAAATATGCCAACAGTCAATTTCTTTTTTTCATTGATTTCAAGTATCTATAAAATGTTATCAATTTTTTTTTTTAATATACTTTAATAGAAAATATTTTAGTTTTGTATCAACTTTTATTACAGCTAAACTATACAGTTAATATACAATTATTTTAACTTAAATATATTCTTTGGTGATGATATAATAATCGATCTCACCATAAGAATATATTATTCTTTTCAGCAATAATCTCCATGAGAATATATTCTGGAAGGTGAGAAGAATATTCGCTGTTCAAAGTACGAAGTATATAAGTTATATTATATAGGTACGAACAATAAATTGTACCTAAACGTATCCCGTTGGAGAGTATTGTAAAAATAGATAGAAATACCTACAATATACGACCAATTAGTAATTTTATATTTTATACATCGCAATACTCATAGGTATACATTTGTACATTTTATCTAAATAGCTGTAGCTCAACCATACCATATAGTGTGATCACTGCTCACTCGATCGACATTAATATTATTGATAATATCATATCTATTAATAATAATATGCATTGTCATTGGTGTTCGCGAGTTGTTGTCGAAAAAAAAATTTAATTTTCATTGCGATTACTGATTAAACATCCTAATTTTGTTTAATGTTTCCAACACGAACGTCCGGTCGCTACGCCGCTCCGGTCCAAGAACACAAGACCACTGGTATTCGGCAATTCGTCATTTGTTTTAAATTGTCTACGAAAATTTTGTTTTTTGTCGTTCAACGCACCCGGAAACATCTCTAAAGATAATTTCTCGAGAAACACCAATCGCATAGATTATACGGCATACATTACATGAACACGAAGCAGGATGGACATTATAATCATGCCTACGCGTTTCTACGCACAATACTAAAGTGAGTAACATATTCCTGTAATACTGTATGTATTTATACTAATAAATTATACGTTATACATTATCCACATATTATATTATTGTTACAATATTGTTATCGACGTAGAAATAATTATTGAACAAAGACAGTGATGACATTATTATATTTTATTGTACGCCATTGCGTTAATTTCGGCTTAGGTGCCATGCGGTTTATAATAATATAATTAAGTCGAGCCAGGAAAGTATAACACGTAAGTGCGTATTACTATCGATGAAGTTGTTATTTTTTAGAACATAATTCGACATAAAAATATCTATATATATTTAAAATATTGATTTGTTTGTTTTTATTTTTTAATTGTCCGCGCATCAACCAAATCCGAATCCGCCCTCAATTTTTTTTTCAAGGGTGAAGAAGAAAATTTGGAATATTGGCAAATAAATTAAATGTTTATACCTATACATGTAGTACATTAATTAACGTTAGTGGGGAGAGCTAAAATCACTTAAAATTTTAAAATTCACTTTAAAATTAGCAGCTAGAACGAAGTATCTCGTTTAAACTTTAAATATTTTAAATATTATGAGTTTTAAAAACGCATAAACTACCTACTCAACTGAATTTAAATTTGAATATATCAAAATACTTCATAAGATTCTCTGCTCCAGAATATGTATTTTAAAAATGTTGTCATCCAAAAAAAGTTAAAAAATTAAAAAATTATAAAAATAAATATATTTATATATTTTTAAATGTTGTTTTTTTTTTCATAAATAGTTCAAATTAAACCCAAAAATTTTAAAATAAACGTTTCAAGATCAAATTTTGATAAGGTTGTTAATCTAAACAAAGAATTATGATACACATTTTATTAAAATTAAAAAAAATTATTTAGGAGAGCTTAAAATTATTACATAATACATATGTCTATTATTCATTTATTTTTATATTAGCAATGACATTTTCAAAATATATTGATTGATTATATTGTGAACCTATTCACACTGTTTTACCTTATGACAAAAAGTGATAACAATAAATTGTATATATGTATTAATAGTATAACTAAAAAATCTTAAAAATATATAAGCTCGGTATTTTTTTATACACATTTTGAGTTCAAATTTGGACAAAATTAAATTGTTAATCGATGGATTTTAGTGTAATTTATTAGTATAGGTACTTGACATTTTTAACGTGTATTTTATATATTTTAAATACACAGTTGTATTTTTAATTACAATGTTTTTAGTAAAAATTAGTTCAACTTATATATACCGTATTGCTATAACAATAAAATTAATTACTTTAATAGTAATACAAATATAACATAATAATATACTGTATAATATAAGCTGACATTTTCGTTCAGCGTGGTTTTTCATGTACAATGATTTATTATTTAATTTAAATTTACATACATTACAGTGGTATACTATAGACAGTAGACACCTATACTATACAACAGAGCAGTTTACATTTCCCTTTTTTGAGAATGAGTTTTTTAAAACTTAAAGAGATTAAACGCTGTATTTAAATTATTAGTCGATTTTTGCATCCCAATCTAAAACTATATGGTGAACCACAATCAAGGACTTCATTAAAATTTTTTTTTCAGATGAACGAGCCTTAAGAGACCGTCGTACCCGCATGTGTTGTGTTGTTTTCGTCTTACTAACGCTTAACATACCAAAACTTATTTAGTATTTTCAACTTTATGTTGTAAGCTTAAATATTAGAGTGAACTTAGCTATTATAGAACTTAAAGGTAAGAATATTATCAGTGTTATAAAAAATATATTTTTGTCACATCATACTAGTTAGGGTTTGGGATTATTTTAAAAACAGGTACGAATCGCATACAATGATCCGTCCAAGTAACATCAGTGAATTACATCATTATCTGAGACACTGATAGCTTGTTGTAGAGGAGTGATATTAAAAAAAAAAAATGTTCTACTTCATTATTAGATTGAAACACCTATGTATAGAAATATACTTACAAATTACAATAAGTGTTTGCGATGGTATATACCTATATACTAAACTCTGTTTAATGGGCGTCGGGCGTCAAATACATCGGGTGTTAATATTTTAAAATTAATTATCACTCAACATTCATTAAGTAGTAGTGGCGTAGCTAGGATTTTTCTTTGAAATGGGGAGGGGGTTATAACAGGCTAGGGTCTTTCAAAAGTTTATTAAGTTTTAGTTCCTATACAGCTACATAAATTTGTCTTTAAAATATACTTTGTCATCCTAGTCTATTAGTTACCCTAACCGTCGGTTTAATAATGTACTTATAATTGATATACTTAAAATAATTGTTTTTAAGGAAAAGTATTTATGACTTTTTTTTAATGAAATAAACATTGGAAAAAATTAAACAAAAACCTATTTATTAAATAGGTACGAATAGATAGGTACATTTGAAGACTTCTACAGCTGCAGTTTCCGTAGATTAATATATAGATAACCTATTTTCATAAATCATTTTTAAATTTACTTTAATTGTAACAGGGAGGCTGTGGCCCACTCAAGTTTCTTCAAGATTATGCTATAGCTTATTTCTAGGTATTAAGTAGTAGTGTAGTACCACTCGTAAAAATATATAAAACGGTATGAGAAAATTAAAATAAATTTGTTTATTTTTAAACAACTTCGATCGTTCGAGTCGAATTCCCACGAATAGTTTACTTGTTAATTAGTATTCCAATAATATCAAATGGGCAATTAACTTGTTTACATAGTGGTCCGACAACTGCAGGTATATTTGTCAACATGTATTTTGTAAGTATAGCCTATACTTTAAATTTCTTTGATTTGTGTTACATTTACCAACATTTATCGGGATGCGCATCAATAATAATCATCATAGATGTGGTCCGCTTTAGTTACAAATATTAAAAAATACAAGACCTTTGCCGCAGACAGCACATACGCGATCCTCCGTTCCATCTTGTGTCGTATTCAGACATGGCGGAAAGTTGATCGGTCGCATTAGATGATGGTTAGAAATTAGTAGACGATTCACTACAGTGCTTGCACATTATACTTGCAACTATTAAGGACCGCGTTACCATAGCCAAGTCTTGGGAATGCAGCTTTAAAGTGGGGTTTCCTTATAGCGTCAATCAGTGGGATTACTATATTCGGACCGGAAGTTGATGTTAGACGCCACATCCAAACGCTACGGGAAACTGTAAATTTATATTTGATTTCCAGTCGCTTCGTTTCGGTATTTCGCTACCTGATGATAAATACCTTTTCTAATTTGAAAATTAAAGGCATTTTATTTTGTACAGAAAGTTGGTTAATTATTATCGTTTGTTGATAATATCAAATTTTAATTATTCTTATAGAAATAAGTTGTTTCAAATAACACAAGTATCATCTACTAAAGTTATGGACATGCACATAAAAAATGTAGCCGGTAACCAAAAATTATAAGTTACAGAGTATAACTAAATAAACTAAATATTAATTACTTAACTTATTAAACGAAATTCTTGTGAATATCAAAATATATAGTATCGATATAATTCGAAGTATGTTGGATAGTCTCACTTCACACTAAATAACAATTATAGCGAAGTTCATTATTTATAATTTTGTATACGAAAATTATGTTTTATATTGATTTGAATAGGTAATAATTCCGTCTGTAATTTGGTGTTAAATGTAAAAATTCTTTGTCATTTTAAATTTGCAATAACTAATAATAATTTATTTTTGAAAACTAAAAAAAAATTAAATAAATAAACAATAAATATATTGATAAAATCAGGTATGTTTTTTTTTATATGTTTTAATTTTTGTTTGTTTTTACAAATTTTAGAATAGATCTAAAAATGGTTATCAAAAAATCATTTAATTTCTATGTAAATCTTTAAAATTTTCATATTACTCAGTGTTTTGATTTATTTGAGAATACAATGGTTAAGCACACATACCATTTAACACAATTTAAATATTATACGTTAAAAATATTATAACATTTATAGGTAGTTAATAGTTACAAATACACAAAATAAAATCTTAAAACAACTAATTCAGAAAAATAAATAGTAATAGATATAATGGACTAGCACATGTATTGGTATCTCATATACACCAATTACCTAGATAACACAATGAAATTTAAAATAAAATATGGTGTTAACTACTAATTTTGATTTTATGTAAAGTTAAACAGGTTTACGCCGTTGGTCTATATTTTTTACATGAGCTACGAATACACGATAGTAGTTTCAATTGTGTAGCCATATCACGTGATAAGTGTAACTATACCTTTGAATATTTTTTAAGGCCCCCATCTCTAAGACTTGAGTCAATGAGTCTCAATAAAATTTTTATCTTTATAACTACTGACTTTTTTGTTAATATACGCTATTGTTGTCTAAGCGGTTGTTTGTTCTAGATCGGTTATTAAAATTTATTATGGTATTAAATATTATTTTTATTCGAAAAAGTATAAAATTCTTGTTTACTGATGGCAAGAAATATTCAAATAAAAATAACATAAATTTTAATTCAACCATCAGTTTTTGTAGAACTACAACACAAGTTAAAATATAATTAAATGCATAATTTGGAATTTTGTAAATAGCTGAAAATTATAATCATATTTTTCTTTAAAATATCATAAATGAAATATTGAAACGAATTCATTAATTTTGCTATATTGGATAAACATATACATACATTATTGAATTGTTATCTGCAAGATACTTAGTACTTAGTAAATACTTATACTTTATAGATTCGGATATGGTACATATACATATATTTATTGGGAACTATTCTAGTATTAAAATAATATAAATAGAATTTAATAATAATTATCAATTAAATTGTATTTATTGTTATTTTTACAAAATTGTTTCAATATAGTTGCCAAATATAATTTAAAAGTTTGTTTTTTTATTAAATTTAAAATGTAGAACGATAGGTTTTGCTTATAACGAGACAATTATAAGTAACTTAAGTTTGATGAGTATTATTGTGTGTGCATTTCTATATAACAATGTTTCTAGCGAGTCACTTTTAACCTAATCAATCGTATGGCGATATCATATAATAACCATAATATAAAAATAAAAAACAATATTATTACAATACAAGTATTTATAAGTACTAAGCATATTTAAATTACAGATGCAGTTTTGTTTATCATTTTCAAGTTTGGTCGTGGAAACATATATTGTTTACTATAGAGAATTAAATCTCTATGGTTCAAGACAGGTTAACTAAATGATTTGTAAGCTTAAACATGTCTTTTGAATAAGAAACGATAGATTATTATATCATTTTGTGATCAAAATGTATAAAGGTTCCGGGGTTTTATTTAAAGGTTAGTATAATTTTCCTTTTTTATAAGATTAATATCTTTTTAACGTATCCGATTTTTATTTTACAGAGTCCAACTGTACTAATTTGTAGTTATTTCAGTATCACAAACATAGTTTTCATGCACTGACTTAAAAATCAAACACTAATCAACCAATATGAGATACATATTATTATGTACTATTAGAAGAACGCTGAAGCACCCTAAGACTCTAATTTAGCACCCCAGTTCAAAAACATCAACAATTGAAAATTATTGGATACTCGACTACGTCGCCATGATCAATTAGTAAGTTCCGTTTAGATTTTTGGAAAATATACATATATTATTAATGTGAAAAATGTTACTATAATACAGGGGTAGCCAAACTACGGCTCGCATATCTCGATATCTTATTTACTTTAATCATATTATATATATATATATATATGTATTATAATATAATATGACCTTTTTTTCCATTTTGGCTCTTCTTATTTATTAATATATCGGGTGGCTCGCGAGTCTCTTCTCGCTGGCCACCCCTGCTATAATAGTATGATTTTATAGAATATATAAAAACTATGATATCAAAATATAATGCATTATTTTAACATTTAATAAATATTAAATTAAATGATTTTTATTCAGGAATACATAAATCATACTAATTTAAACGTTCGTTATTCTAACTTTACCGACATAAAAATGTATATACCTACATGCCAACCCGTTAAGTAATTCATTTTTTAAAGGAGTCTAGTTACGAAATAAATTACCAAATAAAATAATTTTTAAATATGTTTACTACTTAATAGGTACTTTATGACCATAATAATACAATTTAAAATTCTCTGTTTTTAGTACAAGCGTAATTATAAAATTTAAAACGTAGAACAATGGTTTTAAGTTAAAACTATAAATTTATAAGTAACTCGAGTCTGACGAGCATAGTGTGTATTTCTACATAAGTTAGTATGCCTCACGCGAGTTACACTTTTAAAACTAACCAGTCGTATAACAATATTATAAAATAGATAATCAAAACATAAAAACAATATTATTACAATACATAAGATATATATAAGTACTAAATATATTAAATTAAAGGTGCAGTTTTGTTTGTCGTTTTTAGGTTTTCAATTTATGGAAACATATTACCTACTTAGAAAAAATTAAGTCTTCAAAACTCGTCTAATTATTGACTTCATTGAAAAATGGAAAAGCCTACTAAACGTTGAAAAACATATTTTGGTCGTCGCTTATACAAACATTTTTAAAAAAAGTTAAAAAAGAATCTAAAGGTATCGGATTTGTTGTTTTTTTTTTTTATAAAATTGATAATTATTAAAGTATCCACTTTTCTTTTTTAACATAGTTCAACCGTACTATTCGTACTTATTTCAATATCGCACGAATAGTTAACGTGCAGTGGAGTAAAAATGAAAAAAACCACCAGCCAACATATACACGTAGTCAAAGAATCGAAAAAAACGCAGTTAAGTATGTACGTATTGTAATTAACTTTCAATAATCTATATGCATGTGAATAATAAAATAAAAGCCAAAACGCTTACATGTAAGCATTTTGACAAGAGAAAAAAAAGAAGAGACAAAAAGTGAATACTTTATAAATACGTACGGATAATAGTCATTTTAAATTTCATCGTGGAAGTCTAACCGTAGTGAAGAAGCAGCATATGTCTCGTAGTTGTAACGTATGAAAAAAGGTTATACCGGTAAAATTGGCGACGTTTACAAGTTTAAAGAACAATCCATCACCCGTGGATTAAATACATTGAGTATAAAAAAAATAAAATTATATAAAAAAAAAAATATACGTAAAGTACAATCAAATAAATTGGGAATAAAAAATAAGAAACAAAATAAAAATACGCTACTGATCAAATTTCTAATATTATGTAAACATTTCAAAAAAATTTCACGCTCGCAAACAATTTTTAATTACACCTTTTGTTTTATATATATATATATGTATATATATATATATATTTATTTATACACATACTGTATACAGGCGCAGCAGTACATATAACACGCGGCGAAAGTTTAAAACACGAAGTCTCTTCACAGAAGTATCCCAGCCGGACGCGGATCACCCCATACATAGTATTCATATATACAGTTTTATAGCGGTGACTGACGACCACTGGCCCGCGCGTTCATTGATTGATGGCCTGCGACCAGGAATGTATGTCGGCGGCGTTCAACTGGAATTCGCCGAACGCAGCAGTGTCGTCGACATTGTTGTTGGCTTCTGCGGCACCGCCGCCGCCGCCGCCGCAGTATGCCGAGTCCACGTAAAAATTGTTGGCCAACAAAAGTTTGGCCGGATCGAGGACCATGTAGTCGACCACGTGAGAAGCGGACGCGTCCGCACCGATGAAGTCTGCAACGACGGCGGAGGAGGACCCGTCGCCGCTGTGCATGCCCGCGGCACCGCCTTTCAAGCAAGCCGCGTCGGCCGAAGACGAAGACGACGACAGCTGTCCGTAGTAATCCACGTCGTGTGGCGCCATCGACGAGTACGCCATCAGATCCAACGAGTCCGGACAGTCCTCGGTCTTGATGGCGGTGGCGTTGTACTGCTGCTGCTGCTGCTGCTGCTGCTGGCCGGTGTGATGGTAGCCGACGTCGTCACCGCAACTCTGCTGCAGCATTTGCTGGTAGCACTGCTGTTGGTCGTCGTGGTGGTTGTTATGGTGCAGCACCGCCGCGTGGTGATGATGGTAGTCGGCCGACTGGTAGTGTTGCCATCCACCGCCACCGTTGTCGCCGCACTGCCCGGGACTCTTGTGGATGGTGCCGCTGCCCAAGTCCAACACGGTCGTCGGCGAACACTTGTGGTAAGCGGAGGACGCGACGGCCGTGTCCTGGCCACTAGCGGTTCGCTGGTCCATGTGCTGGAACACGTCGTCGTCATTGGCGGACGTCGGCTGCATCGGTTGACAGTAAACTGCCGACGCGGGTTGTGGCCCGGTCACGAACCCGAAGTCCACGGCGGACATGTTTTGTACGATCGCCGACGAGGAAGACGACAACGGCTGTTCGGCGGACTGCAGCTGTTGCAGGACGTGGTAGTTTTGCAGCCCCGTCGCCGCCCAGTCTTGATGGTGATGGTGTAGATCGTCATCACTACTGCTACTGCTGCTACTGTTGTTGTTGTTGCTGTTGTTATGGTGATGGCGATGATGATGATGGTGGTGGTGTTGAGAGGGATAACCGGATTGCTGATGCTGGAGGATGGCTGTGGCGGGTTCTGGCCCGGGCGCAAGGCGGTTATTATTGTTGCAAACGCAATAATAAGGAAGACACGAGCATCCAGAAGAATCTGTATAATGTAATAAAATAAACAAATTATTAGTCAATGTATGTTTAATTAATCGATCGTTTATATTATACTAGTTGTTTTAAAAAAATAAATAATTATTGGTGTAAAAAGATAAATAAATATGAGATTATAATATAAAATAATATACACAATCTATTATTCAAAATTGTTATAATTTTTTTTTTAATAAAAAATGAGAGCACAAAAAACAATTACTATTTTTTGTTATTGATAAATAATTGAACAATTCTTAAAATACATATTGTTACTTCCAATTTAACTCTTTAGATCCCTATTTTTATAGATTTTTTTCTTTTAGTCTCCCAGTGGTTCAACAATATTCAATTTACTCTAAGACAAAAGGAAATTTCTTCTACAAAACGGGATTACAGATACATAAATAAAAACATAGATCGTCAAAATATTAATACATTCATTAGTCTTAACAGAATCTAAAATAGGCAGGTACGATATTATATTAGTATTTTATGTATTCCTACAGATTTCTATATTATATGGACCCAGTATTGTTAGTTCAAAATATTAAAAATATTTTACTATCTGTATTCGTAAGTTACAAAATACGTTCTTAAAGTGTATACTGCATCGCTAAATATTGAATATATTTTATTATGTTTACTGAATTATTCATTATTTTGTTTAAATTATTTAGGATAAGCAATAAGCATCTAAATATTTGAATTGATTATTGGTTTATGTGATTTTGACTACGGTCAAGTAGGTAATATTATTTTAAATCCACGCCTAAAAATACTATTATAGTTTCTATGTCGTTTCAAAAGATACTTTATGAATAAAAATAACTTAATATTATTATGTTTTATATACAATTTAAAAAGACTTATATCAGAAACCACACTTTGTGTCATCTATAAAAATAATAAATACTATCAACTTACTTATACTTCGGTTCTCAGTAATCAACTCTTGAGATAGTTGTGTACTTAAATACTGTTTGCGATTTCCATTACTAATAGCCGCTTTCTGCTTTTGATTTTTTAAATTTAATACCTGAAAAAAATATGTTAGTTAATTTCATTGAAAAAACATCATTGTTTAGATTATCAGATTTTATAAGATTATATCTACATTTTTAATTTTGATGGTTCTTTTGTGTTTTTTAACATTATGTATATTATCAGTCTATACATACACACATTTAATTTATATTATGTTATTATTATATTAAATTTAAGATAATATTATAATATCAGGATATTCTCGTACGAATTTTGTTAATAGGTAATTAAACCACTTATTTTTATCATATCGAATTGGAAAAAAAATATGTTTTTGGGAAGTAATTAAGTAATTGAAACTTTGTCATAGTTTGAACACTATCTTACAGCATAATAAATTTATCGTTTTTACATAAATAATAAAAACGTATTAAAACACATTATTTTATAATATTTCAAATTACATAATGGTGTTTAATATAGTAACCAAAGAATTGGTGTACAGTATTACAGTCTAAAATATTATTTCCAATATGTTTTTGGTTTTGAGTTTAAGTGTTTAGGATTTTTGGCCTCTGCTTGGTATTTTGTCTTGTTTATTATGGGCAGCAACACATCTCCTCCTCCTACTACATCCACTAATTCCATCACCTTAGGCGGGCACTTGGATGGAAATGTTGGCCGTTTCAATGGTTTTTTCTTTGTTAGTTTTTGTTCAATTACGCTCTTTTCGTACGAGTTGTGCTCCTCGTGCCAAATTTTTCCGTAAGTCATCGTCATGAGAGAGTAAATGTCAGGTTTGGGCTCAGTTTTTATGTACGAAGGAACAAACTGTTTAACATCCACAAACTTCGAAGAAACAATTTGATCTTTTAAAACGGCTTTCTTTGAGGGTACAAATGGTTTTTTATTTTTATTCGACGAAGAACTCGAGTTCAAAGACTTCAAAGACGTGTAACTTGGTGCAGCAGACATAATATTATTATCAGATTGTTACGTTCTATTTGAAATAAATACTATTTTCATAGTTCAAATTACACAATACATAAGTGACTAACAAAGAAAATATTAGACGTAAAAAGTTTAAAACTGCCAGAGGAATAATTAATTATTTGCGTTACCATTGCATATATAATACATCGTCAGTACACGTATATAATTTTTAATCGATAAACAATTAATGGCCAGATGTACTTAAAATATTATCTGTATATCATAATTAAAATGAGAGAAAATAATTTGTTAACTAAAACGTATAGCACAGTAATTTTTAATTTTTTAATCCGACGTATGCCATCGACAACATCCAACATATAATATTATGCAGCACGCCATACATAACATTTATAGATATTGTATTCTACTGTATTAAAATATTATAAATGTAAAACTAGTGATTAAAAGTCAAACTTGTGAATTCCGTCGAACGTTTTTTGCCTCGGGTTTGTTTGTATAAGAATGTACAATCAACAGAGAAATCGAGTTTTAGTATTTATGATTTGACCTACAATATGTTGTCAAAATCCATTCACGTTGTCCGTACCATTCATATTCATATAATATATTTTATGATTCATGGACAACAGACTAGGCGTTCTTTTTTTTTGTACGTGTGCCAGTGTTTATTATCTATGAAAACCTACAATTAAGGTTTTTTTTTTTTTTAAAGACAATACCGAACGGATTTAATTATTATAATTCGTATACGTCGTACGGGCAGGGCTGACCAAAGTATTATACAACAGTATACAATAATTTATGTTGTTTTATTAATTTTTTTTTTTGTAAAAGTTCTACATCTCACTCGTTGCTCTAATTATCGAGTACAAGTATAAAAGTATATATATATATATATCCATTTCGTTTTACGGTCGGACACGCTAGTGAATTTACCACGGTTTTTAAATCTTAAAGACTTCAAAGGTAAGTCGATTAAATACGTTTAGATTTTTATAATAATAATAATAATCGTCGCGTTCTTGGCACAATTTACAGCAACACAACGTTATACGTTTTGAACATATAATAATATTATCTAGAACGCGTTCGAGTTGAATATAAATTCGAAGAAACGGCACGGATATTTAAAAATGAAATATTTTTATTAAAATCATTCAAATCGCCGTGACTAAAACAACAGCGGCGGGCGTATTACCGAACAGGTAGAGCCAGCCGGCGGCGTCTCGACGACTTTATAATACTTAAAATAAAATATTTTATCCGGTACGCGGATTGATCTATATATCGCACACACACCGAGACGTTTTTGGCGGTCGGTCAGCGGTCATTCGTGATCGATATTTATAATATAATATTATTGAAACGGATAATATAATTTGACAACGACGGGAGTCGTGTTCGATTTAAAAATTAAACCGTCGATATTTTTGTAAAAAAATATACGATGGGAGGGCGCACAAATCGTTCGTTTGCCCCCGAGGTGCCGTCTACCGCTGTACCGCCGGCCCCGTTCGACACCCACCACCTCTGCTTACACCCACTGACCGGTGGTGGTGTGGGTCGCGTAACGACGACCGTAAACAATATCGTTAACAATCGCGGCGATGTCGGCGCGTGACGACAATAATATAATATCGTTATATTATTATTTTTAAACGGCGGCGGCGGCGGCGGCGGAGTTTTCGCGATAATCGCGTTACCGCATGCACGCGTACGACGAGCGACGGAGGGTGAAATTAGCGCGTCTCGTTTGCACCCGCCGAGATGACGGCGCCGCGTTCGTCGTATAAGCCCGTCCGCAAACGCCACACTGTTCGCCGTGTGTGTGCGTGTGCGACTGCCGTCCACGCCGCCGACACGTTATTATTATTATCATCCGCGTAACTGAACACTACGTACGTTTCGCGCGACCCTTCTAAGACAGTCTTACACAATCGCGCTCGACGCAACAATATCACATCATATGGGCCGAAACTCTCGGGAGTCGCTCGCGTTGATTATCGTAAGAGTACCACCGCCGCCGTCGTGTAGGTAGGTAGGTAATTATTACGGGCGGCGGCATCGCGGAAATACGATTATTCCGGTTCGACGACGACGGCGATAATAATAATATTATATTTCGTGTTAGTTAACCGCGTTGTAGTGTCATATATATATATATATATATTATTACCGCGTGCGATAAATGCCGAGTGAAAGAAACCCGTGCCGTTTTCAACCGTTTACCGTGTCTAGAGGCGACTTCACACTCCATAGTGATATATCCGATAAGGAAATTTCGATCAGTTAAATCTTGCGGTCAGCAGTAAGCGGTACACCAGCGGAAAACAGAATCCAATTCTACTAGAGGCGCGTACGTTAATCAGTCCACCACTTGTGTGTCATTTAATATAATCCTTGCATAAACACACATACACACACACTTATGTAATACACAGTAAAAATGACTATGAATTTCAAAATTATTTTTTTCGGAAACCACGTTTTCGCTGTGATACAAAATGAAATTTACCCATATATATATATATATACTGAAGGCGATATTAATATCATGATATTATTTATTTGTTTGTACACGTCGAATCTACCGACTTAAAATGCAATATAATAAACAAAATAATATAACTCGAACGCTGTGGTATCATCACCCTATAAAGCGACACACAATTAAACCTTTTATGCACTTTACCTTCGTATTCCATAGCTAAATGCCATACTTTCTAAAATAATTTATAATGACACTGCTAACTCGCGATTTCATGGTACACGCTTTTCAATTTCTACATTCGTTCCTTATCGACTGGAATGACTCAAAGATTACACATACCATGGCACTATTAAGTTTTATTAAAACTTCATTGATATATAGGAGTATAGTATATGTATATCTCGATGTTGTTCCCATCAAAGGTAACGTAAAAATAACGTAAAAATGACTGAAATAAAACTCTGACTCGGGTTTATTGGTCGAAAACACTTTTATTCAGGTGTAAAGCAAACACAAAATATACATTAATTCAAAATCACTTAGCCCGTACTACGATGGTCACTTTAAAACATAGAGTAATATTACTCAATGCTTTAAATGCGTGCCTACGTTCTCGCCGAATAACTTAGCGACAACGGGATTCCCCCATGTCTGCGCCCACGGCGATCTTATAAAACAACATTTGTTGTTGCCTCAGCACATTTCATAGCCTGACCTATCTTAACATTAAAATATTCCCACCCATTTTGCATATACATTAAATAATAATATTAAATTTACAATAACTGTCTACAGTATACGACAGTCTCTATTAGCTTTTTTATTTAAATTACCGTTAAACATCCACGATGAGGAAACTTAAATATACACATATATGGTACATGTTAAAAAAACAATACAACATTATTATAAATAAGTATAAAATGTAATGTTAATTATAAAATTAAATTAAATTATTTTTTAATAGTTATTGATGCCAATTTAATATAAATGAATACATCAATTGTTTTATTTAATTAATCGTCAAGAATGTTTGTAATATTAGAATGTGCTTTAGTAAGTTGTGTTAACTTGAGAACATATTGGAAAATGTTAAGAATATAATCAATAATACTTGTACTTTTATTTCTAATAGCAAAAATATATATCTAATTAATTTTTTTTCGATCAAACATATAAATATAATATACATTTAAGAATTCGATGCGATACGTGATCTGGAATATACATATATATGTTACAGCGGTCAACGTTATTTTGTTAACAATTTACTACAAATATCAGTTACGTGTTTAATAATATAATATATGAGCCAACGGAATGAATACACGCCCAATAAATTATAGGTATAACAAACGACCAAACTTATTTCGGTATAATGGGTATACTATACTCGCTATTTTTAATTTGAATTAGGAAAACAATAAATAATTATTATATTAAACAATCGTAGTTAATATACTAATAATAATGTACCATTTTAATTATTTAAATGCAATATACAAGAAAAATAATAAAATAAAATATTAAATTAAATTAAATTAATGTATTATAAGGATTTTGAATTGCAAAACTTAATACTTAATACTTTAATACACTTAAAACTGTATAAAATGTTTTTAGGTAATAATATCTGAGAGAAGAATTTAATTAAATTATTACAATTTTAGTTTAAAGCAATTGGCGGACCGCAGAAGACAAAAAACTGGACCATCAAAATATTTCAAGTAGAATATGCTAATATAAAGATTTGACAAAGATTTTTTTTTTGTTTGAATCTCATTTATTTATTATTTTATCTTTCAAACTACAATAAAAATTACTTGTCGATCTCTGCTTTACAGGTGCTCTGTGTTTTTAGAGACTGAAATATATGCGAGACTTAGAGGAAGTCGCCCCTTCAAATCATCACAGACCCTCTCTCTCAAACAATACACATTAAAAGTAAAACGTCCTTAATATATTTATCCAGACTTACTCAATTTTTCCTAAACTTTAGCGGGTTATACTACTTAAAATACATACCGCTTTAAATCTACAGGTATCAGCAGCACACAGTCGTATTATCATTACTCGTCACGTATGTGAAACAATATAATTTGCCATGGACGCGATCGAACGGATCTCTGGTTGTCGTCGGTGCAATCACGCGGTTCTATATTTACATTAACATGATTTAAAACGACTGCGCACAGTACAATTAATACACGTACACGACAATAATAATTAGACGGCCGACAACATGATTAGACCACCTCGGGCGGACTGCGCCGACAATTATCATCGAAAGTTATAACTTATAAACAATCCAATAATATAATATAATTAAATTGTGTACAGCATTTTATTTGCGTTGCGATATTCTCCAAATCGTATAAATAACTCGCGCACACGAAACTATATGTATAATGCATATGTATTACCTTTCTGCATATTACTCGGACACCCCGCCCATCACCACCACGTGTGCACCATGGACTTGGGTTTTCGTCGAAATGATTTATACGGCACATACAAATTGAATTAACATACCGACTACTACTACGCGTGCGTTCGCCATATAATTACATAGCGTCTCCGCGAAAGGCCGCAGTCGAGCGATAATAAATATTATGTCGTTGAGTACGTGTCGTACAAGACTCATTCGCAGGATTTCGTTCAAAAATCTATCAGATTATTACGTGCATCATTAACCATGCGGTGCTGTGCATTATCGACGACACAATATTAATAATATTGTTAAATGCACGCGACGGCGGCGTTACAACGCGATAAAACGACAGAGACGATAAACAGACCGGGGAGAATATCGTTTTCAAACGAACACGCGAAAGACGAACCTACAAAAAAAAAAAAATAAATAACGCGCGATGTCTGTATACAATTATTATTATTTTCTTTTTTATTTAAACCTCAACAACCAAAGTTATTAGCTTACATATTTACAAAATTACTAATACAATATAAGATATTATGTAAAATTTTACAATATTACTTATATGATGTAAAGCATGTAAAACGTAGAAAAGGAAAACACAACAAGAAAGAAAAAAAAGACAAACTATATAAGGTTATAAAGTTTGGTTATTTTTAAAAAAGTTAAAAATTAAGCTTAGATACTAATATACCGTTTACAGTAATGACAATATTATTTAAAATAAATGTAGGTACCTATGATTTACGGAAAAATGTTTACGTTACGAAAATGTCCGTGATATCAACAGATTCCAGGGAATTGCTTTACAATACAAACGAATATAACATAATAATATGTAATTACTCATTATTAACCACTAGGGACGTGTATTTCCGGTTAATTAGTGCAAGAACGTTAATATTATCGATGGAGACGGATTTCCAGAATTATTTCTATTAGTAATTTTGAGTATCGAAATTAAATTTTATGTTTTAATAATAATATGTAAAAATAAGTACATTTTTATTTTAGTGACACCAACGTCCGCCGATCCGCTTTACTTAAAGGATATCAAGAGAAAAATCGGTTGACCTGTGCATAAACTACGACGTATACGACCAACATCCCAAACCGAACATTATTTAATTTTTTTTTTTGTGAACACTGGTTTCGCTTTCGTCATTGTGTGTATCATTGATTTACAACGCGTCTCAACACTATACATACACACACACACACACACACACACACACACACACACACACACACACACACACACACACACAATCATAGCCTGAAATGATAATGATCAAGCTATTGAATAGACAGATTATGCTGTCCGTGCCCACTGTATATCGTATAATTATTGTTATTTTATGTTATTGATGACCGCTGTACACGTTTGCAGACCTACTATATAATATTATATAATATACATATATACATATATACACACTGTGTATCTAATAATATATTTGGTTTTTATTACTACCTTATTTTTTATATTGACAATAGGTATTTCCTAAATTTTCGACATTACATATTTTGTTGTTTCATTAATCATTAAGCTATTTTCTGTTAACAGTTTAATATAAATAGTCATACTAAGTACATAGTTCAGAATTTATTGAAACCAATTTTCGAGAGCAATTATTGAAAAAATCATAATCAACATCAACTATTGTAGCCATGTAGCCGTAATTATTATACAAAGATATTGCACAAGTTTTGATGGACTTGCATATTTTAACTACTAAGCATACTTTTACTTTCAAAACATTATATGATTATTATTATTTAGTATGTTAAGTTTGTTTATTTATGACTCAAATTGAAAGTAAATAAAAATGTTAACTAAAAGTAACCACTATTATTCAATATTTATTTTTTAATAGGTATACATAAATCATTGTCATAATATTTTTTTAAGATTATTATTACGGTATTAATTTAAAATTCATTGAATACGTGATTATAAAAATGCATCAAAAAGTTTGTTTTGATATCATGACTATTGAGATTAATTTATAGTTTGTATTAATTACTAGGTTATCTATATTGTTTTTGTTGAATATAAATAAGAAAGTTATCACTACGTATAAGCACATCATATTAAAAAAATAATATTAAATTGTTATGTTGAATAACTATTGTTAATTGAATACATATCTTAAATTGTAAATTGTTATTAAATCTTACTTTATTATTGAAAGGAACATCACGAGATAGGATCATGCCGAAGTTTCGAATCTTGCGGCTGGTGCCAAAGCTTCTTCGTGCTTCTGAAGTAGACTTGGCTTCAGGTCTCAGGTGATCATGAACACCTTTGGCTTGAAAAAATATTGCATACTCTGTATGCCTCCAGAAATGTGTGACAGGGTAACCACAGTGTCCTCTACAAGGCATTATTTCTAAATGACCATGACACTGTCTATTCGGGCACGGTTTACCTAGAAATAATTATTAGTGGTAAATAATCATACGCACATAGCTAAATTGTCAGAAAGGTATAGTGGCGCCATCAACGGGATAATACCCAGATCGTTAGCCCTCTTCCTAGCGCCGTACTTAAGGATTTATATCCAGTGATAAATTGCATTAAGTATTAATTTTAATTAAAACAATAATATATAATATTATGGACCCGCCGTCCTCCCTCAAAAATTCTTTGGCAGTAAAAGTACTAAGAAGTAACAAAAAAATATAAAATATGATCTACAAGTAAAGAAACAACAAAACTTAAATAGAAATTTATATGAATAGATATTCAAAATAATAATATAATTAATATTCTTATGATAAAACAATGTTTTAATATTAGGAGGATTTTTATAGTTAACAAAATAGATATACTAAAAAGTAAAGAGCGTGTTTGATTGAAACTGGTCGCAGTCGTAGGCTGAAGTAATGTTATAGTTTTTATTGTCGAACAACCGCTAACCAGACGAGGTGACATTATTAATGTAATGATATTGATTTATAATTAATCTGGGAATCTAACCTTCATTGTTAAAATGTACTTCATAATCTCAACTAAAATTCGCGTCATCAAACAATGGAAAAGATTAATTTAAATACTAGTGCATACATAATTAGTGGTCTTATTTGTCTTCGAGTTTAATAAATAAATATAATGCTCATTTCACTTTATTAGAAGGTTACGAAATATTTTATGTAATAAAATTATATTATGCATGACAATTTATCGTAAAATTACATGGTATGTAATTAAAAACGTGGTTTCCATTCGATTAAAAAAAAAAAAAAAATTAAAAAGCCCTTCTGAATATTAAAAGAATTTTCTCACTATTAATATAATCATTGTTAGGTACGTACTCTGACATTCACGCTTGGCTACAAAATACGTGGAGATGTATTTAAACAGAACTAACATTATTATGTTTGACAATTTATTATAAATGAGCATCCTTTTTAAAATATTAAAATAAATCAATAGTTTAAAAATAAATTGTACTATATTCGAATGTATTATTAAAAATGTTAAGTAGGTATATTTATATACCTATATGTATTCAAATTCAGAGTTGATTCCGTGAATATTCTAATCCTTGATTTTCAATTATCTCCCCGAAAATCCACCTCGTCGACTAAAATAGAAATGGCGCAGAAATCTCATAACTTAAACTTAACTATATAATCACAGGAGGTTCAGTCAATGGACGGTTATCTTAAAAGCATTGCCAATTTGTAAACATTTTTTTCTTTCATAACACAATATTGTACGTAACTTTTTGTGTAGATTGTATATTTTCTCTTTTCTAAATAATAATAAAAAAAAAAAGTACCTATAAATTATAATTTATCATTGTACATCCAGAACAGTTATTTGTGATGATCGCTGTCCGAACTTCATAGATCTATAGAAATATCAATGTAAAAAAATTGTAATATTATGTATGCACGCCCCTTTGGTTATTTAAATAAAATATTATAACCAAGACTATAGCTAATCATAAAAGTGTAAAAAATAAAATTAATATAAATAATACTCAATATTTAAATAGGTATATGTATAAAATAAATTATGCATAACCCTATCAAACTTAATTCTTATATTATAAGTCTATAAATGTCCGATTAATTACTCATTTAAATAATAATATGTATTTATCAGTTATTACTCTTGTTTTAACGTGGTTCTGGGTGCTTAATAATGTACGTCGCTCATAGTTAAATTTAAATATTTTTAACTAAAAACAATTAACTAACAATGATAATGAAAAGAAAAGTTTACAAATTGAAGGATTTTCTAGTTCATATAAGTTTTTGAAATTTTTGTTTATTTTATATTTATTAATATAATAATTTACCTTGTTGCTTTTTTCGAGCCTTGTCACATATAGCTGGTCTTAGGTGAACAGTATCTCCCGAAGGAAGTATACACCTTCTTGAGCATAGCAGAACACCCAAACATGATTTTTTTAATATGTGCACATTGTGATTGTTGGTGTTTCTCATTGCCCATCCAGAAGCGTGCCGCTTTGCTTCTTCGCAATTAGGTGGGTATACTAAGCGACAATGCCCGTCAGCCCATTCTTCCCATAAATTGAAGTTACTCACCTACAACAAAAAATAAATCACAATGATAATTAAAAACAAAAAAGGAGTAATATAAAAAAATACTACAAATTTAAATATACTTCTGTAAAAATAAAATCTCACATTAAATAAAACGTCAAAATCATTAAGATTAAGATGTCTTATGAATTTATTATTACTAAATAGTTATAAGGTGAACACTATTATATAAACAGAAGAAAAACAATTATAATAAAGTACCTATAGTTATAACAGATTTTAAAATAATAAAATAAAACATACAAGTATAATAAAAGATATATGACCATTTGTATTGGCATAAAAATAATATTCGTTACCAAAATGAATGATTAGTAAGCACTTATTTGAAATTATTATTAAAGTAGTAATTACTTATTATTAATAAGTAATTATCAATCTACCTGTTCTGTTCATTCAATTACAATAGAAGTACTAAATATTTAAATCAATTAATTTTAAATAGTACATCGATACTTTATCGATCTTTTTCTTTGAATCGACAATATTCAACAAAGCTACATTTAAATTAAACAAATGTACTGTTCTTGTTGGACAATAATTAATATTAAACACAGTGATGTAATAAATATTAAATATTAAAAGCTATTTCAGAACTTTTGCTAATTAGGTATCAGGTTAAATTAAAAAAGCATTTATTAGAATACAAACATTTTTCAAATCAAATGTTCATCTCATTTATAAAAATACATTTATAATGTTGTGATATTATTATAAAATTTCAAAATATGTACAATGTACACATTACACGATATATCACATATAATATGTTTTTAATAATATATGAAGTAGTTTCAAGGAGTACCTAAAGCTCTGAAAACCGTGTTTTTGTACAAAGACGCCCTCAAAGTCGAAGCTACCGATTAAACATAAAAATATCATTTTTTTTCATATTTAAACGCGATTGTTAGCCAAATAAATACTTTAATAATCAATTAAAATAAAACTATTAATTATTTACTTTTAATATAATACTCATCAATCAAAAGTTAAAATCATTTATTTCAACATATGGGTAATTAAATGCATTATAACTAATGGACTTTATTCGATAATAAATATTTTAAAACATTTAAAATAGTCCAATTCCTTTCGTAAATTACATAAATTATATTTGAAGATCCAAATATCAAATACGTAATTATAACCTAACGATAAACAAACAAATGTACATTATCACTGTGATAATTTAAGTTATAGCCAAAAAGTTTTATTTTAAATTTGTTTCAGTTTAAATATTTTTATATTTTCTTAAAATATACGAGTATAACAAAATTCTCTGTAAAGACAAATTTATATTAAAATAAATTTGAATAAAATATTTAATAATTTATTTCTATATTAAAACATATTTGTTCAAAAATACGTATAAATTATAAAATAATATACATTTTTATAGAAATATAAGATTTTATTTTATCTTATAACTTAAAATATCACATATAAAATAAACATGGATAATGACAAACATTACGTGTAAGATAAAGATTTGGACTATATTAATCAACAGTTTACTTAAAAGCATACAAATAAATAACGCCAAGCAACATTTTTAACTTATATCTAATAATAAAAAATAAATATCAAATTTACCCTTGGAATAATCGAATCGTTAATGTCCCAATCTGCAATTCGAGAAATAGATTCTGCAGGAGGTCTTCCGCGGGAGTAACTATATTCATTGCTCATGCTTTGATTTTCGTATTCTTGTTTGCTAAAATATCACAAATAAAACTTTATAATTTAATATATTATTTATAATAAAAGTCTAAGAAATATGTAGTACAAATTTATAATATTATATTATATCTCCGACTGTTAATAAGTAGTATCGTAGATCATAGGTTTTCAAAATATTAATAGACTTCGTAGAATATTAGCCATTATAGGTATTAACTATCTACTGTTATAAACTTATAAAGCAATGCGTTGTCGTACGGATAATAATTATTGATTCAGGTTCTAAAAACCATTATGACGATAAATATCTAAGTCGGAGGTTCGGGAATATCAGTTTAAATATATAACAATAGTTAAGAGAAAATTTTCAGCTTTAGCCTGAACGAAATGTGGAATAAAAATGTGCCAATTATTATAAATTATACCTAATACGTGATATATGTAATAAATTTAATGGGTAGTTTCAAATATTTATTATTCAATAATAGGAAATCAGCAGTAACAGTTAAACGGTGTATTGGCTTTAAATTGTAATTATAGATAGTTAAAAACTAACGATTTAATATTTATAACTATGACTATATACAGAGTATTTTTAAACATAATATATTTAAAACTAGACAAGTAGGAAGCAAGTAATATATAGACATAGGCAGATCATACGTATCGCGCATAGAGAGATTACCTACACGAAAAATAGCGTGTTGATATTTTCTAAATGATTAATATTAATTTATAAGCAAACGTAAACGCGTTTAATGCCAACGTCTCTAAATAATTGTACTAGACGCATGACGATATATTTGTATATACAATTAATAGAGCTACGGTATATGATAAACGACACTATATACATATATTATAATAATACCTAAACAATTATTATTACGATAACAAGCTCATTTTAAATTTACTTATTAATTATAGATGTTACGTGTATATATATATATTATATATTTATAAATACCTAGGCACAACAATTTTCCTCGGCACATATACCTTATATTATATAGCATATTATTATTATTAATATTAGTCTGCCTACCTACTTGTCTTGTGATATTACATGAGACACGCTATCATCGAGTCACCAAAAATAAGACACAAAATCGAAAAGTTCGGCAATATATAATGTGCACGGCGTACAATACTATGATGTCACGATGACACCGCGCCGAAGCAATAATGCGGTTTACTCACAAAATGACGACCATAATCGAAGTAAGGTCTGCTGTTCTCCGTCGGCGGTCGCGTGCTGCTCGTCGCGGCGGCGGCTGTACCAATAATTGTTATCGCGGGCAGAGATAGGACCGTGGACGGCGGTGGTTGTTCTCGTCTGTCTACGATGAGGTATTCAAAACGACGATGATAAGTGTCGTTATCGAGAGTGACATCGGGTCGTTACGCCGCGATAAAACGTTGACGGACGGATATCGTCGTTCTTATCGTGTGCACATAATTGCTTGTTCGGCCGCGACAAATACTATTTTTATTTTTTTCGCAATCGACCTCTGTGTCGGGGCGGTGGTAGTCGTTTGAGAGAAAACGGGACGATAACGAGAGCAGAAATGAAAAAAAAAAAAAAAAAGACCGGTGGACGGGTGTAGAGGCGCGCGGTCGCGGACTGACGAACGGACGCGATGCGTGCGAAACGATCACTGATCGACGGTGCGACGCGGCGTCGATCCTGTTGCTGGTCCGGACGGAGTTATACCGGCGGCGGCGGCGGCGGCGGCCCTCGGGTTTTGCATTTTGGGCCGTACGCACGTCGGCCAATGGGAACGCAGACCGAACCCACCGATTTTAAAACGGTAGTTACGCGCGCGGCGCCGCTAATCCGTTACCGCCGCCGACGACACGTCGCACGGGTCGTACCTATGTCATTATCGTGCCTCTATAATATTATTATTATTATTATGTAAAACGTTATACCCACTCACATTATTATATATTTTTTAAGTGTTTTATATCGAATCGTATAATGATGTATGACGTCGACGAGGTATAGATCATAATATTCTGTAAGATATATATATATATACGCGTTATAACGTAAGACTTGCGCCTCGCAAAGGTAGGTAGGTGTATATTATAATGAAAAAAAGGTGCCCCTACTACCCCACACATCGCGTTATTTATTATACCCACACTGCGTCGCAGGAATTGTGAGTATACTGTAAATATCATGTACTTTTGTGATGTCTAAATATAATAATAATATTACGCGATAATATTATGGACTGCACCGGTGCGCGCATAAGTCGTGTCGCTGAATATTATGGACATTGAGTTATTTATTTTTATTTTAATCCGTCACAGTAAAATATATTGTGATCAAGATTTATCGCGGACACACATTTTACATATTAAACTATTAATATTGCATACTTAATATACAATTCTACTTATTAGATTTTTCTATATTATTATAATATGTCTAGATTTATTATTAAGAAGCAGTGAGTGGTGATACTCGATTGCAATTTGTATTCATGTAGAGTCCTAATGTAAATATCTCGATTGTGTCCGAACACACGTTGGTTCTCAAAATAACGTATAAACAAAATAGCTAAAATAAAAATAAAAATATATCATTAATCATTTTTTTTACACATCATTACACAAATAGATATAAACTTTTAGTTAAAAATCTTACTAGTACAGTCGATTCGTGGTAGTATAATTAGTTTATTTAAAAATGTTTCTATGACGGAACAAATCAATAATATCATATGTTTAAATATCTTAATCAGTGGTGTAACCCGGAGGGGGTGTTTTGAATATTTTAAATGTATTAATTTTCGTTCATTGGACGTATTTATACAGAAAATATATGTACTAGGTATATGAATCAGAATTTTACAAAATATATTGTCATATGGTTCAATTGCATATTTAATTCTATGAAGATTGATAACTAAAATATATTAAGTGTGTAAAGCCTCTCCACATGTTATATTTAAATATATAATTAAAACACCCCATGAAAAGTGCTAGCTACGCGCCTGGCCTTAATGATATACATATTACACATAATCAAATTAATAAAATGCATCACAAGTACTTACTATAATAAAAATAGTCAAATTAATAAAATACATTTATGTATGATAAATTATAATGTGTATGTTGACTTATATTAACTCAAAATTAGATATTTTTTTGTTTGCAATCTTGCAGTTTATTGGCCATTGTATCTTTAATTGACAATATAGAAGAAAGCACCACTCGCGCCGAATATTGTTAGCTCGTGTGAATACGCAGTATTCTGTTTACATTGAATACGTAACATACAGTCGAGTAATTATTTAGTTTTAATAATCACTGAAAACAGTATTTCCTACCTATTTTGTAAATGTCGCAATTGACATACCATAAATGAAAAAAGATCACTTTTGGCCGAAATCGGAGGACACCTATAGTAACACCTAGTACCTACTTCAACAATATCTATAGTTTTATACGTATACAGGCATACATTATTTATATAGATAAATGTATCTGGCATCAACTACAGTACAGTGCGCACTATAAGGCGAACGAATAATATTCTCTATTCTCGCCCATAGGGAAAATATCTCCTTCCATATGTATACAATATAGTCTCAACAAGCATATTATATACAATATTGTATTATCTATTAAACTCAGTCACCCTTAAGATATTTCTGCATTTACATACAGTCGAGTCGCGATAACTTGAACCTCAATAACTCAAAAAACTTGACAAATCGAATTTTTTTTATTCCCCTGGAATTGTAAATTATGTATAAATTAATGTAAATTCGAGTTAGATATCTCGAATAATATACTTATTTCAAAGCAAATTTTTATCTCCCTTCAACTTCGAGTTATCGCGACTTTACTGTATTTTATTCAGTTATCATTTTTCTCTGTCTCATTTTTAAATTGATGGTATATAGGTAGTGTATTATATATTTTATATGTTTATTTACCTACTATGATTATATTATAAATGCGCCACTATAATATTTATTTCGTATATTGTATGGTAAATATCTACTTAATTATTGAAAATTAGGTTAATAAACGCTTGTTGTACAAGTTAAACAATATTACCTACTATACAATTTAAATTATGATAAAAATATTTTACTATATACATATATAACTTTGTAGTTTTGTGCATGGTGCGTAAATCCGTATTATAAATCTTATTTATTATGTTCTTTCTAAAATTGATTTTTCAACTTTATAAGTATTTCATTTTACTTATTTACAACTTACAATGAAACAAATATAGTTAATGTAAATAATAAACTTATTTTATAACAGTAACTTTAGTTTTTTTATTAAATATTTTTTTATTCTGCACACCTGACCAGTTGTTTCTTTAACAAAAGAGTCTAGTTTTGATAATCTTCATTGATTGTTTTAGATGGAGTATGTTACCCCTTTGATTACAAGTAACTTACACGTGAAGGTGAAATGGATATCTTATTGATAGAAATAAAAACCTGATACCATAGAGTGTTTATAAAGTTGTCTACAGGGTGACAATGTGGCGCCAAAGTGAGACCTCATCTTCCTGTGATCACCCGCATACCGATGTTTATCATCGCGTAATAAAATGGATTGTTAAATTTTTTTGTCGAAACATTATTGTTTATAAGCCCTTTAACACCGACATTATCAATAGATTACACTGCTTTTTCTTATGCTATTTAAACACCTACATTATTTTTAGATTTTGGACCAACAATAAGGAAGTAGGTAGGTACCTGATAAGTAGGTATGAATTAATTTGTTTCTTTTTTCTATTTTTCTATTCTATTTATTATAATAATATTTCAATAAACTAAAACGATACAAGTCCACTGTCCAGTGCTTGAATTGGAGGGACTGAATACTCATCTTTTAAAAAAAATATTTTCCCCTCATTATATCATACCTGATAAATAATGCATTTAAATGTTTAGATACGTAGAATTTTTTTGTTTTAAATTTTTACGTTCAAGATTAAAAATATTATAGTTATATATAAATGTATCTTTATAGTACACAATTGAAAGCCTATATTAATGCATTATATAATTCGTTTAATGGGTAAATCCCTAAAATTAATTGGCGCTTTTGCTAATAGTTATTAAACGATTTATGACGCGTGATTCAATAATAAATTACATTTTCATGGTTAAACATTATTAGCACATGATAAAATGCTTTGCGACCACTAATTCAATGCAGCAGCAGTCTACCTCAAACGGTTCAAACAAACCGCAGACAGTGTCCAGTCGAGTTACCAGAAATTGAACCCGATAAGCCGAATATTATGTATACGTATACTATATGTAATAATACCTATCGTATAGTTGAACATATAATAACTAATAAACATTGTCAAACTAGGAATATTATTGATAACATTCTCTCGATATAGGTGAATAAATTATATAATATAATTTAAATTAATATTGTACAGACATATTGTTATTTCTTGTGTTTCTCTTTGGTGATAAGAATTTATTATTGAGATGAAATAAACTATAAATTGTTATACAGACAATTAAGAATAAAATACACATTTTATTATATTATTATGATTATGTTCGTAACAGGTTGAAAATAAATAGTAATACATCAAATATTGTACTGACTACCGAGTATCGACTAACGTCTGTCAGACATTTCGACTTTTCTAGGACTGGGCAATGGGAAAATCCAAAAACTTTAATTTTATAGCTGTGTTATAATTTTTCATAAAATGTGTAATATGAGTTACGACCATTGGTTGATTTTTACAATTACTGAAAATATATATTCCTAAAATAATTCAATTATAAGTAAAAATAATAATACATACCTATATGCGTTTAAGAAAATCATTGGTACTTTATTGCACTTATATGTTTTTATATAAAACCAAACACCGACACACCGTATGTATAATACATAGTGCATATGCACTTTCGATTATAAATGGTAATATTTATCAATGAAGTATAATATATAATATCTATGTCATTTAATATACATTAAAATTGAAAATTTGCAAAGATCTACGTGGATGGAAATGTTTGTTGCGTGCAATATTTATACTTTATCAAGTATATATGTTGTATATATTTTAAACATTTAGAATACAGTTATTTTAATAGTATAATAACGTTAGGTTTATAAAATCACGTTATAGCATTATTTAAAGAAGAAAGTACAAATAGTACAATACAACTATTATAAATGAAAATATGTACAACTCTTATAATATAGCCGACTATAATAGTTTAATTGATAATAACTAATATATATAGAGTATAAAGTTATAACTTGATGACCTAAGTGTTTAAATTACGTAACTTAAAAATATCATTAAGTACAAGATAAAATAACATTTTTAAAAATTAACTAAAAAATACATAACTATAAAACGTTGTGCTGTCGGTTTAAAAATGTCATCGCCAAATAGACTTATCAAAACGAGAGTTATTGGACACCTTGGAATTGGAAATTTTTAAACTTTGTTATAAATCACAAAGCCATTACGATAGCACTACAACAGTACAACAGCAGTTAGTAAACTTTAACTATACTAAATAGGGGTTAGCGCTTTCATGACATACTCACTCAACATCCTACCGCAGTACTGTCAAGGCGTCAAATATAAATTTATATTTATATTATAAATAAATCTAAGCAGAAAAAAGTTTTCAAGTATAATATCTATACAGTTTATTGCATGCCAATACAGGTTAGCAGTAAGAAAGAAAACAGGTATTTTCAAGTAACGTAGTGGTTTTGTGAGCAAAATTATTTGTTACTAATATTATTATATTATTGTTATATATTATTATTAATAAAGATATTGAATGATTGGTATTTTGTTAATTTTTGTCGAATATTTGGTTTTAGTTTTAAAAGAATTCATTAAAAAAAGTTTGGACATGAATAAAAAGTCCCTATATAAAGTAGAATAATCTATAAAATTGATAAAAAAAAAAATATATATATGACTGTATCATCAAAATGATTTATTAAATGAAAATGAAATGCGTGTTATATACGTAAATTACGTGTACTTATTTAATAATAATTAGCGGTGACTACTATAATAATAACAATTGTACAGTACTCGATTAGGAACTATATTTATTTAGTAACGCAAACAGTCCGTCCGGTGCGCCGGCCGTCTTGTCTGTACCTACTTTTATATTCGTATTATATAAAAAATGATGTATGTACAACCGGTTGTCGAGTGTGTATGTGCGAGAGAGAGAGAGATAAAGAGAGAGTGAGCGATAGATAAAGAGGGTGAAAGGGATCAAGGCTTTAGGGTGATAAAGGATTTCAATAGCACAGTAGTCATGTATAGTACCACACACATGGTATATATATATGTATATGATATTAACACACACGCGAGTTTGATTACGTCATTGTAATGCATTTTTTGCCAATGAAAACACATCGGCCATGGCGCATTAAGCAAACACAAAATAAACGTTAAAACCATGACGTAGGTATAGGTTATATATTTTTAATATATACCTACTTTAGGTGGTATATTACTATATGTAATAATAATAATGATGATGACGATGATGGTGTGTGTGTGTGCAGTGTTTAGCGCGAGGGCTCGTGCCCAGGCACCCGTGGATAACATCTGCCTAATTGACATAGGATAGTATAAGTTGAGTGTGCGCGCGGAATAGCGATAGGTGTTATTGTGGCGTAGGTAGAGATATATACGAAACACACACACGACACACGTACATATAGGTATATATCGTAACTAGGGCTTGTGTAAAATAAAATTAAAAAAACTGGCGTGGCGCGTGCGTATATTATATGTTTTTACGTGTCTTTATGGTCCGAAGGTGATATGCAAATTTGACTCACGCCATTTCAATTGTTATACAAAATAACATTATACATAAGTGTGCATATACTTATGTCTATAATGACATTATATGATACATGGTAGAAGTATCGTTTTTTTTTCTTTTGTTGACGAAACGATTATTTAAAAGCGGTAACCCGATCATCGATCACACGCCGTGTCCAAACTGGCAACGACTATCCAAATATTTAGCGTGTTACATTTTACAGGTGACATTGTATATTAGCGCAAAGTTTGAAGCCAAAATGCAACTGTAACGAAAGTCGTTCGTGTGAATAAAAATTATAATATTTAATATCAATAATAAAATATAATATGATATAAATAACAAATCACGACACGTTTATTCGTGATTCGTTGTTCGTGGCGTGTCAGCGAGTGACTGACGGGTGGTAACCTTAATTATTATAGAAGTCATACCACACGATTAAACATTTAAATCTATAAAATAATATATACCTATCATATTTAATGTTTTTATTTAAATTATATTCAAATTCGGCGTGTACCTATTACCTATAGTCTACACAAACACCATATATACTGTTATGTTATTATAATGTATTAATACATGAAACATGTCAGTATATCACATACAAAATATTGAGTATTATACTAAAGTGTATATTATAGTGTATAGTATAAACTATATAGGTAAGTATATAATATTATAATTTAACTGTTAATTATTTGGAAACAATACAAACGGAATTAAAATACCTCTGATAATAAAGATTAAAACACTTGAGAGTTTATGTTTTATAGCGAATAATGAAGTACCTAATGTAATATATGGCTACCATTACTTATATATTTTTTAAGTAAATTATTTTTTTGTAAGTTATTTTCACTCTTCACAATTTATTTACATTTTAAGCGAGTGTATATTGTATAATTTATCGTGAATTAAATTAAATCTTAATGTTATTTAATGTAACCTACATGACTTATAAAATATAAATACCTATTTTATATTGAATAAGATATTTGAGACTATAAATAGACTTCGCCCGGAATCAATTTTAAAATGCGATGATTATAAACGCCTAGTATTTGTATATTGGATAAGGATGTATATTTAAAATATATTATAAGTTTATAACGTTGAATTAAATATCTATATTTTATGGTTTAGACTATTTAATTTCCCCTCTAAACTTATAATTTATATTACTGTGTGCACTCTACAATTCAATCACTTTATGCCGGTGTCTGTCTTTTATGTACACGGGGTTGATTATATCATTAGTTCAAAATTGAAAAAGGATATGCACGTACAACGTGCTCGATGATATTTCGCACCGATTAAACGTGTATATATTTTTTTAGTCTTTTCAATAACTAAATTTGTGATGAAGCTAATACCGTCGGGCAGATGGCTATGGACAAAATCCAGAGTGACAAGCTGACCGTCCGGGCGATTATTGTGGTCCCTAATTTGTATACTGACCCCTATCTATAACAATAACAGGACGATATACGTTGCAGGTCCTATTATTATTGTTATTACTTATTAGCATTCGACAATATCGCGCAGTGGCATTTTATACAAGCAGTGCACTGCATAATGACTTTTGTATAACTACCAGTGGTACACGGGTCGTTCAATTTTAATAGGATTATCAAGAAGAGAATGTTATATTAAAAATATTTTAAACGTTGTTTTACGAACGAAAGCGTTATTAATACCAGCATTGTTTTTTTAAATTTAGATTTTATAATATGTATTTAAGCTGTAAATGATAAGATGTATTTTTTACGATTTGTAAAAAAGTTAAATTTAAATGTATTAAAATAATAATAATGATAATACATATTTACAGTATATACATCATCAGTGGCGGATTCTGAATTTTAACTGGCCCGGGAGAATTTTATTTCACTGGCCTAAAACACCATAAATATTAAATACAAAACATTTAGTTGAAATGTAGTAAAATTAAAAAATAATTATAATTTTAGTTGAGTTAAATAAATGATTTAATACTTCTAATTTATTACTTACATAAACTATACAAATATTATTTATATATTATATATAATATATCAATAAATTACATTATATTCAAGAATCAAGTGTATATATGTTATTTGAAATAAGACATAAACAATTGTGATAGACATGCGCAGTATAGGCAGTATGGCAGCATATCATACAAACTACAAAATTGAATAAGGTTGAACATGCTTGGAAGTCCTAAACTTAATATGACAGTTTTTACTCAGTGTTTTTAGAAATCACTACTATTTTTTATAATTTCAATAATTTCTTCTAAGTCTATATTTTGTACTATACTATAGTTTTAATAATTTTTACTAATGACCGCATACTACATCGTGTGTACACCGCATTCATGTTGAATGTACAACCTTGATCGTGTGCTTGATATCGGAATTTTTATTGGCCGTTTGTATTTTGGTCGGTATCATCCAGTTACTGAGATAATACCGGGTATACCATAAAATTGAATAGAGTTGTTTTTATTCATAGATAATAATGCATATAATATTAATATGATATAACATATGATGCATAAAACGTCATAAAGGTAATAAAAATATTTTTATCGAAATAATATTTATGAAAATAAAAAAGAACAAATTTAAGTATAAATAAATTATAAAATCAGTTTTAGGATAATAGGCATGATCGACCTCCCAGTGGCACAATCCGCCACTGTACATCATACTTCATTCGTATGAAAAATATCTATGATATTTTCAATATATTTTGACATGCAGAAATAGAATTAATAGAATGTACTATGCATATTTTCATAAAAAGAAGTATTTATAGTAGATTTACACAATTCTTGTTAATATTTTATGTACCAATTTACCGTCTATCGTATTATTAATTATTACGTAATATTATATTATTTATAATATATTATACAAATCTATAAATCTAATATTAACAAAAGTATGTAATAATTATATTATGCAATTAGATTACTATATAATATGTGGTATAATTGACACATGGTACATCCGGTATGATATAAATCACTGTAATATTGGCGACCTATTATAATTTTGTTAGTTTTGATTTGGTTTGTCTTTCTCCGAATGACGGACAAGCTAATTAGTTTAAATTTATGCATCATATTCTATTAAATTCTACGTAGCAGTACATAATATTATCAATAAATTAGTTAATAGAAATTTAATTAAATTTAAAATAAACGATCGTATAACGTGCTGAACATTAAAATCTTCGAATTTGGTTTCTATTTTATATTGATTATTATTACTACTTATTTTTTTTACATATTAAAATATCACAGTCGTTATAATCCTATATACTCGTACATATTTCAATATCTCGCTAGACGCTCGACGGTTGTGGCATACGATTTCTTATCTGCACCGCACTGATGTCAGGGGGTGGAATATAATAATATTAAACGGTCGTTGAAAATACGTATTATGAAAGTGCCTGGGCCGAGAGTAAAAAGTTTTGTTGTAAACTCTTCAAAGAGGCCCTCGTTACTGGCTAATTAGTGATTATTGGAGCGAAATATAGCCGAGGAATCTCCGGTTTATTTGGACACTGACAAAACACAGCGAAGGCAAATTGCATACGACGTTTTTCCCATGAACCGCGTATGCGTGTTCTCTTTTCAAAAGCAATCAAACAAAATCAAACAACCGTGTATACATATCAGCGTATATTAAGTATATGTATACACCTATACACGAATTTCCCCTCGTAACAAAAGACATGAAAAACGGAACGCGAGTCAGCTGTGTTAAAACTCACATTCGCTTCTTCTGTCGTCCTGGGTAAGACTCTGTCGTTCAAACAATGTTGTTTGATTACTCAGTCTCTCGTGTTGACAAGATTATTAGCTATGAAACAATTCAAAAGACGACAACAGGTATCTATTACATGATTGTACGTTTAGAACAGTATCTACATTTTCTCGTAAATTTTTATTTTTACCAAAAACATAAAAGAGTTTAACAGAATATGTACACTGTACAGTATGCACACACAATTATGTGTTATAATTTATAGAATTCCTAATGTATTGAACAAGGTAAGCCGTCGGTATGATGAAACTATTTTATATAAATCGAAGTTTAGTATCGAAAAATCATTTTGATCTAGAACTGTACTTTTAAAACGCGTTTAAAATACATTCAAACTAGTTATTCAGAACCTGCCTTAATTTTTGAAACAGTTATAACATATAATTAGTTATTAAAGTTTACTTGAAGAGTGAGGACTTTGTATAAAAAGTATCTATGAATACTGAAGTTGTTCTATAATTTTTCCACAGAACACAACTTTAAACGGATTTGTGCTTTTAAAATTATTTTCAAAAATATAAATACACTACATACACTCATATTTATTTATAAGATCTCATTATAAAGTATTGTGCTTACATTATCATAATTTATTATAGGAAAAAATAAATATAAATAATTATTTATTCTATTACCTTATTGCTATTTTATTTATAATAAGAAATGATTGTTACGTTATATTTTACTAATTTATTACTTTTATTTTCATCTAATTACTGGAAGTTTAGGTTTGATTAATTAAAATAGGTAAGTTTTAAGTTAATCCATTCAATTTGTTTTTACATTTTTTATTTGATCTGGTTTAAACGTCAAATATTTAAAATAGTATTTTGTAATTCTGAACCGCTGTACGACATATTTAGATTTTCTGAAACGTATCCTACGTGCCTATCATAATCATTAGGCATAAAAATAATAATTATTTTTTCCACAATTGAATTCCGTGTCGTACGAGAATAAAACGTTTTTCTATCCGCTATAGCATTTAAATGGAGTATTTCAAAAGTACCTATCTACTTAAATGACACTTTATATAGAACCGCTAAATGACCGTTTTGTGTACCAGGATGTTTGGTCCGTTTATCATAATGTTTTCGTATATATATTTTAATGTTATTGTTATAGTCTTGTGTCCAAGATAAAAGGCAAAAGGGTATGGTAGTGTTTTTAAAAAAAAAAAATGATATCAAGGCACGTGCTCCACGCACTTAACTCGATAATTATGCGTATTTAAATGAGCGTATCCGAACACAGCGCAACGCCGCGCCGGAAACAATGGACGCATGCGTTTCGGAATCATCGTCGTCGGCGTACACACACCATCACGCTACGAGTGTAATATAATATATACTATATATTATATAGTGTAGTTGAGTCGTTTATCATATCCTTTAATTATGGTAAACACGCGTAGTCTTCTATCAATTTACACTGTTTAATGTTTTTTTTTTTATTATTTAAATTTTATGCCGTACACATAATATAAATTATTACGATATGGATTGCTATAATTGAAGGTCCTTGATTGTCGTTGACTCATAAGTGAATCTGTAAAAATATAATTTACAGTATTACCTATTTTAGGTCATGCATAATATTATTATATTATGCTTATACGTACACTTAAAAAATATTATTCAATAATGTATTGTTTGTTTTATTAAATTGAAGTTGTTTATACCTGAATCGGCAGAATCGTGTATAAACTATAAATAGGACTGAGCTGGCATGTAAATGTAAAAATGATATTTAATACGTCCCAGAATAATTGGATTAGTATATTAAAAGAGGTGAAAATATTTATATTTTTTTAAAATCAAATTAAATCGTATTTAAAAAAAGAGAATCAAATAATTTTAACTTAATAATTTTTAATTCTGTTGCAGATTTTTGAAACGAATTTACTCTTGACAGTGATTCTATTCTCCGACAGATTAACAATTAAAATAGTCATCTACGTATACTGTACCTATCGTTAACCGAGTAAAATACTCGTGTGAATATTTTGCTATACATAACCGCAATCATTGTTAAACATGTAAACTGTGCTTTCGGTAGTTTTACGGTTATTAACGATTTTTTTTTTATTTAATACGCCACACACTCAAATGTCTAATAAATATAATATTGCGTATCATCTGCCGCGTGTACGCGTGTTCATATTATTCATATGGGTAGGTGTACCATACTATATCGTATGTACGTTTCTGATGGATGAGTTTCGGCGGCGGCGGCACATGTCCTCAGGTATACAATCATATCCGGCTCGTGCCGGGTCGGCGGTGGCGGCGGTCGTGGCAGTGGCGGTGTAGACTTTGCCCGTTTAACATCACCGAACCCGTCTGGGTCGTGTGCATAATATATATAAAACCGGTGGCTGCGCCAATTGCGGGGGCGGGAGCATTGTGTTTTGATTGACTATGTGCCGTGCCGTTGCCGCCGTCACTGTACCACCAGCAAGCCGCCGCCGCGGTCGTCGTACACTGATGTACACGCGGTGTTTTTTGTATTATGATACAATAATTATCATTATTATTATACGAGAGAGCGAGCGAGCCAGTGACCGAGAGAGGGCGCGCGCGCGAGAGAGAAAGAGATAGAGACCTATCCGCGCGCATCAATCATCGGCCAGTTCAGCTGGTTCCCATGGACCCGTAAAAGTAAATCACAGTCGCGGTCTATTGGTTTTAATTTACTCTATCCAAGTACTGTTTGTAACTACTAGTCATTTTTGTCATACGGCTGTTTTGCTTAAATGAATAATCACTCGGGACCGTGTAAACGGTCGTATTATTATTTTCAACAGTGAGCAGACACGCGACGTCGCGGGGACAAAATAAACACGGCGGCCGACAACACCTACGCGGCCGCGTTGCCCGACATCGGTCATGTTTACGTCGATCGTACTATGACTTATATTTACGCAGTGTCGTACCGTATACGAATGACGTGTTCGGTATTGCGCGTATATACGACACACTGTGAATATTACGGTTTATGTTAGTAAATACGTATTGTGTGAGTTAATATGGCATATCTTTCAATACTATACGGGTTTTTTGGTTGTAGATAACGATATATCGTGTACCGTTCTACCGGCTAGCACGTAATATTATGTACTGTAGTATTACACAGACTTGTAAACAACGGTTATTTGGTCGGATATTTAAAACCGTTTTAAAATATGTATTTGTATTCATATGAATATTCTTCGAACAAATTTGTATTGTTACTGAACATTATCGTTATAGCGAATTAAGTATTGTTTATTATTTTTACATTAGAATTACGTCCGGGGCAAGTCAACAAGGGCCGGTTTTAATATGTTGCACGGACGATTAAAAATACTCGTTACAAAACCAGTAGATTTTACAAAAACTTGAGATCTAAGTGATGTGATACCACAAGATGATAACGATCCTTTGTCTCTTTATTGATGTTATTTAT
Organism: Rhopalosiphum nymphaeae; assembly: GCA_036289425.1. Taxonomy (NCBI): domain Eukaryota; kingdom Metazoa; phylum Arthropoda; class Insecta; order Hemiptera; family Aphididae; genus Rhopalosiphum; species Rhopalosiphum nymphaeae. The sequence continues at coordinate 5,798,494 of JAZAQC010000017.1, forward strand.
TTACATATTCTATTAAAAAGAAAAATATAAATTGTGGCATAAATAAAGAAGTAATCATAGTGCTAGCTTTACGTACTTATAAATAATGATGTTTAAATATTTTGAACTGTACGTAATTTATTATAATTAATAGCATATTATATAAAATTAAAATTTTGTTCAATGGAAATAATTTAATTGCATATATCGAAGACTAGAACATGTAGTATAATAATGACTTAATATAGTAATATACTAATATAAGCAGTTAATGTAATAGCAGTGGTAACTATTTGTAGCTATAATGATATCATTTTAGTATTTTGTTCATTCAGCTATAACGTAAATACTTACAAAAATGTGTCAGTGTATTGTAAATATTATATACATTTCCGGTTGATTTTTGTAACATTTTTTTCATATTCCATACGACTCGAATTTCATTGGTTTTTTATTAATTCAATGGTGAAAAATGTCATTTTATAAATCCTAAAAACATATTTTAAATATCACTAATTTTTAATAAGAGTCGTTTTTATTTGCATTTACCCTAATCCCAGACCACAATGTATACATCCAACTAAATCCCCTAGTATTATGTTATATGTATTCTGTGTACAGGAGCTGCAGGACCTCCTGCTGTCATTTCTCATGCCTCTTGAAAAACCTAGTGTGACGTCACAGAGCAATACTGTTTTTCGACAGTAATTTAGACTCTTGTCTGAAGCCCGTTTATACTGCGTGTTTTACAAACTACATTCACATCAACAATAACATTGTATACACCCTATCACTCCCGCAGGCGTCGGGCTGTGCTCGTCCGTTTTTATTTTAGCTACAGCACACTTATCGACTCTTGACATCTTTTCCCACGACACATACATTTGGCGAAAAAAAATTGCTATTGATGATTATGATTAAACATTAAAAACTATTTAACACCAGATTTGTAATAGACTTTAGATAATATTTCTATTTGTTGAAACAGCTATAGGTGTTACGGAAACGAGATGTTTTATTTACAAGTTATACTACATTGGCGGCTGTTCATAACACATTTACGAAATGACGTATGTATTTCCACTTTCCAGTGATAAAATAACAAATATTTTCCATTTTTTTTTCTTTACGAAAAATAGAAAATGTACAATCTTCAACACATTTTTATATTATTTTAATTATTACATTTAGGTATTTTACGATAATCTAACTACCACATGTCTCAACTCATTTATAAAGAGAATATATACAATTTACACTTATGTATTTTTATGGATATTGTTCATTGCTAATAAGTAAAGACCGGATTCTGCATATAATGCATGTTCATATTTTTATAAACAATTACATTTAGTAATGGATTTTTATAAACTATACCTAAATAAATAATACTAAACATTTTTATTTTGCATATTTTTTCATATTTTTGATATAAGTATGAACGCATGTTTTTGCATATTACTTAAACATTTAATTTTATAATTTTGTATACAATTATTATACATACATTTGTTCTACATCATAAAAATTAAAAATATTTTTAAAGATATGCACCCCAGCAAGTATTGATGTGGACCGAAGTTTTTCTGCATACAAACATATTATTATAACAAAAACCACTAACCGTTAAAATTTAACTGAGATCAATATGAAACATATTGTTATTTATTATTTTTCCAATAATGAGTAAATTGTATATTTTTTCATCACAATCATAAAATAAATTGTATATAATATTATAGCTTTTTTATCATTAATGTTTTGATTTTATAACTTTACAATAAATAAATAGCTACAATAATCTAAAATTATTTTGCATATTTAGTGCTTTTTATGTGCATATTTTAAGATTTTAAATGCATATAATTCCGGTCTTTATTAATAAGTTACCTATACAAGAAAATATTATTAACATTTTATACAAATATGTTTTTAATCGATTTAAAATGATAATTATTATTATACTTGAATTTATTCTAAATGAAATTTAAAATTACTATACAACAGTAAAAAAATTTAAAAGCATCTTTTATATTTTTTAAACTCAATGCGTGGAGCTATTGGCAATGATTTTAAACCCTAAAAAAACCAAACTTCCGATGTAAAGGGAACGATTCATGACTTCATGCGCTGTTGATTATTACACCAATGAAGCCCCATCCGATATTCATAATAAACGCATCCTACTGCAGATTCCCATCATCCCTCGGCATCAGAAATAATGTATGCGCACCAAGTCGGACGTGTGCGATCCATTAAAACGTTTAACCCTTTACTCATCTAGAACAATGTAGAGTCACCCCCCAAACTAACGAAGATACTGACAAAAACAATATTGCATTGATAATAATTACCCCCCATTGGGCACTTTTCATGGGAAATTACGCTCTGGTTATTTGGTTATTATCGGCAATAATATGTCATACATATATTATTATAATACCAGTTAATGATAAATAGACCAACGATTTTTTTTTTTTTGTTTGCATAAACCAAGGGCCGACGACAATGGAACGCATTCATCATGAGCACGCGCGACCCGTTTAGTCGTATAGAAATTAAGTACTTCGCGTTAGTTTATTTAAAATAATCACGTTAGGTAACGTAAACTTGACTATAGTCTGTCCAGCGAGAGAACGCGCCAATTCTGCGCATCAATCCGCGTCACCATGCTATCAAAGTTGGTTCGCTTATGGCTGGGTATCATTGGGGAATGTGCAAAAAAACTGATTTTGGTCGGTTTGCGGCGCGTTATCTCGCTAAACAGAGTATAAATATTTTAATACTATTAACTATATAACTATCCAATGGCGTAATAATAGGAGGGGGATAGGGCCGAAGTGTAAGAGCGACATGGGTCGTGTGGATGTATTACATTTTATAATATTAGTTTTAATAAGTATTAATAACAACCTATACCAATAAACTAAAATAATATTCAAATTTAAAATTACTTGTGAATATTGGTAAATATAATAGTACGTTTTATGTATATATTGTGAGCAAATCATAGTATTGTATTGCAATTATTTTTGAAACTAACCTATGTTTTATATTCTTAATATTTATTAATAGCTTAAAGTGTTTCTCCCCCTACCCATCCTTCAATACGATTTTAAAAAAAATTGTATATTTTACTTTTTTTTATATGCCACCTGTACCATATTTTTTTGTGAAAAGTAGGTATGCATAAAATATATTTTTATACATCATGTTATTATAAGCAATTATATTATTTATGTATTACATATATCTTATCACATTATTGTATTTTAAATTTATTTACATCAATAAATTTATATTAAATATTTAAATCATAATAATTACTAGTATGTACATCATTTAAAATATGGTTAATTAATGTATATACGTATTCCCAAAATATATAAATGTATGTAATAATAATAATTAGAAAATACAAAGTCGACTTGGAGTAGAAAAGTAAGCTCATATAGCTCATATAGCTAAGTATTTGTTATTAGACAAAGAGATATATTTATCAAAGTTCAAAAAGTTTCTATAGAATTGAAATAAAATTTCTGATTGCTATATGGGGAATAACTAAAAAAAAATAAAAGTATTATAGTACAGTACACTCAAAAGGGTTTTTATCCAAAAAAATATAGATTTATTTTGTATGCAGAATTGTATACGAGAGTTTAAAAAAATTAGTAGCAAGTTTAATATTACATGTACGTATATCATAATGAAAAATATTTAAACAAAATGTTATTTGGTTCTCAAAAAAATAAAAAATTGCTATGATGAGTAATAATTATTAAGAATTAAGAATTAAGATTGTTAAAATTGTTAATAAATATCGAAAAAAAGTATTTTTATAAAAGTACCTATTAAATAATATCTAGTTGTCTAAAACCTTAAAACTTAAAACTTTAGTGTACCTGCTAATAATTTGTGAAAATTAGTAATATTTAGGAAGATATCTTCAAGTTGAATGATTTTTAATCAAATACCAGCTATTAAGTATTGTGTGTTCAAAATTGTATTTAATAAAACGTCATAAGCTTTTATGGGTAACTAATATTTTTAATTTTTACCTTTTATAATCAAGCAATAAAAATGAGGAATCAGATTATGTTAGATAATAGAATAATATGCCTATAATGTATGAGATCGTACCAATACAGTTAATATATATATATATATATATTATAAACAATGCTCTTTAGAAAATCGTGTATTGCATCAGTGGTGGCAGAATGTAGTCGTCCGAATTTAAAAGCTTATAAGGTTTGACCATTGTTATTTCGGAGGAACCCATGTTCCTCGTTATCAGTTGCGTTAGGGGATTACCTAATACTACTCGTCTTAATGTCAAAGGCTTTGTGTCCCCTTCGCCGCCACTACTGCTACAGGGTTTCTTATCTGTCCGAGCAGTTAATTACGTGGATGTTCTCCACCGTACACTCACGAATTAAGACTTAACGCGCGCATGCCACTGCCGCGGCCGCGCGTTCTGTGCAAAACGCGCGCAAAAGTTGTCTTAATCGGTCTGCTCGATCACCGTTAATCTTCGTTTTGCTTTTCGTCGACATGTTTGGCGGTGGTGGCTAACCATTTGTTATGTCGTTTTAAAGATGTTTTACCGCCATCGCTAAGGAATAAGGATAACGTATATATTTTATACGCTTTTCGACTCGGCACACATACACGTTTAACTAATCTCAGTTATCGGATGATGTCATGTATACAGAATACAATGGTATTTGACCACTCTGGATTTTCCAAGTAGGTAATGCTTGTTAAGAAAAATCAAATATTATCATCATGACTCGCATAATCACGACTTTAATGAGTCCTGTAACTCAATAAGAAATTTGTTTATTTTATTATATCGAAACTTGTATTTTTGGCCACTTGACACATAAACCAGAAATAAATTAAAAATTGAGTTTATTTTTCAAAATTCAAAATTGCCATTTTTGTCAAAATTTAATTGTTAAAAAATAATGCTGAGATGTGAAATTCTGTAATACAATAATAAAACTAAAATAACAGACAAATTTATATTTTTGTAAAATAATTTTTTAAAAACTATTATCCTTAGCGCATTAAAATTTGAATAACTGAGAAACTATTCATTATAATTTTGAATTAAGTACTTTAACATTTTCAAAAAAAATTCTCAATAAATACTTTACAGTAAAAAAGGGAATCACTGCAAGATACTCTTTTCTATAATACAAAATATCTTAAAAACGGCTAAAGAAGATAGTGAAAATATGACAAATTATATATTGAAATATGATACGAGGTGATATGATATGTATAAAGATTTTAATGAAATTTAAATAATAAATATTATAAGTGTGAGAATAATAAATTTGAATCTAATATACATTAAGGTTGATGGATAATATAATCAAAATATTATCTCATATATTGTTTGTTAAATCTTAAATTATAAATAGTTCGGTAATTTCAATGCCTAAAAAAATGTATGTTTGAACCACAAAGTAAAGTAATATAGATGTAAGTTTATTGTTCTATGGAAATCAGTCACGATTACTACTCCTCACTAGAATATTATTCATGGTCTGTTATGTTTGTGATTAGGCTTATTATTTTGTTTTATTAATGTTTTGGTTTAGAGTATCACCGAATCCCATTGCTTTTGAAATATGAAGCGTGCATTTCAAAAAAAAAAAAAAAACAACGCATATCCCGCCAAATAATACTAACCACCGTCAAGTCCTAAAACAATAGGTCTTACTCGTATACGTGTAACTCGATATAGTATGCATAGTACGCAAACGCACACGTGAATATCTTGTAGTCACGCCAGACGTCTAGCCCTTTGTACTAGAAGCTCTAACTTGACCCCAAGCGTTGTCCGTTGGTCTTATCTTTATTATAATTTATTTAATTCTTCTAAAAGATTTACGTGTTTTTTTACCGATATACATAGGGATTTTTTGTTCATATCGGGTAACCTAAAATACAATATATAATAGCATACCTCTACCACATAATGACATTTTTTAGCTGGAATTTCGAATGAAAATTATGTATAAAACAATATTGTTGTCTTAATAAGTTGATGCTTCTTCTCTCAAACAGAATAGATGGTTTTTGTACCTAACTACTTTTAACGCAGTTGTATTTTTTATTATTGTAATCCATCTTTTATTTTGATTACATATAATATATATTATACATAAACATACCATTATCAATGGTATTGTCTTGAAATTTAAAAAAATTTAAAAAGAAGTATACCGATTAGAATCCGGATTTTAAAAAGTAAAAATATTACGTACAAAAATAAGATTACTTATTTATAATATTAAGCATAATAACGTGAAAAATGTGTATTAACTTAAAACAAATTACATTGAAACGTACATAAGAAAATATTTTTGAACGTTAACACATATTTTAAAGGTCACAGTCGTCACTGATTTATATATTAAGAATGGGAGGCGTTCAGAAGGGTGTGTCGCGTCTTAACCTAGACGTCATGATGTCATGGCCAGTGAAATTATGTTTAAATATTTTCACTTGTATTCACTTCCGAATTCATTGTTGAACGAGCATTAATATTATGGTATATAATATATATCTACTTCTTTATATTTTATATTATATTATAAAAATACAATCTCGCATAAATTAGCAAAATTGATTTTATTGAAAGCATAAAAATCTTAGTTTTATTATTAATGTGGTTAAAAGGAAAAAAAATGCATTTATTATACATATTATTAACACTAATAACACTTTTATAACTTTTAACAAATCTATATCTGGAAATTTCACTATATTATTTTATTGGTATTTTACTACTTAACGTATTATTATATCGTTGAGATGTGTATTATAGTGGCAAAAATGACAAGAATGATTAAATATTTTAAAATGTGTGTAACTATATTATGTAAGTTAATTGAAAATAATAATTCATAATAATAAAAGAGTTATTATGATTTTATATTGTGTACAATATATTTAATATTTGAACAGATACATAATTATTATTTTACATACTATAATTACATGAATTATCATTATAATAGGTAATATTTATAATATTTCCAACTATTTATGTGTAGGTTGCCTGTAAATTTCCATTTTCATGTTGGTTTTATTAGAAAATATCATATACATAAATTTTAAATATAAATAATTGTCTTATGTTAAAAAAAAATACAAGTATATAATAATAGTATTCACAAGTTTACAACGATTTTGTAGGTTATTATAATATTGTTTGCAATATAAAAAAAATTATACAAATACTTCGTAACGGCTATAGATTTTTTTTTTTTTTGGTGTAAGTACATTAAATTTTAGTCTAATGAACGTATTGAAGAATCGTCTATGTATAATAATACTATAAAATCGCGTGTGCGTGTGCGTGTATTCATAAATATATGTTTGATTGTGGACGGGCGCTAATTCCAGGTGGGACGAGCAAGCCCTCCCACGGATCTCCCCATATCTGATCATCCCCTAATAACTCCACGAGGCCTTTATTATAATATTTATTTTTTTTTCAACCGATCGAGTTACCAATGCGTGCGTTTGTGTACTATACAAAACGGATATAACGACAAACAGCGTACTCGTGTGTATTTGTGTGTACGTGTATAAAAAAAATCCGAACGGTGTGCGGCCTACAATAATTTTTGAGGGTTACGATAGACAATTATTACCCTCTAAACGCCTACTAAATCCGATACGCAACCGTAAATCTAAATAAAAGATTATCTATACGTGTAGTTCATGTCAAGTATTGATGTTATTATGTCAGTTTCGTCCCATCAACCGAGATAATGTTAAATGACATGTTACTTTTTAATTGTTTTATATGTATATTTTATATAATATGTGTCTTATGGAGCACATAATATTTGCGCCATCATTCATATTTACTACAATAGGTAGGAGGATATTTTGTGGTTTATCTACAGTTCATAACTGAATTATGTTTTATATTTGATATATACTACACGATGCATTTATTTTTAAAAATAACATTATAAATGGTTATTATTATAAAATGTTTAATCCCTATCCCTTGAATTTTAATAATGAACGAATGAACAAAATCGTGAATACAATATAATTCTATAATAGAGTATACTTAACTTAAGAACTACTGTGAAAAGGAAAGACTGAGAAAGGATTTTATTGTATAATAATAAAAAGTTTCCATACATTTATTTCCCATTTTTTTAAACGAATCAAAATGATTAAAATGATTAACTTTATCAAATATATAATGTACACTATAGAATATTAGACTATTATATAACATTTAAAAAGACTGAAATAAGATAACTAAAGTAATACTATTAATAGTATAAATATTTCAATAAATCATCAATTGTGTTTTTGTCATATACTCCCAACAACTTTTTAGGGGAGTTAAAAATGTTTAATCCTTTAGAATAACATGGCACTGCCATAATATAAATACTTAAGACACGTAATAGAATTTAATACATATTTTGTCTATATTATATACTTAAAAAATATTTACTTAATAAAAAATATTATTTTATAGTTTCTGCTTGACTTAGAATTTATAAAAAATTAAACATTGTATTCTTATAAGTTATAAATTAAAACAAATAATAAGGATGGTCATAAACTAATAGCTATAAGAAAATCGTACATAAATCATTATGATTTGTATTGTATCATTATAGAGGTATTATACATGTACCAGTATACAGTAGATTCTAGTTATGTCGAATCTCAAGGGGAACAGAAAATTTTTTTGAGATATCGAGTTTTATTAAAATTGTTAAAAAATTGGTAAATAATGTGAATGCTTAAAATGCATAATTTAAATACTTAAAGAACTATTACTACGTACATATCAATAAACTACAATAATGAATAAATTAATTTTATTTATAAAAGCTGTCATTATAGTTTGTTAAATATTAGTTTTGGTTCTGTAAGAATGTAAAAATTAATTAGAAGACATTTAATTTAGGTATGCTTATTTTCCATTTTACTATATATTGTATATTTGTATATTAACAAGTACAAATATTTACTACGAATGCGTGAAATCACAATATCATTATACTAAATGTACTGTTTAATTTTTTTTCTTACCGTAATAAAAATATTATTATTTCGAGATAATAAGAAACAATTAGTTTTATTTCGATTTATCAAGAGCAAAACGCTATTAAGTGTAATAGTAGTTTCAAGGGGATTTCAATGTAGTTCGAGATAGCAGCGTTCGACATAATAAGAATCTACTGTTTATAAATATATTATATTCTAATTTCTAAAAGTGTATCAACAATATTATACATAATTTTTAAAAGCATTCAAAGTTTAGAAGCATAGATTAAAGTACCATGGTGTTTGTACCAGGCTAAAATTATTTAACTTAAAATTGTTTAAACTATTTATAAAACGATTCTGACTGGAGGTTACCTGTCAACACAATTATTTTGCAGACGTATAATCACGCATCTATATATTATTTATTAGATCTTAGCTAAAGCTAGGTGATAACTATAATAATTTATCATTTTATACTACAAAAATATATTGTATGTAGGTACTATATATTTTAGTGTTATGAGCTGGCTTTGTACATTTTAAACTAGCTCTTACGTAAATAATAAAATGCATAAATCAACTGATCAAGTCTATATTATTAATTTCTGTTTAAATCTACCCCTCGATGACTGAGTAATAATGAGCACCTACCAACCAATGACAGTGCGTGCGCGTTATTTGACGACCTACACACACACGTACCTGTATATATTATAACATATATATAATACACCTATAGGCTATAATGCCGTATGGCGATCACGTGTTGTACGTTTGACGTTTACAGAACACTCCCAATTGCTATTTTATCGTGTACGGTTGAACTTTTATTAAGTGGCCTGGCATATGACAAGTGTCTGTCAGTAGCTAGTTCGGTGTTTAGGGTGCGTTTACATATATATATGTATACATTTCTATGTACGTCATGTTTGCACCATATTGGACTGGAATCGATTAATTATTATTATTTATCGTACACGGATAAGTATATATTTATGGGCAGGAGTCATCTGGTGTCTGATTTGTTCCGGAGATAGCCAGACCCGCCGATGGGGTGGTTAGGAATGCTCATGACGCATCCCGTGGTCACTGGAGCGCAATTGCCGCACAATTAACGCTGACACGAGAGCATTATCTGATAAAAAAAAAAAAAACAACACACAACACACATACACTCGTATTAATTGTCCGAGACCATATTTTCACTCACTCAGTAAGTGGATCTACACACAAAAAAAAATATTAACCCGAGCATACAGAGTGATGCAACTGTTAGAACTTGCGTAGCGACGATTAAAAAAACAAAATATTTAAATTTAATATTTGATTCGTCGGCGGCAGTCTTTCGTATTTAGTTATGTCCTATAGTAATAAAATAATACACGCTGTATATTTATAATTATAGAATATAGATATAAGATACATACTACTGATACACGTTATTCTAACCAAGGACTGTGGGTTGATGTGTTACATAATATAAACTTTTGTAAATCTTATAAATGTAATGCTACCCATTTTAGTTACTAATTCAATAACAAGTCGTATTACAGGCATAAACTTACTAAAAACTTATTTTATATTAATGAAAACATTTAGAAGGATCAATTGCCCGACTGCCCGAGTAATAACTATTAAAATTAAAAAGCTTTTAGTATGTAAAATAATTTGAAAAAAATAAACAACCAAAGATTGTATATACTTGGAAAACATATTGTCAACAAAACAGTGTATACTACTATTACCTATATACGTGTACACAAAGATTATTCTACATCACTTATTTATAATAATTTAGTATACTACTTTAAATAAATATGTTTGTAGAAAAAAAAATGTAAAATGTACCTACTTATTTTTTACTAGTATCCTGTTTATATATTTATTGTCATTCGAATAGAAACATGACATAATTTATTTAATTATTAATTTAACGATTTATTAAACGATTATGGTAAAATTATAGGTATATGTTAATTGTTAATATTTAGATTTAAAGTATATTCTGAAGTCAGTATAATATTTTATTAAAATGTCTTGAATCAAATCAAATTATATAAACAATTAAGTCATATCAATTGTTAGTGTCATACGATAAAAAATAAAACTATGGTCTTTTGGTGTGAAAATATAAGTTTGATATTTCGTTTGATAAGCCAAACCTATTATTGTATTATACGCTTCGTGTGAATCCACTACAATCACAATATTATAACAACATTCGATAGCATAATAATATGACGATTTGTGTATAACGCGTGGCTTTCATAATGAATACTGCACTGCAATCATATCATCACTCTGTATAGCAGTAGACGAAAAAAGGGAAGCCGCTTAGGTAGTTAATTGCATGCAGTTATTCCAACATGCACCCCCCCTATATATACAGATATTAATCTCAATTTAGTTTTACGTTTAAAAACAGCGTCACCGGCAGAAGCCGCACACGCTCCCTCCTCCGCAACGCGATTCTTTTATCTATCGTTTAACTTTGTCCGCGGAGAGTTCTGTGAATAGCTGATTTCATCGTAGATAGTATTGGGATTGTGTGAAACCAATGAATTCGATACGACGTACTATAATAATATACTCTATACTCTATAGAGGACACGGTGACATAGAACATCGTAGGTAAAAAAATATTCACAGAATATAATATTAATTTCACATCGAACACTTAATTTAGCAATAGTTAATAACAGCAAAAAAACTATGGTATGTGTATTTATAAAAGTAAAATCAATATTATTTACCGACATTCAACCTATAGTGCATGATTGTTTTGATTATCATACATAATATTATTATTATTCCATCGCTGTATCCTGTATGTGTCCGGTGCCTCGGTGGCACAGATACACAGAAACTAGAAACACATAATAATTTACTTATTGATTTAGTCTGCGGAGATGAAGGGGTAGGATTAGATTATAATAACCCACATATATACCAAAATATATTATACCTATATATTCGTACGTCAATATGTGTCAACTTATATAATTTAAAATAAATACATTTTTAGTGATATTTTGTATTACATTTGCTTTACGTTAAAGCTGATTTAAAAACAAATAAAGAATAATAGATAAATATATGTATACTCCATTTTTTCATTTTCGTGTACACTCCTATATACCTACATTTAAGTATAACTTTTCTTATAATGTAATGTTGTAACATTTATTTTTATTAATTATTAACAACTATTATTGTAATTATTTGTTTTGTTAATAGTATTGATTTTCTTAATTAATGTGTTGATTTAACATTTAATTGAAGATCTTGATTAATATTAATGATCACCCAGAATTATTTGTAATTGGTTCAGTCTTCGTATATTTTAGGTGCTATAATATGTCTATGTGAAATGTAGTTTTACACTCCCAAGTCCCAAGTTATGAGAATACCATATATTATAAATAACTAAAGCAATATAATTACTGTGAGATTTACACTATAATATAGCTTACATATGTTGAGTTTCAGATCTGACATGAGATATAAATATTTTGAAATAATTTTGAAAGATATCATATATATTTTATACTAATTAGGGTACTATACTATCGCTGGGTAGACAGGGAGGCTTATATCATTGTTATCTATGTTAATAATTACGCTGTCAGCCAATTTGGTAATTGTATTAATGTATAATACTAAATTATGTATAGACTATTGTTTTTTTTATTATTTAATGATATTTATGTAATTTTTTTTAGTGTCCAATCTGTGATCTGTGGATGTGAGAGTTATTATTGATATTTTCGGTTCTGTGGTATAGTTACTGCTGCTTTATTGATTGACCTATAACAAGAGACTAGGTTAGGAATTTTTTAAAGGTATCTTGTCATTTATAGAACCAGTGTATATGTATATGTTTGTGTGAATCTTTCATCCGATTATATACTTTTAACCATTAGAAAATAAATAATGTTTAAACTCTAAGTATATATAATTATATATTCATATCATTTACGATTTTTGATTGTATTGGCATCGTAGAGTATTATACGTTTAGGCAGCTCTCTTACGTAATTATATATGAAAGTGGAATATTAATAATTCTACGAGTAGTTTAAGTGGATATAATTTTAAGTTATTTATTAAGACTTAGATCCTTTCTACTGTCCCTCTTTATATTAACACAACCCTAAATACGCCCATTTTCATTTAAAAATACAAGTAATAGGCACCCTGTTCAGTATTCATCAGTCATTATAATTTTTGATGAATTAAAATCGAATAATAATTGTATAGACATGCGTATTTGTATTATTATTATCATTAACTAATAATTATAGATTTATTCAGTGCGATTGGTTAAATAAATGCCTAAGAATAATCAAATAAGAATATTTATAACGTTTGTTCATAATCTAATTAATATTTTAGATTTTAATCGTCTTTTTTGGATAAAAATTTTAAAAAATACGATTGGGTATAATATTAATTTCCTACTTTACTCTAACAGACTTTTATTATTTTATGTAAAATTTAAAATTAAGAATTTTCAAAAATAATAATAAAATTATTATTTTATTTTTTATTTTTACTAATATTTTAATGTTTGTAAAAATATTTTCAGTAAGCGTTAAAAATTAGTTTATACACAAGATTCTCAAAATTGTACGAAAACTGGCATAATAGTAGCATTTGTAAAGTGACGTACACATTTATAGGTATAAGAGTTCGTATAACAATATGCCATTCAACTTAATAATAAACATAATATATGCCATTATGTTCAGTTAAAAAGCATGAAAATTCTATAAGGATTATAGCGTACTTTATTTTAATTAACTAAAAATATTTCAAAAGAGCTTATCTATCACATTTTGTTTGACGATTTTCTTTTTGTATCCACTATGAGATAATGTCAGTCTGACAAGCACAGGCTGACAGTCCAATAGAAATTGTTACAAAATGTAAAACAGTCAACGATTTTTTTTCTCGTTTAATATAGCATAAATGCATAATATGTTTTATTATTTCTATATTATATATATATTATTACATGTGGTTAGGAAGGTGTGTACGTATGCAGCACAATATAACTGAGATTACAATTTTTGAGTACACGAAATGAATTTTATTTCAATCAATTAGTATTGAATACATTTTGACCAGGAAAATATAATGCAGGTTATTGTAATATTGTTGTATTTAGATTATAGGACATTTGAATATGACCTATGGTATAATATACAACACGTCAACACAGTACACATACATCATATTATATTGTTATAAGTTATAACACGTGGTTATTGGTTAATAAACCATTTGAATATTTGGTAGCTACATATATTATACATATTTATTTATCATATAACATATTTTAAATTATATATATATATATGTATGTATATGTGTGTGCGCGCGTGTGTGTGCCAGTGTGCCATGTACTCATGTGTGCACGTGTGTGTGTACACGCTGCTGTTGTGTCTGTATACTGTGCAGTGTACATGTATACAGTAGTACAACATTTAATTTTCCCAAAAGGTGGTAGTTTGTTTGACACGTGACCCATGGGGGTGAAGCACGCGGCACCCACTTGAACATATTCAAAGCACAAAGAATAATTTATGAAAACTAATCTTCTTTAAATCTGCTTGTTGTAGAAAATAATTTTTTTTGACAACCCAGACGGTTTTCACTCTCTTAGTCAGAGTGGATAGTATAATAAATTACAATTAAAAACAATAATGATTAAATTGTAATGTATTAAAAAATAGTATTATATAAATCAAAAATCTCATTGAATATAATGGAACATTTTTTTATCCAAGTTCCAATAATCTAATATAAGACTAAGTATAGGTATCTACTATTTTTTGGCTATATTACAATCTACTTATGTAGAATAAAGTTGATTGAAAATGAAATTATTGATTATAGTATATACTTGATAAACCTATATAATCATAATATATTATTTATCACTTAAAAAAAAAATGAGTAATATGTATTATTACATTTTGAGTCACAATTTTGGGAGTTTAAAAATCAATGAACTCGCAATAGGTGATAATATTATATCTGGAATAAAATAAAAAATAGATTGTTCGCTTATCGGATTAAAATAAAAAAGTATATTCATCACTTTTTACGAATTGAATATTTTAAGTATAAGATTTTTTAAATTTGATATTCAATTTAAATGTACTTATTTTCATTTATGTAACTTAGGTAGAAATGAGATATATTACAGTATTTAAAATTTAATAATTCCCTGTCAATACTTAAATACATTGTACTTCTCTATACAAGTATTGTCATTTTGGGTCTATTAAAAACCACTCTTATTATTGTGGTGACAACTACCGGTAAAGGGTTGATAAATTTTAATCCGGATAATACGTTTCCGGGCGTAATTGTAAAAAATATTATATCAATATAATAATAAACTATTACGCGGTAAGGAAAATCGTTGTTGCAGTGGTTGACGCGTGCCTGGCGGCGATGAATGCTCAATGATTACAAAACATATATAATATTTGTACATATCCATTTTTTTTTTTTACAAAAGGTGTTTTTATCGTTTTTGTTAAATGTGTGCGGGCTTCTGATTAGTTCCCTAATAAACGGAATATCGGTAGACGATACAATGCAAAATTGACGACTATGTTGTTGGTTTCGCACGCTCTCCGCGGTGTATGTATACAGCGCGAAGGGGATTATTTTGAAGAGTAAAACCGATTTATAAATCCCGACCGACGGGCCTAATAAAATTTCAATATAACAAGGGTTAAAAAGCAGACACATACTCACACACACGCACGAGGGTAGCGTTTTGAATTATGGTTTTTGCGGTCCTTTCACGCGAACACGTTAAACGGGTTATAATATGAAAATGAATGCATCGAAACGCATAAAAGAAATTAATACAATGCCGCGCGCGCGCATACCTGTGTTTTTATAATATACAAAACACACTAGTGATCTACCCATAATAATATTATATTATTTTACGAATACCGATTAAAAATAATATATACGACGTTTATGTGCGTCGTAATATTATTATGACATCGTATTATAATATATACGACTATATTATAAGACGGGCACTCTGCGTCTCTACCCCGACAAGAATAGTAATTTCGAATACGACCTTTTGAAAAAATTACGCGTGCCGTTAGTTTAATACGTTAACTACAGTGTTAACACAGCAGCCGTCCGCAGCGGGGCTACAATTATTCACGTATGTATAATGTTACGCGTAGTATCATGCAAATAATATAATAAAATATCCAAAACATGAGGCAGAAATAATATAACAAATAACGGAAAAAAAAAAAGTTTCATTGTTGATTGATGTTTATTATTTTGTATGTAAACTCGAGACTTCGAAACCTTATTTTATAAGATACATGTCTGGAGCAAACATGACCGGAATGGTAATAATTTATTAAAATAAATTAAAAATTTTCATCAATCATATTTTTGCCATAGACCTATATTGTTATTCGTGTTGCGTTGAGAGTTTGAGATACCTATTATTTATACCTATATGTAGCGTAAAATGAAAATATGAACAATTCAATCGCACGAAAAAATAACGACAATCTTAATTATTGTGAAATTTCAACTATAATCAAATATTAGGTGAGTTATTACTATAATTATATTGTATTGGTTGGTAACTTAATATGTAGGTACAGGTGAATAATGATTAATAGTAATTATAGATTTTAAATTATTTTTAAATAAATACCATAAAAAAATGATTTACGATCAGCTGATTTAAATCAGTGTTGGGTTTGAGGATGGGAATGGCTACGTAGCAATCATCAATCACCGTGGGCTATTTGTTTTTCTCTAAATTGTTACTTGAACTAAATCGGTAAATGGCGTCTTAATTACTCAATTTATTAGATTTTGCTATTCTACATCTTTTACTATCTTGTCAATACAAGTTATCCAAGTTAAGTAATTTAATGTTTACAACAAAATCACGTTATATGCATGACGTTGCAATAGACCACAATTATGTGTATTGGTTATTGATAACAATTAACAGATAATAGTAAATATTATTATGTATTGAGTATAAATTTAATATAATTAATGTTCATGATTATTGATTAAAGATGATTAAGATATTTACCAGTAGATCTTTATGGACTATAAATTATGAGTGAACCTTCTCCCCGAAATAATTTAATAAGCAGAAACAACTTTCGTTTGAACAAATACAAATATGAGTGTGTTGCGTAGGTATATTAAATACATAAGATACTAATTTTCTCAATTTTAAATGTTCCTCAGATCCGTCACTGATTTAAGTGACGCAAAATTGAGTTTATTGCCCAAATAACCCTGTACAATTGTAGCGTATGTAAAAATATTTATAATTATAATTGAAGTGAAAGATTGCATTTAAGAAAAATGTAAATGTTAAATTTTTGTATTTTTAAAATTTATTATAATACTCATTATGATTAAATTTTATAAAAATTAGCTTGGAACATTTATTAATTATTTGTTTTTCAAACACCTTCTATCTCCAGTTGCTTAACTTTAACAACATACGATATTTAAGTATAATTTAATTCTTAAGAGAGTTTATTGTTTAGTTAGAAACTTAGAAAGTTCTTAAACATTATGCTCTTTAATGACATATAGAAATTAAAGATAAACACATATTAAGTTTAATTTGTTTTTCACACAAGCAGTAACTAATTCGTACTTATATATTTTAATTAATATGGTTTAATCTGCAGTAAATTCTTCTAAGATAAGTTTTGTTATAGAAACATCCATGGAAATTTAAACTCAACTTTATAACGTTAATATGCGTAACCTCGATGATTATAATAATAATAATAGATAGTTTAATAATTGTATCTATACAATATACCGTATATGTTGTCTATACATATTATTATACGAAAATATTATTGAACAACTATTTTATCTATAAAAGTCTCCTTCATTTAAATACTGCTGTATACATTATATATTTACGATCATTCAAATATTGAAGTGGAAATGTGAGATAATGAGTGTTGCTATTTAGTAACGAAACATGTATAATAAAGTTCTTAGTTTCAAGTATACGTATAATCGGCGTCGGAGTGCTTTGTAGAACAAAAGACAATTAATGTATTGATGTGACTAACAATGAATAAGAACTGGAGGGCTTCTATTAATCAATTGAAAAATAAAACAATAGGCACAGAATCGCTAAAACATCCCTTTTAACCGTATGCCAAAAAAAAAACGCACTTATCGAACTTATCTTCCCATGTTCAGAGGTGCCCGAAGAAAATATTACGCACAATTTATTAAATACTATTTCAAGTGTATTGTATTTGTATAAATGATAATTTAACAACTGTACAGCACTACGCTATCCAAAGAGTGGCGATAAACGACGTCCTTTGGCGTGCGCATAGCTGTGCATTGGCGGCATATAAGTGGTATTATGGTGTAATTGTCCTCCCTTCCCGGTATTATTTGATGGGAAGGAAATGATACTTTGCACTTCCCAATATACCAGAATTAGGGGCGCGAGGCGGCAAAAGAATAATTGATGGTTTATGATTATACTTATATATTAATACATATATATTACTACTATGTAGTTTTGTTGTATCAATACTAGTTTATTCGATCTACATTTTTATTTTTTAAATATTTAATTTCTGCACTTCTTAGTATATTTATAAGATGCTATTTATGTGTTGATGTATATCACTTACGTTGTGTATAAGCATAAGCTATCAAGTAATATACTTAGGACTTAGTTTGAGTTAACAACAATGTAAAAACCACGAATTCGTTTTGCAATATATACATTATCAATGCCAATTTGAACGATGTTGGATCCCCAATTAAATAAAACAATTAATTTATTGTTAATTCGGTATGTGTGACACTATTGGTTGCAGGAAAATATTGTATTGAGCAAACATCGAAATTTAAGTGTAAAAATTAAACACAGGACTTATGAGTTACTCGTATGGTAGTAAACTAAGTCAACAAAGAAAATATGTTGAATGACTTTTTGATATGTTTTTTTAAAATGTTTGCAATTACTTAAAAATTGAAAAAATATATGTTCACATAATAAAAATATTTTATATTTCTGTGAATGGTAGTAATTACTTCATATTTTACTCTAAAAATTAAAAATACATCGGTTATAAATTTTGTGGAATACATCTTGAATATAGTACCCTGACATATATAGTATTGATAAAATATATACACTTCTGTACCATGCACGCATGAAACAAATTCTATTTACATATTATATCAGTGTCTATCTTTTATTAGACATCAAATCTAAGTTTTCTGCGGTTAAAAAAAATATAAATTTCCGTACTATTCAGTTTTTTTCGTAGTTATATCATATTATTAATTTATAATAAAAACGGCTTTAAAGTAATTAGGATGTGCTATTACAAGTGTCCTAAGAAGGAGACGAGTAAAAAAGTTTGAACAAAAATGTACATAATGCAGTAAAATCCTCTCGAAATCCCCACAAGTCATACTCGTATAGTCATATATTCATAATTTACATATTCCGTCGGTTCTAATCTTCTATGCTTATTGTCGTTGAGTAAAACAAAAATTACCCGTGGGCCATCCACCGAGTTTTCAGTGTTGATAATATTAAACTTATACAGTAGACACTATACATAGACAGATATTATTTAAACACTGTCGATCGGTGGTGGTGGTTGTTGCAGAGGGGAATACGGTTAATAAATTAAAAATATATTTGTATGTATTTTCAGTTATACGACGAGGAAATTATGAAATATTACATCGCGCGCGGCGGCTGTCAGCGGCGCTCGGCGTGTTCTACGCGGCGGCGGCGGTGGCCGTCGCTCTGTGGTGGTCTCAGGACGGGCGCGCTACACACAATATCATAGGAGGTACCTATGTGTACAACGACAGCAATAGTAATAATAACAGTAATAATAATTCAGCGACACAAGCCGGTCGGTAGTCGTGGCGGCGGCGATGATGAGGGCGGTATGTCACGTGCTACTCGCGCCGTACACGCGCGGATACGACGTACAATAATAATAATAATAATAATAATATTTATACCTGACGCGCCCGCATCGTCAGCACATTATACCTGCGCCGCCGTCGGAGCAGCTGAGTTTTCACCTGTACGATCGGCGGCGGCGTCGTCGTGCGATCGCGACGAGCGGAACCGCGAGACTTTGGGGACGCTGTCGCCGCCGCGTCGTGTGTCCTGCTGGCTGCTGTTGTTGCTGTTATGAGCAGCCGTCTGCCGATTCCTAACCCGCAGCCGCCGCCCGAGATAGACAGCACACGACGCGTTTTCCATAAGTATCTACCACACCTCCGGCAATTATTATTATTACAACACGATGTAATAATAGTTATAATTTATCACGGGTATTCGTTTATGTTGTGACAGTGAATGGGGGGGGGGGGGTACGGCGTTTTTAAAATTATTAAATTTACAAAAAATTCGATTATATAATTTGATCAGTTTTTGGGGTGTAAAAATAACGATTTACAAAAATATTGTAACACAATTTTGAAGAACATTTTACAAACGAAGTATAGGGTTCGGGGTGAGCAGATGACTAGAAAAGTTTCTGGTTGCATTATTGTACGAATCTGTATCATTCCAGATATGAAAACATTTTATCTTATAAAAGCAATATTTATTTAATTAATAAAAAGATTAAACATAATTTAAATTTTTTGCAATTATAGAAAAAATAATATTTGATTATTATTCAACACGAATTATCATAAATAATAATATATGTATACTAGTTGCAGTGGTGTATATAGAAATTAATTTCAAGGGAGGTTAAAAAAAAATTTTCATTCTTAAGTTCCAATTATTTATACAATCAAAATCAATGCCTGTACTAACCATACATTTCAGAGAGGGTTTGAACTCTTACATACCCCTTGTATACGCCACTGACTAGCTGTATTCTCGTATTAGTCGACTTCACCCAGAAATAAATAAATTAACAACTACAAAATACAACGCTTGCTAAGTAGTCGGTGTATACCTATCAGTTTAAGTATAATAATAAATTACGAGATAATTGTTTTAGATGTAACTCCAGCTTAAGATATTAAAAACAATTATAGAAACATGACATGTAGATAATCAACAAAAATATTAAAAAAAGCTTGTTCAGCGCCACTTGTCCATCGGAATTTAAATTACTCTCTAAATTTCCTAGTATTTCTATAATAACAGTATCCAAAGATCCAAAGTTTTTGTCAAAATCGGCCGAGTAGTTTTTGAGTCTATAACTACAAATACAAATATACTGCCGTATATACAACGTATAATAATATAATATATTTTATGTACATATTATTGCTCAGTAGGTAATATCATTAGTATTTAAGATGTAGGGGGAACTAAAATTTTTAAAGCACTAATAACATGAGCCAGGATGTTATGTGAATTTGTTTGTCTATGAAAATCCAAGGTACCTATGTTAAAAAAATTAAGCATCCTCCCAGTGGCCCCCGCCTATAAAATGTTCGTGCATGCATATTACCTATATTATATTATGAATCTATTTTGTATTATTCTATTAAATAGTAGGTACCTATTATAGTATAGTATAATATTAAAAGTCATTACATATAACGATGACAAGTGTAGCACGTGAGTACATTATGTTAATGGATTTTTATGCGGCGGAAAATGGAAAATCTATTTAAAACTCCGTTTGGTTAGGTAATAAAAATATTATACTACTACGGTTACGTGCTGGAACGTCATACAGAGTGATAAACCAATAATGCTAACACTTTTTTTTTCTGTTTAATAATACAGTTATTTAAAATCTGATTTTTGAAATTTTTAAATAATACATATATTTAAAAACTATAGGTATATAATTTCAATTTTTTTATTACTTAAGGGACATTCTATAGAAATAAAAACTTCCGATTTTTAAACGAAAACTCACATATTCTATACTAATATTTGTATAGTGGAAATTTTTTTTCTAATTTTGATATTTTTAAAATTTGAATAAGTAGCTAATTTTTGAGTTATTTAATTTTCCACTTAACAGTTTACAATAAAAAGAGGGTTCTAATTTAAAAAATAGATATTGTATTACCACAAACACTTCTTAATAGTAGTACAAAAAATCTTATAAATTTAATAATATAGCTTATAACTTATACGTATACTTAAACATTTTATAGATCAGAATTTGAACATATTCGTTATTATTATTTTTTATATATTTAAGATTTTTTAATTTGTTGAAAGCATTATACATAATTTGAAAACGCCTATTTTTTGGATATGCGTATCCTTTTTTACTAATTCCTCGGTATCTACAGTGTAGAGTCTACACCTTATATAAAGTATGCGTACGCTATTGGTCAACCACATATGACTATAAATACTACCATACTAAAGTATTTCAAATCTTAACTTTCTTAACAATGTTAGAAAATCAATTTTATTTTTACAAGAGCATGATTTTTTATATTACGTAGGTATACTGTTAAAATATGTGTAATACCGTTATCGAGATTTGCCGTTTAATATTTTTTTCAATATCATCGCACCGATACTACATAAGATCATTTAATTCATTGTAAGTCGTGAGCTTGATATTTTTTGTAGTAAAAATAATTAGTGTTGATTATTTTAAGTTTTAACCGATGATCTTCATCGTATAAACTCGTACGAGAGATAAAAGCCAGCCTGAGAACTGGCGATGGTATTTATAGATTTTTTTTAACAACAGCAGAAGAGCTTAAATATACTTTATTATTGCTATAAACGATATGAGTATAAGGTGATTTAACGTTGTTGTATTCAATTCAATATTATGTAAAAACTAATGGTAATGGAAATGATATGTGTATTTTATTATATCCACTCAATATCATCTATCCTATGATTATAAAGTCACATTTACAATTTAATTTATTCAAAAGTTTCATAGGTAGTTATCGGTGGAAGAGGATACGCTACACGAGCTTTAGTTCCATTAAATAACATCTATATATCTCCCAAAATCTGATAGATTTGATATTTGTAAATAATAATAAAAACTAAGACATCTACACAGGAATCTAAAGGTTAGGTTAAAAGTCATATGCGAATCAACAACACGTGCGTATCTCGTAGTAGATATTAGGTGTCTGCAAATATGTTAATCTCGTGAAACGATAAAAATTTATGTAAAACAAAAAAATAAAAAACCGAGTATAAGACCACGGATAGACCGTATAGTAGTGTGAGAAATTATGGTACACCACCCATCGGAAAATGATAAGTATCTATACGCGTTAAATGGTGTAGCAAAACTAATATTAATATAATTGTTTGAAAAAAATATCGTGAAAAAAGAATAACGAAACACAAATTGGACCATTGACAGCGAGCTGGTGAGGTTGGTTTCTCGGAAGTCCTTGAGGGCACGTCGGTTTTTTTATTTTTTATTTTTTATGCCATCCTATTGATATTCATGAACGCGCGGGTCAATAATGGAATGACAATTAAACACACGGTTCGTGCCCTGTATAACGACGATAATATTATTTAGTCGTACAAACTGTATAATATAATACAGCAAGCAGTTCGCGCCACATGATAATCATTTATTTTATTTGTATACCTACTATTATTATTTATTTATTATTATCATTATAATTATTATTATTATTATTATTTTTTACGTCCACTGCAAAATAACATAACAATAGTCGGACTTCATTATCATAACTTTATGAGGGTACGGCACACGCCATCACACCTGTTCTTACACACATACATATAGACATGATATAGGTATACACGCGTGCACGTGTGCGCCTCACCGATCGCTCTTATCCAGACGTCAGTTCCAGCAAACCATTTCGTAACGACTAACGACAAATATGCACGTTTTTTCATTTTTATTTGTCTGGCCGTGAAACTATAACCTAAAAAGCATTTTAGACTTTTACACTCTTGATGACTTTATTATATACGCACCATCTGTATAACAAATTATATGGATTTAAGTTAGTACAAAGGGACCATATAAGTATCCAAATACCAAAATTTTCACAAATTACTGTAAATTATTTTATGTGTATAATTTACGTAATTCACTTATTTGTTATATTGAGATATATTAATAAGAGCTAGCCTGACTATAGGTCTATGATCCCGAATCAAGGCTTTGAGCTAAGGGTGACTACTTTCATTTTATGAACAACCTTATTTTCTTTATTTTTATTTAAAACAGACGAGTGAGTGCTAAATGTACAAATTACATTAAAATGTATAATGAAGTTTTGTCAGGTATTTTGTATATAACTGCAATTGACGTGCTATTAATCAAATTGGTGTGGGTGGAGATTTGGAAATGTTTACTAATAATTTATTGTTAGGTATTGAAGAAAAAAAATATGAATTATAATTTTATAGATTCTGAGGGGAGCGATGAACGTATTGGTTTTACAATAATGTGTGTTTATTGTGTACTTAGCACCACTTTTAGATGTGGTAAAAAGAGCTTCAATCTTTAATTCAAGGGTGGTTTATGGTACAAAATTGGATCTAGTTGGAATGATAAAAAGTAAAAATCTCCTGTACTTTTAATTTAAATGATAAATACAAAATAAAGTTTTTTTTAAGTTTATGTTGATATCATTTTTTTTTGTAAGTCAAAGTTCTCATGGATCTAAAAAACAGTTACGTTAGATACACACATATTTTAAGAGGGTTTGAAAAGCAAATTTTAATGCAATTGAATACTTATATACAAAAATATGATTTTGGAATAAACAATTTTAGTTATTTTGTAGTGATTTATAAACGATTAACCATAAGGCTATAACAACTTGAAATATTTTACTATACAGCATAGCTATTTATTTAATTTTGTATGATTAAGATGTGTGGAATAGCATGTATTATATTTGCACTACAAATATATATCCAAAATAATATGTAAATTTATATTTTTGAAGTAATTAAAAATATAAAAGGTTCAATAGGATTACTTTCCAAATTTACCTAACAATATGACCAAATGTGGGTTTAGAAGATTTAAAAATACTTTTTAAGTTGTATTGTATATTATAGGTCTGCTACACTACTTGATTCTTAGTGCGATTATTTTTCTATCAAAAGTATCTCATTAAAACAGTCGCGAGTATGGCTTATACCTATACAGATAAACATAAATACCGTTAAAAATCCTGTGTGGTCTGCCTAAAATACATAGAATAATATATAACATATGAGTTCCGTTGTTGAATTTAAACAAGAGTAATGTGAATACACAGTAAATACACAGAATACTTTTTCAAACTAATAATTTAATTATAAAATTCTTTTAAAAAAAATTAATTTTTTGCATAGGCAATAATTAAAAACGTTTTTATATAGGTAATCTAAAATTATCAGAAAGTGATTTTAGGATTATGATAAAACACCAATTTATGGTTTATAAATATTTTTAAACTATTGATTTTACTATGTCCTTGTGAGTTATACAAAGAGAGAAAAACTAGATAATAATTAAGGGGCGAGGATGCTATTCTATAGATTAATGTAAATAATAATTAATATGTTGTGCCTTATTTAAATCGATAAGTATATTTTAAAATTAAATTTTTATAAATTATAAGCAATTATGTATTATAGAGTTTATATTTAAGAAACAAGTAAAATAGAACCATATTAAATACGTATTAACATTTTGTTAATACCCGAGATTGTGTATATATTAAGAATTATTTAAAGGTTAAATTTTTGTAAAAAATGTATCAATAATTTAAATATGGCTTGGAGCGGATCCGATTAAGAGTAACGCTGGCGTTTAAAGCTTGATTTTGCTTTATTAACTGGTTCTACAACAACTACATGAATAAAAACAATAAATAAATAAAGCATCAAAATATTTACCTATATCTATTGCTTACGTATATTATTCATTGATGTTTATAATTATATTTTATTTAAGAGTTAAGGTGTGTCTTTATGTAAGATAAATTTTAAGGGCACTGCCATTTAAAATCAAAAAAAATGTATTCAACAGTTTATTCAATTAACTAATAAATTAAAAAAAATTAATATTACATTTTAAATAATTGCAATGTACAACAAAAATAGTAATTAATTAATTAGTTTTCACCTTTGCTTATTAGGGTTCAGATTTGTCGCAAAATGTGTTCAGCATATAGGCTTATGCATTTTTTTCACTTCGCGCAATATATTTATACAAATGTAGTAATACCTTTTTCTATGTATTACGTAAATGGTATAGTATATTACGTGTATAGTCGTAGTATATAGCTATATACTTTACTACTAATTTATACCTAGGTAAATTGATATAACATAGGTATATAATATATATACGTATTACGGTCGTTTTAATTTAAAACCAACTCGTTAGTAAGACATTGACTTGTCTTTCTGATCGATGGTGAATTAATCAACATAATTATTTGCTTCACGTTTAAATTTTTGCAAGTACCTACTGCAGATGTACACCGACGTACCTGATTTGCACATTTGGCGTTAGGGTATGCGTGCCACACACGTAGCAGGGCGCACGGAAAATACCACACACCGACCGATTCACAAATACTAAGATGGGACACTAAGTCACCGTGTCGCGTCTCGTTCGACTCTCTAAATTTCATTTGATCAACGCCAACAAGTATACTGCAATAAACGACCGAAAACGTAGAGCTACCTTAATACTCTAGTCTCCGATTCCATTGACGAGGGCAAGAATTATTTTTTTTCTTTCGACCATTCCCAAATAAGGCAATCCGTTCTCTATAAAGACATTTTATTTTTGTATGTATATATATATATATGTATACAATATATAATCATTCGGCACACGTGCCACGAAACACTGAACTAGTACACGTAATACTTTTTCGGAAATAACAAAAATTGGTATACATTCAAAACGGTGTAATGTGACCGAAATACTGAACAGTTTTATTTTTTTTATGATGAGTTTTGTCGATATACCCCATGGCCCCGTCATTAATCAATCGCGGTTAATGACCAAAATGTACCCTTCACTTTCGTAATATTAGCACTATTATTATTTATAGTAGATATAGGTAAGGTACATAGAATATTTATATACAGCGTTTGATAGTATAGATAAGTATCTATTAGAATAATGGTCTGCACGGCCTATATATATTGCGATATTTTTAAATGGAATATGACAATGATGTGATGATGTTGATTATCGCTTACCAATTGCCTACTTATTACTTTAGTCCGTAATTTAGTGCTTATTCAAAATGCCTAATAATTTAGTAATTGGTAAAATATAGAATTCGAAATAATTATATGATTTTTACATAGGGTTATTTTTTTAAAAATTGATAATATTATTGTTTTTTTGGTCAATTATTTCTGTGTTGACTTTCATTAGTTTCATTTCTACCAACTATATATTTTTACTAGATTTTTAAAAATGTTATAATTTTTACCTAAATTCGTGTTAATTATTGTTATATATTATCAATGTACGCCGTGTATTTAAGTATAGACACCTAGTAATTATGCGTACAATTGTTAAGGCGCGACTCAGCGTTTAGATATTATTCGGTTTTCAATGACATTAATAAATATACATCAAATTTTACCATAGAATGTGCGTTTACCTGTACGCATTGTATATGCACGAGGTGATAATAAATTAAAAAAGCGGCGCGTGCCGATAGAAATTAGCAACAGCAACAGTAGACCTATTAGTTGTCGAAATGAAATATATAATCGTGTGTTAATTTTGCATTGTGTATTGCGGCTGTAAATGATAAACACCCGCATTATTCACAATAAAATAATTATTATTACGATACAAAACGACAGCGGCGGTGGTGGCGACGACGACGGTCGACGACGGTACACCTCTCTCGGCTAATTATTTAGAAAACGCTAAGTGCTCCGACCCCTAACCGCGAGTAGTGGAAATTACACCGAAAACGAACGGTTAGGTTTTTTTACGCGTGCACATTAAAACAATAACGTCATTGTATGCAGTTAATTGTTTATGCTGTTATACATTTTACAATATTTTTTTTTTTTTATCGCGTAGCACCCGGACGAGAAAATAATGTGTATTCTGGTCCGAATATTATTTATTTTCGTGTATTATACTTGCACTCGGATATTAGATCGTCTAGTCCCGAGTTGATTTAATTAATAGATAAACTAACCGATACTGCTCGATACTATACAATATTATATGATCAGTGAAATAAAAACATTTTTAAAAAGCATTCGACTTGTATAATGGTATTTAAAAGTCTACTCTCAAAAATAAATTTTAAAATAAATACTACCCATGCAATTATATTGTAATGTATTTAAATATTATTAAAGTAATTTTACAAAAATATTTGAAACCTGCAATTGTTACATTATTTTTTTATCAACTAAATAATTTTAACTCAGATATGGTTTTTTTTTTATCATGCGTTTTCTAGTTTTAAATATAAATTAAGTTTTGTTTGAAGGTTTGACAACTAAACTTAATTTATTTGTGAAATAGTAGTTAGAAATATATTATTAATTAACTTAGTATTAGCGTATTTAAATTTAAATAATTACTAAGATGATTAAATTTTATTGATTATATAGTTTTATAATTTAAGATCAATTTAAATTACTATATATTGTTATTTATTATAGCAATTATATCGTTCAAATCATATGAATTGTTTGTTCAAAATTAGTATCAGTTGTTCAGTTTATTTGTAACAGAATAATATATAAATAATTAATAAGTAATAATAAATAATATAAATATAAGTAAATAAAAAGATTGGTGTATTTTTATAAAAAATCTAAATATTTTAAATTTAAATTAGAAAAAAAATGGTTTGAAAGAAAGTATAATATTCTATAGAATAAAATAGTATTTAAAATACACTCAAATATTTGTTAATAAAAAGCATTTAATAAATTAGTTTAATAATTTAAATATTTGAATAGGTACCAATAAACAAAATAAATACTTTACAACACTGTGTATACGAGTATAATACTCGTATTTATATCGATATTTTCTATGGCGGTCAATTTTGACGATTGATTATAGAATATATTATTTATTATCGTAAAAAATAAAAGATTTGTACAAAGTTTATCTTGTAGGCACACATTTTTATATTATTAAAAAGTTTTTCAGCCGCGTTTATAAAGCATAATAGGTTAGGACGGTTAGGTATATATACCGCATAAATAATATTACCTATGTATAATGTACTGTTATATTATTGTCTGCAGAACTGATCACTATATTGAACAAATAATATTTTTATTGTTATTTTTCTACGATTTTTCTGTTTATTAATTTAAGGATTTTACGTTTTTCAAAATATCCAAGTACACGTGGATTAGTGGATTAAATGGTCCACTACAATCGCTAGCTTTTAAATTAAAATAAATCATTTTATTGTTGTCGTTTGGTGTTCTCACGCGCGAACATGACGTATTTACGTTTTTATTCGATATTTTATTATTTAACTTGATAAAATGGTGTATTATACTCGCAGAGTATATTATTTCCAATTCGTTGTTTCCAATTGGGCTAATAACAATGACAAAAAATATAAGTATTTTTCAATTGAACTATGTACACATGTATATTATGTATGTGTCCACGGGGTCTCATTGTTAAGTTATTATTTTGTTCAATGATTATATCTCGTTCGACAATCTAAATCAAAATCAATTCTAAATAAAAATTAATCTAGAAACAATTTTTAACGGAAATTCGTTAGGCTACATTCTTTGTAGAATAGTAAAAATATTATACGACGAATTTGGTAAAATATATCATCACACGAATAATAAAAAACACAAAAATTCATATTTATGTCTACGTGCTGCTAGTTCAGTTAGTAAAATAGTTCAAAAGTGTTTTAAAAAAAATTAACATAAACTTCTTTATCAGATTATGCTGTCCTCCGCGCCTCCATCAAATTATACTTATATTTAAGGTTTCTAAGGTTGTGCAAAGGCAGCACTGAAAGTTGGCAAGTTGTGTATATTGCTTTTACTGACAATTTATCTATAACTTACAATACAAATTATTAAGTTAATACTATAGTTTAGAAATGTTATTAATGTATGGCGAACTATCTTAATTATAGTTGATTAACCTATTAACCTGCAGTGTTATTGAATTCATTTTTTTCACTGTAATTTGAGTGCATATTAGGTATATTATAAGTTATTGATTTAATGTCGTCCATTTATTTACTGAATTGTTGTTATTTTTCTTTAAGGATAAATTAAAATTATATTTATCCGAATATCAGATTATATGATGAATAGTCATTATACGCAATACTATTATATACATATAAGACATAATAAAATTATATTATATAATATTAATACGTAAAATCATTTACTACATTTATTATACATTAATACATTTAATCCTAATTAATGCTATAATTGCTATATTACATTTAATATTTAAAATTCATTCATTATAACACCTATATGGTTTATATAAAGCAACACTATTAATGTATATAATTTTAGATCATGATGTAGCTATACAAGACGTTTACAAACCATTTATTTAGACTACAATGAGTAATAAAGTTGTTTAAGACACATTATTATTATATTATTCATATAACTATTATATATTGTTTGTTCTTTTGGGCGTATTCATTAACAACAATAGTAGGTACGTGTTAGTGTGTTACGAAATAGCAAATGAAAATAAGAGCTATGTGAGTTACGACGTTTTAATGAATTGTTTTTATTTATTAAAATATTTGATTTTATAATCTGGTTTTTTCGGTTCTCAGTAACTAGTAAATGATAAAACAATTCCTTCACATATTTACGTATAACTGTAGACTATAATTATTTATGGTTTATAAAATTATAATGAGACATTTAATTTCAATAATATTGAATGTATCTATACAGTAAAAAAACTGGTAAAATTTCTTTTATGAAATACAATTAAATCAACGCACGGACTGGTGACTAGTGGATTTGCTACCATAAATTCTTAATGCAAGTATACAATTGGTTCGTTGAAAACTTTTCAATTTTCGTTTTTAAAAACTATTATTTTTTTCAAAATTGTAGACTTTTTAAAGTTACTACGGATGTGTTTTTTGCATTGTAAAGTACACGTGCGTATACTTTATTTATGCTTCGGTTTTATTAAGTATATAAATTGAGACGTTGGTCTATATTCTATATTATTATGCATATATTATGTCTAAATGGATAATTAATAAACCTAAATATTATTAAAGTCCATCGGTGTAGAATTCGTATATCACACGTCTGTTGTAAGTATCTATATTTTTTCTACAAAAAATAGAAACACGAATCATTTTTTGTTTCTTGCAAACCGCAACAGAAACAAAAATATGTGACATGCAACTATGTCGGCAAAATTCAAATGTTGTTACTTGTTAATATTGTCACTTTGGCGTAAGGCCGACTTATGAACTGCGGACATTTTAATATTACTATCGTCGTCGTCCGTTGTGACGTCGACAACGCGGTTTTTGGCGGTAAAATCAAAGCAATGGGACATTTTTTAACGGTGTGTTTTTACTACCGAAGAATGGTCGTCAACGATCATTATCTTCTTGTCGGATCGATTTTGGGTCTCGACTGCATATTATACATAGACGCGCGCACATACAAAACAAAACCGTACGCCGCGGTGGCGGAAGACGGCGAATAACGTCACGGGACAAGGTGTGAAGAGTGTAAAGGGTGTGTGCGTGTTTTATTATTATGTAACGTTTATATAAATGTTATATTCGTCTTTATTGTTGGTTGGTTTTTTTTTTTTTTTACTGGAGACTTTGATGAGAAAAAAAAAATTAATGTCGAGTTTATATTATTATAATCGTGTGTAGACGGAGATAATATCACATAAAAAAGAAATAAATAATAATAGTAATAATAATAATAGACCGTCAGCGGCGTACTGTACACGGATGGTTGGACGTATTGTCGTGGTTATTGATAAACGTAAAGAAGTGAAACAAAAAAAAAAAAAACAAAACAAAAAAGAAAAATAAGTAAAAAAACTGCAGCGGGAGCTTGATCGTAATCGCCGGTGTATTTTCTTTGCGCCACGACCCCCGCGGTATACAGACGCGATCACGCTGATTCCCGAAATATTGCCCGGTGCATAACAACGCGTGTAATATCGAATTGTTTATTTGTCCACGTAAAAAATATTATTATACACCGATGTTATTGTATTTTTTCGTCCGCCTCAACCCGTTCCGAGCACTTGAATAACGCGCGTGTCTGTTATTACCGCCCGATCCTCGTGGTTATAGGCATCTACACGGGTTTAAGTACCTACCTATCTATTACCGCTATGATATTGGATTCTGGAAATTGTTTCTCGGCTGGTCGAGTCCGCCGATTGAGTCTTTCGCATGGGTACTTGCCTTCCGCCACAATACATGGTTACTGTATTACGTTTATTATGTTATAGGTAAATGCTATATCATGGACGTTTTCAGACAGCAAGTTTAAAGTATATACCTATAATATATAATACAGACACACGACGCGGCCGGCTATTTTCTGTCATCTATTACGTGACAGCTGTATGTCGGGTACTTACGGACAGGCGAGGACAACACGCGACCGGAACACTAAGTCATTTATGGAGAAAGTTCTCAAAAAAAAAAAAAAGGATATCTATTTAATATTAATGCTATATATTGTGTATTAAAATTTAATATATACAAAGAACATTTTAAACATTTCTCCCGTTCATACCTATACGATATTTGTACTTATAATGGTATAATTATTTACGAACTCAAATCATATATAGACTATATAAGTAATATGTACGTTTTTTTAATAAGACGATTTTATTTTTCATTATTTTAAAATTTAAAATTTCAATTCCTTACTGTTCATTGTTCATTAATATATATCAAACGACCAACAATTATGAAACTACTCTGTACCGAATCGCTAAAAAACGATTTTCAATATGAATATTATTTTGTATTAAAAAACGTCGGTTTTTCTATGTAATTTTGCAGCAATCATAGGCGAATAGATTTTTTTAAGGCTAGGTTTAAGATACTTATTAATAAATTAACACATTTTTGAGTTTATGGATAGTTTTGACAGGTGGGTTAGGTTTATTGGTATTGATATTGGTTATTAGTACATTTTTAATGTTTAGTTTTTACATAACAGGTTTTAATTTAAAAAAAAATTATTTTATTCCTCTATATGGCCTATATACGATTATGCCTCTATGAAAAATATTATATCAGACTTTATTAGGAGGCCAGGTGGCAAACTTTCTGCCTTCCTTATTCATAAATACGTCTCTGAGCATTGCATCCAGTTTGTTTTGGATATTAAGTAATCATTTTTTGTTGATTATAAAAAGGGAATAACTATGGAACATTTTCTAATATTTTTTGCTGTAATTTTGTAAGTTGTTAGTAATACGACTTATAAAGTACGGACTGACTTGAAATTATTGCTTTAGCTGTTTTTCAAATTAAAGCCAGTCGTTGAATTTTTATTGCACCACTGCTTTAGTATATAAAACACACGAGTCGTTAAAAAATGGGTAGCCTATAAAGTAAAAAAATGCATTACATATTATTAAATTTATTGGTTTTTTTGTGTGTGTATTTATTTTTTAATTTTAAACTGATATTTATGTATTAAAATATAGATGATATATTTTTTTTTTTTAATTTTATTTTAGTACATTTTTACTTTAACCCATATGTTTTAATTTTTCCGGAAAACCCAATATTTTTTCCAGATTTTTTTTGTTATGTTGATTTCTATTATTATTATCATATTTTAAATAAATGACTTCTTCGATTCCTTACAAATAAATGGAAGGAATCTGAACTCAACTCTAATATATATTATACAACAATGGAATAGATAATGAAATGTAGTGCGGTGCTAAGTTTAATATTTAATTAATATTATTTTTATTTTTATTTATTATTTGTTTATATTTGAGTCTTAACTTTATTTATTTTTGATATATATTTTTTATTTTACTATCATTTTTAATTTAAAGTGTTACCATATTATTTTATATATATGAATAGATAAATAAAACCCATATTATATAGTAATCAAAATCATTTGTGATTTCGATATTTCTTATAAGTACCATGGTCCAAGACCACCCAGATTTTTCATGAAAAAAAACTAATATAGGTAACCTACTCTATATGTATAATATATACACCAAGAATAAGTGATGAATTCCATAATAGCAGTTTTAACCATCCGGGTACATTAATGGTTTACAGTAACGTTACTAACGTGCAACGGCTTCGTTATATTTTGTCTGTTGCTTAGAACGCGTCTAATACGAGTAGGTACATACAATATATAAAAATTGATGCGTTCAGCTTTTGAATAGCAATGTTCGAAGTTTCTCTCATATTCTTAAACTCCAATCTCGTGACGTACATATAATAAAATATATAGGGTGAATGTGCCACGTATGTACCCACGGTGCTGGAATATCCAGTCCTAATAATAAAATCTTAATTAGAATACAATGAGGAAAACAACGACTCGGAGGGGGCGATAATAAAACGTAATTGAGGGTGCTGGTGATTCATTTGATCTGTACTCTTTTTATATTATTATATACGCATGCACATTTGGCCTTATTAACGGTGTCGTTCACGCGGCATCAATTTTTAGTCGTCCCTAAAGAAAAAAAAATAGTTTCAATTGGTCTGGTTGACCATTTATTTTAATCATGCCTATTTTACACTATATATATTTATATTGGTATACTTACTGCTTTTGCAGTTATATTGTTCATTTGATGGAGTTTTAATTTGTATTTCGGAGGAGCTATAAGATGTTACTTAATAAATTATGTTCTTATCTACCCTCTCTGTGTTTTATAAAAATTAAAAATGTATTTAATTATTACATTGAATTAAAACACTTACTAAATTAAACCTACTCTTTATGCATAATATTATACTTTTATCACGATAAAATATATTGTACATTGTTCATTATAAATTTATTACATTGGTAAAATAATAAAATAATAATAGCTATGTTTGTCTGTTAATTTTTCTAAACAACAATTAATTTTTTCATAATATGTATTTTATTCATTATATTATACAAAAATCGTTTCTTATTTTTGCACTAAATTGCTACCGAAAGAGACTTGAATGATCTTGTACAAAAGAGAAGAGTAATTTAAATAACTAAATTTAAATATATTTCTAAGGCCTATAACTGCAGTCTTATGAAAAAAAAAAATACTTTTTGGTTTGACATTTTATTATTGCAATTCAATAATAAATAATAATATTAAATGTTATACGTAAATATAATTATCATAACGATTTTTGTGTAATTGTATACTTAATGAATATATTATAACATTATATAAATATATTGTTTAATGATTAATTGACTTTTAGGTTTCAAAATTTGTTATTCAAAGTGTCAAAAATGAATAAGCACAGTTTTTGAGAATAATTTATTATTAAATAAATGATAAATGCTTCTATTTAGTATGAATATATAATAATTTATTAAGTTTTAGCTCAATACAATAAAACAAATGCAACGCTAAATGAATATTAATCGAGGTATAAACTGATTAAAATTAGGCTTGTTTAAATAGTGATATTAGTTCACTAACTAGATCCAAGCTTATCCCAAACAGGTAATACTATTGGCTCCTGGTTAAATACATCTAGAACACATTTTGGCAATAATTTCTTGTCAACAACAACTTCGAAAACGTATTCTTTAAACCATTCAGTGGTCATCATTAGAAACCCTTTCATATTCGTATTATATTTACCCCAAGAATTTTCCACGCGCCACCGTGTAACTTCATTGTTCTGAAATAAAGAGTTGTCCATTGTATTATGTGAAGGTAGGTAAGGTATTATACTATAATACGCATAATGATGGCGTTTAATATTACAATTTGATATGTCATGATTTTTTTTTTTGTACATAATATACAAAATTTATTTAAAAAAATAAATTGTAAATATATAGGTATGTATTATGTAGGTCAGTGTAGTATAGAATTACTTCTTCATGGAACCCGGTCAATACCATTGCGTGCGTTGGATATGAATCATGGTATAAAATTCGTTCACTTTTGGTCATTGGAATTGACGTATCGGTACCAAATATTGATTCAATGTCATGTCTAAATAATATTATGACAGTAAGTATCTAACATGTTCATATAACGGAAGCTCACAGTAGGTACAGTATACATTTTTAAGTCTTCTAACCCAAGTTCGTTCGAAAATCTCTGGTTCACTTCACAACTGTACCAAACCGGTTCGCCAAGCCTGGCGATCGATTGTTTGCACGCTTCCAACAGCACTTCTATAGGTTGATTGTTACGCACGATTTTAGAGCCTTCTGTAACGTTCCCAACCAAATCCAACGTGTACAATCGACCGAATTCATTATTAGTTCTTGGGTCAGATATCAAAGAGACCTGTGATGAAAAAGAAGAAGATTCTAGAAATTGTAAATAATTGTATAAATATTGATGTAGTTTGTGAAATAAAAAAACAATAGTCACCTTGTCTTCGAGGTGGAAAATCGGCTCGATCATAATGTTGTAGAACTCAATCGGCGTAATGTCGCGGTAAAGTAAAGGTTCATTAGCACTTGAGCGATAATGCCACTTAAAGGTCTGTTTCGGAATGCCCAAACATACTCCAACAATTCTGAACACAATACACATATCCTTTTCGATTTGGTCAGAAATATTACTATTCGTCTCGTTGTTGGTCACCATATCATATAAAACAATGGCAAATTCTCGGAGCTATAATTTCAAACTCTTATTTTAATAGTTTAGTAACAAATATATTATTTTTTATATATTTTACAAATTTTTAATTTATGGTAAATCCAGAGCCGTTCTTTAAATTTTCGTAACCTATTTGATATGATATGATATTTTATTTCAATATAATTCAATTTTAATACAATAATAATAAAAGTTAATACGTTATATTAGAATAATATATGTATATTTTCTTATACAGTTGAAAGTTGATTAATTTTCTAAGAATACCACAGTATATAAAAATACAACTTTCATAAATGCGAGATTTCAACATATAACATACTATGCTAGATCCAACTTACCCTTCCGTTATGACCTGGCTATAACTCGAATTAACTTAATTTAGTAGATATTAAAGAAATAACAAAAAATAATTCTAAGAAAACCAAGAAAGTAACTCTGGTATATAATAGGTTTTGAGAGAAACTCGTCATTAAGTGTAGATGTATTAAATTTGAATTCATTGTATATTAATTCTAAGCAGAGACTTTATTTTTATGAATATTTAAAAATGTATTAATATTTTTATAATTAATTTATTTTTAATAATATGATAGGTTAAAATGTTAAACTAAAGTTTGTCAAAAATATCACATAATATATTATAAGACAATCTATTATAAACAGACATTATTAGAATCTAATAATTAGATAAATATAATATTATTATTCTAATGAACATATAAATCACAATCGACTCACCGACCTACGTACTTTTCCACATATTACTTTATGTGAATTTAGATTTGTGGTAAAAATCTTTTAAAATTAGTAAAAATATATAAAAATTGTATTATGTGTAAAAAATATTAATTTATGAATTATGGAATGTTTCAAATTTCTACAGCAAATAATTTTCAAGTCACAACAAAATAATAAAAATCATTATGAATTATGAACTTTTAAGCAATATTTAATATAATATATATTATTATTATATTACTTATTAGTTGTAACTTTTTATGTTTGATAAAATAATTTTTTTAATGGGATCATTTTAAAATTTACATGTTTATAACCAGGGCTAGGATTTATAAGCAATATCATGTTTTTTTTGTGACTTTTGATTATTGATTTCGTCTGTAATGTCCACGAATCACCTCATGATGAGATAAATGGTGGTGTTTTTATTTTACATGTTTTTGCATATTTTGGATAAAATGCATATTATTGCGTACATTGAATAAAATGAATATTATTGCATATTTCGATTATATGAATGCAAAAAATGCATGTTTTATAGTTTATTTTGTAATTAATATTTCACATTTAATTCTAGACCTGCTGATTAAAGTTTAATGCTTAGTTTTTTTGTCAAACATGAAATTCAAAGGATTTCCACTATTGAATTTAAATTATAAATTTTATTTCTAAATTAATTTATTTCTCAATTATATTATATTAAGACAAATAGCCAATCATTGATGTATTTCAATAAATAAATATTTTTTTGTAACTATATTTTTGTGTTTATCTTATAAAAATTTAAATTAATATTTTTGCATATTTTGGTAAATAAAATGTATATTTCACAATTTTTTATTGCATACAAATCTTAGTCCTGTTTATAACTGTTATTATTATTTTAATGATTTGATACTTTATTAAATATTTTAAACTTGCTTTACTGTTCAAAATGCAATTAAGTTCTTCGCTGTTTTCGCTACTATAACTTTCTGGAAAACAAAGTTTTGGCATAAGACCATACTTTTTGATAATATTGACTGCCATATTCCAGTAGCCACCATCTTCAATGGGGTTCTATAAAAAATCATAGATTTTATTATATAATGGCATAATGAGTCTGTACATTTACGGTTTTCATAAAAAATGTAGTTAGTTTAATTGTAGAATTATCATTAGTTTTTGAAAAATAATAGTGTTTTATCTATGACAGATAATGTCGTAAATACAGTTTGCATGGAAAATAAATTGGTAAAAAAAATAGATATTTTTCTTTGATAAGATATAATAAATAAAACTTTGTAGAATTATATAAAATTATAAAAAAATTATTATAAAACTCTTTAAAAACTGTTATTTTTGAATTTTATAATTTATTATAATATGAAAATAAAGCACATATCTACTTGTTGATTATTTTGTTTTATATTTTTAACGATGCCTACCTATATGTTTTTAAAAACAAAATATTGATTGAACAACAACTTTATTTGATACTAAAGGTATATTAAATGCAAAAATACAAATCATTTTTTTTACGTTGAAAAATGTACAAAAGCGTTACCTTACGATAGGTTTTTTAATTTTTTACTTACTTTTAGTAGATGCATCATTTTTCTGGAGTCTAAAGATTCACCATTTTTAGCTATTGATACTATTACATTCAAAAAAAAGTTGCATCGCTCAATCTAAAAAAATATTTATATTTTAATTTTTAAACAATATGAATTTAAAAATCGGTTTTTATATTTAAACTATTCTTTTTTTTATCCAAAAACATTTTGAACAATTTGAACTACCAACTTAACTAGTACAAAATAATATAATATAATAATTCATATTTTTTAATTTATTCGAATAATTTTTATTAAAATTAGGTACCTTATCCCAGAAAAAAATGTAAGCTTGGCTGAATTCAAATTGTGTAAAATTATAATGTTTCATAAACGGAACTCGTATTACGTTCAAGCAGGCGAAAATCCAACATCGGCCAGAATATTTTTGATCTCCTACAGGATTTCCGCAACCTTTTATCTAATTTAAATAAATATAAGTAATATTATAATTTATTATTGTATTACAAACTGCCATTATAAGTTTTTAATTAATTACTCTCGTAGAAAAATAATGATCAGAAATTATTTGGTCTTGAATCCTATTTCTTGACAATGCTATTTGAAACGGGTCATAAACAGTACAGATGTTTTGTGCCAAAATATTCGATGGATTTAAAAAAAAGGCATTATTGAACTTTGACAACAATTCGTTGGTAACACGATCTTTATGATATGTAAAATATATTTTAATGTTAAAAAAGTACCTATAGTATTTACTATTTTTATTTTTATGTATTATTGCATGTATTAACAGAATAGTAATTTTATTTGTATGACTATCAACATTATTATAGTGATAATTAGGGCTCGGGGAGTTGATGCATATTTTTTTTTTTTTTGGAACTTTTTAGACGATGCTATTCTAGTTACAAATGTGTTTCATTAGCATGTTAATCTGAACAACTAATTTTTATTTTGCAGTTTTTTGCATTTTTTGGTGTTTATTACTTTTTAAGTCATTTTTTGACATTTTCAGGTAATTTTCCTACATTTTTAGTCATTTTTACTGATTTCACATTAGTTCACTTCTTATCGTTTTTTGTTGACTATTATGCCAATAACTTACTTAAAACTTTGAAATTACCAAGAACTAATTTATAGTAAAATAGAGTATAATTTAAAAAAATATATATTTTTATTAATTTAAAATAAATATTTGTAATTTTTTTAAGTCATCTTTTAATGACATTTTTGTCAATTTTATGTCATATATGCATTTTTTAATGTTTTTAAGGTCATCAACTTTCGAACCCTAGTGATAATCAAAAACTAACATTTTTTTCTAGAGAACACAAACTATATACATATATATATATATAGTAGGTTGGTAAAAAATAAATTTTATTCAAATACACAAAATGTATTTTGTACATTTATCCATTACTTTTGTTTTATGATTATCTTGCAATTTTCAACGTTTATGATATATATTAAATATTCATATCGAATCAAAAGTATGAAGAAAAATATATCTTAAAGAATATGTTATGAATATTAATACATGATTTGGCGTTATTTCATTGTAAAAAAATGTAATTATTATTTTTGTAAGGTTTTGCAAAGAAGTATACACAGTGGTATTGTACATTCAAATTAGTATGGCAAGAATTTGATAAATTCATAAATAGCAAATATTATAATGATAGTTTATTACAATAACAATCTCACTGATATAATATTATAAATTATAAT
Source organism: Rhopalosiphum nymphaeae (assembly GCA_036289425.1). Lineage (NCBI taxonomy): Eukaryota > Metazoa > Arthropoda > Insecta > Hemiptera > Aphididae > Rhopalosiphum > Rhopalosiphum nymphaeae. Next base: position 5,839,376 of record JAZAQC010000017.1, read on the forward strand.
GTATAATATTATATTATTGATGAATGATTATTATGGTAGGTACACCTTTTATTTGAACTTAAATAAACTCAAGTGTTGTTTGTAACTAGACCATTATCATACGCAATGGATAAGACTCACTATAATAAATTATTATTTCATTATTATTAACTGTAACTTCTGTTTCCATACAATTTTGTTCATTTGAAGTTGAACTGTCACTTATGGACAATCTCTTTGTGTACAACAAATATTCCATGACATTCAATAGTATGTATTTATGATACCGTTTGCAAAAAAAATTATTACCGAACTTCGAGCACAATATTCGTTTCAACTGCACCAAAGTTATTTTACGCTGCCTTTTGATTTTAATTAATATGGTGTTCGTAATTCTATGAAATATCTTACCATGTAATCGTTTGTACACCATGATAAAACGTTCAAGCACAATATTTTAACGCTATAATAATATACTTACCGTAATATTGTTATTGATAAACGATTAATTTATTAGTTTTCATGGATACCTCACATGGTCACATGTTATAAAAGCTGTATAATTGCTGTAGTAAGTACAAACGATGACGAATAAATAATATAATTAATATACATTGTGTGGGGCCTAATTTTTTTAACACGCGGATTAAATCGATAATTTTTTATACGTGTGTCTTGATATAATTTATACTTACTACTTTATTCAATAAATACAAACGTACGTACATGTGTATATATGGTACACACACGCGCTATCGCACTGCATATGTAAACAATCCATATGGTATGACAGGGGGTGTGACCGATGTATCGTATTTAGTTTTGTGAACCCACCAACGTTGCTCGATCATTAATAATTAGTACAAGGGTATATATTTATTATATTTAAATAATTATATAGATGACGACGATGAGGGGATTAATATTTCAAAAACACCTAACAATACAGATATACAAAGATACCGGGACAAAAATCGCTACTGGCAAGCATTTAATTGTTTATAATCTACATTACGGTTTTATAGTATAAGATTATACGAGCTAACCGGATTGAATAACTAAAAATAGACGTATAATTTATATTTTATTATATTCAAAAGGTATGTTTACATTTTTCATACTTTATTATACGATATTCCAGCATCTCATCGTCATGATGTCTAAGTTAATAAATTGCTTATTTTGTAAGTTCCACTTCATATTCCAAAGCTGAATGTTATATTTCTGTGAATTAGTAGCTTGTGAGAAATTCAATTTTTAAATTTTAAGTATTAAAATGATTAGAAAAATTCAAAAATATTTTGCTTGGTAGGTAATATGAAATTAAAAATGTGTTTTAATTTTGCAAAAAAAATATTTTAAAATACAATAAAGAAATAGCCAAAATCATTACATACAAATGTTTTTGTTCTCGACTATCAAAATTAAACTATTTAAATCCGTTTAGTATTTGATCTTGACTTTGTTATCATTATTCGAGAACAGAAGTGGTGCAGAGATTTAAATATTAACTAACATGCTATTCCAAAAAAATACATCTATACTAATACATTTATTAAGTGTCACCATCATTGGTTGATTTTGTTATTCAAGTTGTATTTGTAATCTATACTTCTACTGTATAGTATACATTGTAGCACAACATTTGCCTATCAGTTATTGTTTATATTAAATGTTTAGATTATATTTAAATATATATATATTGAAACATAAAAATAAAGATAGAAAAAAAATCTGTAATATTTTTTAAGATAACGTATAGTACCTATTTATTGTTAAAATAAATATATATGCAATAAGTTATGTATGGTAGAAGCATTGCATTTTCAGCAAATAATACAAATACAAAAATATATTTAAAAAGCATGTATTATAGTACCTAATACTTATTACATAAAAAGTAAACGTACTTCCATAAATACGACACATAGGTAAATCATTATACAATTAAAATAAAAATTATTTCCACTTAGAAACAGCGACAGAAATAAATTTATTAACATATAAACGTATACATAATTTTACTCGTGAATCGAATGAAACCACAATCCACAGCTAACGTATATTAGAGCAACAGAACACGTCTAATAAAAAAAGGTTAGGTTAGGTTATATTATTATGGTTATAGAGTATAGTAATGAAACGATATTATGGTTTAAACCAAGATAATAATATCGTGTGGTTTTGTAGTTAATGTGGCATACGATACTGAATGTTATAATATCGTATTATATACCCAACATCAATAATTCCAGCACTTGTCACATAAATGAATGTCATTGTAATTTATATTATTGACATTTAACTAGTCCGCATTAAAACATAATGAACAACGACAAATTAACTGGGGATAATATTAAATGATAATAATGATATAGTAATAATATACCTATTATAATATGCAAATGTTACTACAAATAATAATGAGTTTTGTAATATTTGCACATCTATTTTATTCCACGTTTTATTATTACATATGATGATTCGCCAAGAATGCTCATGTTAATTTTATACTTTAATAATGAATTTATTCGAATTATGATTTTTGGAATTTTTAAATAATATACTTTAAGATCATATTTTCAAATTCGTGAGATATTTTGTTTTATTAATTGTATCCATTTATGTAAATATTATGAAAAAATACACCCTTTTTCTGCTATTGAAATACGAGTTTCAACTTTGATTTTGCTAACGTAGTTGTGTAGTTGTAAAGTAGATTAACAAAATAATAAGTCAAAGGCGCGGGTTACAAGATACAAGAAAGCTATGCGGGATAAATCTTTCATAGTTACTTTATTTGAAACTTTGAAAGATATTTTTCTTTGTTTCTATTAGTTATATTATAAAAATGTGTAATACTTAACTCTCAGCTACATTTTTGATATTTTTTTATGGCTTATAACTTTTTAAAATTAAGAATATCTATTAAATTTATATTTACATGATATTTATGCATTTCTTACGTAGATCCCTTTTTCATTCCTAGTTTCTAGATCCATCCAAGGTTTATTTATTGAAATATTATTTAATATCATCTACGGCTTCAACAAAGAAATCGAGGAGTAGTGAAAAATATCATGACATTTTACTAAAATATTTTTAGTCATAGTTTGTTAATATAATGTTGAACTACTGTGATATCTAAATATTCGTTGATATTTGAATATTCTAAGATTGATTGAATGGAAGCACAAGAGTATATTTAGTATTTACGACTTTGAAACTGATATAAACACAAATTAAAAAAAAAAAACATAACAAAACAAGGGCGTCTTGCATGCGGGACAATATTCTTATTGGACTTTACCAAGGCCACTGTGGTGAAGAGCAGTAAGGTCAATTGATTAATTCAAGGTTAACATTGGGTACGTCCGATATGAGCTTAAATGTTGTGTTAAATCGTGATGAAGAATTTCGTTTATTACATCGCGAGTGGTTTGTTTTTTAGTTTTTCCAAACGACGGTCGACCAAACCGTGTGACCTCATTACGCCGTCTTTTTCATTTTTTCCTAGTAGATAAAACCGAAATAAATGAAACTACACACAAAGGTTCAGCTGAAGTGGCAAACGCCCAGAGTTTGAGTAGCATTTTAAATGATAGGGGACATGTTACACACACGACAGGGGTTCGAACAATCGGTAAACATAAAGTAAACCCTTTATATACGATTGTCTTTGGGCTCTTGTTATGTATTTTTTGGCCATCCGCAATAAATTAACACGTAACAAGCAACAAATAGAAAAAATAGCCTCAGGAGAATCGCTGTGGCGCAATAGTTCACTAAACACGCATGTAGAGGTACATTGGTTATTAGTTATTACTTATTATTATTGTTCGTATCAAGAACGATTCCCACTCCAATAGAACGCTTTTTTCGACTATATACCTATAGGTACCTACATAATATTTTATAATTGTTTTATTTAAGAGTATATAATGTATTATACTTTTATTTCTCACGGAGAATCGAGTAGAAAGATAAAAATACATGGCTGGATGCGGTGTCCAAGTGTTTACAGGTACCTATAAAAATATAAAACAGCCTACCTATTCAAGTATCTTAGTACTCGTGTACCGTAGTTGCCTGTACGAGTTTAAATGTGTATCTGCTACTTACTGTGTATAACGGATTTGTATACATAGATAAGTCTTCCCGGCGATTCTGCTTAATGATATTATAACTGTGAGTGTAAGTACCAAAGTATTAAATAAGTACTTCTTAGTTCTTACTATAACACATCGTATAAACAAATTTCGTTAGAATTACAATGTAGATAAATATGCATAATTAATGATTAAAGTAGTATCTATCTAATTGAAAATATGCTTTAATAATTCATATTTATCCGATGTAATCTGATTTGCAGACTTTTTATCTAGAGATTTGTATAGATTAATAGTTTTAATAATTAAAAATTATAATTATATAGAATTTTGACTGTCAGAAAAATATAAGACTTTTTATTTCAACCATAAATAAACATTTAAAAATACTCTAGGCTATAGGTACAAGAATGTTTTTTAATTAAACTTATATTTATTTCAATATATACAACAGTAAGTTGCTTCGTATAGTCGCTCTATTATAGTGCAGAGGTTCCCAAACTTGTTTTTCGCGTACTTATCTACCTCTCATGTTTAATATGGATCATCATATACCTACTACCGATAATTAAAAAATGTTATTACTTAAAGTATTTAAATTAGGTACTTATTTGGTTATTTATTTACCTGGTATCTAGTGAATTGTGATTAATTTCCAGTCATATTTGCATACCCATACCTTTTAAAAATGTTGGTTGTTTTTTTTTATTAAACTATTATCAAAGTATTCAAAACGGGACAAATAAATAATAATAATAATATGATCTTACTTTACTACTGGAATATTATTGGATGGATAGTCGATACCCATACCATTTGCTTATAAACACTAATATTAATATCATTAAGCATTTATAATCAATGCCCACACCACATAATATTACGACTATAATACGGCGACGTATTATTTTTAATATTCCATATTTCTACGTCGGTCGACGTCGATTCATCACGTCAGCGGCATCTGTTGACGTACTACGTAGATTATGCTTCGCAGTGGACACACGATTCTATCGGTATAGATACTATTGCACAGTACAGCAGATTGCAGATCCATCGCGACGACACGGGGAAATTAATTTTCATCCCGTCTACATAAATTCATTACCTACGACCGTTCTACACTACAATACAACGATAAACGGTTTTAGGCCATTAAAACTTGATTGCGTACCCTAAAGCCACGTGTGCGACGTTCGGGGCTTCTATAAGGCGACTAAATTAAACGCACTTAGAAAACAATGTCGTGTTCATCGATGATTTTGTTTATTATTTGACCGTGGGATTGGAATACTTAGCGCGTATTCTGAAAGTAATTCAAATTTACGTACATATCAGAGCTTAAATTATAAAAGTATAAATCGTCTTTACGTTTTCGATTATTTAAATGTTCCAAATGTTGAGTAATCAATGATACCTACCTCTTATAACTATTAGATTTTTCATAAAATTTTAATTTCACAATATTTTTGCTGTTGGTTATTTAGTGTGCACGAAGACGCGATAGTGTAATGTCATTATTTTATCATAATGACAGCGCCTTTAGATGTGCAGTTCAAACAGCGTATATTGTTATTGCATTTTTTGTCGTAGAAACCTATCACTTTCAAACGTTATTTGACTTTTGCATTTGGAATTATTAAAATGTTAAACGTTATTTTAATTTATTGTTATAAGTTTGACATTAAAAATAAAACTATAATTATAAACACCAATAAAATTAAACATAAACAGAAATATACTATATATTAACTAACAAGTAGGTACATACACTTATTTATATAAAAAACAACAATAAAATATTTAGAAAAATATTGCAGACCATTACACACTAAAGTTTATCAACTTTGAATTAATTATACTACAACGTTTAAAAATTATGATAATATATGATATGTCGTAGGTATAGCGTATAAAAAAAAAACACAAACGATATTTTCAATAACGTAATTTGTAATTATTTTTCTACTTTATGCATCATATACAATGTACATTTATTGTTTATAATTTTTTAAATTATGTTTATTAATACATTTTGTTTAATGGTGAAATTAAAATTTTAACTTGTGATCGATACTCAATGGGTAGATTTAATGAAGATGAGTAGACATTAAAACTGTGCACCAAATAATATTATATACATTTAATAATTGTTATAAAGGTAAAAATATATAATATACCCATTATATAATATTTCAGTTAAAACTTCTAATCTCGACTATAAGTGGGTAGGCTGTATATATGTACCTACTCCTATATAAATATTATGGACAGTTCACAGCCGGCGTGGTTATTTATTACCATTTCTACAATAGTTCATATTAGCCATTGACGTGTTCATTAAAGAACAATTAAACACGGAGACGGGAACATTTGAATGGAGAAAAAATAAACACATAACGCACAACGCCGTCTTCTGCTCTATAATCTTGGACTATGATACTGAATTAAAATACAATGGACGTATAGGTACACACACACACACACACACACACACACACACACACATTATACTATGTAATATATTAAAACCTTCACACCAATTAATTAATGACATTAATAGTCTCTTATAATCTTCATTGGCCGCTTTATCGAGCCCGCGATCGTGTACCTACAACGCCTTCTCACCTGGCGCCTCCGCGTTTACATAATATTATAATACCTGTGTACAATAACGCGCTGTTCGCAATTGCACGTTTTGTATAATATATAATCATAAACGACATAATGAACCATAGTCACACGACGATGTAAATTAACATCACAAATTTATAAATAATTCGTCTACGAAACACCGTTTAGTTTTAATAAGTGAACGTTCATAGTAATTATTTCAATGTACAATAATATTGTTTTGTATTTGTATTTTTATATTATATTATTTATTTTTTCTTTAATTTTTTATTTAATGTGTTCCATTCGGAAATGGGTTTCACATAATACAATTTTGTGATTTTTTTTTATCTGGAAACTCGTCAATAACACTCTACAAAAGTCATTCTAAATAGTATAAACGTATAATAATTATTAAAATAAAAAATGTTATAATTAAGATGGTGTAGATGCCTAAATGCGGCGCGGCATAATATATTGTCGTGAACTCAATGTTAAAAGCGTCTATAATACGCGGCTTATTCTCCTCAGCTTCCTCCACACAATCAGCGATAACATTACAATGTGTTTATAATTAATATGTTACGACCTGTAATATTACCAGAACTGTCGGGTGGCAGTTTCATTGAATCGGTGACCGTCGCGTCGTCCAAATGACTAAAATAATATTTCCATATTTATAGGTTTCAGATTTTGTGGCTTTTAAATTTCAATAATTAGAAATTAATAAACAAAACAAACGATGTATTGTTCAATTCAGATAAAAACACTTCTATATCTTTTTATTTTTAATTAATTTTTGCTGCTTCGTGCGTTGTTTTATATTATTATGTATATATTTATGTCAATCATCTTTTTTACTTATTCTGTAAACAAAATATACGGATTTAAAATTTTTTCGGATAAGGAAAAATAAAAATAAATTATTATTTACAAGTAGTTGGGTTTTTCCTAAGGGTAGACGCCGTTTCAAAGTCTTCCCTGACGATCTGGCGCTGCTAAACGCCTATATAAAGTAATAAAAATGTTTTTATTTTACACAATGTATTTACAAAACATATATTATAAACGCTAAACAACTGAATGACTTCGGTTAAATTGATAAATAGCACGGCTGAATAAAATGCTTTATTCTGTTATCGGATAGTGCACATAGTAGGTTAAAGATTTATTAACTATTTGAGAATATTAATTGATATTCATAAATAATAAATATTTATTTACCTCTTTGGTATTTTTCCGCTTGGAAAACGAATATCTGTCAGTATACTCACTATACTCATAATACCTATAATATGTATAATATTGAACAGTGAACACATATCTATTATCTCACATCACGTATTCCATTATCGAGGTTTAAACGAAGATTTAAACGTGTGCAAATACAATTGTAATAATATATATTACGCAACGATGACACTCATTTTTTACTATAATATAAAATGTACCGTGAATATGGGTACAATTAAATATACTTGTAAAAGTTATTATATATATAATATGTACGTGTTTATACCGCTGGTGACTGTAACGATAATGATATTGCAATGTCCGAATAGTGTTTCCCACGTTTCTTATCGGCCAATTGCGAGTGCATCGAATTCGTATATTTATAGTTTATACACACACAGAGGGAGTCGGATTGGATCAAATTGAAAAATAATAGCGTTGTATACGTTTTGTATATAATATAACGACGTAACAATAATAACAAACCATGATAAATGTATAATAAATAAACCACTCGAAACATAGCCCACGGCGACGGAACACATAGAATTTTCGACACTTCAGAGGACAAAATAAAAATATGATCGTGTACACAGGCGCCCCCCGCTGACTTATAATACTACAAGTTCTGTGAATATATTGTGTGCTCGCGCGCGGTGCGCGTGTAATGTGTATGTAATACTGTGCACGCATTATTGTCGAGGACGCTTTAGACGATAGCGTTTTCTCGCGAGATTGGAACGCGGCGTTCCGTTCGCACACGAAAGAGTGAGCGTGTAAATAATATAAAATGGGCCTGCAGGAGAGTCGGCATGACTTGAACATATTGTTTTACTGTTTCAGACCGATTTGTCGTGCGCGATAATTTGTCACTACGCGCAGGGGTTGTGTTTAATTTATCGTTCACGATTTACACGCATACTGAAGCATTGTGTAATGTTGAAAAATTAAAATAGTAAAAAGTCAAAATGATAGTTCAAAGATTCGCAATTAAGCTACTGATTTGGCGGTGCGTTTTGTGATTTGCAATATAATATAGGCCTAATTTTTTTTTTTATTAGAATTTTTTTTCTTCTATGTTTCTACTTTGACAACACGAGGCGTTAAAACATTAAAAAGCACTTTACCAGCCCTCTCACGATTTCCATATTTTCTTTAACGACTTATTTTCAGGTTCAGAGCGGAGCAATATGAAATTATTTTTAACATTTATTCTAGTAGAAATAATCCTTCGATTTTCAACTTCAGTATATTTACTGATTGGAAAGCGAATCTAGTTGGTACATTTTTAAGATGTCAACATTTAAAATTCACAAAAGTTATCAAATTCGTCGGAAAAATTTATGAAAACAACCTATACAGAGGTTATCTGCAAGGCAAGCAAAATCTATTTTTGACAAAATTTATTTAGTTTTTTTTGATATTTCTAAAAAAACATAAAACGGTTTATAGAAATTGTTGATACTTTAAATGTTCGGTGTTACAACTGATATATTTGTAAAATATTCTATAGATTACATTCTTTATAAGACCTTACAGTTGCGAAAAATCTGAAATTTGTAATAAATCTTTCTTTTGGACTTTTGCTGCCCTCAGAACAGTACTTATCTTGTTTTTTTATCTTTAGGCATTTGACCTAATAAGGTCGGGAAATTATTGATTCTGCCGAAACTAACTATTTAGGAAAAAGATTTATATTGATTCCTCCGGCCACTTTTTATCCACCCCCTTATATATGTTTTTTTAAATATATAGTATATTATATTAATAAAATGTATAATTCAAAACTAAAGTGTATATTCTAATTAATACTTGTATGAGTTGTATGTGAATATAATCATAAATTACATATATACGTAGCGTTATAGCAATACGTACGGAATACAATATAGGTAATTGAATTTTTTTTTAAAAATCTAATTTTTAGAAAACTTTTTGTTATAAAAATATTTATTTAGATAAGTTAAATCATTTTATACAATTTATACTATACATTTTATAATATACCTATTCACATACGCGTATTAATTAGAATATATATTTTAGTTTTGAATTAAACAATTATTATAATTTTATACATTATATTAATATATAATATTAAATCGTATTTAATTATCTAATTGAATGATTAACATCATTATTACTATTACAATTGCACCATAATATTCTAAGAATAAGAAAGTGTACTTGTGATAGTTATAAATAGTAATAATTAATAAATTAAGTTACATTTAAAAAAAAGCTTGCTTATTATGTATCTAATAATAATGTAAATAAACTACATTACTACATATAACTTGTAATAATTTTTTCAAAATTTAAATGGTTCATGTAATTTTATTATTCTACTTAGTTGAGAGAGGTTTAAGGTTTCTTATTCTAATTAATTCACAAAGTATATATAACCGAGCTAAACAAAATGTCTAGTTTATGTACTCATGATAGAACTTTTAGTTGTAGTGTAATATTGATTAGTGATTACGATGTAATATGATTAAATATGAAAATAAAAATTTTTAATAAACAGCGAAGGCCGAAGGTTGTATTACAGTTCTAATACTTAAAATAATGGATTATGACAGTATAATAACTATATAGTATAGTACTGGGCGTTTCACAAAGAATGAACTTACTTTGGTTTAAGAGCGGAAATTTTCTGGGTTTTATTCTATATTATTTTGAACTTTCATACAAATCCCAAAATATCACTCTAAAAGCGTCTGATAAGTTCAAATCGACTTTATCAGTTATGAATTTATGATAAATCTTTATTACATATTTTCTTTTAATTTCACCATAGCGATTTCACAAATACGGTATCTACTTGTTACACTAGATAATATGTTACAGCAAGTTTGACACTTAGGCAGGAAATCAAAGTCTGGATGTTGTTTATGCGATGGTGGGAGCATAGGCAGAGATTGTGGGGCTTCGGGATAAACATCTTTTACCAATAATATCAGTTCATTATTGTTTAATAGTGGAACGTCTTGTGTAACAATACACATCATATAGTAGTCACGGCGATGTGAATATTGATTATTCGGTTCCCGTCGTTTGGTTGTTGGACAAGCAGAAAATAATAAATAAATCAGATTTTTGTTAACATTAACACTGTACAATTTACGTTGTTTTAATGTAATACATAAGCATAAATTTTACCTAAATTTAGTACCTAACAAAAACACGACCTGAAAGGAAACATATCTACTCTATAATAATCGTACAAAAACGACATCAACGACGGCGGCATTGTCGACTGCGACGGCAACACCGACAATATTACGCTTTAATCCGTATATCGAGACCCGCCATCACTATCATCATCATTGTTTGCATCAACTTCATAAACGTCGACATATAGAGTAAAATAATCAACGAACGCCATGACCTGCTGCGCTCCAGATGGCGACGATACGTTTCTGGTGCCGCTGAAGAAGAGAAAACATCTACCCTGCCCGGGCGACGGTCAGTTGCCGCGTGAAAGGCGGTGCGGCGACACGGGCCCTGATAAGTGCGGCGCGCTCAGGTCCCGCGAGCGTAGCGCATGCGCTGCAGAAGACTGCAACCCGGCACCGAAGCAGGCGACATTTCCCGGACCATGTTTCGAGAACTCGGTCGAGTGGCAGTCTACCAAGTCGACGGCGGTGGGCTTGTTCCAGGCCCTGGGCCGGCATTACGACGAACCGTGGTTTCCGACCGTGATCAACGAATGGTCCACTCTGTATTACCAGTGTAACCACGCGTGCGATTACTGGCAGTATCGGGACGAATGGCTGGCTGGCGACGAGGAGGTTCGGTTGACCGTGTGGTCCGAGGTGCTCAATTACAGGGTACAGCACGACAGGCAGTTAGGGCAGCCAGACGGATGCGCCGCTGAGGTTCGTACGACAGTTCAGTATCAGTGTTGGACCTATAGCAGGGACGAGTGTGAGGGGGGTGGCGTGGGAGTGTGCAATGCACTGGGACCTTAAGGCTAAGATTGTTTTAGGGACCTTGGGTTGATTTTTTGTTCAACTTTGAAAAGTATTAAATAATTTAGAACAACGAATAATAGTCGTAGAACTAATATTTTAAGAAATTATCTACGCCTTTTTATTCTAGGCTATTATGGATCAGTTTTATCCCTATTCATAAATCGATCTAAAGGAACACAGGAGCGAAGAGTATAATAGAACCAAGTTTCCAGTTGAAAATAAATGTTTTATTTTTAAATCTATCTTTATTTTTATCAAACACCGAAATATTTGTAATTAATTATAATATATATCAAATTCTACAAAGTTCTATATTATCTTAGTCATCATCATCGTCATATTATAACATACATTTTAACCGTCTTTAATTTTTGATACCCGATTGAGCATGGTCAAATAAATTATGCAACGTTGCCAATTTTTCTGCCAACTACAACCAGGCTACACGCACTTTTTGAAATATTCGTATATGTAAATACATTACATTTTATACATTGATAAATATTTTGGTGATTATTATAAAATAATTCCTGTAAATATTTTTTTTAAATTATTATTTTGCTATGTGGGACTACAACGTTGTACGTATTTCTATGCTTAATCGTGTTAAACTTTGGATTCCTATTGTTTAATTGTATTTGTGCTCAATCGGGTTCCAGCCATTTAATATAATATATATTAACAGGTAACTAAAACCCATGGATGCCCGAACAAGGCCAACGATCGATTCGACCTACATCACAAGAATGTAGAACCATTATGTGAGGAAGATCTGCCATCTACAGATAAGAGAGCACGAGACGAAGCCGAGGTGACTGAAATAGCTCTCGCGGATCCGGATGACGACCCTGACTGGGTGGAAATGCGGCGCAAGATGCGTGGCTCTTTCGCGGCATTGAACGTAGCTCGATGCGAAGTCAGTGCTGAGCTACTAGACCACATCCTGATCGAACTGTGCAAGTACTGGGCTAACGCACCTGAAATCGAGAATTCCTGTCTAATTGATCAGCAACTGGAGCGGAACATCATGCGAGAGATTCAAAACTTTCGACTTAAATTATTTGACGTGGCCGTCATAATCGAACCAGAAATACAGCAGCTGGGTGCGGATGCGTCTCAGGAACCGAAATCTTGCAATAAGTCTGAACCTCGTCAGAAGCAGGAATCTCACCAGGAATCAGAACCGTATCGGAAGCCTGAACCTTGTGGAAATTCAGAACCATGTCCTCCACCAGAGCCGGAACTATGTTCTCCACCAGAGCATGAACCGTGTTCTTCATCAGAGCCGAAACCATGCTGCCCACAGAAGCCAGAATCTTGTCGTCTGCGAGAACCAGAACAGTGTTGCCCTCAGAAACCGGAATCGTGTCGAATGCCAGAACCTTTGCAGAAGCCGGAATCATGCTGCCCAAAGAAGCCGGAACCATGCTGTCCAAAGAAGCCGGAACCATGCTGTCCAAAGAAACCGGAATTATGCTGCCCACAGGGGCCAGAATCATACTGTACACAGAATCCTGTACCATGCTGCCCAATGCCACCATCTAAACCTAAGTGCTGCGCCCTCAGACGATCTACGAAAACAAAGTTGGCCGAAGCCCGAGCTCGACATAATGCTACACAAGTTCGGGATCGTGACATTACAACTGGATGGTTAGGTGGAAACCCCCACCAATAAACCGATATGTATGTTTTATTTAAACCTATAATATGTTTTCTAAATATATGATATAATATATTTAATTCAATAATTAGTTTTTGTTTTATGCGCCAGATCGAGATGTTCCCAAAATGCACATTTATTATTCACCCTTCCTCTTCACGGCGAATTATTTTCCAATGCCCTTTCATTCCTTACCATAATTTTTAGATTATGGCACAATAATGTAAAACAGACGTTTTCCATATAATTAAGTTGGTACATACTTTCAATAAAAAAAAATATTCTTGCGCGAAAGACAGTTTACAATTCAGTATAGAATTGACATATATAATATAATCTTATTTAAATGGGAGGATCGTTGGGGTTTTTCATTAGTGAAAAAATGAAATGAATTCTAAACCACGTACAATAAATAGATTTTATAATATACCATTTTATAATGTTCTAAAAAAAAATTGTTAGAAGTATAAAATATTTTGGGTGAGAATAAAATCACCTCCTAAATTCAAAGGTCTAGTTACGTGAGTGGTGAGTGTGGTCTTTGGGGGACAGTTAAATTTCATTTTTAGTATTATAGGGCATCTGATATAAATACATATAATTAATTTTATTTGAATTTGAATTTTGAATAAATATGTATAATAATAATAATTTAAAAAAAATGTGTATACAGGTGAATATTTATAAATTATAATAAAGATATTATATAACAGGAGTGATAGTTACCGATATGAGTCACGATGCGCATAATACAATGAAAAATATGTAATAGTCAAGAGCAGAACAAAAGGAAAATAACAATAATATTTAAAAAATAATAAACACGAAACAAATACATAAGGTTAGGATAGATATTAATAAAGAATTAAAAATCATATTATTAAAATAAAAATGTATTTGTAAAAATGTTTTGATAAGACCTCAGGCGGGAGCCACAATTTGACCATATTTGTAGGATTTAGGCTAGCTATACATATGGCGTCCTATATGTATTGTAGAAAGGGGCATAAAATGTTTGCATAAAAATTGCACCGAAAATCACAGGTAAAGAAATATAAATTATGCGATAGAAAAAGGTATATATCAACTGCGATGGTCAATATTCGGATGAAATACATTGTTTTGTCAATTTCACCGATCGATTACCAAAAATATATATTTTGTGCAAAATATTATTGCCTATTACCATAGATTTTAGAACTTACAGATAAGACATGTTGATTAAACGAATTGGTAATTTACAAATATGTTGACTTTAGATTTTGATAGCTACGAATCTGTTTTTACGTGCTGGTTTCTATAGTTGTATCAAAAGTTTTTAATAATCAAAAAGATATTTGTACATAAGTTTATATCAATTGTTATCGATATTGGCAATGTATATGCCTACATGTAATAGACATAGAATTACAATTGTAATAAATAATAATAAATAATAGATATTAATTATCAAGGCTAGGATTTGTATGCAATAAAAAATTGTAAAATATGCATTTTATTTACCAAAATATGCAAAAATATATATTTTAATTTTTATATATACTCATACCCGACAAATTGTATTTTCTCTTGGATTTTATATTGACCGACATACTTTTATTAATTGTGTTTATCTTCTACGTCAAACTATTCAATCTTTAATCGCATACCTATTCTACCATAGGATTGTATTTATAAAAATAAAATTTATATTTGACAAATAAACTAAGCTTTATACTTAAATCAACAAAGCTAGAATTAAATACGAATTATTAATATTAAATTATAAATATTAGTTACGAAATATACTATAAAACATGCATTATTCGCATTCTTATAATTGAAATATGCAATAATATTAATTGTATTCAATATATGCATTAATATACATTTTATCCAAAATATGCAAAAACATGCAAAATAAAAACACCACCATTTATCTCATCATGAAGTGATTCGTGGACATTACTGACGAAATCAACAATCAAAAGTCACAAAAAAAACATGCTGTTGCATACAAATCCTAGCCCTGTGAATTATTAAATATGCCGTCATCTTAAATATATATGTATATATATATATACTATAAACTTATCCATGCATTCCTACAAAACAGATTGTAGAAATTCCTTACACCCACGAAATATGAAGATGTATACCTGGACTATAGTTATTACTAGGGAAAAGACTTTCGTGCGCTAAAAACCATCAAATATGCATTTAAAAATATTCACTTATGTATCAAAAAATTAAAAATATGTAGTTATATATGCCTCTAAAAAAATGTTATAATACGAAAAATTATTTTTATTATTTAAATAATAAATAAATTAAAACTATTTTAATTATATTATATATATTACTATTTATTTCATTATACAGCTAACGTTCTAAATTCTTATTATGCTGTACTCAATAAAAAAAAAAAAAAAAAAAAAAAAGTTTTAAAATAATTGTTAAATACTTAATTCTCAAATATTTACCAAAGTCTTGATTTTTGATAAACCATCAAAATATGCACTAAAAACTTGAGTATTTGATCACAAATATGGTGAAATGTATTTTGTACTTACTAATCATATGATAATATTAACCAGAAAAAATATGCAAATGCATGAAAGTCCTTGCTTTAATAACTTTAACTGATATAACTTATAATTAAAATAATTGAACATCATTTGTATTTATTACTGATATAAATATAAATATTATTTTTTAAATGTTTATTATCATTTCATCTCATTGATCGCTATTTTTGTGTGCATTACTACAATTTTAAACCAACTAACATATAGTATAGTACAAATATTTTCAATTATGTCATACATACTTGAACAACTTAATTGAGTATAAGATATAAATTATAATATTATATAATGCAATATATTATATAAGTTTCAAGTATTCAAATACTTTATTAAGTAAAAAATTATGTAAAATATATTTTGATTTAAATTCCTATTAACATTTATAATAAATATATATGTGTAATTTCCAATTTTTTTAAAAGTTTTATTATTTTAGTAGGCATTAATAAATAAAATAATCGAAATTTTATATATTGATTTTTTTAAATTTGAAATTATATGTATATATCAATAATTAAGCAGCATGTTTGTGTTGTAGGCAGGTAAATTAAATGATGAACAGCTGCAAACAATTAATCCATCATTAGACACAAAGTATTAAATGCTCAGGAAAGTAACGTTGCTATTACATCAAATTAAAATTGTGAACCAGCCAACAAAATAATTGAAAAGCAGTAACAATTCTTTTCAACAAAAAACTCAAATTAAAATTACATGAGGAACAACAATTAAATAAGCCAATATTACATCTAAGAAAGCCAATAATAGGTGACTTTAATAAGCTATATGTATACCTATATTTATTTTATATCAAACCAAAGTGACCAACTGACAAAGTGAAAACAAATATAATATTCATTGATATTATTTTATTGTTATTATCTGTATTATTTGTTTATCTAACAAAAATTAAATTAAAAATATTCAAGATTTTACAAAATGTAGATAATTAAATTATGTTTAAAAAAAAAAAGTACAAAATTGAATATCATTATATTATGTATAAATAATACAAAATATAATAATAATGAATACAAAGAAATTATTAATTTGTGTATAATTATGCCTACATTATAATTTATAAATACATTAATTATTAAGACAATGTTTTAAAAGCTCAGATTGTTTAAATTCTGTAATTATTATCATTTTTAAATATCTGTTTTTATTATTCGACATTAACAATCCAAAAAATTAGCTGCCATCAAAAGTTCTAAAGCCATTTCTGGTGCAATAGGGAACTCAGGAGCTTCAGTTGAGCAGTCTGTGTAAGGATCTTTGTATGCGAAGTACATACATACCTTTTGTAAAACATGAGAACTAGAAGAAAAACAAGAAAAAAGAATATCTTTAATGCTTCTGTTATCAGGGTTTGTATTATGTTATATATTTATATGATGGCTGTCGTCACCACTGCTTACGGTATTTCTCTGAAGCGGATTACATTTGTTTCATTTTCTGAAAACTGGCCAGGACCGCTTAACATAGCTTTTATAGTGCCCGAAATCAAGGCAAGTTTCCGTTTGATAATAAACTCATGACCGTCACTAGACACCAGCTTAACATACATGGCATCTGGACCTTTGCATCCACCATATTCTGAGTTCTCTTCGCCCTAAAAACACAAGCAAGCATTATTACACTTAAATTGATCATTGACACACCATTACGGTATTCAATTTTTACTATTATATGATGTGTGTCATGTTACATTTGTTCTGTATTATCACAGTCCTGCCATAAATATGTAACTAGGTATTTTTGATTATTTTACAAAATTTATAATTATAAATAAAATAATCCTTTAGCTTACCAACTATATGTGTTCTAAACTAATCTTGATTCATCGCTTGTCTCAAGTATGACTTACAGATTTCAATATATTAAAATAAATTGTTAAGATGCCTATAATTGAGTCTAATATTTTTTTTAAAAACCTATCACATTCTTATGATTGTTATCAGGCTGCTTCTGGTACACCATACCAGAAAAGTATAACATTTCAATAATTATTACCACGTAACAGACAATAACAGTCATTTAGTAAAACATTATTAATTATCGTCATTACCTGACCGTATTCCGCCATGTCATCGCTCATCTTATCGCTCGATGCGTGAACAATGACGGCAAGGACAAATGACAATCTGCGCTGACGGACAAGTAGGAGACGAACGACAAATCGAACGGTCGCTTCACGTTTAGGTAGACGAAGAAGTATACCGCCAGCTTCCAATTCTCTAAATGAACGCGCGATGATGGTGGTAGTCTGTGAAGTGTTAAGCGTAGCGCAGTACTGTAGTAAAGTAATGGTCTTGGTCTATAGACGTATAATGATTGATTACTAATTAGTGAGGCATAATATTTTTCTATCAAGACGTGTCGCGGGCCGCGGCAGCGTTATCAAACAACGCCATGTTAGTGAAGCTGGGTGTCGTTATCTGTGTTCCAAAGACGTCATAATAACTCGAAACCCAAACAAACACTTCACCAATAATAAGAAAATATTTACGGTGAATAATTTGGAAATTAATTAATTAATTAAAATAAATATATTTTGGGCACAATTTTAAAGTGCATAATGTTCATTGTAGAAAAGGGAATTATAAAGTTATTCGATTCAAATTTAATTATTTTTCAATTTTAAACATACAAAGGAAATAAATTTGGCGGCTAAAAAGTTAATAACAAATGTACACTATAATATTATTACGTTGACACGGCTACGGCGGCAGGTGCTCGGCGAGTGATCCGGTCAGCATATATAAGAACAACACGAATTTCACTATTTGTACGATGTATTTATTATTGATGATAAACAACGGTACACAATCGCTAGTTGTCAAGTGTCACTATGCGGTCTTTCGATTAGGGGACGTTGTTGCCGTTGTCGATAAGACGGTTCGCGCAAGTGAACGATACGACCGGCGGCTGGTACTCGTCCGAATCGACTTGTCTTCCCGTCCCATTATGTGCCGTTTTTGGTATGTGGGAGAGTCGACTGTGCCGCGTCGTCATTGTCCGCGGTGGCGGTCGGTAAAGCGCCGATCGGTCGCTGCGGTGCCTGTATTTTGTACCTGCGGCTGCGACCGTTGCGTACCCGGGCGGCATACGATTCCACACAATATATACCTTTTTATTTACCCGATTCCGCACATTTTCATAATGCAAACGATTGTTTTACATAACCCAAATTTAACACGATTCCGCATGAAAATTGTAACGACGTTGTCAGTCACGAGGAAAAATAATCATAGTAATAATATTAAATAAAACAAATAATTAAAAATAAATTTTATGGAAAAATGTATTTCAATTATGTCGTAAATAATATTATAGTTTGGTTGTTATGCGTAAATATATATCCTCTATTGCTGAAGTAAAAATAGGTTTACTAAAAACTGATTCCTCTGCTCGTCGCTTACAATTTTCTCTGAGTACCTACTTATTTTTCTATTTTATTTGAAGTATCAGCCGGATGATTATGTACACCTTTTGAGTAGACAACAATTTTTTTTATAACACGTATTATGATAAAACATATATGTAATATATTGTAGACTATTCAGATAAGCTAGTATTTGGGGAAAAACCAAAATAATGTTATAATATGACTTATATTATATCAACCTTTTTTATGTTTAAAATTATTTTTATAATACAATCGGCAACGTCGCAAATTAGTTTTGTGCGGAATCGTGTTAATGAAAAGGTATATGCGGAATCGTGAATCGCCGGCGTACGGTGTGCGTATTTCCCGGTCATAGTACGTTTCCGCGCTGCGCCGGGGGCGGAGCCAAAATCCTTTTGCATGATATATACATATTTTTACCGATCCTAATCTTATTCAGCGAGAGGCTTTGACCCACATGGGGTTCATAATTTTAATATAAACACTTAAAACAAATATAATATTAAATTTTACATAAATTATTTTATTATCAATATTTATATTTATGAATTAATCATCGTTTTTTTTTTATGATTTAATTAACAATAAATATATATTTCTGTTTTTATTACCGTGTTTGTCACATCAGACTCTATTTTTTTTGTTTATTTTGCTATACTTTACTATATTTTTTTTTAGCATATCTAGACAAACATCTTTTAAGAGTTGTAACTAGTAAACATATACTTTTTTTCGTCTATTTTTCATTACTACATACAAAAATATAGGGAAAGTCGCACATTATATTATTATCATGCCGTGTACGTACAGTGTTATTTGTTAATATCATCGTTTAGTGTTATAGTATAAAATGTGTAAAATGAATAAAAATTGTATAATGTTTGTGATGTATTGCATTGAACTTGTTTGTTTGTATATTTGCACCTAAATTTATTTTAACTATATAATTCTTAGAATTTTTTCAGAAACGTATAAATTACAAAAAAAGTAATATTATTTAGATTTGATTTGTTATTCAATTGACAAACATAGTAATAAAAACAGAAATATGTAGTGTTAGACGTAATCATCTCAACCTAAAAAAAAATTTCGTCATGAATATGAATGTGTTGTTTTTAGTTGTCATTTTAAAAATGGACTTCGAGTTAACAGACCTAAGTTGCAAGAGCACTTTAAAAGACTTAGTAATAATAATTCCCCCTACTCCCAAAGAAAAATACGAAATCAAAGAACCAAGAAAGTAACCATACCTATAAATATGCTAAAATATACAAATATACAAAATGCATTAGACATTGATAAGCACCTTTGTAATAAACTTTGTTATTTAAGGTTATTAATTGTATTGTTATAATGCTTTATGACGTACTAAATGTAGTTTGTAGGTATATGAATGTTGGGGCTCAATAACGACAATCATATAATCACCGCCGTCGCCGGCTGACCACAGTACCACATACACATACATACGTGTACACGTTATATGCTTATATATTTTATTTTTGTTTAACTATTATTGTCATGTGAGTTATATAATATAATAATTTGCAAGGACGTCTTATCGCCCGCCGCCGTTTCATCACAGGTGCGAAAAATATCACGGCCACCATCCGATGGCATATTTGTGCATAATTATTCATTATCTCAGTGTATACGATTTTATATGTGACAGGTCCGAAAAATCTCGTCGTGGTGTCGTCCCGTGTCCCGTCTTAGTGGAATTACGTTTAATATACTTTTTATTGTGAACACTAATCGCCAAATTAATGTATTATATTTTAGAATTTTGCATAGGCGCTAATCGCCACTGTTTTTATTATATTTTGCATAGGGGCTAATCGCCGCTGTTTTTTATATACATTTATTAAGCATTAATCGATATAATTATTTACGTGTAACTTTGATTTATTATTTTATCCGGTGTTTTGTGTATTTATGTGTATGAAACTTTATATAGGCATAGGTAGCAGCTGGCCAGCCGTGTGTCGACAATGTTGTGAGTTCTTTTTTTCATTATTTATTATTATTTATATTATTGTTATTGTATTTATTATTGGGCCAGTAGGGCCACATACATTTTATGTACACCTTTAATAAATGATTACTATCATTTTTTATATTATTATTTTAATTATACTTATTAGTGGTTGTGCCGAACCCGCAACTTATTATATTATTTTACATTTTTATTTGTTGGGCCGGAAGGGTCGTAATTAATCATTATTATTCTATTACAATATATATTTGTATATATTGAGTTACCATTTTATTTAAAGTTACCTATTAGTCCTTAGTTTTTAAGCTTGCACACACACACACACACACACACAATAAACAGGTCGGTTGGTGTGTATTATAGTCGCGCACGAAGTGCAATCTAGTAACCGGGCGCACAGTCTATTATTGTTCGTTTCCGACTCCAACAATAACCATACCGTGTGTTCAATTTTAAAGGTAACAGGAAATATTTCACCTTTGAGTATAATTTGGAGTTAGTGGCGTAGCTATGGGGGGGGGGGGGGAGGGGCTGAGGAGGCTGCAACCCTGCTCCCAAAATATTAAAAAAATTTAAAAATTATTTTAATTTTTAGTGATCTAAATCGCTACAAAAATTTTAAATTGTATTTTACAAAAATTGATCAGCTCCCCCTCCAAAAAAAATCTAATTATTTTTACTCGCGCATACGCAGTAAAATAAATTTATTAAATATGAACCACTATATTTAATACTGGATTTGGATTGCTTTAATTTTTCTATACCACTATAATCTTTATAGTTTTTGATATCTTCAAAATTTACATTTTTCGGACTATCGAAAGTTTTAAATTAGGTAATTCGTAATAATTGGTATTATCATAATAATTTATTTTTTAATTACAATTTACCTAATTTAATACTTCCGACTATCCTAAAAATTTCCATTTTGAAGATATAAAAAAACTGTAAATATCAAAGTTACTCATAAAAAATAAATCAATTCAAATCCAGTATCAAAAATTGTAGTGCCCATAATAATATTAAAAACCTAGCATTGCCAAACATAATTTATTTTCTTCACAATTGCATATCCAGGTTACAACCTCTGGATCAAGAGATAATTGCAGCTTTTAAACGATATTTCAAGACTAGACTTGTACGGCATGCACTGTAATGCCTTTACTCCGATCAACTATATGTAAAATGGAGTATTTTACAAGCGATGAGAGCAATGACTGTATCGTGGAAATACGTAACTGCAACAACTATCATACGTAACTGTTTTAAAAAAGCATGGAACATTGAAAACGACGTTACCTTAACCCTTGAAATACACATCGAGGATGTACAAAAATTGGAATAAATTATTAGCTGTTATTCCAACTTCTGATGAAAATGCTTAATTTTTTTCAAGTTTTATACTTATGGATAATTATCTCGTGGTCTGCGATGAAAATGTTATTGAGAACCCATGAAAACCCCGAAATCTCAACTCAAGAAATTGAACATACTGAACCTTCAGTAGATAAATCTTTTCGAGCTGATGTGTTGGCAGCCTTTGATATCCTCGTCAAACTTTTCCAAACCAGTGCAGAGTTAGATTTTAAATTAAATTAAACAGCATTAGAAAATAGTGCCTAGAAAATTATCAAACTACATTCACCCAGAAACCCATCACCGACTTATTTAAACAAACGTGAGTTTTAAATTAATAAAAAAAATTAATTCAAATTTGTTTATATGTAGTATGTATCAAAGTAATGTAAATTTATTTTTGAAGATTATAAAAATAAAAACATATTTATTTGAGCGTAAAAAAATGTATTAGATTTAACCTTATATGATAACACAAACAAATTCGTGTTAAACGTATCGGTTTGCACAAATTTTTTTAACACTAACAGGTTATGTTGTAATACCGTCGAGTTAACGAGGGAGTACTGTAGTATGCGTCAAAATTACGGGCGGTGAAATGTCGTATGCGTTCAAATGACCGAGATGAATTGGCGTGCAATTGACCAAATGACGTATATCCTTGTTATCACCGCTGTAATCAATATGTTGTGGTGGGCCACATAAGACTGTGCACGTGCACCGTTCACCTCAACTGACTGGGGTAGTGCCGACTCAGCGGCGCACGGCTTCGGCCGCTTCTACCCAGTCACGCGGCCACTGGCAGACATCAGCTACATATACTTGCCACGAACACCAGACCAATGTCCTCGCAGACGCCGGCCGGTCAAATATTTCTGACAGCCCCGTCAAAATGTCAAGACACTATCGCCAGAAAATAAGACAATTGTCCAACTCTTATCAAAGGGCCCAACTGACCCCATCGCTGCTATCGTTCATTCTGATTGTCTTATTCTGTGGTTTGGGTTTCACTTAGATAATATACACTGGATAGAGCTACTGCCTAAATATTTAAAGCAAACATAACTAAGGGGAATTGTGGCGAATGCGGATGCGCGCAATTTATATCATGCGCAATCAACACTGGAAAAGTGATAAAACATCGCGTGTCATAATATTTTTATTTGGTATAACAATAATAATTACGCATTTACGCATGGGCAATAGATAGGAATTCGCAATAAATATCAGTCCCCTTGTCTTCAACACGTATTACGCGTTTATAAAGCAATAGCTCTATCTATACATTTTTCTCATGGCGCCACTAATAAAACCAATGACCATTTGTTTAGATAAATAAAGAATAGAACATTTGATTAGATGGGATTTAAAAAAAAAAACTATTATTTAATTATTATAATCATAAAGAAATTATTTTATCGGCATAATCTTAATAATTTTTAATCGTTATTTTGTCGTAGGTAATTTATTATTGGACCACATAAAGATTGGCGTTGCGGCGCTGCAATAAAAACGCCTCGGTGCACCGGGCCCGGCGCACACATTGGGCACCACTGGTCTAAGAGTTTAGGAATTTTTACAACATCTATGGGACGCGACAACGACGCTATCATTAACATCGCGTTGTTTGTTTTCGCCGCCTAACACAACCTATGCTCCGCCAGACGTCACAGACCAAGACCACTACATTACTACAGCACTGCGCTTGACGTTTTCACACATCACCGTCATCATCAAACGTTAACTTGAAGAATTGGAGTCTGCTGGTGTACCTCTTTGTCTACCTAAACGTGGATCGATCGTTCAATTTGTCGTTCGTCTACTGCTTGTCCGTCAGCGCGGATTGTCTTTTTTCGTTGTCGTCATTGTTTTCAGATCGTACGATAAGATGAGCGGCAACTGGGCGGATAACGTTCAGGTAATGACGATAGTTGATAATTTTTAACCAAGCGACTGTTATTGTTTATTACGTGATAATAGTTAATAAAACGTTGTCCATATCTGGTTCGGTGTATCAGTAGCAGCCTGATACCAAACATAAGAATGTGAGAAGTTTTTAAAAAAATATTAGACTAAACATAATACTTAGTTATACAGGCACCTATAGAAATGTATTTTATTTTATTGAAATTTGTAAGCAATACTTGGGACAAGCGATGAATCGAGATAAGTTCAGAACACATATAGTTAGTAAAATGTAAGATTATTTTATTTATTATTATAAATTTTGTAAATTAATCAAAAATAATTACACCTTTATGGCGGGACTGTCATCATACAGAACGAATGCAATATGACACACATCATATAATAGTAAAAATCGAATACTGTAATGGTGTGTCAATGATCAATTTAAGTGTAATAATGCTTGCTTGTGTTTAGGACGAAGAGAATTCGGAATATGGTGGATGCGAAGGTCCGGATGCTATGTATGTCAAGCTGATATCTAAAGACGGTCACAAGTTTATTATCAAACGGGAGCTTGCCATGATGTCACCCACAATATATGCTATATTAAATGGCCCCGTCCAGATTTCAGAGGATACAACAAATCAAATCCGCTTCAGAGAAGTATCGTAAGTGGCGGTGGTGACGGGCATCACATAAATATATAATATAATACAAACCCTGGTAACAGATGCCTTAAAAATATTTTATTTCTTGTTTTTCTTGTAGTTCTCGTATTTTACAAAAGATGTGTATGCACTTCATACAGAAAGAATTTAACCCAGACATCCCATTTCAAATTCCCGAATTTCGTTTTCTGCCAGAAGTGTGTGTAGAACTTTTGTTGGCAGCTAATTTTTTATCAACTGAAATTGAGTATTAAAAATAGATATTTAACAAACAAAAATAATTAATTAATTTAAACAATCTGAGCTTTTAAAACATTGTCTTAATAATTATTGTATTCATAAATTATAATGTAGGCATAGTTATACACAAATTAATAATTTCTTTGTATTCATTATTATTTTATTTTGTATTATTTATACATAATATAATGATATTCAATTTTGTATTTTTTTTTTCAAAACATAATTTAATTATCTACATTTTATAAAAACTTAAATAATCTTTAATGTTTGTTAGGTAAAAAAATCAGTTCAGATAATAATAAAAAATATAATAAAATAATTTCAGTGAATATAATAATTGTTTTCACTTTGCCAGTTGGTCACTTTAATTGTGTATAAAATAATTGTACATTGGTGTATTTTAATTATTTTATTTGGTAATTTTTTTGTTGAAAAGAATCGTAACTGCTTTTCAACGTTTTTAATGGCTGGTTTACGACTTTAATTTAATGTAATAACAACATTACTTTCCTGGGCATTTGATACTTTTAAATCTGTGTCTAATGATGGATTAATTGTTCATAATTTAATTTGTCCGCCTGCGTAATTAGTAAAAACGATTATATTTTAATAATTGTTAAAAAATATGATTAAATAGATACGAACTATACGGTACACTGTTATGACGCGTGTCCGTATATGTGTGTAGTGTGTGGTAATGCATAGTAATGATATCTTAAAGGACCATCCATCTCTCAAAAAATTTTATTTGGCTTATATTATAGTACATACTGCTATGACGAATAAAATGATACCACTAAAATTCGTCTATGACAATCCGTTCGGTGGTTACGGTGAATTTTGACATTGCTCGTGACGCCACGAATTTGTTTGCCGCGGCGGCGGCCATAAGAATAAACGGCAATATTTATCCATTCTTGGTTTAACGTAAAATAATTGCTATTTAACTTATTTTTTTTCAAATGAACTAATCAAGTATATTTAAGAGTAACTAATAATTTTTATATTCGTATATTTATACAATTATATTATAAATTATAATACATTTCTGTCATAAGCATAACTCATAACTTAATAAGAGTATTGCTCGATAAAAATATTATATTATATGTCAAAATTCACCGTCACCAGCTAACGAATAGTCTTAAACAAATTTTAATTGTATCATTATCCTAGTTAAATTCTATTGTATTTGTTATGGTAATAAAATAATTAATGATTTTTGATCTGGAAGGGAACCTTTAAACGTTTAAATTAAATTGTGTGTGCGTACATGATGTAAGTGAAATTATAATTATAAGCAATTATAACAATTCTAAAACTTAATTTTGGTAATTTGCTAATTAAATAATATCTAATTTGAAGGATTTTAACTATGTACATACTTCATAATTATGGTCAGATTCAGTAAGATTATTGTCGATTTACTCTACTTCCGAATCTGAACATTCTTGATCGACTTTTTTACATTTTCAGCTATTTCTTCAAAAAATAAATTTATTATAGAAAATAAATTCAAATGTATTTTTGACATTATTATGTTTCATATTTGTTATTTAGTGCCATTAGTGAACACAACATAGAACATTTTATATTTATGTACATTTATGTTATACTATTTCATTTTGTTTTAATAATAGTGTGCTTAGAAATTATAGTTTTGCAACGAGGTGTAAAATAATACTGTACTATAATAACTACAAAATTAAAAAAATAGTTTTTAAATGTTTGAAAATATGAATGAAAATAAAACTTTTATTAATCTAAATATTATCTAATTTTAAGGATTTTAACTGTGTACATATTTCATCAGTTTGGTCAGATCCAGTGGAATTACTGTCGATTGACTCTACTTCTAAATCTGAACATTCTTGATCCACTTCTTTTACATTTTCAGACATTTCTTCCAAAAATAAATTTATTATAAAAAATAAATTCAAATGTATTTTTGACATTATCATGTTTCATATTTGTTATATAGTGCCTTTAGTGAACACATCATATAACATTTTATATTTATGTGCATTTAATAATAATAATAATAATAGTATATTACGCAAATAAAATAAAATGTTCAAATGGTATATCTATAGATAATACAAAGATTTAAAAATCCCTTATAAGTATAGCTTGTGATGTTGAGTTTTATATGAATTCAATTATTGACAATTTAATACATGATTCTAAAACAAAATTACAAAATTACATCATATGTTATTAAACGTTAATCACATATCAGTTTGTGTAAGATCAATATTTGTTAACTACAATTTTTAAATCCATTAAATTCTTAAAATAATATATATTTATAGTAAGCATTATACAGAAACTGATTACAATTGAAATAGCACTTTTCATGCCAAACTGTTTATGGTATAGAAGTACCAGAGGGTATAAATTAATATTAGGTTTATAACGCGTATTATAAATATGATCAACATAAACAGTATTATTTTTAAATTTATGAAAACAAAGTAATACGTTCTTATAATATAAACATTTAATATTAAGTAGATTTAAAAAATTGTACACAAATTAATTATTAGCAAGCCTTGGTAAATTGAATATAAATTTGATTACATTATTTTAAGTAATATTTAAAAAATGAATATAAGACTCACATGCTTGTCCCCAAAATACAAATAGTATTTGTTAGACTTGTTAGAGTATTAATATAATAATTCCATTTATGTTTATTATCCAAGGTGTGCTCTAAGTACTTAATATAATTAGAATTCTTTAGAATAACACAATTATTACAATTACTAGATTAGCATTTAAATGAATGTGTGCATATATTTTGTCCCGGACTAATTACCTCTGAGTTAATATTAAAATGAATATACTTGGATTTATTTAAATTTAATTCTAATAAGTTATTATCAAACCAATCTTTAATATCTTTAACAACATTATTTGCTTTTATGTATAATGACTCTATGGAACTACTATAAACTAAGATAGCTGTATCATCTGCATAACAAATTATTTCCGCATCAACATTAATATTTAACAGATCATTTATACATATTATGAACAAAATAGGTTCAAGAACAGTGCGTTGTGGAACAGTGTGTCTTATATCAAGTGATGTACATACTGAATTATTTAATTTAATTATTTGTGTTATTTTTGATAGGTAAATTATAAATATGATTAATAAATCATACATTTTAAATTTTAAACCACAGTAATAAAATTTTTTTAAAAGTATATTATAGTTAACACAATCAAACGCTTTTTTAATATCTAAAAATAATCCTAGAACCTTAGAGCCACTGTCTAATTTGTCATGTACAAATTGATTTAAGAGAAATAATGTGTCATTAGTTGATTTACCTTTTAAAAATCCTAATTGATTTTTGAGAAATAATTATTTTTATTTTAAAACTGTAGTATTCTATATTTTATACATTTTTCAAATATCTTAGATATGGTTAAGGATAATGCTATTGGACGATAATTAGTGATATTATTAGAATCTCATGGTTTATATAAACAAAGAATAACACATTTTTTGAAATTATTAGGAAATGTACTTAGAGAAATTGCTAATTTGAAAAGAAAGTATAATGGATAGGATATAGATTGAGCAATTTGTAGTAGAACATAATTAGATAAACTTAATTCCTAAAAGAAAGAACAATCAGTTATCGATTTCAATGAATATAAATTTCATCATTATTTATTGGAATTGTAAAAATTGAATCAGTTATAAAACACTTGTTGTTAAGATATTCAAATGACTTAAAGTTAAAAGCCGATAATTTAATAATATTTTCTATGGTAGTTTCAACATACGTAAAATATTTATTAAATATATTATAAATTTCATAGTTTGTAGTAATTAAATTACCAGAATAATCTCTTATTTAATTGATTGTAAAAGTATTAGCTTTTTTCCCAGAAACTTCTTTTATTATATTCCATATTTGTTTATAGTCATTACCTGCATTAGTTTTTTTTATTCTGATAATATAATAATTTAGCTTTTTTTATTTATTGAGTTAAAAAATTTCTTGTATTTTATATTAAAGATTCTATCAAAAAGTTTTTTTTTTTAAGGTATAAACTAATTGATATCTTTTTCTAATAGAGACAATTAAGCCATTAGTAATTCAATTTTTAATTTTTTTATTTTTATTTTTGATATCATATACCATGTACTTATACTTTTATATGCATATTCAAATGGATTAAATCAATTTTATACTTAGTCTTATGCAGATTATCAATACTATACTTACTATAAGAAATATTTTTTATGAAAAGCGCTGTGGCATAACGATCGTTAATGTTACACTTTATTATATACGAACTGATGTCACTAATTTCTACATTTATTTCTAAGCATATGATCAACACACAAATTAGAGTTGTTGAAACATCGAGTAAAATTATTAATACATGAAACAAATCCATTAAAAGATAAAATTTTTTGATATTCTATAGCTATAACAGAATTATTACTAATGTCTTTATTAATATCACCACATATTATAAATTTATTTAAATCATTATTAGTATTACTAGTAAGATAAAACTCTAAATTACATATAAAATAATCTCCATTATCATTAGGAGATCTATAAGTACAAAGAATAGTATAAATTAATTATGAATTTTAATTCTAAAGAGTTACCGCTATTGATAAAGGCGTCCCTAATATTTATTAATTTTGCTCTTTAATCAATATAGTTACACCATCTATTTTATTGCACTGAGCTATTAAGTCAAGTGTCTGATAACTGTTTAATATAAATTTGAAATCGTGAGCAAGCCAAGTTTCGCTCAAAACAATTACATCGTAACAACAATTATTTGACTTCAGAAATTACACTAATTCATTAAAATGTAATTTAATACTTCTAATATTTAAAGATAATAATGTATTTGAGTTTTCATAAATATGATTTTGAATAATATTATTATTTTCTAAAACAATAGAGTTAATATTAACTATTTAATCAATTTCATTTATTGTATATGTATTCATAATAAAATTTTTATAACAAAAAGAATGACCTTAATATTATATATAATTACAATTTATTAATATCTAATTCAGATTTTATTTTAATTATTTTTGAGCCATCTTCCCAGACAACAAAATAAAGTTCAGAGTATGTTTCAAAAAGATAAATTAATTTATGCTGCATAAATTTTAGTTGTTGTTTGGACATGTAATTCTCCATCTGATGGGTCTTCTTTAAACTTTCTAGGGACTGGTGTCTTTTTTAATCTTATTTTTCTTTCATCAGTGGTATCAAAATCATCAAAATTATCTTCACAAACCACCCTATTTTTTAAATTTGTCTCAGAAAGCAAATCTATGTTTCCTAAAATACCAATAATCACCTATTTTCTTTAATAAATTACAATTAATGTTTTATTGTGAATTTAATTGGAATTTTAAAATAATATAAATAAATGTACAAATATAAATTGAATGATATAATAAATCACTTTCCTGAATTATTCAACCACAATCTTGCACGTCCTGGGTCTGTGGGAAATTTAAATAAATGCAATGAACTATTGGTGCACTTGCTTTTACCAAAATTAAATAAATACACACTTATTTTTTCCTTTTTGCATTTTAAAGAATTTAAAAAATATAATTTAATTTTCAGTAAATATTATACAAAAAACCGGTAGATATTAAAAATATTTTTACATTCTAAATAATTATAAGTTTTTAACGTATATGTACTACTATCTTTACACAGAAGAGTGAGAACTAACTACCAATTGAGGAGTACGACTTAAAATCGGTTTATTTTTATTTAAAAATTATAGTATAATATATGTATTTTATATATTTATTTTTAGTCTTGTTCTCAATAGTATTCTTATTTTTTTATATCCATTGTTAAGGGCTATAAATAGCACTGTCGTTGTATTGTTTATAATATGAAAAACGATTCTGAGCAAAGAAGGTTTGTCAGCTAGGATTATATAAATCGTTATTTTACTCGTGATTTCGTGAGTATCCGATTTCGACAAATTTTATTTTTCGAACGCTCAAGAAATTGTTTCTATAATATAAAGTAGGTACAATGTAATATGTTTTGAGTGGCGCCAAGTCCATACAACGACGTTTACGGCCTTACGGGTTTAGACATAAAGTGTCCGCGCTATACGTGCTCGATAAAATGCATCTCGCGAACACAATTATGTATGAATGAGTGTATGTATATTATATAATAACATTATTTATATAGATGTATCATCAACATAATATATAATATATATTTCTATTAGTAATTACTATAATTAGTATATAGTTATATAGATATTATATACTAATCTTAAATTTGTAATCAATATTTTGCTTTGTAAAAGACAATCGTCTACTCTGTACCTTCTATGTAAAATATTCATATCATTTTCGTAAATAGGTAATGTATTGTGCGCCTTTGCATAAATATAAGTAATAAGTCCCTATTCTCGCGATATATTGTTGTAATTCGTATTACGTCGTGTTATATAATATAGCTATATGTTAAGTGGCGGTGGCAGATATGAATTGGATTGGGAAAAGATTGCTTGACCGGGAAAGGCCATCAATGACTAAAATCAAATCATGTAACTTAATTTTATATATAAGTTGTGAATCATAAAGTGTTTTTATTAACATTTTGTTTTTGACCGATTAATGTCATCAAATCCAAAGATCGGTGCTCATAGGTTATGTACTCTGTGTTCTGTGTATAATAATAATAATAACAATAATTCATAAGTATTAACTATGATTATAAGTTTATTATTATTATTATTTATTTTAACTGTTGTTTAAGTGGGTAGCGCTCTGCTATATAGTAGAGATGGAAAGTATATAACTATAATAGATGTGTTAAATTAGAATGCAATGGCAGGTATGATTGTATACGAAAAACGATTCTGAACGGAGATGATTTGTCAGTTTAGGATATATCATATTATTATAAACTATAATTAAATTGAAATATATCGTTTTTTTAGGCTATTTCGTAAAAAAATTAATTTCATACGCTCATAATTTTTTTCTATATTGACTCTTGATTTTTTTTTTTGCAGTTATTTAAAGAAAAAGTTATGGAGAACCTATTAATGGTTTTTTTAACCTTAGATATAAATCACAACATTTTTATGAATTGTCAACTTCAATAAATTTAATCGTAAATAAGCAAAGCTAATATAAACATTTTGTGAAAATTTCAAGTAATTACAATGATTCGTTATTAAGTTATAGCAAAGAAAAAAACCGATTTTGTCGAAAATCGATGATGCGTAAAAATTCCCGTTTTGTCGTTAGCATCGGGTATTTTATTGTGATATGGTTTTTAATGTAATAATTGGAGTATTTAATTATATTGATAATCCTATAGTATTTGCTTTATTTTCTGAAGTCTAAATGTCATCTAATAAATATGTAAAATTAAATGTAATTTATAATGATATATTATAATGCATATCATTATGTACATAATATCAGTATATTAATATTAATATTAGTATATTACATCTTGTGTTTCATTGCGCTATATTTCGTACATGATTCTGAAATATCTAGAGGTCGTACATACACTTATTATAGAAAAATATTTTAAAAACGACTTTGTTTGTCATATTTATATGAAATTATAACTGTAAGCAAATTATGTGTAGAACCTCGGTCACTATCTATATCAGCTGTATTAGGTCAAGAGCATTCGACACTGACCGTTTTTAAGGAGTTCAATATAGGCAATTTTCTAAATAATTAATTCTATATTATTATTATTTATTTTATTTTATTGTAATCCTCGGCAACTATGGAATTCCATATTATTATATACATGTAAAAATGTATACCTATATAATGAATAGATAGTAAGTGATCTATAGTATATGTGTGACTGTAATATAGTTCACCTGTAATTTTTTTTTTTTATATTCTCTGTTGGCTGAGTTTAATAATTGTTAGTATTATCACATACACGCTTTGGTACGTTATGTCGTCAATCACAATATCCGACTGACGGACAAACGGGTGTATGTGATAATACTAAAAATTATTAACCTCAGCCAACAGAGAATATAAAAAATAAAAAATACAGGTGAACTATATTACAGTCACACATATACTATAGATCACTTACTATCTATTCATTATATAGGTATACATTATGTCGAAATTACTTTTTTCTTTCCTAAAAGAAATCTTTGGATTGCGCCGTGTATCAACTCCACCGAACTTTTTTACATAACGATTGCTCCGGTTATCAATCCGTTGAATATTTGTAAGTTATTTATTTTAATAATAAAAAAAATGTAAAAGTTGTTTTAATTGCTATTAAAACGGAGGATTCGATAAAATCCCGGACAATCGTCTGAGAATGAATTGGGTTTGCGTATTCTTCGCGCACATGATGCATCCAAACGTGCACAAGATCCATCAGTATGGGATACGTTATGCATATGGATAGCAAACACAATTTAGTCGCTAGCATGAATCAAAGTTCAAACGTTTTTATTCGTGACACAGTGAACATTTCTACGAAGATGAAGTAGTTCCGAAGCCACGCAAGTACGCACAACAAATTAATAATAACACGGAACCTCGTTAATAATGAGATTATTTTTTAATTAATTAAGCATTTTGCATTATTCGGGTGTATAGATTTGACTGATTATCGAATCCCAAAGATTACTATTTTACAATTGCGTCCGACGACGATATCACGGATATCATTGTTTACAGGAATGAAACCGACGTGTATTCGGCTTTTACCGATTTTTGTTCGTCCGAATGTGAAGATTTTTTTATTTTTTTTTTTTTAAGTGTCGACAACTAAGGTTATTAGCTTAAATATTAACAAGCTATATATATATATAGGTAGGTGTATCAGATTGAGTGTAATAAAAAAAAGTTTGGCCTTATCGTTGAACGTTTATTATTGTTTAGTGATAGTTGTATTGTTTTCTTTTTTTATAACTATATTTAATTATACTGTACGCAACACTGCGATAATTCATACATTAATTATTCCATTATCAACATTATTACGTTTAGTTATTTGTTTAATCGACTGATTATCAATTTTTTTTTTTTGTTTTAATCATAGATTATCGTTTCTATAATATTTTTATATTTTGTATGTATCTATATTTAAACTAAAACCATATTGT
Source organism: Rhopalosiphum nymphaeae (assembly GCA_036289425.1). Taxonomy (NCBI): domain Eukaryota; kingdom Metazoa; phylum Arthropoda; class Insecta; order Hemiptera; family Aphididae; genus Rhopalosiphum; species Rhopalosiphum nymphaeae. The sequence continues at coordinate 5,874,250 of JAZAQC010000017.1, forward strand.
TGGTTTATTTGACTAAATGTTTACATAGTTTTCTTTATACGTTTCCGTAAGGTTAGAGATGTTTTATTATATAAATCGTATTTTTATCGAACAGTAAAATAATGTTCTTAAAAAAATGAGTCTTTGCTAATTTTATTTACATATTTTTGTATTTGTAATGTTGTAATAACTAAGAGTATAATCACATTGGACTGATTATTTTCGTAAAAAAAAAACACTACGAGGCTGTAATAACATTATATTATGTAATTTTTTAATATTATAATAATTTATGATATATTTTTTTTTATTTAGTCTATAACCAATAGTCATATAACCAGTGTAGATCTAGAACCGAAATCCATGGGAATTTAACGATTTTTGAGGAATTTAATTGAATTTTGAAGGAGATTATAATGGATGTTTAAAAAAATTCGGTATCCTAAACCTGGAGTAACTTTAGAGATTTGTCATATTTAAGTATCTACTCCCCAATACTCATAAACATTTTTATATTTTTGTGATAATTATGGATTTTCAATGGATTTTTAGAGGAATTTTTGTATTGTATACCAAGAGAAAGTTTTGTTATTGGGATAATTAATTATCTAGAACTGAATTTCATGGGAATTTAATGAATTTTGAGGAATTTAAATGATTTTTGAAGGAGATTTTAAAGGATATTTTGAAGAATTAAGTTTCTTTTAAACCCAGAGAACCATTAGAGATTTAGAATAATAAAGTGTTTAATCCCGAAATTCATGGCATTTAATTATTTTTGAAGTATTTTTAGGAGTTTTGTAGTATTTTATTGAGTTTTAGTGATATTTTCGAAGAATTGTGTATCGTACCCCAAAGGAATGTTGGATTTTTAGGAATATTGAGTATCTAGAACCGAAATTCATGTGAATTTAATGATTTTTTTTGGAATTTCGTGGATTTTTTAATGGCTTTTTGATGATTATTTATGGATTTTCGCTGTATTTTAAAAATGTTTAATATTTTTTTCGAAGAACTGTATATCGTACACCAAAGGAATGTTAGGTTTTTATGAATATTGATTATCTAGACCCGAAATTCATGAGTATTTAATGACTTTTGAGGTATTTAATTGATTTTTGAAGGAGATTTTAATTGATGTACAGAAGAATTAAGTATCCTAAACCTGGAGTGTCATTGGAGATTTGTCTTATTGAAGTATCCACTCCCCAAAACTCATAGTCATTTCAATATTTTTGTGTAAATTTATGAATTATAATGGATTTTTAGAGGAGTTTTTGTCTTGTACACCAAGAGAAACTTTGGTTTTTGGGATAATTGATTCTCTAGACCTGAAATTCATGGGAATATTAATGACTTTTGATGTATTTAATTGATTTTTGAAGGAGATTTTAATTGATGTATAGAAGAACTAGGTATACTAAAGCTGGAGTATCATTAGAGATTTGTGATATTGAAGTATCTAATCCCCAATACTCCTAAACATTTCAATATTTTTGTGGAAAATTATGGATTTTAAATGGATTTTTTTTATTGTACACAAAGAGCAACTTTGGTTATTGGGATAATTGTGTATCCTAACCCCGAAATTCATGTGAATTTAATGATTTTTTTTGGATTTTCATGGATTTTTTAATGGCTTTTTGATGATTATCTATGGATTTTCGCTGTATTTTAAAAATTTTTAATATTTTTTTCGAAGAACTGTGTATCGTACACCAAAGGAATGTTGGGTTTTTAGGAATATTGATTATCAAGACCCGAAATTCGTGAGTATTTAATTACTTTTGAGGTATTTAATTGATTTTTGAAGGAGATTTTAATTGATGTACAGAAGAATTAAGTAACCTGGAGTATCATTGGAGATTTGTCTTATTGAAGTATCCACTCCCCAAAACTCATAGTCATTTCATAGTACACGACTTCGAGAGCTTATATCCGCAAACCTGGAAGAAAGTATTAGCATAATTTTAATAACTGCATTTATAAAGGTAGATTATTACTTAGGTAATGACCATCACATGTTAGTGTAGAGAATTACTCAAGGCATAACTTGTAATAGATAGGTTTAATAAATATTTTTACTTATTTTATATGAGCTTTCAATAGAATACTAGGTTGTCCACACAATAAATATCAAAAAAAAATTGTATACAGATGTACAACAATATTATCACTGGGAACTACGTATTCATAATTTATGTAATCTACATAACATAGTATTTTTAACACAAATCTTACATAGTCACAACTCAAAATAAAAATTATATTCTCTATTTTTCAATATCTGATAACCACAAATAAAAACAAAAATTGAGTCGCATGTTTGACATGACTATTGTAAGAAATCATGGTAACACCAATGTTCCAATGGCATTATTATTTTTTTTTTAATTCAAAATTATCTACTAGACTCATAAGAAAAAAAAACAATGATAATAGATACTAACAATAATTCATAAAAAATAATATTGGCTATTTCCAAAAACTATTGTTTTCTAAAAATATTACAACATGAAAGTTTGTGCAGTGATGGCACGTTTAATACAATGTTTTGTTCTATAATTATTATACACCAAACAAGTTTAAATTGATAATTGTAGGTCAAAGCTTAAAAGTATAAGAATATTCCTATTGGCAGTTAGAATAATAAATTCAATAAATTCTAAAAATTATACTAATTCAATGAATTTTTGTTCAATACTCATTGAAGAAGAAATACAATAATCGAATTAGATACAAAATTAATAATTTAATATCTTTATAATGTATGAATAAATAAATAAAAAAATATAATCAATAATAACATAAGCTCAATAATAATGGTTATATTCATTATACACTGAATATTAATAGGATCACAAATCACTTAAAATAATTAAATGACCAAAAAATTCAAAACGACATTAAACTTATGTCTTAAATTATACTTAATGAATTACAAAAAGGTTACATCAACCATAGACTGTGCAATAATTTAATAATAGTAATACCTAAACAGAAACAAAAAAAATATATTAAAAGAATATTCAGTTATGACATAAAGAAATAACTGTTTAATTAAATATATTATATTAAAAATATAGTACTGATTAAAATAGCTATTATCACTAATAGTCAAAATATTGACGGTATAAAAAAAAAAAAAAGAAGTTTATTTTACATGGTTTTAAGGCTGGTTGCGAGACTTAACATCCCACACCCTATCTTTTAAAACAGTAATAAATTTCACTATTTTTATTTTTTATGATGTTCTGATATGGTGGACAAATTTGGACTGCTTAAGGAACTGGTAGCCCTATTATAAAACTGAATTGGCATATCTGGTTTCTATGTGAACCTGACTTAAGAGAACTGTTTTTATACATTAAAGTATTAAATGTTCTACTATATTATTTATTTGTACAGATGAGTATGAATTATAATAATTTTGTGAAAACCAACGCTTATTAAGACACTACTGTATGTCTGTATTCTGTATATAACGTTCATGTTAATTCAAATTTGATACACAAAATGAGTAAATTATATTATTATATTTTATAAATTAAAATCCTAATTATTTAGAGAAAAATAGTTTTACTCGGATAATTGATATAACTTTAGCTCTTGCATTATAATTATTATTAATTAAAAATAACTAAATAATTCAATATCACCATATTTTTCATTATGTTGATTGTAAAAAAAATCAGTCTTGGATCATGGCACCAAGCATTCAAGCTCAATCATTTTGATTATTGAGGAGAATAAGTTTGATCTTATTTTAAAAATGAGTGGGAGAATACAAAAACATAAAATTGATAAAATTAACACAAACTCATATTTAATATTGAAAAAATTACAAAATGTATACACACATATTTAATAAATACATTTAGTAATCATGTGTAGCTAAAAACTCATATGAAATAAAAAAAAAAAGCTGTTGAATACAAAAATTTTGAATTATATAAAAACTAAAAAATAGGAAAATTTAAAAAAATAAATGATTAAATGTATTTACTTGCAAAATAAAATTCAATACTGACCAAGCTAAAATATCTATACACAAAATATATGTAAATATTAAGTTTTTTAATTCTTAAATAGTAGTGAATATACTTTTAACTAAGTATAACATCGTTTAATGGTATTTATATGTATAAAAAATTAATCAAATATGTTGTCAAATTCTGGAGGTAGTTCACAAACGAAATTGTCCTGGAAAAATTTTATAGCCACTTGAGGGAATTTATCATACATATCTTTTGCCTCTATTAAATCAGCTTCCTTTGAATTTTTCCAGACAACTAGGAACATTAATTTTTCATTTTGTTCGGTGGCACCAATAATATAATCGGGCTCGAGTCCACGATCAAAACCCACTTTTGGAGGTGTAACATTTGAACTGTAAAAAAAAAAAATTGAAATTAATGTCTATAGATTTTATTTTGTAAATCTGAGTTATAATTTCAATTTTATTTCCTATATAGTTATACTTATCAAATTGGGAGCAAAAATTAAAATTTTCAATCACAAACAGTACTTAAATTGTTTTAAAAAAATACAAATATTTTTGTTTAAATTTTGTTGTCTCTATCAGGTGTAATTGGTAGCCCAATTTGTTAATTTACTATATTGGCCTGGCTTAATTTTATACTGTGCTGTTACTGCTAAAATATAATATCTGAACTACAATAACATTTATTGCAAAAAAATTATATAAATACTATATTGTTTTTATTTTTATTGCAGTTAACATCTCCAGTCAGTCGTAACATTATAATCAATGGATCAAAACAAAAATATCTGGTTATCTCTGTCTCATTAACTTCTCAAGATTGTGAAATAAATATGAATTGTAAAAAAATTGTAAAAACCTATCATACATTGTTCATTTTGTTAATTATTTAAAAACACTTAATTTCAAACTTCAAATAACTGCATGCTAACAGCATACATTAAATTTTTTATAACACATTATAAACAGCTTTATTTGTATAATCAAAAATTTGACTTGAATTAATGATATAAGTCATTGCTTTTTAGTTAAATTTAGTTAAATTGTTGGTTATATGTTCTGTTAGCATCTATTGATGGTATAAAGAAAAAAAAAAGAAAATTATTTTACATGGTTTTAAGAGTGTATAGGCTGGTTGCGAGACTTAACATCCCACACCCTATCTTTTAAAACAGTAATAAATTTCACTATTTTTATTTTTTATGATGTTCTGATATGGTGGACAAATTTGGACTGCTTAATGAACTGGTAGCCCTATTATAAAACTGAATTGGCATATCTGGTTTCTATGTGAACCTGACTTAAGAGAACTGTTTTTATACATTAAAGTATTAAATGTTCTACAATATTATAGGTACCATTCACATGGGTTCTGAGTTTAAGTCACTCAATGGAAGCATTAGAAGCATTCAAGCATAGGACAATGATTAGTGCTATTTGGATTATTTATTTGTACTGATGAGTATGAATTATAATTATTTTGTGAAAACCAACGCTTATTAAGACACTACTGTATGTCTGTATTCTGTATATAACGTTCATGTTAATGCAAATTTGATACACATAATGAGTAAATTATATTATTATATTTTATAAATTAAAATCCTAATTATTTAGAGAAATATAGTTTTACTAGGATAATTGATATAACATTAACACACTATATTCTTACAGTTATCATCTAAATGGAATTCACAGAAGTGTAATTATTTTGAATAAAGTTGCTCATATTAATTGTACATATCTTGGCGATCATTGAATTGGCTCCTATTATAATGTTAATTATTATTATTTTAATTATTTTTATTATTATTAGTATTATTGTTATTATTATTATTATTATTATTATTATTATTATTATTTATATTATTATTATTATTATTATTATTATTATTATAATTATTATAATTATTATTATTGCTATTATTATTATTATTATTATTATAATTTTTTTTTTTATTATTATTCACCAAAATCCGATTAATATTATAGTTTATTACCAATCGGCAGTGCTGGGTATATCTTCCATTGGCTCGTCACCTCCCAACCTCGGCGGTGTCGTAGTGGAATCTATACAGTATTTTTGGTCTACAGGCGATGCGACGGGCCTGTCCGTTGGCGGCAACGCGGTATCGACACCGTCGTCGATCCCAAACACAACATCAGCGGATTCATCATTCGACGGCGTTTTGGGACTGGCCATAACATCTTTTAACAACGGCTGTGTTGAGCAGTCGTCGGGACGGTTCACTTGTTCGACGGCTTCCGAATCGGCAGACATGGCGGCCGGTGTACTTCTTAGTATGGGTGGTAGGTAGTGTAGGCAATGCGAACCGCGTGTATGTCACGTTTCACTAGAGGTGGCAGACGGCAATGCTGTTGTCTCCAAAATATACTAAACCAACGATAATAACGATCGACGTCGATAATAATTGAGTCGGTGTTATTAAAAAACCAAAAAAAATATATATTTTAACGAAATTATTTTTTACCGTTCAGTGAGCGATAAGTGAGCGCAGAAACAGACGAAATCCTGGAGACGTGCATCAGGTGCGATAGGTAGCTGCGCGTGAAATAAATGGCTGACCCGCGCAAGCAGTAGCGATTGGCTGTGCGCCGGGACCACTAGCGCTGTAGTGGAAGAGTGTGGAACGATAAAACGAAACGGATAAAGACAATTTAGCATTGGCTATTCTGCATTATAGGAAAAAACGATGAAATTTATATTTATTCCATGAAAAAAACTGATAGTATTATTACCGTGTATTGATAAAACAAAACACTTAAATGCAACTACGTGGTAGTATAGTACATGACTTGAAAAAAGAAAATTATATTTTGAACTTACTACTTAGTAATTAAATTTTAATAAAAAATATAATAGTTAATAAGTAATAATTCTTTACCTTTTGCGTTATAATTATTATTAATTAAAAATAACTAAATAATTCAATATCACCATATTTTTCATTATGTTGATTGTAAAAAAAATCAGTCTTGGATCATGGCACCAAGCATTCAAGCTCAATCATATTGATTATTGAGGAGAATAAGTTTGATCTTGTTTTAAAAATAAGTGGGTGAATACAAAAACTTAAACTTGATAAAATTAACACAACCTCATATTTAATATTGAAAAAAATACAAAATGTATACACACATATTTAATAAATACATTTAATAATCATGTGTAGCTAAAAACTCATATGAAATAAAAAAAAAAAACTGTTGAATACAAAAATTTTGAATTATATAAAAACAAAAAAATAGGAAAATTTTAAAAAATAAATGATTAAATGTATTTACTTACAAAATAAAATTCAATACTGACCAAGTTAAAATATCTATACACAAAATATATTTAAATATTAAGTTTTTTAATTCTTAAATAGTAGTGAATATACTTTTAACTAAGTATAACATCGTTTAATGGTATATATATGTATAAAAAATTAATCAAATATGTTGTCAATTTCTTCAGGTAGATCACAAACGAAATGGTCCTCGAAAAATTTTATAGCCACTTGAGGGAATTTATCATACATATCTTTTGCCTCTATTAAATCAGCTTCCTTTGAATTTTTCCAGGCAACTAGGAACATAAATTTTTCATTTTGTTCAGTGCCACCAATAATATAATCGGGCTCGAGTCCACGATCAAAACCCACTATTGGAGGTGTAACATTTAAACTGTAAAAAAAAAAAAAATTGAAATTAATGTCTATAGATTTTATTTTGTAAATCTGAGTTATAATTTCAATTTTATTTCCTATATAGTTATCAGTTGGTGTTAAAATAATATTTTTATAATTTTATAACTTGTATAATGAATATTCTTTAAAAATGGCACATAAAAGAAATAACATAATGTATTTTATCGACCTTATATAATTGTGTTTAAAAACTACAATTAAATCATTTAAAACATTTACTATTTTAAAAAAAATTTAACATATTTAAAACATTCAACATTAGTTATTTAAACATTCTGCAATATAGATAATGAACCTTTATTTTTTTTTTTTGTTTTCTTATTTTTAGACATTATGTTAAAATTTCTGAACAAACGACAATGTAATAAATGAACAGTTATATATGACAAATGATTTAGACGAATATTTTTAATATTTCTAATAAAAAGTTGTAAAATTGTTTCAATATCTTTTATAACAGTTACGCTAAATTTTTTTTTCTTTTTTTTTTCTATTATTTTCTTGTGAAAATTTAACAAATTCATTTTTCGTTAACATTTGGTTTGTTGGTAGAATCCTTATTATCATATGATTTAAATTGAATCATAAGCTCACTAATGGTTTAAAATTATTCATATTCTTTAAGAAATATATAAAAATATATAAAAATACAGGTGAACTATATTACAGTCACACATATATTATAGATCACTTACTATCTATTCATTATATAGGTATACATTATGTCGAAATTACTTTTTTCTTTCCTAAAAGAAATCTTTGGATTGCGCCGTGTATCAACTCCACCGAACTTTTTTACATAACGATTGCTCCGGTTATCAATCCGTTGAATATTTGTAAGTTATTTATTTTAATAATAAAAAAAATGTAAAAGTTGTTTTAATTGCTATTAAAACGGAGGATTCGATAAAATCCCGGACAATCGTCTGAGAATGAATTGGGTTTGCGTATTCTTCGCGCACATGATGCATCCAAACGTGCACAAGATCCATCAGTATGGGATACGTTATGCATATGGATAGCAAACACAATTTAGTCGCTAGCATGAATCAAAGTTCAAACGTTTTTATTCGTGACACAGTGAACATTTCTACGAAGATGAAGTAGTTCCGAAGCCACGCAAGTACGCACAACAAATTAATAATAACACGGAACCTCGTTAATAATGAGATTATTTTTTAATTAATTAAGCATTTTGCATTATTCGGGTGTATAGATTTGACTGATTATCGAATCCCAAAGATTACTATTTTACAATTGCGTCCGACGACGATATCACGGATATCATTGTTTACAGGAATGAAACCGACGTGTATTCGGCTTTTACCGATTTTTGTTCGTCCGAATGTGAAGATTTTTTTATTTTTTTTTTTTTAAGTGTCGACAACTAAGGTTATTAGCTTAAATATTAACAAGCTATATATATATATAGGTAGGTGTATCAGATTGAGTGTAATAAAAAAAAGTTTGGCCTTATCGTTGAACGTTTATTATTGTTTAGTGATAGTTGTATTGTTTTCTTTTTTTATAACTATATTTAATTATACTGTACGCAACACTGCGATAATTCATACATTAATTATTCCATTATCAACATTATTACGTTTAGTTATTTGTTTAATCGACTGATTATCAATTTTTTTTTTTTGTTTTAATCATAGATTATCGTTTCTATAATATTTTTATATTTTGTATGTATCTATATTTAAACTAAAACCATATTGTTGGTTTATTTGACTAAATGTTTACATAGTTTTCTTTATACGTTTCCGTAAGGTTAGAGATGTTTTATTATATAAATCGTATTTTTATCGAACAGTAAAATAATGTTCTTAAAAAAATGAGTCTTTGCTAATTTTATTTACATATTTTTGTATTTGTAATGTTGTAATAACTAAGAGTATAATCACATTGGACTGATTATTTTCGTAAAAAAAAAACACTACGAGGCTGTAATAACATTATATTATGTAATTTTTTAATATTATAATAATTTATGATATATTTTTTTTTATTTAGTCTATAACCAATAGTCATATAACCAGTGTAGATCTAGAACCGAAATCCATGGGAATTTAACGATTTTTGAGGAATTTAATTGAATTTTGAAGGAGATTATAATGGATGTTTAAAAAAATTCGGTATCCTAAACCTGGAGTAACTTTAGAGATTTGTCATATTTAAGTATCTACTCCCCAATACTCATAAACATTTTTATATTTTTGTGATAATTATGGATTTTCAATGGATTTTTAGAGGAATTTTTGTATTGTATACCAAGAGAAAGTTTTGTTATTGGGATAATTAATTATCTAGAACTGAATTTCATGGGAATTTAATGAATTTTGAGGAATTTAAATGATTTTTGAAGGAGATTTTAAAGGATATTTTGAAGAATTAAGTTTCTTTTAAACCCAGAGAACCATTAGAGATTTAGAATAATAAAGTGTTTAATCCCGAAATTCATGGCATTTAATTATTTTTGAAGTATTTTTAGGAGTTTTGTAGTATTTTATTGAGTTTTAGTGATATTTTCGAAGAATTGTGTATCGTACCCCAAAGGAATGTTGGATTTTTAGGAATATTGAGTATCTAGAACCGAAATTCATGTGAATTTAATGATTTTTTTTGGAATTTCGTGGATTTTTTAATGGCTTTTTGATGATTATTTATGGATTTTCGCTGTATTTTAAAAATGTTTAATATTTTTTTCGAAGAACTGTATATCGTACACCAAAGGAATGTTAGGTTTTTATGAATATTGATTATCTAGACCCGAAATTCATGAGTATTTAATGACTTTTGAGGTATTTAATTGATTTTTGAAGGAGATTTTAATTGATGTACAGAAGAATTAAGTATCCTAAACCTGGAGTGTCATTGGAGATTTGTCTTATTGAAGTATCCACTCCCCAAAACTCATAGTCATTTCAATATTTTTGTGTAAATTTATGAATTATAATGGATTTTTAGAGGAGTTTTTGTCTTGTACACCAAGAGAAACTTTGGTTTTTGGGATAATTGATTCTCTAGACCTGAAATTCATGGGAATATTAATGACTTTTGATGTATTTAATTGATTTTTGAAGGAGATTTTAATTGATGTATAGAAGAACTAGGTATACTAAAGCTGGAGTATCATTAGAGATTTGTGATATTGAAGTATCTAATCCCCAATACTCCTAAACATTTCAATATTTTTGTGGAAAATTATGGATTTTAAATGGATTTTTTTTATTGTACACAAAGAGCAACTTTGGTTATTGGGATAATTGTGTATCCTAACCCCGAAATTCATGTGAATTTAATGATTTTTTTTGGATTTTCATGGATTTTTTAATGGCTTTTTGATGATTATCTATGGATTTTCGCTGTATTTTAAAAATTTTTAATATTTTTTTCGAAGAACTGTGTATCGTACACCAAAGGAATGTTGGGTTTTTAGGAATATTGATTATCAAGACCCGAAATTCGTGAGTATTTAATTACTTTTGAGGTATTTAATTGATTTTTGAAGGAGATTTTAATTGATGTACAGAAGAATTAAGTAACCTGGAGTATCATTGGAGATTTGTCTTATTGAAGTATCCACTCCCCAAAACTCATAGTCATTTCATAGTACACGACTTCGAGAGCTTATATCCGCAAACCTGGAAGAAAGTATTAGCATAATTTTAATAACTGCATTTATAAAGGTAGATTATTACTTAGGTAATGACCATCACATGTTAGTGTAGAGAATTACTCAAGGCATAACTTGTAATAGATAGGTTTAATAAATATTTTTACTTATTTTATATGAGCTTTCAATAGAATACTAGGTTGTCCACACAATAAATATCAAAAAAAAATTGTATACAGATGTACAACAATATTATCACTGGGAACTACGTATTCATAATTTATGTAATCTACATAACATAGTATTTTTAACACAAATCTTACATAGTCACAACTCAAAATAAAAATTATATTCTCTATTTTTCAATATCTGATAACCACAAATAAAAACAAAAATTGAGTCGCATGTTTGACATGACTATTGTAAGAAATCATGGTAACACCAATGTTCCAATGGCATTATTATTTTTTTTTTAATTCAAAATTATCTACTAGACTCATAAGAAAAAAAAACAATGATAATAGATACTAACAATAATTCATAAAAAATAATATTGGCTATTTCCAAAAACTATTGTTTTCTAAAAATATTACAACATGAAAGTTTGTGCAGTGATGGCACGTTTAATACAATGTTTTGTTCTATAATTATTATACACCAAACAAGTTTAAATTGATAATTGTAGGTCAAAGCTTAAAAGTATAAGAATATTCCTATTGGCAGTTAGAATAATAAATTCAATAAATTCTAAAAATTATACTAATTCAATGAATTTTTGTTCAATACTCATTGAAGAAGAAATACAATAATCGAATTAGATACAAAATTAATAATTTAATATCTTTATAATGTATGAATAAATAAATAAAAAAATATAATCAATAATAACATAAGCTCAATAATAATGGTTATATTCATTATACACTGAATATTAATAGGATCACAAATCACTTAAAATAATTAAATGACCAAAAAATTCAAAACGACATTAAACTTATGTCTTAAATTATACTTAATGAATTACAAAAAGGTTACATCAACCATAGACTGTGCAATAATTTAATAATAGTAATACCTAAACAGAAACAAAAAAAATATATTAAAAGAATATTCAGTTATGACATAAAGAAATAACTGTTTAATTAAATATATTATATTAAAAATATAGTACTGATTAAAATAGCTATTATCACTAATAGTCAAAATATTGACGGTATAAAAAAAAAAAAAAGAAGTTTATTTTACATGGTTTTAAGGCTGGTTGCGAGACTTAACATCCCACACCCTATCTTTTAAAACAGTAATAAATTTCACTATTTTTATTTTTTATGATGTTCTGATATGGTGGACAAATTTGGACTGCTTAAGGAACTGGTAGCCCTATTATAAAACTGAATTGGCATATCTGGTTTCTATGTGAACCTGACTTAAGAGAACTGTTTTTATACATTAAAGTATTAAATGTTCTACTATATTATTTATTTGTACAGATGAGTATGAATTATAATAATTTTGTGAAAACCAACGCTTATTAAGACACTACTGTATGTCTGTATTCTGTATATAACGTTCATGTTAATTCAAATTTGATACACAAAATGAGTAAATTATATTATTATATTTTATAAATTAAAATCCTAATTATTTAGAGAAAAATAGTTTTACTCGGATAATTGATATAACTTTAGCTCTTGCATTATAATTATTATTAATTAAAAATAACTAAATAATTCAATATCACCATATTTTTCATTATGTTGATTGTAAAAAAAATCAGTCTTGGATCATGGCACCAAGCATTCAAGCTCAATCATTTTGATTATTGAGGAGAATAAGTTTGATCTTATTTTAAAAATGAGTGGGAGAATACAAAAACATAAAATTGATAAAATTAACACAAACTCATATTTAATATTGAAAAAATTACAAAATGTATACACACATATTTAATAAATACATTTAGTAATCATGTGTAGCTAAAAACTCATATGAAATAAAAAAAAAAAGCTGTTGAATACAAAAATTTTGAATTATATAAAAACAAAAAAATAGGAAAATTTAAAAAAATAAATGATTAAATGTATTTACTTGCAAAATAAAATTCAATACTGACCAAGCTAAAATATCTATACACAAAATATATGTAAATATTAAGTTTTTTAATTCTTAAATAGTAGTGAATATACTTTTAACTAAGTATAACATCGTTTAATGGTATTTATATGTATAAAAAATTAATCAAATATGTTGTCAAATTCTGGAGGTAGTTCACAAACGAAATTGTCCTGGAAAAATTTTATAGCCACTTGAGGGAATTTATCATACATATCTTTTGCCTCTATTAAATCAGCTTCCTTTGAATTTTTCCAGACAACTAGGAACATTAATTTTTCATTTTGTTCGGTGGCACCAATAATATAATCGGGCTCGAGTCCACGATCAAAACCCACTTTTGGAGGTGTAACATTTGAACTGTAAAAAAAAAAAATTGAAATTAATGTCTATAGATTTTATTTTGTAAATCTGAGTTATAATTTCAATTTTATTTCCTATATAGTTATACTTATCAAATTGGGAGCAAAAATTAAAATTTTCAATCACAAACAGTACTTAAATTGTTTTAAAAAAATACAAATATTTTTGTTTAAATTTTGTTGTCTCTATCAGGTGTAATTGGTAGCCCAATTTGTTAATTTACTATATTGGCCTGGCTTAATTTTATACTGTGCTGATACTGCTAAAATATAATATCTGAACTACAATAACATTTATTGCAAAAAAATTATATAAATACTATATTGTTTTTATTTTTATTGCAGTTAACATCTCCAGTCAGTCGTAACATTATAATCAATGGATCAAAACAAAAATATCTGGTTATCTCTGTCTCATTAACTTCTCAAGATTGTGAAATAAATATGAATTGTAAAAAAATTGTAAAAACCTATCATACATTGTTCATTTTGTTAATTATTTAAAAACACTTAATTTCAAACGTCAAATAACTGCATGCTAACAGTAAACATTAAATTTTTTACAACACATTATAAACAGCTTTATTTGTATAATCAAAAATTTGACTTGAATTAATGATATAAGTCATTGCTTTTTAGTTAAATTTAGTTAAATTGTTGGTTATATGTTCTGTTAGCATCTATTGACGGTATAAAGAAAAAAAAAAGAAAATTATTTTACATGGTTTTAAGAGTGTATAGGCTGGTTGCGAGACTTAACATCCCACACCCTATCTTTTAAAACAGTAATAAATTTCACTATTTTTATTTTTTATGATGTTCTGATATGATGGACAAATTTGGACTGCTTAATGAACTGGTAGCCCTATTATAAAACTGAATTGGCATATCTGGTTTCTATGTGAACCTGACTTAAGAGAACTGTTTTTATACATTAAAGTATTAAATGTTCTACAATATTATAGGTACCATTCACATGGGTTCTGAGTTTAAGTCACTCAATGGAAGCATTAGAAGCATTCAAGCATAAGACAATGATTAGTGCTATTTGGATTATTTATTTGTACTGATGAGTATGAATTATAATTATTTTGTGAAAACCAACGCTTATTAAGACACTACTGTATGCCTGTATTCTGTATATAACGTTCATGTTAATTCAAATTTGATACACAAAATGAGTAAATTATATTATTATATTTTATAAATTAAAATCCTAATTATTTAGAGAAAAATAGTTTTACTCGGATAATTGATATAACTTTAGCTCTTGCATTATAATTATTATTAATTAAAAATAACTAAATAATTCAATATCACCATATTTTTCATTATGTTGATTGTAAAAAAAATCAGTCTTGGATCATGGCACCAAGCATTCAAGCTCAATCATTTTGATTATTGAGGAGAATAAGTTTGATCTTATTTTAAAAATGAGTGGGAGAATACAAAAACATAAAATTGATAAAATTAACACAAACTCATATTTAATATTGAAAAAATTACAAAATGTATACACACATATTTAATAAATACATTTAGTAATCATGTGTAGCTAAAAACTCATATGAAATAAAAAAAAAAAGCTGTTGAATACAAAAATTTTGAATTATATAAAAACAAAAAAATAGGAAAATTTAAAAAAATAAATGATTAAATGTATTTACTTGCAAAATAAAATTCAATACTGACCAAGCTAAAATATCTATACACAAAATATATGTAAATATTAAGTTTTTTAATTCTTAAATAGTAGTGAATATACTTTTAACTAAGTATAACATCGTTTAATGGTATTTATATGTATAAAAAATTAATCAAATATGTTGTCAAATTCTGGAGGTAGTTCACAAACGAAATTGTCCTGGAAAAATTTTATAGCCACTTGAGGGAATTTATCATACATATCTTTTGCCTCTATTAAATCAGCTTCCTTTGAATTTTTCCAGACAACTAGGAACATTAACTTTTCATTTTGTTCGGTGGCACCAATAATATAATCGGGCTCGAGTCCACGATCAAAACCCACTTTTGGAGGTGTAACATTTGAACTGTAAAAAAAAAAAATTGAAATTAATGTCTATAGATTTTATTTTGTAAATCTGAGTTATAATTTCAATTTTATTTCCTATATAGTTATACTTATCAAATTGGGAGCAAAAATTAAAATTTTCAATCACAAACAGTACTTAAATTGTTTTAAAAAAATACAAATATTTTTGTTTAAATTTTGTTGTCTCTATCAGGTGTAATTGGTAGCCCAATTTGTTAATTTACTATATTGGCCTGGCTTAATTTTATACTGTGCTGTTACTGCTAAAATATAATATCTGAACTACAATAACATTTATTGCAAAAAAATTATATAAATACTATATTGTTTTTATTTTTATTGCAGTTAACATCTCCAGTCAGTCGTAACATTATAATCAATGGATCAAAACAAAAATATCTGGTTATCTCTGTCTCATTAACTTCTCAAGATTGTGAAATAAATATGAATTGTAAAAAAATTGTAAAAACCTATCATACATTGTTCATTTTGTTAATTATTTAAAAACACTTAATTTCAAACTTCAAATAACTGCATGCTAACAGCATACATTAAATTTTTTATAACACATTATAAACAGCTTTATTTGTATAATCAAAAATTTGACTTGAATTAATGATATAAGTCATTGCTTTTTAGTTAAATTTAGTTAAATTGTTGGTTATATGTTCTGTTAGCATCTATTGATGGTATAAAGAAAAAAAAAAGAAAATTATTTTACATGGTTTTAAGAGTGTATAGGCTGGTTGCGAGACTTAACATCCCACACCCTATCTTTTAAAACAGTAATAAATTTCACTATTTTTATTTTTTATGATGTTCTGATATGGTGGACAAATTTGGACTGCTTAATGAACTGGTAGCCCTATTATAAAACTGAATTGGCATATCTGGTTTCTATGTGAACCTGACTTAAGAGAACTGTTTTTATACATTAAAGTATTAAATGTTCTACAATATTATAGGTACCATTCACATGGGTTCTGAGTTTAAGTCACTCAATGGAAGCATTAGAAGCATTCAAGCATAAGACAATGATTAGTGCTATTTGGATTATTTATTTGTACTGATGAGTATGAATTATAATTATTTTGTGAAAACCAACGCTTATTAAGACACTACTGTATGCCTGTATTCTGTATATAACGTTCATGTTAATTCAAATTTGATACACAAAATGAGTAAATTATATTATTATATTTTATAAATTAAAATCCTAATTATTTAGAGAAAAATAGTTTTACTCGGATAATTGATATAACTTTAGCTCTTGCATTATAATTATTATTAATTAAAAATAACTAAATAATTCAATATCACCATATTTTTCATTATGTTGATTGTAAAAAAAATCAGTCTTGGATCATGGCACCAAGCATTCAAGCTCAATCATTTTGATTATTGAGGAGAATAAGTTTGATCTTATTTTAAAAATGAGTGGGAGAATACAAAAACATAAAATTGATAAAATTAACACAAACTCATATTTAATATTGAAAAAATTACAAAATGTATACACACATATTTAATAAATACATTTAGTAATCATGTGTAGCTAAAAACTCATATGAAATAAAAAAAAAAAGCTGTTGAATACAAAAATTTTGAATTATATAAAAACAAAAAAATAGGAAAATTTAAAAAAATAAATGATTAAATGTATTTACTTGCAAAATAAAATTCAATACTGACCAAGCTAAAATATCTATACACAAAATATATGTAAATATTAAGTTTTTTAATTCTTAAATAGTAGTGAATATACTTTTAACTAAGTATAACATCGTTTAATGGTATTTATATGTATAAAAAATTAATCAAATATGTTGTCAAATTCTGGAGGTAGTTCACAAACGAAATTGTCCTGGAAAAATTTTATAGCCACTTGAGGGAATTTATCATACATATCTTTTGCCTCTATTAAATCAGCTTCCTTTGAATTTTTCCAGACAACTAGGAACATTAATTTTTCATTTTGTTCGGTGGCACCAATAATATAATCGGGCTCGAGTCCACGATCAAAACCCACTTTTGGAGGTGTAACATTTGAACTGTAAAAAAAAAAAATTGAAATTAATGTCTATAGATTTTATTTTGTAAATCTGAGTTATAATTTCAATTTTATTTCCTATATAGTTATACTTATCAAATTGGGAGCAAAAATTAAAATTTTCAATCACAAACAGTACTTAAATTGTTTTAAAAAAATACAAATATTTTTGTTTAAATTTTGTTGTCTCTATCAGGTGTAATTGGTAGCCCAATTTGTTAATTTACTATATTGGCCTGGCTTAATTTTATACTGTGCTGTTACTGCTAAAATATAATATCTGAACTACAATAACATTTATTGCAAAAAAATTATATAAATACTATATTGTTTTTATTTTTATTGCAGTTAACATCTCCAGTCAGTCGTAACATTATAATCAATGGATCAAAACAAAAATATCTGGTTATCTCTGTCTCATTAACTTCTCAAGATTGTGAAATAAATATGAATTGTAAAAAAATTGTAAAAACCTATCATACATTGTTCATTTTGTTAATTATTTAAAAACACTTAATTTCAAACTTCAAATAACTGCATGCTAACAGCATACATTAAATTTTTTATAACACATTATAAACAGCTTTATTTGTATAATCAAAAATTTGACTTGAATTAATGATATAAGTCATTGCTTTTTAGTTAAATTTAGTTAAATTGTTGGTTATATGTTCTGTTAGCATCTATTGATGGTATAAAGAAAAAAAAAAGAAAATTATTTTACATGGTTTTAAGAGTGTATAGGCTGGTTGCGAGACTTAACATCCCACACCCTATCTTTTAAAACAGTAATAAATTTCACTATTTTTATTTTTTATGATGTTCTGATATGGTGGACAAATTTGGACTGCTTAATGAACTGGTAGCCCTATTATAAAACTGAATTGGCATATCTGGTTTCTATGTGAACCTGACTTAAGAGAACTGTTTTTATACATTAAAGTATTAAATGTTCTACAATATTATAGGTACCATTCACATGGGTTCTGAGTTTAAGTCACTCAATGGAAGCATTAGAAGCATTCAAGCATAAGACAATGATTAGTGCTATTTGGATTATTTATTTGTACTGATGAGTATGAATTATAATTATTTTGTGAAAACCAACGCTTATTAAGACACTACTGTATGCCTGTATTCTGTATATAACGTTCATGTTAATTCAAATTTGATACACAAAATGAGTAAATTTTATTATTTTATTTTATAAATTAAAATCCTAATTATTTAGAGAAAAATAGTTTTACTCGGATAATTGATATAACTTTAGCTCTTGCATTATAATTATTATTAATTAAAAATAACTAAATAATTCAATATCACCATATTTTTCATTATGTTGATTGTAAAAAAAATCAGTCTTGGATCATGGCACCAAGCATTCAAGCTCAATCATTTTGATTATTGAGGAGAATAAGTTTGATCTTATTTTAAAAATGAGTGGGAGAATACAAAAACATAAAATTGATAAAATTAACACAAACTCATATTTAATATTGAAAAAATTACAAAATGTATACACACATATTTAATAAATACATTTAGTAATCATGTGTAGCTAAAAACTCATATGAAATAAAAAAAAAAAGCTGTTGAATACAAAAATTTTGAATTATATAAAAACAAAAAAATAGGAAAATTTAAAAAAATAAATGATTAAATGTATTTACTTGCAAAATAAAATTCAATACTGACCAAGCTAAAATATCTATACACAAAATATATGTAAATATTAAGTTTTTTAATTCTTAAATAGTAGTGAATATACTTTTAACTAAGTATAACATCGTTTAATGGTATTTATATGTATAAAAAATTAATCAAATATGTTGTCAAATTCTGGAGGTAGTTCACAAACGAAATTGTCCTGGAAAAATTTTATAGCCACTTGAGGGAATTTATCATACATATCTTTTGCCTCTATTAAATCAGCTTCCTTTGAATTTTTCCAGACAACTAGGAACATTAATTTTTCATTTTGTTCGGTGGCACCAATAATATAATCGGGCTCGAGTCCACGATCAAAACCCACTTTTGGAGGTGTAACATTTGAACTGTAAAAAAAAAAAATTGAAATTAATGTCTATAGATTTTATTTTGTAAATCTGAGTTATAATTTCAATTTTATTTCCTATATAGTTATACTTATCAAATTGGGAGCAAAAATTAAAATTTTCAATCACAAACAGTACTTAAATTGTTTTAAAAAAATACAAATATTTTTGTTTAAATTTTGTTGTCTCTATCAGGTGTAATTGGTAGCCCAATTTGTTAATTTACTATATTGGCCTGGCTTAATTTTATACTGTGCTGATACTGCTAAAATATAATATCTGAACTACAATAACATTTATTGCAAAAAAATTATATAAATACTATATTGTTTTTATTTTTATTGCAGTTAACATCTCCAGTCAGTCGTAACATTATAATCAATGGATCAAAACAAAAATATCTGGTTATCTCTGTCTCATTAACTTCTCAAGATTGTGAAATAAATATGAATTGTAAAAAAATTGTAAAAACCTATCATACATTGTTCATTTTGTTAATTATTTAAAAACACTTAATTTCAAACGTCAAATAACTGCATGCTAACAGTAAACATTAAATTTTTTACAACACATTATAAACAGCTTTATTTGTATAATCAAAAATTTGACTTGAATTAATGATATAAGTCATTGCTTTTTAGTTAAATTTAGTTAAATTGTTGGTTATATGTTCTGTTAGCATCTATTGACGGTATAAAGAAAAAAAAAAGAAAATTATTTTACATGGTTTTAAGAGTGTATAGGCTGGTTGCGAGACTTAACATCCCACACCCTATCTTTTAAAACAGTAATAAATTTCACTATTTTTATTTTTTATGATGTTCTGATATGGTGGACAAATTTGGACTGCTTAATGAACTGGTAGCCCTATTATAAAACTGAATTGGCATATCTGGTTTCTATGTGAACCTGACTTAAGAGAACTGTTTTTATACATTAAAGTATTAAATGTTCTACAATATTATTTATTTGTACAGATAAGTATGAATTATAATAATTTTGTGAAAACCAACGCTTATTAAGACACTACTGTATGCCTGTATTCTGTATATAACGTTCATGTTAATTCAAATTTGATACACAAAATGAGTAAATTATATTATTATATTTAATTAATTAAAATCCTAATTTTTTAGAGAAATATAGTTTTACTAGGATAATTGATATAACATTAACACACTATATTCTTACAGTTATCATCTAAATGGAATTCACAGAAGTGTAATTATTTTGAATAAAGTTGCTCATATTAATTGTACATATCTTAGCGATCATTGAATTGGCTCCTATTATAATGTTAATTATTATTATTTTAATTATTTTTATTATTATTAGTATTATTGTTATTATTATTATTATTATTATTATTATTATTATTATTATTATTATTATTATTATTATAATTATTATAATTATTATTATTGCTATTATTATTATTATTATTATAATTTTTTTTTTTTATTATTATTCACCAAAATCCGATTAATATTATAGTTTATTACCAATCGGCAGTGCTGGGTATATCTTCCATTGGCTCGTCACCTCCCAACCTCGGCGGTGTCGTAGTGGAATCTATACAGTATTTTTGGTCTACAGGCGATGCGACGGGCCTGTCCGTTGGCGGCAACGCGGTATCGACACCGTCGTCGATCCCAAACACAACATCAGCGGATTCATCATTCGACGGCGTTTTGGGACTGGCCATAACATCTTTTAACAACGGCTGTGTTGAGCAGTCGTCGGGACGGTTCACTTGTTCGACGGCTTCCGAATCGGCAGACATGGCGGCCGGTGTACTTCTTAGTATGGGTGGTAGGTAGTGTAGGCAATGCGAACCGCGTGTATGTCACGTTTCACTAGAGGTGGCAGACGGCAATGCTGTTGTCTCCAAAATATACTAAACCAACGATAATAACGATCGACGTCGATAATAATTGAGTCGGTGTTATTAAAAAACCAAAAAAAATATATATTTTAACGAAATTATTTTTTACCGTTCAGTGAGCGATAAGTGAGCGCAGAAACAGACGAAATCCTGGAGACGTGCATCAGGTGCGATAGGTAGCTGCGCGTGAAATAAATGGCTGACCCGCGCAAGCAGTAGCGATTGGCTGTGCGCCGGGACCACTAGCGCTGTAGTGGAAGAGTGTGGAACGATAAAACGAAACGGATAAAGACAATTTAGCATTGGCTATTCTGCATTATAGGAAAAAACGATGAAATTTATATTTATTCCATGAAAAAAACTGATAGTATTATTACCGTGTATTGATAAAACAATACACTTAAATGCAACTACGTAGTAGTATAGTACATGACTTGAAAAAAGAAAATTATATTTTGAACTTACTACTTAGTAATTAAATTTTAATAAAAAATATAATAGTTAATAAGTAATAATTCTTTACCTTTTGCGTTATAATTATTATTAATTAAAAATAACTAAATAATTCAATATCACCATATTTTTCATTATGTTGATTGTAAAAAAAATCAGTCTTGGATCATGGCACCAAGCATTCAAGCTCAATCATATTGATTATTGAGGAGAATAAGTTTGATCTTGTTTTAAAAATGAGTGGGTGAATACAAAAACTTAAACTTGATAAAATTAACACAACCTCATATTTAATATTGAAAAAAATACAAAATGTATACACACATATTTAATAAATACATTTAATAATCATGTGTAGCTAAAAACTCATATAATAAAAAAAAAAAACTGTTGAATACAAAAATTTTGAATTATATAAAAACAAAAAAATAGGAAAATTTTAAAAAATAAATGATTAAATGTATTTACTTACAAAATAAAATTCAATACTGACCAAGTTAAAATATCTATACACAAAATATATTTAAATATTAAGTTTTTTAATTCTTAAATAGTAGTGAATATACTTTTAACTAAGTATAACATCGTTTAATGGTATATATATGTATAAAAAATTAATCAAATATGTTGTCAATTTCTTCAGGTAGATCACAATCGAAATGGTCCTCGAAAAATTTTATAGCCACTTGAGGGAATTTATCATACATATCTTTTGCCTCTATTAAATCAGCTTCCTTTGAATTTTTCCAGGCAACTAGGAACATAAATTTTTCATTTTGTTCAGTGCCACCAATAATATAATCGGGCTCGAGTCCACGATCAAAACCCACTATTGGAGGTGTAACATTTAAACTGTAAAAAAAAAAAAATTGAAATTAATGTCTATAGATTTTATTTTGTAAATCTGAGTTATAATTTCAATTTTATTTCCTATATAGTTATCAGTTGGTGTTAAAATAATATTTTTATAATTTTATAACTTGTATAATGAATATTCTTTAAAAATGGCACATAAAAGAAATAACATAATGTATTTTATCGACCTTATATAATTGTGTTTAAAAACTACAATTAAATCATTTAAAACATTTACTATTTTAAAAAAAATTTAACATATTTAAAACATTCAACATTAGTTATTTAAACATTCTGCAATATAGATAATGAACCTTTATTTTTTTTTTTTTGTTTTCTTATTTTTAGACATTATGTTAAAATTTCTGAACAAACGACAATGTAATAAATGAACAGTTATATATGACAAATGATTTAGACGAATATTTTTAATATTTCTAATAAAAAGTTGTAAAATTGTTTCAATATCTTTTATAACAGTTACGCTAAATTTTTTTTTCTTTTTTTTTTCTATTATTTTCTTGTGAAAATTTAACAAATTCATTTTTCGTTAACATTTGGTTTGTTGGTAGAATCCTTATTATCATATGATTTAAATTGAATCATAAGCTCACTAATGGTTTAAAATTATTCATATTCTTTAAGAAATATATAAAAATATATAAAAATACAGGTGAACTATATTACAGTCACACATATATTATAGATCACTTACTATCTATTCATTATATAGGTATACATTATGTCGAAATTACTTTTTTCTTTCCTAAAAGAAATCTTTGGATTGCGCCGTGTATCAACTCCACCGAACTTTTTTACATAACGATTGCTCCGGTTATCAATCCGTTGAATATTTGTAAGTTATTTATTTTAATAATAAAAAAAATGTAAAAGTTGTTTTAATTGCTATTAAAACGGAGGATTCGATAAAATCCCGGACAATCGTCTGAGAATGAATTGGGTTTGCGTATTCTTCGCGCACATGATGCATCCAAACGTGCACAAGATCCATCAGTATGGGATACGTTATGCATATGGATAGCAAACACAATTTAGTCGCTAGCATGAATCAAAGTTCAAACGTTTTTATTCGTGACACAGTGAACATTTCTACGAAGATGAAGTAGTTCCGAAGCCACGCAAGTACGCACAACAAATTAATAATAACACGGAACCTCGTTAATAATGAGATTATTTTTTAATTAATTAAGCATTTTGCATTATTCGGGTGTATAGATTTGACTGATTATCGAATCCCAAAGATTACTATTTTACAATTGCGTCCGACGACGATATCACGGATATCATTGTTTACAGGAATGAAACCGACGTGTATTCGGCTTTTACCGATTTTTGTTCGTCCGAATGTGAAGATTTTTTTATTTTTTTTTTTTTAAGTGTCGACAACTAAGGTTATTAGCTTAAATATTAACAAGCTATATATATATATAGGTAGGTGTATCAGATTGAGTGTAATAAAAAAAAGTTTGGCCTTATCGTTGAACGTTTATTATTGTTTAGTGATAGTTGTATTGTTTTCTTTTTTTATAACTATATTTAATTATACTGTACGCAACACTGCGATAATTCATACATTAATTATTCCATTATCAACATTATTACGTTTAGTTATTTGTTTAATCGACTGATTATCAATTTTTTTTTTTTGTTTTAATCATAGATTATCGTTTCTATAATATTTTTATATTTTGTATGTATCTATATTTAAACTAAAACCATATTGTTGGTTTATTTGACTAAATGTTTACATAGTTTTCTTTATACGTTTCCGTAAGGTTAGAGATGTTTTATTATATAAATCGTATTTTTATCGAACAGTAAAATAATGTTCTTAAAAAAATGAGTCTTTGCTAATTTTATTTACATATTTTTGTATTTGTAATGTTGTAATAACTAAGAGTATAATCACATTGGACTGATTATTTTCGTAAAAAAAAAACACTACGAGGCTGTAATAACATTATATTATGTAATTTTTTAATATTATAATAATTTATGATATATTTTTTTTTATTTAGTCTATAACCAATAGTCATATAACCAGTGTAGATCTAGAACCGAAATCCATGGGAATTTAACGATTTTTGAGGAATTTAATTGAATTTTGAAGGAGATTATAATGGATGTTTAAAAAAATTCGGTATCCTAAACCTGGAGTAACTTTAGAGATTTGTCATATTTAAGTATCTACTCCCCAATACTCATAAACATTTTTATATTTTTGTGATAATTATGGATTTTCAATGGATTTTTAGAGGAATTTTTGTATTGTATACCAAGAGAAAGTTTTGTTATTGGGATAATTAATTATCTAGAACTGAATTTCATGGGAATTTAATGAATTTTGAGGAATTTAAATGATTTTTGAAGGAGATTTTAAAGGATATTTTGAAGAATTAAGTTTCTTTTAAACCCAGAGAACCATTAGAGATTTAGAATAATAAAGTGTTTAATCCCGAAATTCATGGCATTTAATTATTTTTGAAGTATTTTTAGGAGTTTTGTAGTATTTTATTGAGTTTTAGTGATATTTTCGAAGAATTGTGTATCGTACCCCAAAGGAATGTTGGATTTTTAGGAATATTGAGTATCTAGAACCGAAATTCATGTGAATTTAATGATTTTTTTTGGAATTTCGTGGATTTTTTAATGGCTTTTTGATGATTATTTATGGATTTTCGCTGTATTTTAAAAATGTTTAATATTTTTTTCGAAGAACTGTATATCGTACACCAAAGGAATGTTAGGTTTTTATGAATATTGATTATCTAGACCCGAAATTCATGAGTATTTAATGACTTTTGAGGTATTTAATTGATTTTTGAAGGAGATTTTAATTGATGTACAGAAGAATTAAGTATCCTAAACCTGGAGTGTCATTGGAGATTTGTCTTATTGAAGTATCCACTCCCCAAAACTCATAGTCATTTCAATATTTTTGTGTAAATTTATGAATTATAATGGATTTTTAGAGGAGTTTTTGTCTTGTACACCAAGAGAAACTTTGGTTTTTGGGATAATTGATTCTCTAGACCTGAAATTCATGGGAATATTAATGACTTTTGATGTATTTAATTGATTTTTGAAGGAGATTTTAATTGATGTATAGAAGAACTAGGTATACTAAAGCTGGAGTATCATTAGAGATTTGTGATATTGAAGTATCTAATCCCCAATACTCCTAAACATTTCAATATTTTTGTGGAAAATTATGGATTTTAAATGGATTTTTTTTATTGTACACAAAGAGCAACTTTGGTTATTGGGATAATTGTGTATCCTAACCCCGAAATTCATGTGAATTTAATGATTTTTTTTGGATTTTCATGGATTTTTTAATGGCTTTTTGATGATTATCTATGGATTTTCGCTGTATTTTAAAAATTTTTAATATTTTTTTCGAAGAACTGTGTATCGTACACCAAAGGAATGTTGGGTTTTTAGGAATATTGATTATCAAGACCCGAAATTCGTGAGTATTTAATTACTTTTGAGGTATTTAATTGATTTTTGAAGGAGATTTTAATTGATGTACAGAAGAATTAAGTAACCTGGAGTATCATTGGAGATTTGTCTTATTGAAGTATCCACTCCCCAAAACTCATAGTCATTTCATAGTACACGACTTCGAGAGCTTATATCCGCAAACCTGGAAGAAAGTATTAGCATAATTTTAATAACTGCATTTATAAAGGTAGATTATTACTTAGGTAATGACCATCACATGTTAGTGTAGAGAATTACTCAAGGCATAACTTGTAATAGATAGGTTTAATAAATATTTTTACTTATTTTATATGAGCTTTCAATAGAATACTAGGTTGTCCACACAATAAATATCAAAAAAAAATTGTATACAGATGTACAACAATATTATCACTGGGAACTACGTATTCATAATTTATGTAATCTACATAACATAGTATTTTTAACACAAATCTTACATAGTCACAACTCAAAATAAAAATTATATTCTCTATTTTTCAATATCTGATAACCACAAATAAAAACAAAAATTGAGTCGCATGTTTGACATGACTATTGTAAGAAATCATGGTAACACCAATGTTCCAATGGCATTATTATTTTTTTTTTAATTCAAAATTATCTACTAGACTCATAAGAAAAAAAAACAATGATAATAGATACTAACAATAATTCATAAAAAATAATATTGGCTATTTCCAAAAACTATTGTTTTCTAAAAATATTACAACATGAAAGTTTGTGCAGTGATGGCACGTTTAATACAATGTTTTGTTCTATAATTATTATACACCAAACAAGTTTAAATTGATAATTGTAGGTCAAAGCTTAAAAGTATAAGAATATTCCTATTGGCAGTTAGAATAATAAATTCAATAAATTCTAAAAATTATACTAATTCAATGAATTTTTGTTCAATACTCATTGAAGAAGAAATACAATAATCGAATTAGATACAAAATTAATAATTTAATATCTTTATAATGTATGAATAAATAAATAAAAAAATATAATCAATAATAACATAAGCTCAATAATAATGGTTATATTCATTATACACTGAATATTAATAGGATCACAAATCACTTAAAATAATTAAATGACCAAAAAATTCAAAACGACATTAAACTTATGTCTTAAATTATACTTAATGAATTACAAAAAGGTTACATCAACCATAGACTGTGCAATAATTTAATAATAGTAATACCTAAACAGAAACAAAAAAAATATATTAAAAGAATATTCAGTTATGACATAAAGAAATAACTGTTTAATTAAATATATTATATTAAAAATATAGTACTGATTAAAATAGCTATTATCACTAATAGTCAAAATATTGACGGTATAAAAAAAAAAAAAAGAAGTTTATTTTACATGGTTTTAAGGCTGGTTGCGAGACTTAACATCCCACACCCTATCTTTTAAAACAGTAATAAATTTCACTATTTTTATTTTTTATGATGTTCTGATATGGTGGACAAATTTGGACTGCTTAAGGAACTGGTAGCCCTATTATAAAACTGAATTGGCATATCTGGTTTCTATGTGAACCTGACTTAAGAGAACTGTTTTTATACATTAAAGTATTAAATGTTCTACTATATTATTTATTTGTACAGATGAGTATGAATTATAATAATTTTGTGAAAACCAACGCTTATTAAGACACTACTGTATGTCTGTATTCTGTATATAACGTTCATGTTAATTCAAATTTGATACACAAAATGAGTAAATTATATTATTATATTTTATAAATTAAAATCCTAATTATTTAGAGAAAAATAGTTTTACTCGGATAATTGATATAACTTTAGCTCTTGCATTATAATTATTATTAATTAAAAATAACTAAATAATTCAATATCACCATATTTTTCATTATGTTGATTGTAAAAAAAATCAGTCTTGGATCATGGCACCAAGCATTCAAGCTCAATCATTTTGATTATTGAGGAGAATAAGTTTGATCTTATTTTAAAAATGAGTGGGAGAATACAAAAACATAAAATTGATAAAATTAACACAAACTCATATTTAATATTGAAAAAATTACAAAATGTATACACACATATTTAATAAATACATTTAGTAATCATGTGTAGCTAAAAACTCATATGAAATAAAAAAAAAAAGCTGTTGAATACAAAAATTTTGAATTATATAAAAACAAAAAAATAGGAAAATTTAAAAAAATAAATGATTAAATGTATTTACTTGCAAAATAAAATTCAATACTGACCAAGCTAAAATATCTATACACAAAATATATGTAAATATTAAGTTTTTTAATTCTTAAATAGTAGTGAATATACTTTTAACTAAGTATAACATCGTTTAATGGTATTTATATGTATAAAAAATTAATCAAATATGTTGTCAAATTCTGGAGGTAGTTCACAAACGAAATTGTCCTGGAAAAATTTTATAGCCACTTGAGGGAATTTATCATACATATCTTTTGCCTCTATTAAATCAGCTTCCTTTGAATTTTTCCAGACAACTAGGAACATTAATTTTTCATTTTGTTCGGTGGCACCAATAATATAATCGGGCTCGAGTCCACGATCAAAACCCACTTTTGGAGGTGTAACATTTGAACTGTAAAAAAAAAAAATTGAAATTAATGTCTATAGATTTTATTTTGTAAATCTGAGTTATAATTTCAATTTTATTTCCTATATAGTTATACTTATCAAATTGGGAGCAAAAATTAAAATTTTCAATCACAAACAGTACTTAAATTGTTTTAAAAAAATACAAATATTTTTGTTTAAATTTTGTTGTCTCTATCAGGTGTAATTGGTAGCCCAATTTGTTAATTTACTATATTGGCCTGGCTTAATTTTATACTGTGCTGATACTGCTAAAATATAATATCTGAACTACAATAACATTTATTGCAAAAAAATTATATAAATACTATATTGTTTTTATTTTTATTGCAGTTAACATCTCCAGTCAGTCGTAACATTATAATCAATGGATCAAAACAAAAATATCTGGTTATCTCTGTCTCATTAACTTCTCAAGATTGTGAAATAAATATGAATTGTAAAAAAATTGTAAAAACCTATCATACATTGTTCATTTTGTTAATTATTTAAAAACACTTAATTTCAAACGTCAAATAACTGCATGCTAACAGTAAACATTAAATTTTTTACAACACATTATAAACAGCTTTATTTGTATAATCAAAAATTTGACTTGAATTAATGATATAAGTCATTGCTTTTTAGTTAAATTTAGTTAAATTGTTGGTTATATGTTCTGTTAGCATCTATTGACGGTATAAAGAAAAAAAAAAGAAAATTATTTTACATGGTTTTAAGAGTGTATAGGCTGGTTGCGAGACTTAACATCCCACACCCTATCTTTTAAAACAGTAATAAATTTCACTATTTTTATTTTTTATGATGTTCTGATATGATGGACAAATTTGGACTGCTTAATGAACTGGTAGCCCTATTATAAAACTGAATTGGCATATCTGGTTTCTATGTGAACCTGACTTAAGAGAACTGTTTTTATACATTAAAATATTAAATGTTCTACAATATTATTTATTTGTACAGATAAGTATGAATTATAATAATTTTGTGAAAACTAACGCTTATTAAGACACTACTGTATGCCTGTATTCTGTATATAACGTTCATGTTAATTCAAATTTGATACACAAAATGAGTAAATTATATTATTATATTTTATAAATTAAAATCCTAATTATTTAGAGAAAAATAGTTTTACTCGGATAATTGATATAACTTTAGCTCTTGCATTTTAATTATTATTAATTAAAAATAACTTAATAATTCAATATCACCATATTTTTCATTATGTTGATTGTAAAAAAAATCAGTCTTGGATCATGGCACCAAGCATTCAAGCTCAATCATTTTGATTATTGAGGAGAATAAGTTTGATCTTATTTTAAAAATGAGTGGGAGAATACAAAAACATAAAATTGATAAAATTAACACAAACTCATATTTAATATTGAAAAAATTACAAAATGTATACACACATATTTAATAAATACATTTAGTAATCATGTGTAGCTAAAAACTCATATGAAATAAAAAAAAAAAGCTGTTGAATACAAAAATTTTGAATTATATAAAAACAAAAAAATAGGAAAATTTAAAAAAATAAATGATTAAATGTATTTACTTGCAAAATAAAATTCAATACTGACCAAGCTAAAATATCTATACACAAAATATATGTAAATATTAAGTTTTTTAATTCTTAAATAGTAGTGAATATACTTTTAACTAAGTATAACATCGTTTAATGGTATTTATATGTATAAAAAATTAATCAAATATGTTGTCAAATTCTGGAGGTAGTTCACAAACGAAATTGTCCTGGAAAAATTTTATAGCCACTTGAGGGAATTTATCATACATATCTTTTGCCTCTATTAAATCAGCTTCCTTTGAATTTTTCCAGACAACTAGGAACATTAATTTTTCATTTTGTTCGGTGGCACCAATAATATAATCGGGCTCGAGTCCACGATCAAAACCCACTTTTGGAGGTGTAACATTTGAACTGTAAAAAAAAAAAATTGAAATTAATGTCTATAGATTTTATTTTGTAAATCTGAGTTATAATTTCAATTTTATTTCCTATATAGTTATACTTATCAAATTGGGAGCAAAAATTAAAATTTTCAATCACAAACAGTACTTAAATTGTTTTAAAAAAATACAAATATTTTTGTTTAAATTTTGTTGTCTCTATCAGGTGTAATTGGTAGCCCAATTTGGTTAATTTACTATATTGGCCTGGCTTAATTTTATACTGTGCTGATACTGCTAAAATATAATATCTGAACTACAATAACATTTATTGCAAAAAAATTATATAAATACTATATTGTTTTTATTTTTATTGCAGTTAACATCTCCAGTCAGTCGTAACATTATAATCAATGGATCAAAACAAAAATATCTGGTTATCTCTGTCTCATTAACTTCTCAAGATTGTGAAATAAATATGAATTGTAAAAAAATTGTAAAAACCTATCATACATTGTTCATTTTGTTAATTATTTAAAAACACTTAATTTCAAACTTCAAATAACTGCATGCTAACAGCATACATTAAATTTTTTATAACACATTATAAACAGCTTTATTTGTATAATCAAAAATTTGACTTGAATTAATGATATAAGTCATTGCTTTTTAGTTAAATTTAGTTAAATTGTTGGTTATATGTTCTGTTAGCATCTATTGATGGTATAAAGAAAAAAAAAAGAAAATTATTTTACATGGTTTTAAGAGTGTATAGGCTGGTTGCGAGACTTAACATCCCACACCCTATCTTTTAAAACAGTAATAAATTTCACTATTTTTATTTTTTATGATGTTCTGATATGATGGACAAATTTGGACTGCTTAATGAACTGGTAGCCCTATTATAAAACTGAATTGGCATATCTGGTTTCTATGTGAACCTGACTTAAGAGAACTGTTTTTATACATTAAAGTATTAAATGTTCTACAATATTATAGGTACCATTCACATGGGTTCTGAGTTTAAGTCACTCAATGGAAGCATTAGAAGCATTCAAGCATAGGACAATGATTAGTGCTATTTGGATTATTTATTTGTACTGATGAGTATGAATTATAATTATTTTGTGAAAACCAACGCTTATTAAGACACTACTGTATGTCTGTATTCTGTATATAACGTTCATGTTAATGCAAATTTGATACACATAATGAGTAAATTATATTATTATATTTTATAAATTAAAATCCTAATTATTTAGAGAAATATAGTTTTACTAGGATAATTGATATAACATTAACACACTATATTCTTACAGTTATCATCTAAATGGAATTCACAGAAGTGTAATTATTTTGAATAAAGTTGCTCATATTAATTGTACATATCTTGGCGATCATTGAATTGGCTCCTATTATAATGTTAATTATTATTATTTTAATTATTTTTATTATTATTAGTATTATTGTTATTATTATTATAATTATTATTATTATTATTATTATTATTATTATTATTATTATTATAATTATTATAATTATTATTATTGCTATTATTATTATTATTATTATAATTTTTTTTTTTTATTATTATTCACCAAAATCCGATTAATATTATAGTTTATTACCAATCGGCAGTGCTGGGTATATCTTCCATTGGCTCGTCACCTCCCAACCTCGGCGGTGTCGTAGTGGAATCTATACAGTATTTTTGGTCTACAGGCGATGCGACGGGCCTGTCCGTTGGCGGCAACGCGGTATCGACACCGTCGTCGATCCCAAACACAACATCAGCGGATTCATCATTCGACGGCGTTTTGGGACTGGCCATAACATCTTTTAACAACGGCTGTGTTGAGCAGTCGTCGGGACGGTTCACTTGTTCGACGGCTTCCGAATCGGCAGACATGGCGGCCGGTGTACTTCTTAGTATGGGTGGTAGGTAGTGTAGGCAATGCGAACCGCGTGTATGTCACGTTTCACTAGAGGTGGCAGACGGCAATGCTGTTGTCTCCAAAATATACTAAACCAACGATAATAACGATCGACGTCGATAATAATTGAGTCGGTGTTATTAAAAAACCAAAAAAAATATATATTTTAACGAAATTATTTTTTACCGTTCAGTGAGCGATAAGTGAGCGCAGAAACAGACGAAATCCTGGAGACGTGCATCAGGTGCGATAGGTAGCTGCGCGTGAAATAAATGGCTGACCCGCGCAAGCAGTAGCGATTGGCTGTGCGCCGGGACCACTAGCGCTGTAGTGGAAGAGTGTGGAACGATAAAACGAAACGGATAAAGACAATTTAGCATTGGCTATTCTGCATTATAGGAAAAAACGATGAAATTTATATTTATTCCATGAAAAAAACTGATAGTATTATTACCGTGTATTGATAAAACAATACACTTAAATGCAACTACGTAGTAGTATAGTACATGACTTGAAAAAAGAAAATTATATTTTGAACTTACTACTTAGTAATTAAATTTTAATAAAAAATATAATAGTTAATAAGTAATAATTCTTTACCTTTTGCGTTATAATTATTATTAATTAAAAATAACTAAATAATTCAATATCACCATATTTTTCATTATGTTGATTGTAAAAAAAATCAGTCTTGGATCATGGCACCAAGCATTCAAGCTCAATCATATTGATTATTGAGGAGAATAAGTTTGATCTTGTTTTAAAAATGAGTGGGTGAATACAAAAACTTAAACTTGATAAAATTAACACAACCTCATATTTAATATTGAAAAAAATACAAAATGTATACACACATATTTAATAAATACATTTAAAAATCATGTGTAGCTAAAAACTCATATGAAATAAAAAAAAAAAACTGTTGAATACAAAAATTTTGAATTATATAAAAACAAAAAAATAGGAAAATTTTAAAAAATAAATGATTAAATGTATTTACTTACAAAATAAAATTCAATACTGACCAAGTTAAAATATCTATACACAAAATATATTTAAATATTAAGTTTTTTAATTCTTAAATAGTAGTGAATATACTTTTAACTAAGTATAACATCGTTTAATGGTATATATATGTATAAAAAATTAATCAAATATGTTGTCAATTTCTTCAGGTAGATCACAAACGAAATGGTCCTCGAAAAATTTTATAGCCACTTGAGGGAATTTATCATACATATCTTTTGCCTCTATTAAATCAGCTTCCTTTGAATTTTTCCAGGCAACTAGGAACATAAATTTTTCATTTTGTTCAGTGCCACCAATAATATAATCAGGCTCGAGTCCACGATCAAAACCCACTATTGGAGGTGTAACATTTAAACTGTAAAAAAAAAAAAAATTGAAATTAATGTCTATAGATTTTATTTTGTAAATCTGAGTTATAATTTCAATTTTATTTCCTATATAGTTATCAGTTGGTGTTAAAATAATATTTTTATAATTTTATAACTTGTATAATGAATATTCTTTAAAAATGGCACATAAAAGAAATAACATAATGTATTTTATCGACCTTATATAATTGTGTTTAAAAACTACAATTAAATCATTTAAAACATTTACTATTTTAAAAAAAATTTAACATATTTAAAACATTCAACATTAGTTATTTAAACATTCTGCAATATAGATAATGAACCTTTATTTTTTTTTTTTGTTTTCTTATTTTTAGACATTATGTTAAAATTTCTGAACAAACGACAATGTAATAAATGAACAGTTATATATGACAAATGATTTAGACGAATATTTTTAATATTTCTAATAAAAAGTTGTAAAATTGTTTCAATATCTTTTATAACAGTTACGCTAAATTTTTTTTTCTTTTTTTTTTCTATTATTTTCTTGTGAAAATTTAACAAATTCATTTTTCGTTAACATTTGGTTTGTTGGTAGAATCCTTATTATCATATGATTTAAATTGAATCATAAGCTCACTAATGGTTTAAAATTATTCATATTCTTTAAGAAATATATAAAAATATATAAAAATACAGGTGAACTATATTACAGTCACACATATATTATAGATCACTTACTATCTATTCATTATATAGGTATACATTATGTCGAAATTACTTTTTTCTTTCCTAAAAGAAATCTTTGGATTGCGCCGTGTATCAACTCCACCGAACTTTTTTACATAACGATTGCTCCGGTTATCAATCCGTTGAATATTTGTAAGTTATTTATTTTAATAATAAAAAAAATGTAAAAGTTGTTTTAATTGCTATTAAAACGGAGGATTCGATAAAATCCCGGACAATCGTCTGAGAATGAATTGGGTTTGCGTATTCTTCGCGCACATGATGCATCCAAACGTGCACAAGATCCATCAGTATGGGATACGTTATGCATATGGATAGCAAACACAATTTAGTCGCTAGCATGAATCAAAGTTCAAACGTTTTTATTCGTGACACAGTGAACAGTTCTACGAAGATGAAGTAGTTCCGAAGCCACGCAAGTACGCACAACAAATTAATAATAACACGGAACCTCGTTAATAATGAGATTATTTTTTAATTAATTAAGCATTTTGCATTATTCGGGTGTATAGATTTGACTGATTATCGAATCCCAAAGATTACTATTTTACAATTGCGTCCGACGACGATATCACGGATATCATTGTTTACAGGAATGAAACCGACGTGTATTCGGCTTTTACCGATTTTTGTTCGTCCGAATGTGAAGATTTTTTTATTTTTTTTTTTTTAAGTGTCGACAACTAAGGTTATTAGCTTAAATATTAACAAGCTATATATATATATATAGGTAGGTGTATCAGATTGAGTGTAATAAAAAAAAGTTTGGCCTTATCGTTGAACGTTTATTATTGTTTAGTGATAGTTGTATTGTTTTCTTTTTTTATAACTATATTTAATTATACTGTACGCAACACTGCGATAATTCATACATTAATTATTCCATTATCAACATTATTACGTTTAGTTATTTGTTTAATCGACTGATTATCAATTTTTTTTTTTTGTTTTAATCATAGATTATCGTTTCTATAATATTTTTATATTTTGTATGTATCTATATTTAAACTAAAACCATATTGTTGGTTTATTTGACTAAATGTTTACATAGTTTTCTTTATACGTTTCCGTAAGGTTAGAGATGTTTTATTATATAAATCGTATTTTTATCGAACAGTAAAATAATGTTCATAAAAAAATGAGTCTTTGCTAATTTTATTTACATATTTTTGTATTTGTAATGTTGTAATAACTAAGAGTATAATCACATTGGACTGATTATTTTCGTAAAAAAAAAACACTACGAGGCTGTAATAACATTATATTATGTAATTTTTTAATATTATAATAATTTATGATATATTTTTTTTTATTTAGTCTATAACCAATAGTCATATAACCAGTGTAAAAACTTATTTTACACGGATACAAAATAATAAATAATATCTAGATAAATGCAATTTAATATCAATGATTCCTGTCTCTGGATCAACATACAATATATAAATAATAATATGCAAAATATAAATAACAAAAAAAAAAACGATTTAGAATCCATCATAACTTCGTGATCTGTTCTATCTATCAACTAATGAAGTAAAATATCTTTTTTTTTACTTGTATTCTTCATTATCTGTAGTAACTATTTGTACACGCCATGGTTTATTATAGTTTTCTGATAGTTAGAAATATTGTACTAATTAATTCTTATTTTCACACATTTATGAGGCCCCTTAAAAAAGTAAATCTATAGTTGATAATTTTACTCGAAACATAATTGTACAACTAATATTTGTTATACATATCAATATATCCAATAATACTGGTAAACAAATATTCTACAAATCTATATATATAAAGGTTAGAATGGTTAGATGACTAATGCCAGGTAAACTTTAAAAATTTATAAATTATAATATTCAGGTTGATTTCGTTTTCTACATCAACTCAATTCCATTTACGAATCATCACAAACCTGTGTCTACATGACTTTGATATATTATTGACATTTAATAGATTACATTCACATTAACTTACAGACGTTTATATTATAATAAATGCATATTGCATAAGTATCGATTTTACATTTTGCTTGATTAATTTAATGAGTAATGATCTTAATTCTCGTGTTATAGGGACTTTAAGTTAGACTATAAAGTCAAATTATACTCATACTAAGATTAAAAGATGATTAAGCATAAATCTAATATATATATATATAGTCATATATAATAAACATAATAGATTGAATATTATTTTCTATATTATTCAATATTGCACACCTAATTGTGAATTGTATGCATATATGCATTTATTTAAAAATTAAAAATAAATATATGACATTTTAAAATTGTTTACAGTATCTATAACTGTACACGTAAGCCAGTATGTGTAAAAAACATTATAATAGGAAGTTGTGTTATAATAACTAATGATGTACACATATTTTGAAAAAATACAGTTTTTATATGTTTTTTCAGATAATGTTGAACTGTTGAAATATTGGTAAATAAATAGCAAAATATAGGTGCCTATGATATTATCAAAGATATTAAAAATGAAATGTCGTTGTTATCGGCGAAATTCATATATATTAAATTAATAAAAATTCATTTCAGTACGTGTGTAACGTCCGACCGACACACACGTGTGAAACGGTCACCGATAATCGCATTTATATAGCTTCCGATAGCAGTAAAACTCAACTAGCAGCAATCAACAAGGTATGTAGACACACTATTCTTAACCATAGTTACATCAAGTGCCTAAAACCACACCCCCCCCCCCCATACCTTAAAATATGGATCTCACCAAACCTAACTCTCTCGACACTTTACAGTCCTTTCCGCAAACCAACAACACCAAAACTTTCGCAGAAACCACAGCAAATATACAATTTCCAAAAAAAGACCAAGCAATCGTCTTTAACTCAATCGAAGATGTCCCTCAAATTGAGTATATCAAAGCCTTCGGTCAACTCACTCCACCAACCAACATAACATTCACCTCTAGAATATCTAATAACAGATTTTGCATTTACTTTGCAAACAAAAATATCATTGAACAAATAATATGCCAACAGTCACATATTGTCATAAATAACTCAAAGATAACATTATTCCGCCGCCTAATCAACCCAGCCAAACGAATAATACTATCCAATGTACAGCCGATTATACCGTACGACGTACTTAAAAACGCTATCTCAAACTTGTCAATTAAAATACTATCACCGATTACCATTATAAAAGCCGGGTTCGCTGACAATGAATTTAGGCATATTGTTAGCTTCCGCCGACAATTATATATTAACCCAGACGATAATGACAAATTACCCAGTTCAATCTTAATAGTATTCGAACAAACTGCATACCGTATCTTTCTATCAGACGACACGGTAATATGTTACCTGTGCAAACAAACCGGTCACACATCAAATCGATGTAAAAATGTAACAGAAAATAAAATTACTGATTCTCAACAGAACCACCTAAATTCTATCCCAAGCGACTACGTCACAGAAAACAACATCCAATGACATGATATCGAACACCTATCCAACAGTACTCTTAATTGCCCATCTTCCACCCAAGAACAAGGGGAACAAGTAAAAAGACCAGCGCCTTCATCATTTTCTAGCAACTTACACATGGATAATGAGCCCTCCATAGAAAATCCAAATAATCTATCTCAAACAAAAACTATCGCAAAAGACTTAATAACCAATAAGAGCTCATTAGCTACAAAATTAAATGAGTCCCAATGCAAAGAAAGAAAAGCAATCAACCCACCAAAAACACATCCTAAAACTCCAAAGACCAACGATACCAACTCTAAAGCCAATAAGCCAACACAACCGCTCGCAGAAAAACCAAAACGATCAAACTCAATTGAACAAATTATATTAAAAGTAGCCGAGTCGTTAGCACCAGCCAAGCTTGAATTTGAAAAATACCAAATCTAAAAATAGATTTTAACCAACTCAAAAACATAATAGAAAATACTTTCAACACCCAGGACCCTTATAGTGTTCTAAAGAAGTTCAACTTATCATCGATGGAAATGATTGAAATTCTGGATAAGATCCGCCCTAAGGTTAAAAGTCTAAGCATCACAAACAGGCTAACCAGACTCTCCAACTCCCTACTCGATATAACTCTAGGTAATAACCCTACCACAGAGCAATTTAAAAAAAAAAAATTATAAAAATCCTATTCATATCCCTCGGCCCCACCAATCCTTAAAAAAAAAAAATTTTAATCTAAAAAAAAATAACAATAAAAATACTACAATGGAATATGAATAGTTTCTACAAAAAGGTAGACGACTAAAAATACTAATATCCGAAATCTCTCCCGAAATAATTTGTCTTCGAGATACCAACTTCACAAATCTAAATACTGCAAAACTACCCAACTACAATGATTCTAGCAAATACAGAACCACCGGACTTAGGGCCAGCGGTGGAGTAACAACATACGTCAGCTCTATATACCCGTCTAAAGAAATCTATATCTCAACACACTTTGAAGTAATGGCAGTAGCAGTAAAAATCAATGATATTGAAGTAAACGTATGCGACATATATCTACCCAACCAACACACATTTACGGATAAAGACATAGAAAATATAATAAAGCAACTACCCAAGCCCTTCGTATAACAGGTGATTTCAACAGTCACAATGTCAGATGGGGCTCTCTAAACACTGACAGCAGAGGAAAAGAAATCGATAAAATCCTGGAAAACGATAATCTGGTACTACTTAACAACATGGAACCAACGCGTATAAATCCAATTTATGGTAACTTCTCAAATATTGACCTTTCATTCGCAAATGCATCCCTCGCACAAAGGCTCAACTGGTCGGTCCTAAAAAATATTACAAGCAGTGACCATATTCCAATTGTAATACAACTTGTCCCCCGTTATAATGATAGCATCCCCAACCTCAAAAGATGGAATCTGAAAAACCCAGACTGGAGACTTTTCTCTGAAACACTAGATGACAAAATATCTTATATAGACAAATCCGAATTTCAAAACACGGAAAACTTGGTTAACCAATTTACGGAAAAAATAATCTCAGTAGCCAACCTAACTATAGGAAAAACCAAATCAAAAAATCCCAAACCCAAAGTACCATGGAGGAACCAAGACATTAAAAATGCGATTAAAGAAAAAAAACGACGCCCTTAAAACGTTCCAAAAAACACATAAACTAGACGATTTTATACATCTAAAACATTTAAGAACCAAATCAAAATACCTGATAAAAACTAGTAAAAAATTATCTTGGGAAAAATTCACTAGCAGCATAAAAGAAAACACCGACTCAAAATAAATTTGAAACAAAAAAGTACAATCTCTAAAAGGACTCAGACGAAATAAAAAAATCAACTTAATCGACCCAAATTCTAACCAACTAATAAATAAACCAGATCAAATATCAAATAGCCTCGGCGAATATTTTTATAATAATAGCAGTGACAACAACTACAAATAACACTTTCTAGTATACAAACAAAAATGCGAAAAAAAAGCTATAAGCGACACTTCCGATAAAAATTGTCACGACAAATCAACTAAGAAATTAAAATACAAGATTTGACACACTCACTAAAAAAATGCAAAAGCATTAGTCCCGGACCCGACGCCATTCCATACGCTTTCATCCAAAATGTTGGCACAAATCTTCTGGTTAACATTTATAATAGAATATGGAATGAGGGATATTGGTCCTAAAAATGGAAATCCGGGACCATAATTCCCATCCCTAAACCTGATAAAAATCAATTTAAACCTGAAGGATACAAACCGATAACTCTACTCAACACAATGTGCAAACTTATCGAAAAAATAATAAACTATAGACTCACTTGGTTTCTAGAAAAAATCAATTTTTTCTCAACAAAACAAAACGGCTTCAGAAAAAATAGATCCACCATAGATAGTCTCTACGAAATAAATGAAGAAATTACTAAAACATTTGAAAACAAGTAATTTATGGGCGTAATCAACTTAAACATTGCTAAAGCATATGACACCACCTGGAGACATGATATTTTAGTTAAATTAAATTCAGTTCTCAACAAAGGTAGACTTCTAAATCTAATATCTAACTTCACATCAAACCGAAAATTCCAATTAAGAGCCAACAACTACCTATCACACGAATTTACGCAAGAAAATGGTGTACCCAAGGTTCGGCTTTCTCTCGGTAACTCTTCTTAGTATCAATTAACGACATAGCCCATAATTGTAGACTACCTGTAAAATGCAATATGTTTGCAGACGACTTCAATTTCTGGTGCAGGAGTAATAATATTGAAACAGTAAAAAACCTACTACAAACAACTACCAACAACATTGAAACATGGGCAAACAAAACAGGATTCAACTTCTCACCAGGGAAGTCAATATGTACAATTTTCACAAAAAAAAAGAGCAAGAGATATCGTAATCAATTTAAACGGCACCACAATAACCAATAAAAACACAACAAAAATGCTAGGAGTAATATTCGATAGACGCCAAACCTGGCCCCCCTACATAAAATATCTAAAAAAAATTAACAACCAATTCATTAAAAATAATTAAAGTTCTATCCCACACTTCATGGGGCGGTGAATCCAAGTCGCTCCTGAAAATATTCAATGCAATCACACAAGCCAAAATTAATTATGGCGCAATTCTATACAGATCAGCAGCCAATTCAACTCTAAAACTGATCGACACTATAAACAATAGTGGACTAAGACTGGCAATAGGAGCCTTTCGAAGCAGCTCTATTCTCAGCATTTATAACTCAGCAGGTAAATCCCCTCCTACATTAAAAAGAACAGAATTATTCATAAAATATATAGCAAGACTATCCAGACTCAACAGAGGCAATAATAGTGATTTAAATGACGAAATAACCAAGCTAACCAACGAAAATAAGGCAACTCCAATTAAAATTATTCATAGAGAACTCAATACAACCCTCCCATGGGATTATTCCTATGTAATCAATACCGAATTAAATGCCCTTTCTAAACAAAATACAACACCTGAGATATTTAGAAGCCACGTCTACAATATCCTCAATGACTTCAAGAATCACCAAAAAATATATACCGATGCTTCAAAAGGAAATGAAGGTGTCGGTATTGTCATCGCACTTGAAAATACTAATATAACATTCAAACTTCCAAATGAGTGCTCAATATTTTCAGCTGAAGCTATAGTCATTCTAAAAGCCATTGAAACCATCAAAACCATTAAACACACAAAGTTTGTAATCCTTAGTGACTCTCTAAGCGCCATAAAGAACATTAAAAACAAAAACAACCCAAATGACATCTCAGTCCTCATCCAAAACCAACTAGATGAAGCCAAAACAAATAACAATAATCTGGATCCCTGGACATACCGGCATCGCAGGCAATGAAATCGCGGACAAATTCGCTAAACTTGCCTCATCTAACACAGACACAACCAAACGAAACATCTCCTCGTACGACAACATCAAAAAGGCAGCCAAAACACAAATAAGGAAAAAATGGCATTTACTCAGAAACGATCAACACACAAAACTAAACCAGATAAAAAGAACAACATTCAGATGGGAAAATCATAATTTTAACCGAAAAAAAGAAACCACTATAAAATCGACTCAGAATTGGGCACTCCAGATTAACACATGGATACCTCATGTCAAAAGAAGAACCTCTCACATGTGAAGGATGTGGGACTCCCCTCACCATCAAACACATACTAACGGAATGCCAACTCAATCAACAGGAACGAATAAACTTCAACATTACGGAAATACTTGATTCACTACTCGGTCCAGATACCGTTCAAAACAGGAAAAAATTTAATTTTTTAAAATCAATTAATATAATAGACCAAATATAATGTAACAATCGTATCTACAAAAAAAAAAAAAACTGTAACTAATGGACTATGATGCCAAGTTGTAAAAAAAAATAGATCAATAAAAATAATTCATTTGATGAGTGACTTTTGAAGGTAATCCAAAACCTGAAAAAAAAAATGAATGCGCATCGGTAATAAATTATAATGTTCGCGTTACTGGGGTGCTGCCTCTAGACGACTTCAGGTAAGTATTTGAATTATTATGAACATTATCATATACAGTAAAACATCTGAAAACCGGATACTCTCGGTCACTGAAATTTTGTCTGCGATTTGGAAATGTCTGGTATTTAGAGGGAGAAATATAATATTAGAGAAATAAAAAATTGAAATTATAATTAAAAAATCGATCTATTTATTTTAAATTATTTATACATTAATATAGGTTCATGATAAATTTAATTTATTTTTATGTATTTTTAAAAATACGAAGGTAAAAAGATAAAAAAAAATTGATAATATAATAATTAAAAATAACATAATATATTTAAAAAATCATTTACATTAGATTATTTCGTATTTTGACTGAAAGTAATTTCGTATGTTAATGCATTTTCTATTTGCACTGTGCTGGAGAACAATTCTATATTTCGATAGAAGAAATAAATTTACGTTTACCGTATAAGATAAGGTATAACAGTTTAATAATGTATAATGAATAATATATTAAATCAATAAAATTCAATTTACGAGTGTAGACTTATATCTAGACATTCCACGATTATTTTTCTAAATTTACGATAGAAATGATTAAAATCAAAAGTTAAAATGCTATAAAAGTGTCCGTTAAGCGAGGTTTCACCGTAGTACATTAGTACATATAGCACATATACTATAATTGTATTCTTGCCAAATGTGATATATTTTTAGTGATTTATCGAGTTTCCAAACGATATGTAGATGTTTTTAAATACCGAACAGATAAAAATGACCAATCGTGCTGCAACCGGCAATATATACCTTTATAAAGGTACATTTTTAATAATTGTCTTCGAATTATATATACGATATAATAAATATAATATACACTGAAAAATATTTCCTGACTACTAAAATACAGTAGTTACAACCATGCTTACCAGTTGGCTCAGAAACAACAATATCTTAA
Source organism: Rhopalosiphum nymphaeae (assembly GCA_036289425.1). NCBI lineage: Eukaryota > Metazoa > Arthropoda > Insecta > Hemiptera > Aphididae > Rhopalosiphum > Rhopalosiphum nymphaeae. The sequence goes on from JAZAQC010000017.1 coordinate 5,918,449, forward strand.
GTTACAGTAACAAATTCATTTTCGTTAACTTATAGTTATATAGGATGTTTATGCATTAAAAAATGTGTGAATATATTGCACTTATGCACTATAAAACAGATAAATATGCATTAAAATAATAAATAAATGTGGACAAAAATAATACAATAAATACATAAAGACAAATTTAGTTAGTAATAGATTACAAACAAATTGGGTCGGTATTATTTTTATGTATCCGTTATATTAACTATTAAATTAATATTCATTAGTACATACAGTAATATACATAAGTTTGTGTCTTCCCCCATACTTTCGAAGAATTATGTATCGTACATCAAAGGAATGTTGGGTTTTTAGAAATATTGATTACCTAGACAAAAAATTCATGGGAATTTAATGATTTATAAGGAATTTAAATAATTTTTTAAGGAGTTTTAGGAATTTTAATGGATGTTTAGAAAAATTCGGTATCCTAAATCTGAAGTATCATTAGAGATTTGTGATAATGAAGTATCAACTCCCCAAAACTCATAGTAATTTCAATATTTTTGTGGAAAATTATGGATTTTAAATGGATTTTTAGAGGAATTTTTGTATTGTACACAAAGAGCAACTTTGGTTATTGGAATAATTGAGTATCCAAACCCCGAAATTCATGAGAATTTAAAGATTTTTGAAGATTTTTATGGTTTACTGTAGTATTTTATGGATTTATAATGGGTTATTGAGAATATTTGAACCCTAAACCAGGAGTATTATGTCGTTTCGGCTAATGAAATATCGAATCCTAGATATCATTTTGGATTTGGAGATTTATGTGGAATTTAATAGATTTTTGAATAAGCTTTAAGAATGTTAAAGGATATGTTGGGTTTTTAGGAATATTGATTATCTAGAACCGAAATTCATGGGAATTTTAATGAGTTTTGTGGAATTTTAATGATTTTTGAAGGAGATTTTAATACATGTCTAGAAGAACTTAGTACCGTCAACATGGAGTATCATTAGAGATTTGTCATATTTAAGTATCTACTCCCTAATACTCATAAATATTTAAATATTTTTGTGATAATTATGGATTTTCGCTATATTTTATAATTTTTTAATATTTTTTTCGAACAACTGTGAATCGTACACCAAGAGAAAATTTGTTATTGGGATAATTGAGTATCCAAACCCGAAATTCATGGGAATTTAATGAATTTGAGGAATTTAAATGATTTTTGAATGAGATTTTAAAGGATATTTTGAAGAATTAAGTTTCTTAAACCCAGAGAATCATTAAAGATTTAGAATAATAAAGTGTTTAATCCCCGAATTTCATCGGCATTTAAATATTGTTGAAGAATTTTTAGGAGTTTTGTAGTATTTTATTGAGTTTTAGTGATATTTTCGAAGAACTGTGTATCGTACCCCAAAGGAATGTTGGATTATTAGGAATTTTGAGTATCTAGAACTGAAATTCATGGGAATTTAATGATTTTTTTGGAATTTCATTGAATTTTGAAGGCGATTTTAATGGATGTTAAAAAAAATTCGGTATCCTAAACCTGGAGTAACATTAGGGATTCGTCATATTGAAGTATCAACTCCCCAAAACTCATAGTCATTTCAATATTTTTGTGATAATTATGGATTTTCCATGGATTTTTAGCGGAATTCTTGTATTGTACACCAAGAGAAAGTTTTGTTATTTGGATAATTAATTATCTAGAACCGAATTCCATGGGAATTTAATGATTTTTTTTGGAATTTCATGGATTTTTTAATGACTTTTTAATGATTATTTATGGATTTTCGGTGTATTTTATAAACTTTTAATATTTTTTTCGAAGAACTGTGTATAGTACCCTAAAGGAATGTTGAATTTTTTTGAATATTGAGTATCTAGACCCGAAATTCATAGGAGTTTTTATGAAACTTGAGGAAATTAAATGATTTTTGAAGGAGATTTTAATGGATGTTTAGAAGAATTCAGGATCCTATATCTGGAGTATCATATAAGATTTGTCATATTGAAGTATCTACTCACCAAAACTCATAGTCATTTCAATATTTTTGTGGAAAATTATGGATTTAAATGGATTTTTACAGGAGTTTTCGTATTGTACACCAAGAACAACTTTGGTTTTTAGGAATATTGAGTATCTAGACCCGAAATTTATAGTAGTTTTTATAAAACATGAGGAAATTAAATGATTTTTGAAGGAGATTTTAATGGATGTTTAGAAGAATTCAGTCTCCTAAACCTGGAGTATCATTAGAGATTTGTCATACTGAAGTATCTACTCCCAAATACTCATAGTTATTTCAATATTTTTGTGGAAAATTATGGATTTAAATGGATTTTTAGAGGAGTTTTCATATTGTACACCAACAGCAACTTTGGTTATTCGGATAATTGAGTATCCAAACATGAAGTTCATGGGAATACAATGATTTTTGAAGGTGATTTTAATGGATGATTAGAAGAATTCAGGATCCTAAACCTGGAGTATCATTAAAGATTTGTCATATTGAAGTATCTACTCACCAATAACTCATAGTCATTTCAATATTTTTGTGGAAAATTATGGATTTTTAGAGGAGTTTTTGTATTGTACACCAAGAGTAACTTTGGTTATTCGGATAATTGAGTATCCAAACCCGAAATTCTTGGGAATTTAAAGAATTTGAGGAATTTAAATGATTTTTGAATGAGATTTTAAAGGATATTTTGAAGAATTAAGTTTCTTAACTCCAGAGAATCATTAAAGATTTAGAATAATAAAGTGTTTAATCCCCGAAATTCATCGACATTTAAATATTTTTGAAGAATTTTTAGGAGTTTTTGTGATATTTTCGAAGAATTGTTTATCGTACCCCAAAGGAATGTAGGATTTTTAGGAATATTGAGTATCTAGAACTGATATTCATGTGAATTTAATGATTTTTTTGGAATTTCATGGATTTTTAAATGGCTTTTTGAGGACGAAATTCATGGGAATTTAATGATTTTTGAGGAATTTAATTGAATTTTGAAGGAGATTATAATGGATGTTTAAAAAAATTCGGTATCCTTAACATGGAGTAACTTTAGAGATTTGTCATATTTAAGTATCTACTCCCCAATACTCATAAACATTGAAATATTTTTGTGATAATTATGGATTTTCAATGGATTTTTATAGGAATTTTTGTATTATGTACCAACAGAAAGTTTTGTTATTTGGATAATTAATTATCTAGAACCGAATTCCATGGGAATTTAATGATTTTTTTTGGAATTTCATGGATTTTTTAATGACTTTTTAATGATTATTTATGGATTTTCGGTGTATTTTATAAACTTTTAATATTTTTTTCGAAGAACTGTGTATAGTACCCTAAAGGAATGTTGAATTTTTTTGAATATTGAGTATCTAGACCCGAAATTCATAGGAGTTTTTATGAAACTTGAGGAAATTAAATGATTTTTGAAGGAGATTTTAATGGATGTTTAGAAGAATTCAGGATCCTATATCTGGAGTATCATATAAGATTTGTCATATTGAAGTATCTACTCACCAAAACTCATAGTCATTTCAATATTTTTGTGGAAAATTATGGATTTAAATGGATTTTTACAGGAGTTTTCGTATTGTACACCAAGAACAACTTTGGTTTTTAGGATAATTGAGTATCCAAACACGAAATTCATGGGAATTTAAAGAATTTTAAAGAATTTAAATGATTTTTAAAGGTGAATTTAAAGGATATTTTTAAGAATTAAGTTTCTTTAACCCAGAGAATCATTAGAGATTTAGAATAATAAAGTGTTAAATCCCCAATACTTATAAATATTTAAAGATTTTTGTAGAAAAATATGGATTATTGATGTATTTTATGGATTTTCAATTGAGTTTTAGAGGAGTTTTCGTATTGTACACTAAGAGCAACTTTGGTTATTCGGATAATTGAGTATCCAAACACAAAATTCATGGGAATTCAATGATTTTTGAAGGAGATTTTAATGCATGTTTAGAAGAATTCAGGATCCTAAACCTGGAGTGTCATTAGAGATTTGTCATATTTAAGTATCTACTGCCCAATACTCAATACTCATAAACATTTAAATATTTTTGTATACAATTATGGATTTTCAATGGAGTTTTATAGGAGTTTTTGTATTGTACACCAAGAGAAACTTTGGTTATTGGGATAATTAATTATCTAGACCCGAAATCCATGGGCATTTAATGATTTTTGAAGAATTTCATTGATTTTTTAATGGCTTTTTGAGGATAATTTATGGATTTTCACTGTATTTTATATACTTTTAATGTTTTTTTCGAAGAATTGTAAATCGTACACCAAAAGTATGTTTGGTTTTTAGGAATATTGATTATCTAGACCCAAAGTTCATGGGGATTTAATTATTTTTGAGGAAATCATAAGAGGTAACTACCATCCCCTACATCAAAGACATATTATTTTTCTCAATTAAAATCTAAACTTCTCTTTTCACATTGTCGCATTATATATTATTGTATTAAGTAATCAATAATTTATTTACTACATTGATTACTACCTATTATATACCTACTAGTATGAAAACATTTTTAATTATGAATAAAGTACCTACATTTCATTAGAATTGTATTGGTGTTGTATAAAAATTGTTCCCACCCATGTTAAAATTTGTTATATTTTTACAAATGTCATGATTAACAAAAACATTTCATAATATAATGTCGCCACCCGGTAATACAGACCAATACTGTAAAATTTGAAAACCATGATGACCCTGACAATATTTGAGCTCAATCCATTTTTCGCCAGCCCTCACTTTTCGTGAACCCGAATATAACCAATTTTACTATACTTCATCCATTGAAATGTGTATATCAATACTTAATAAAACCAACAATACAACGGGGAGGTATGGAGCCATAAATTGTATTTACCATTTAAATAAAGATAGATTATTATCATCTATCGGTGACACGAAAAAATAATTGAAACTTGAAAAATTATTTTAAAAGTACACGATTTCAGAGCTCATATCCGCAAACCTGGAAGAAAGTATTTGCATTATTTTAAAAACTTTATTTATAAAAGTAGATTATTACGTAGGTCATTCTCCAGCACTTATAAGTGTAGAGAATTACTCAAAACATAACTTGTAATAATAAAAATAAGAAAGTAAATTTCTTACTAAGTGTTGGTTTTTACAAAATGATTATAATTTATACTCATCTATACAAATATAAAACCCAAATACTACCTATCATTGTCCTATACTTGAATATTTTTAATGCTTCCATTGGGTTTCTTAAACTCAGAACCCATGTGAAAGGTACTTATAATATTGGAAAACATTTAATACTTTAATGCATAAAAACGTTTCTCTTTAGTCAGTTTCACATAGAAACCAAAGATGCCAATTCAGTTTTAATATTCGTCTACCAAATTATTTAAGCAGGCCAAATTTGTCCACCATAGCAGAATACTATAAAAAATTAAAAATAGTGAAATTTAATATCGTTTTAAAAGATAGGGTGTGGGATGTTAAGTTTCGCAACCAGCCTATACACTCTTAAAACCATGTAAAATAATTTTCTTTTTTTTTTCTTTATACCGTCAATAGATGCTAACAGAACATATAACCAACAATTTAACTAAATTTAACTAAAAAGCAATGACTTATATCATTAATTCAAGTCAAATTTTTGATTTGAAATGTATGATAGGTTTTTACAATTTTTTTACAATTTATATTTATTTCACAATCTTGAGAAGTTAATGAGACAGAGATAACCAGATATTTTTGTTTTGATCCATTGATTATAATGTTACGACTGACTGGAGATGTTAACTGCAATAAAAATAAAAACAATATAGTATTTATATAATTTTTTTGCAATAAATGTTATTGTAGTTCAGATATTATATTTTAGCAGTATCAGCACAGTATAAAATTAAGCCAGGCCAATATAGTAAATTAACAAATTGGGCTACCAATTACACCTGATAGAGACAACAAAATTTAAACAAAAATATTTGTATTTTTTTAAAACAATTTAAGTACTGTTTGTGATTGAAAATTTTAATTTTTGCTCCCAATTTGATAGGTATAACTATATAGGAAATAAAATTGAAATTATAACTCAGATTTACAAAATAAAATCTATAGACATTAATTTCATTTTTTTTTTTTTACAGTTCAAATGTTACACCTCCAATAGTGGGTTTGATCGTGGACTCGAGCCCGATTATATTATTGGTGCCACCGAACAAAATGAAAAATTAATGTTCCTAGTTGCCTGGAAAAATTCAAAGGAAGCTGATTTAATAGAGGCAAAATATATGTATGATAAATTCCCTCAAGTGGCTATAAACTTTTTCGAGGACCATTTCGTTTGTCATCTACCTGAAGAATTTGACGACAAATAAGCTTAATTTTTTATACACAATATACAAAGTATTACTAATTTAATTAAACGCTGTTATACTTAGTTTAAAGTATATTCACTAATATTTAAGAATTAAAAAACAAGATATTTAAATATATTTTAGGTACAGATATTTTAACTTGATCACATTTGAATTTGTTTTTGTAAGTAAATACATGTACTATTTTTTTTTTTAAGAATTCCCTATTTAATGTTCTTATATAGCTCAAGATTTTTGTATTCAACAGCTTTTATTTTTTATTTCATATGAGTTATAATTTTGGATGTTAATCAGTAACAGCCATCTTAAAAAGTATAGGTATATCAAATCATAAGAGGTAACTACCACCCCCCACATCAAGACATAATATTTTTCTCAATTAAAATCTAAACTTCTCTTTTCTCATTGTCGCATTATATATTATTGTATTAAATAATCAATAAGTTATTTACTACATTGATTACTACCTATTATATACCTACTAGTATGACAATATTTTTAATTATGAATAAAGTTCCTACATCTCTTTAGAATTGTATTGGTGTTGTATAAAAATTGTTCCCAGCCATGTTGAAGTTTGTTATATTTTCACAAATGTCATAATTAACAAAAACATTTCATAATGTAATCTCTCCACCCGGTAATACAGAACAATACTGTAAAATTTGAAAACCACTGACCCTGACAATATTTGAGCATTAAATGTTTTCCAATATTATAAGTACCTTTCACATGGGTTCTGAGTTTAAGAAACCCAATGGAAGCATTAGGAGCACATTCAAGCATAGGATAATGATAAATAGTATTTGGATTTTATATTTGTATTGATGAGTATAAATTATAATCATTTTGTGAAAACCAACACTTAGTAAGAAACTACTGTATGTCTGTATGTCTGTATATAACTGGCATGTTAATTCAAATTTGATACATATAATGAGTTTAATATATTATTATATATTCTAAATTAAAATCCTAATTATTTAGAGTAAAATAGTTTTATACAGATCATTGATATAACATTAACAAACTATAATATTATAGTTATTATCTAAATAGTATTCACAGAAGTCTAATTGTTATGAATAAATTTGCACATATTAATTGTACATATCTTGGTGATCATTGAATTGGCTCCTAATATAATGTTTAACAAGTGGTTCTCAAAATATTAAAGTTGAAAAAGTCAGCTACTTTAATATATTTAGCGACACAGTGCCGGATAACTGCTTTGTATCCCGCGCACATGTTGATTTAACAAATAATAATAATAATAAATACGAACGATACAATGATAGATGCAAAGGTCCAAATTTCATGTATGTCAAGCCGATATCTAAAAAGAGTCATAAGTTAATTATCAAACCGGAGCTTGCCATGATGTCACCCACAATATATGCTATATTAAATGGCCCCGTCCAGATTTCAGAGGATACAACAAATCAAATCCGCTTCAGAGAAGTATCGTAAGTGGCGGTGGTGACGGGCATCACATAAATATATAATATAATACAAACCCTGGTAACAGATGCCTTAAAAATATTTTATTTCTTGTTTTTCTTGTAGTTCTCGTATTTTACAAAAGATGTGTATGTACTTCGCAAAAAAAGAATCTAACCCAGACATCCCATTTCAAATTCCCGATTATCCTATTCTACCAGAAGAGTGTGTAGAAGTTCTGATGGCAACTAATCTTTTGGAAGTTAATATTGAGTAGGTAATAGAAACAGATATTTGACAAATGATGATAATTAATACATTTAAACGATCTGAAGTTTTAAAATATTATTGCTTTAATAATATTATTGTATTTATAAATTATAATATAAGCATTGATATACATAAATTAATGATTTCTTTGTATTTATTATTATTTTATTTTGTATTATTTATATTCAATTTTTTTTTTTTTTTCAAAACATAATTTAATTATCTTAATTTTATAAAATCTTCAATGTTATTAATTTTAATATTCGTTATTCAACAAATTTCATTTCATTTATAGTAAGCATTCTATAGAATCTGAATGCAATTGAAATAGCACTTTTCATGCCAAACTGTTTACGGTATAGAGGTACCAGAGGGTATAGATTAAATTTCTGAAAACAAAGTAATACGTTTTTAGAATATAAACATGTAATATTAAGTAGATTTAAGACATTGTATACAAATTCATTATTAGTAAGCCTTGGTAAATTAAATATAAATTTGATTACATTATTTTAAGTAATATTTAATATAAGACTCATATGCTTGTCCCCAAAATACAATACCATAGCATAAAATAGATTGAACTTAAGCTAAATAAATTATACCTTTCATATCAATGTTAAGTATATGCTTTACATCAAGTGATGTACTTACTGAATTATTAGCGTTCTTTTAGATAAGTAGGATTTTAATAAATCATACATTTTACCACTTAAACCACAGTTATAAAGTTTTTTAAAAGTATATCATGGTTAACACAATCAAACGCTTTTTTAATATCTAGAAATAATCCTAGAACATTAGAGCCATTGTCTAATTTGTCATGTACAAATTGATTTAAGATAAATAATGTGTTGTTAGTCGATTTACCTTTTAAAAATCCAAATTGATTTTTGTGAAATAATTATTTTTATTTTAAAACTGTAGTATTCTATGTTTTATACATTTTTCAAATATCTTAGATATGGTTAAGGATAATGCTATTGGACAATAATTAGTGATATTATTTGAATCTCGTGCTTTATATAAACGAAGAATAACACGTTTTTTGAAATTGTTAGGAAATGTACCTGAAGAAATTGCTAAATTAAAAAGAAAGTATAATGGATAGGATATAGAGTGAACAATTTGTAGTATAATATAATTAGATAAACCTAATTCATAAAAGGAAGAACGATCATTTATTGATTTCAATAGATTTTCATTTTCATCATTATTTATTGGATTAATAAAAATTGAATCTGTTATATAACACTTGTTGTTAAGATATTCAAATGACTTAGAGTTAAAACCCGATGATTTAATAATATTTTCTATGGTAGTTCCAACATAAGTAAAATATCTATTAAATATATTGCAAGTTTCATAGTTTGTAGTAATTAAATTACCAAAATAATCTCTTATTTAATCGATTGTAAAAGTATTAGCATTTTCCCCAGAAACTTCTTTTATTATATTCTATAGTTGTTTATAGTCATTACCTGCATTAGTTTTTTCATTCTGATAATGTAATAATTTAGCTTATTTTATTAATTGAGTTAAACAATTGCTATATTTATTGCATTTTATTTTAAAGATTCTATCAAAAGGTTTTTTTTTTAAGGTATAAGTTAATTGTTTTCTTTTTCTTATAAAGACAATTAAGCCAATCTTTAATCTTTTTATTTTTATTTTTGAAATCGTATACCATATATTTATTGGAAGATATATTAATAAATTCAATAATTTTGTCATTAAACTTATCAAACGATTCATCAATGTTTGTATTAGTAAGATAAGTATCCCTGTTTTCTGTTTTTATAAGCATATACAGATGGACGGAATCAATTTTATACTTAGTCTTATGGAGATCATCAATACTATCTTTACTATAAGTAATATTTTTCATGAAAAGCGCTGTGGCAAAACGATCGGTTAACGTTACACTTTATTATATACCAGCGGTGGCCAAATTGCGACTCACGGTAGTATTTACAAAAACCAAAATATTTTAACTTTTTTGTATACATTTAAAAGAAAATGTTTTATTATATAGATATAAGGCTATAGTTTACAGATTAATATACAAAAAAAAATTGATTAATATGAATATTAAACATTAAGTTAAATTTGTTTGCGTGATATTTTTTTCGTATCTATTAATTCCCGTTTTTTTCTTCATTTTTACGTTTAACCGCTTTTTTAAAAATTGACATCGTAACAAACTTTCGCAATAAATATCGGTAAAATGTTACAAATATTTTACAAAAAAATTGAGTTGATCACAATAGGACTATTCAACCATACTATTTCATATTTCGTAAATTGATATGTTTATCGGCTGTTAGCTATCTTTATTACTTTTGTGATATAACAGTACAGTTTAGATGATTTGGCTCTTGATATAATCTTATTAATACATGTGGCTCACGTATGATCAACACACGAATTAGAGTTTTTGAAACACCGAGTAAAGTTATTAATACATGAAACGAATCCATTAAATGATAAAATATTTTGATATTGTCCAAGCCAACAAATAGTGTTGATTAACGCGTATCTACTACTCCACTACTATTATTTTGTATTATTATATCAAATGCGAGTTATGTAATATATAGATTGTGTGCGACGCGTTATCTGCCGCCGCCTACTCGCTGGTGCGCGCAGCTTAACACAGCCGCCGCAAATTTTGTCGTTCTCCATCCGTCGTCGCGTAATAGTACGTCCAAAATAAAAGTTGCGATATTTTTTATATACACATCCGCCGGATACACCGTTTATACTATTTTTGTGATATATATTGTAAGGCGCTTATCGCCGTTACTGTATTAGCCGTGCGCGCGAATCGCCGCGGCATTATTTCATTATACTTATATTCGTATTGGCAACTAATGAATTATTCGCTACTTGATTTTTATATATAAGTATTTACGTATTGTCTGTTATTATTCGTCATTATTATAGCTATATAGGAAAACAGCTTGCCAGTCTGAACTCCACCAATTGTGAGTTATTAACTTTTATTATTATTTGTAAAATTATTATTCATATATATTATTGAGCCAGAAGGGCCACATATTATTATTGCTACACTTTTATATTAACGTTTTTATCTGTTGGGCCAAAAGGGCCGTAATAATAGTCACCTTATAGCTCTGATATAATCCAAAAGGAATGTTTTTATTTATTATTTATACTTATTATATTGTATATCATATATTCGCTGTTGTGCGAAAGGGGCACAAACCATTTACTATTATATTATACCATATTTATTTTTACTAAATTTCTATTGTGTTACCATTTTATTAGAATTACCTTGTCATTTAGTATTAAATTTTACATACACACACTAGCAATCACAAGTTTTGCTCGGCGACCCTGTCCAACTCCTGTTGAGTGCTATATACACATTTACACAGGTCGGTCGGTGTGTGCGTGCAGTTTACGACGCAGTTAGGTAACCGGGCGCGCGATTACTTGCCGTTACTGTATAGCGATTGGTGAATAAGGTCACAATTGAATGGATTAAAATAATTTATCACTCGTCAGTTAAAAATATGTCTCGACGGTCATGACAAGGACAATATAAAAATACACTATACGTAATGTTTTTTTTTTTATAGTTTTTGAGCACAGTAAATCCATATGAAAAACAGCGACGGCTGAAAAGGTAAAAACAAATGTGCAGTAACTGCGTGTAGTCAGTAACACTGTCCATTAACCGTTATAATTATTATATTCCGCGGTACGTAACTGCAAGAAGTGCTTGCCATAATATACAAAAACCATATTATTTTTGTACAATATTTAATTTTCACTAATAACCCTAGCGGCTTAGCTTACCCCGCGTTTCATCAGTCATACACGGCACATAATATAATAGTGTGGTGGTACCTTCACCGGTGCGCGGTGATAGCACGACGACTAGATGGTTAACAGGGCGGAATAGATAGTCTCGAATATTTTGTATAGCACGGCTTATCTGTTATTCTGTAGTTTGTTATAAAGAAATAAAATATTGATAAATCGTTGCCGTCCCTATCTATAGAATCATGAAACAAAGCGTGTACCAAAAACCGCGATAGCAGTAACCACGAAGTACTCGGAGTACTTTTTTATAATCATACATTTTAACAAAAGTTAAGACTATAATTAAAATTCGTTATAATAAAAAAAAAACAACAAAATAAATTAGGTATATTAGGTCCTCCACTCCACAGTAAAATATCTGGGGGTCAGTTGCCTCTTGCCCATCAACTTGATTAAGCCCATGCATACGAATATTTGAAAATAATATACTTATATATAATTGTACTTGTATCGACAAGTGTCAATGTATAAATTATTAATAATACAATTTTTTTAAATACTATTATTAATATTATATATAATTATGCATTTATTAGGTAGGTAATAAAAAAAAATTGTTAAGTATAACAATGAATAATGATGTTAAATAAAATGGAAATTAAAACATTATAAATTTAATCAACTTTAAATAATCTTCTAAGATAAACATAAAATATTATAAATTAAAATTAAATGAAATATAATAATAATATTGTTAGAATAATGTTATTTAAAATTAAAAACTAAATATGATAATAAAATTTTAATTTAGTTAGAACTTAAATATTATAATACTAATACAATTTTATCATTAATAAAAAATTTGTATTGTAATATTATATTTTTAAACTTCATAAAATGTTTAACTAACTTTATAAATATAATATTAAAAATGCAATTCACTTTTAAAGTTAATATAATAATATTGATGTTATATTATTGCTGTCTGGGATATATATTAAACCATTGTAATACCATTGATTTTAGAATATACTTAGTATACTTAATATATTTTAGTATATTCTAAAACCAATAGTAATACGTATAAGTACAAAAAATATTGAAAACAGCATTTTTTTTTTAATGAAAAAACTCAAAAACTTAAACTTATTAATATTTTAAATTTATGAAGTAGCGAAGTCTCACTATTAACCACGTCTATTATTCAATAGGACAAAATAATAATACACACCTTTATCAGTCATATCCAGTATTACAAATAGATGGACGATTATTTGATTCTATAAAACAAAAAAATAAATTTAAAAAATATAGTTCTAATTTAGATTTTACCTTGAGGTTTAACATTTGGAAATAAAACCCGTTTTATAGGATTTGACATTGGAGTACCGTGAAGTATAATATACGACCCGCAGTATAAATATAAATTTTAAATGTGGCCCGCAAATTGAAAAATGTTGGGCATGACTGGTCTATAGTGTCTATGATAAAAATCGTAAATACAAACATCGTTAATGTTTTAACTATTCGTTCATTTATAGATAATTGCAACAATAACTGACAATGGTAGTAATTTTGTCAAGGCGCTTAAAGAATTTGGTGTTAAATTAACTCATTTTGATGAGAAGATAGTGGATATGGCAATATAAATGTATTTAGTGAGATGCATCGGTAGACAGCCAAGAACAGGACGATGAACAATTGATATCTTATAATTCACCAGAAACAGCGGATTAACTTGAAAATAATCCATGATTACCTCGATATTTAAGATATTGTGCTCATACATTGAGTCTTTTCGCTACAACCGATTTAATTAAAATTATTCGATCACCGCAAAACTTGAAGTTAAATAAAATACACACTTCAGTAATGAAAAAGTGTACATTATTATGGAATGCTTCAAATAGGCCGAAATCTACCGAAGTAAATTTTTAGTTTTATAAGATATTATTTACTCTTATTTTTTTTTAATAATTAAAAATTCATACTCAATATTTTTAGGTTATATTACAGACATTAGGTCATAGTTCATCAAGACCTAGGGATACACGTTGGAATTCTTTGTACGATTCATTAAAACATTATTTTCAAAAATAAGCAGAACAATTATGAATTATTCGAAGTTTTAGGATTGAAGAATAGTACGTTAACGATTCAGAATATATTTATATAGAAGAACATTTAAGTTGCGTTGGTCTTTTAGAAGAAGCATTAGATATTCTGCAAGGTGAAAATAATATTTATTATGGTTATGTTCTTCCGGTCATATTGAGCTGACGTCGTAAAATTAGAAATATATTACTGACTGATTGGACGTGTGAAAATTACGTTCGGTGAAATGTCGTATGCGTCCAAATGACTGAGACGAATTGGCATCCAATTGACCAAATGACGTATATCCTTGTTATCACCGCTGTAATCAATATGTTGTGGTGGGCCACATAAGACTGCGCACGTACACCGTTCGCCTCAACTGACTGGGGTAGTGCCGACTCAGCGGCGCATAGCTTCGGCCGCTTCTATCCAGTCACGCGGCCACTGGAAGACATCAACTACATATACTTGCCACAAACACCAGACCAATGTCCACGCAGACGTCGGCCGGTCAAATCTTTTTGACAGCCCCGTCAAAATGTCAAGACACTATCGCCAGAAAATAAGACAATTGTCCAACTCTTATCAAAGAGTCCAACTGACCCCATCGCTGCTATCGTTCATTCTGATTGTCTTATTCTGTGGTTTGGGTTTCACTTAAATAATATACACTGGATAGAGCTACTGCCTAAATATTTAAACTAACCATAACTATGGAGACTAAGCGCACACATTTGGCACCGCTAATCTAAGAGCTTTGGAAATTTTACAATATCTATGGGACGCGACAACGACGCCATCATTAACATCGCGTTGTTTGTTTTCGCCGCCTAACACAACCTATGCTCCACCAGACGTCACAGACCAAGACCATTACATTACTAAAGCACTGCGCTTGACGTTTTCACACACCACCGTCATCATCAAACGTTAACTTGGAGAATTGGAGTCTGCTGGTGTACCTCTTTGTCTACCTAAACGCGTGGATCGATCGTTCAATTTGTCGTTCGTCTACTGCTTGTCCGTCAGCGCGGATTGTCTTTTTTCGTTGTCGTCATTGTTTTCAGATCGTACGATAAGATGAGCGGCAACTGGGTGGATAACGTTCAGGTAATGACGATAGTTGATAATTTTTAACCAAGCGACTGTTATTGTTTATTACGTGATAATAGTTAATAAAACGTTGTCCATATCTGGTTCGGTGTATCAGTAGCAGCCTGATACCAAACATAAGAATGTGAGAAGTTTTTAAAAAAATATTAGACTAAACATAATACTTAGTTATACAGGCACCTATAGAAATGTATTTTATTTTATTGAAATTTGTAAGCAATACTTGGGACAAGCGATGAATCGAGATTAGTTCAGAACACATATAGTTAGTAAAATGTAAGATTATTTTATTTATTATTATAAATTTTGTAAATTAATCAAAAATAATTACACCTTTATGGCGGGACTGTCATCATACAGAACGAATGCAATATGACACACATCATATAATAGTAAAAATCGAATACTGTAATGGTGTGTCAATGATCAATTTAAGTGTAATAATGCTTGCTTGTGTTTAGGACGAAGGGAATTCGGAATATGGTGGATACGAAGGTCCGGATGCTATGTATGTCAAGCTGATATCTAAAGACGGTCACAAGTTTATTATCAAACGGGAGCTTGCCATGATGTCACCCACAATATATGCTATATTAAATGGCCCCGTCCAGATTTCAGAGGATACAACAAATCAAATCCGCTTCAGAGAAGTATCGTAAGTGGCGGTGGTGACGGGCATCACATAAATATATAATATAATACAAACCCTGGTAACAGATGCCTTAAAAATATTTTATTTCTTGTTTTTCTTGTAGTTCTCGTATTTTACAAAAGATGTGTATGCACTTCATACAGAAAGAATTTAACCCAGACATCCCATTTCAAATTCCCGAATTTCGTTTTCTACCAGAAGTGTGTGTAGAACTTCTGTTGGCAGCTAATTTTTTATCAACTGAAATTGAGTATTAAAAATAGATATTTAACAAATAAGATTGGGAAACATTTGGCATATACCGAAAATCATTAAATTTAACATAGACTTAAGTATAGATTTTTATTAATCTAATTAGCTGATAAGCTTAACATTTTAAATTAAGTACATTCATCGTGTTTCTGCAACGGCAAGTTTTCTAGGTTTGAATATTCCTGGACCGCTTCTTGTACCAACTGATTGCGAAACTTTTTCTACTATAAATGAATAATTAAAAAAAAGTGGATAAGTAGGTACATATCTTCTGTATAGTAGGAGTTAAATGAGTCTATTATAATGGAAGTGTTAAATTTTATTTTAAGAGGACGCCATATAAGCATGTGTTGTCTCTGTTTTACTAACGTACATCATAACAAATTTGCGTTCAGCAGAACATATTTTAAGATGTTAGCTTTAATATTACAGTAAATTTAGCTATTATCAAATTTAAAGGTAGGAACACAATCTAGAAAATGACACATGATTTTATTGATATTATCATTTTAAAGCGAATTATGAACATTTTAAAGTTGTAATATTTTACATAAGTATAACTCACTTTAAAATAATAATATCAATAAAAGTATATGCCATTTTCTAGATAATACTCTTACCTTTAAATTTGATATTAGATAAATTTACTCTAATATTAAAACTAACATCACAAAATGTATTCTGCTGAACGCAAATTTGTTATTATGTATACGTAAGTAAGACAGTGACATCACATGGGGGGTATGGCGTCCTCTTAAGATGTATCATAGTGACATTAATGACATTATTGTATACCTACTAAAAAACGACTCTGAACGGAGACTATCTGTTAGCCTAATGTACATCACTAAGTTTATTTCAATTTTGTGTTTTTTGATACTCTATTGAAGTAATTTATTTTGCTATTAACTATTGGTATTATTAGTAGTTTGATTTAATTATTTCCAAAAAAATGAAATTCATTATATTATTAATATTGCATTTCTTTAATAATACACATACATTTATAGGTTATAGGTACCATATTCTATTATTGTTAAAACTTTTGAAAATATATTGTCTATTATAATACAAATAATAATCCCTTAAATTAACTTAATAATTTAAATTGTCTATAATTAGCTTTAAAACAGTTCAAATACTTTCTATTACTATTATAGTAATATAAGAAATCTGAAATTAACTCAGATTAGGTACCTAACTATATTGTTATATTGTTATTATATCATTATGATTTAAAATAAATTACATATTTACATAATACATAAATAGTCTATATTAATGTAGTTACCTAACTTTTGTCTTTAATCGAAGTTTAATTATAAATGTCCAATGTTATAATAATATTTCAATATCATTATTTATCTTGGTTGCCTATTTAAATATTAAAATTTATACAGTTATAGGACTATATGAGAAATAATAACTGTGGAGATAAAATATAACGTAATCAATTAATTTTTATTATACAATAATAGTAATAATTTGTTTTATGATTATATGTAAAAAAATAAAAAATAATGAACTATGTTTGTTAATTATTTTGTAGAAAATTATCCAAACATTAAATACTATTTTTGTGTGTTTAGGTCATTAGATTACTGATTTAAGTGTATAAAAATATGTGAAATTTCATTAAAATATATGTATATATTATTTATTTTAGTTCTAGTAAATGATATCTGTTCTAGTTTTTTCAATTAAAACTATTAATACATTTACTGAAGTTTAGAAGACCATAGTTAATAATCTAGCAAACAATATTACCATCAAAATTGTTAGCATTCAAAATATTAAGTTGATTTTGTTTTTGGTACAACTGCATGCTTAAAAAATTTGAAAATAATCATAAAAAATGTGCCAAAAGAGTATGTTATTTTTTTTTTCGAAATTCTATATTATTATTGATCCATATTCATTGAAAACCCCCATATAATAATTACGTACCTATCTAGAACTGTTTATATTTATCAGAGTAATTAATCATTCACTTGTACAGTAGATGTTGAGTGTACACGTCAGTAAGGAATAAGAAATAGTTATTGTAATGTATGTTTTAAATTTAAATTCAATGATAAATCATTGCATGGGCACAAAAAAACAATTCTGAGCGAATATGGATTGTCAATCAATATTATTACTAAGTATAATCTTTTAACGATTTATTTAAATTACTACTAAAGTAATTTACTTTGAAAATACAATAAAATTAATTAATTATTAACGAAAATATAATTGAATTAAAAACTGTGATTGAGTGTATAAAATATAAGAATATTGGTTAAAAGTTTCAATTAATATCAATAAAAAATATTTTTTAAATAATAATATAAATATTTTATAAATTTAAATGTATACAGCTTAGTCTTTTTTAAGTTAAACAAAATTAGTATTGTTGAATACTAGTTTTGCATTAAACTTGATTACTTTTGATCTAAAGTAGAGGTATCAACTAAATCTAATTTGCTATCAGAGAATAACCCCATAAACTGAACACCAAAACATTCTTACTACCCCAAAAAGTGATGATAGATAAAAAATAAGCACATATTTCTATAAAATCAATAGACTATTGCTACACTTAGAATAAAAAATATGCATACTAAAAATAAAAAATTATTAATTTAAATAAAAAACTATTTTATTGAATTTTAATTAAGTGCATACCTTGTCAGTTATATTAGACTCAATTGGTTCCTCGTTACCCTGAATATCTTCTAGATTTGAACATTCCTGAAGTGCTTCTTTTAAAAACTCATAGAACTTTTCCTAATATACATTTATTTTATAAAAATTAAAAAGTATATCTTTTAAAATATTCACATTCGATCTATATAATATTATTCCTACTACAGTGAGTTCCGCTTAATATGATCACTGATTTATAGAATAAACCGTGTATAGGAATCAAAATTGAAAATTCCAAACCACGTCTTATGTTACTAATGTTAAATTAACCTTCTATTAGAATAATCAAGTACTGGATAATTAAATCATTTTTAAGAATATTCTTATCGATTTAATGGTATTTCAAACGTTCACTAAAAAGAAACAAGAATTATTTTAAAAAAGTTAAAAGAAGTTACTCAAAAATATAGTGATAATGATACTTTTCAGTTATTGCAAAAGTTATAGGTACAATGTACATACATTATTATTTATTTAGTTTTAAATAATTAAAAATCATGTATATATTATATTAATTGAATATGGATTTTAATTTCAGGCTAAAATATGAAAATGAAATTAGTAGATTCTCAAGTACAATCAAAAATAGATAGTTTTTTTACTTTATAATAAATTTATTTTATTTTAATTTAATTTTAAACATACATATAAATGTATCAATAAAGAAAAATGTTTTATAAGATCAAAATTATTTAAACCAATGTTTAACCTTAAGCAGAACTCACAGTATCTATAGAAAATAAAAAATTTAATCTATAATGACTAGGTATAATATTTCTGACATATTGTTTTGTTAAATGTAACTTAATTTCTAAAATAATTTCTAATTTAAAAGTTAATAGTATGTATTAAAAAAAATAAAACACCTATTAATTATATAAATATTAGCTGATTCCAGGGTTTTTAACAAGGTACATACTATATCAGATGTATTACATTCAGTAGAATTATCTTTACTCTGCAAGTCTTCTAATAATTGTGAACATACTTCAGCCACCTTTTGTACTAACTGCAACAACTGTTTATAAAACCAAATGTATTAATAAAAGCTTAAAAGTATACATTTGAATAATTTCTATTTTAAAAGTAAATGATATGAAAAAAAGAAAGAACTTATTATTATTTTAAACATAAACTAGTTTGTTTAATTATAACTTGGAAAATACTTTGTCAGTTGTTTTAAAATCTCTGCATGTATCGTTTTCCTGTAGGCCGTTTAGATTTGAACATTGCACAGTCACTTCTTGTACAAACTGGGGAGTATCTTCCTAAAAATAAATAAATTTAATGAAAGATTCAAATAATACTTTTAAATAATTTTATAAAAAAAAGAACACCTATTAATTATGTAAATATTAATTAATTCAAAGGATTTTGAAGAGGTACTTATAATATCAGTTGTATTAGATTCACTAGAATTCTCGTTAATCTGCAGGCCTTCTAGTTGTGAACATAATTCAACAACTTTTTGTACAAACTGAGCAAATTGTTCCTAAAAACGAACGTACTCATAAAAGCTTAAAAATATACTTTTAAATAATTTGACTTTTAAAAGTAAATTATGTTAATTATATTAAAAAAATATATATATTAATAATACAAATATAAACTAATTCAATGGATTTTAATAAAGTACATACTAGATCAGTTTTATTAGATTCACTGGAATTAACGTTACTCTGAAGGCATTCTAATTGTGAACATGCTTCAGCCGCTATTTGTATTAACTAAGGAAACTTTTGCTAATTTAGTAAATGTATTATATTAATTGATGATATTTGAAATACATAAAACCATGTACTACAATATTCTTTTAAAACATTTATAATAATGAATAAATATAAAACTTTTATCAAGCTAAATAATATCTAATTTAAAGAATTTTAACTATGTACATACTTCATCAGTTTGGTCAGATTTAGTGGAATTATTGTCGATTTGCTCTACTTCTGAATCTGTACATTCATTATCCACTGACTTTTCATTCACAGCTGTCTCATCCTAAAATAAATTTGTTATAGAAAATAAATTCAAATACAGACTTGACATTTTCATATTTTATATTTATTATATATTGCCTACAGTGAACTTGTTGAAAATTTTATATTTATGTAAATTTTGTTACACTTTCTCATTATTTTTTTAATAATATTTTGCTAAGAAATTATAGTTATGCAATTAGCAGTAAATAATACTGTACTAAAAAACTACAAAATTAATAACTTAGTTTTTAAATGTTTAAAAATATGAATAAATATAAAAATTTTATCATGCTAAATAATATCTGAATTAAAGCATTCTAACTGTGTACATACTTCATCAGTTTGGTCAGATTCAGTGGAATTATTGTCGATTTGCTCTACTTCTGAATCTGTACATTCATTATCCACTGACTTTTCATTCACAGCTGTCTCATCCTAAAATAAATTTGTTATAGAAAATAAATTCATATACAGACTTGACATTTTCATATTTTATATTTATTATATATTGCCTACAGTGAACTTGTTGAAAATTTTATATTTATGTAAATTTTGTTACACTGTCTCATTATTTTTTTAATAATATTTTGCTAAGAAATTATAGTTATGCAATTAGCTGTAAATAATACTGTACTAAAAAACTACAAAATTAATAAATTAGTTTTTAAATGTTTAAAAATATGAATAAATATTTAACTTTTATCATGCTAAATAATATCTGAATTAAAGCATTCTAACTGTGTACATACTTCATCAGTTTGTTCAAATTTAGTGGAATTATTGTCGATTTGCTTTACTTCTGAATCTGAACATTCACGATCCACATTTTTTTCATTCACAGCTGTTTCATCCTGAAATAAATTTGTTATAGAAAATAAATTCAAATACAGACTTGACATTGTCATATTTTATATTTATTATATAATGCCTACAGTGAACACAACATAAAACATTTTATATTTATGTAACACTGTTTCATTATTTTTTTAATAATAGTTTGCTAAGAAATTATAGTTATGCAATTAGCAGTAAATAATACTGTACTAAAAAACTACAAAATTAATAACTTAGTTTTTAAATGTTTAAAAATATGAATAAATATAAAAATTTTATCATGCTAAATAATATCTGATTTAAAAGATTTTAAGTGTGTACATACTTCATCAGTTTGGTCAGATTCAGTGGAATTATTGTCGATTTGCTCTACTTCTGAATCTGTACATTCATTATCCACTGACTTTTCATTCACAGCTGTCTCATCCTAAAATAAATTTGTTATAGAAAATAAATTCATATACAGACTTGACATTTTCATATTTTATATTTATTATATATTGCCTACAGTGAACTTGTTGAAAATTTTATATTTATGTAAATTTTGTTACACTGTCTCATTATTTTTTTAATAATATTTTGCTAAGAAATTATAGTTATGCAATTAGCTGTAAATAATACTGTACTAAAAAACTACAAAATTAATAAATTAGTTTTTAAATGTTTAAAAATATGAATAAATATTTAACTTTTATCATGCTAAATAATATCTGAATTAAAGCATTCTAACTGTGTACATACTTCATCAGTTTGTTCAAATTTAGTGGAATTATTGTCGATTTGCTTTACTTCTGAATCTGAACATTCACGATCCACATTTTTTTCATTCACAGCTGTTTCATCCTGAAATAAATTTGTTATAGAAAATAAATTCAAATACAGACTTGACATTGTCATATTTTATATTTATTATATAATGCCTACAGTGAACACAACATAAAACATTTTATATTTATGTAACACTGTTTCATTATTTTTTTAATAATAGTTTGCTAAGAAATTATAGTTATGCAATTAGCAGTAAATAATACTGTACTAAAAAACTACAAAATTAATAACTTAGTTTTTAAATGTTTAAAAATATGAATAAATATAAAAATTTTATCATGCTAAATAATATCTGATTTAAAAGATTTTAAGTGTGTACATACTTCATCAGTTTGGTCAGATTCAGTGGAATTATTGTCGATTTGCTCTACTTCTGAATCTGTACATTCATTATCCACTGACTTTTCATTCACAGCTGTCTCATCCTAAAATAAATTTGTTATAGAAAATAAATTCATATACAGACTTGACATTTTCATATTTTATATTTATTATATATTGCCTACAGTGAACTTGTTGAAAATTTTATATTTATGTAAATTTTGTTACACTGTCTCATTATTTTTTTAATAATATTTTGCTAAGAAATTATAGTTATGCAATTAGCTGTAAATAATACTGTACTAAAAAACTACAAAATTAATAAATTAGTTTTTAAATGTTTAAAAATATGAATAAATATTTAACTTTTATCATGCTAAATAATATCTGAATTAAAGCATTCTAACTGTGTACATACTTCATCAGTTTGGTCAGATTCAGTGGAATTATTGTCGATTTGCTCTACTTCTGAATCTGTACATTCATTATCCATAGTTTTTTCATTCACAGCTGTCTCATCCTAAAATAAATTTGTTATAGAAAATAAATTCAAATACAGACTTGACATTTTCATATTTTATATTTATTATATAATGCCTACAGTGAACACAACATAAAACATTTTATATTTATGTAACACTGTTTCATTATTTTTTTAATAATAGTTTGCTAAGAAATTATAGTTATGCAATTAGCTGTAAATAATACTGTATAAAAAATTATATAATTAATAAATTAGTTTTAAAATGTTTAAAAATATGAATAAATATTTATCTTTTATCATGCTAAATAATATCTGATTTAAAGCATTCTAACTGTGTACATACTTCATCAGTTTGGTCAGATTCAGTGGAATTATTGTCGATTTGCTCTACTTCTGAATCTGTACATTCATTATCCACTGACTTTTCATATACAGCTGTCTCATCCTAAAATAAATTTGTTATAGAAAATAAATTCATATACAGACTTGACATTTTCATATTTTATATTTATTATATATTGCCTACAGTGAACTTGTTGAAAATTTTATATTTATGTAAATTTTGTTACACTGTCTCATTATTTTTTTAATAATATTTTGCTAAGAAATTATAGTTATGCAATTAGCTGTAAATAATACTGTACTAAAAAACTACAAAATTAATAAATTAGTTTTTAAATGTTTAAAAATATGAATAAATATTTAACTTTTATCATGCTAAATAATATCTGAATTAAAGCATTTTAACTGTGTACATACTTCATCAGTTTGGTCAGATTCAGTGGAATTATTGTCGATTTGCTCTACTTCTGAATCTGTACATTCATTATCCACTGACTTTTCATTCACAGCTGTCTCATCCTGAAATAAATTTGTTATAGAAAATAAATTCAAATACAGACTTGACATTGTCATATTTTATATTTATTATATAATGCCTACAGTGAACACAACATAAAACATTTTATATTTATGTAACACTGTTTCATTATTTTTTTAATAATATTTTGCTAAGAAATTATAGTTATGCAATTAGCTGTAAATAATACTGTATAAAAAATTATATAATTAATAAATTAGTTTTTAAATGTTTAAAAATATGAATAAATATTTAGCTTTTATCAAGCTAAATAATATCTGATTTAAAAGATTTTAAGTGTGTACATACTTCATCAGTTTGGTCAGATTCAGTGGAATTATTGTCGATTTGCTCTACTTCTGAATCTGTACATTCATTATCCACAGTTTTTTCATTCACAGCTGTCTCATCCTAAAATAAATTTGTTATAGAAAATAAATTCAAATACAGACTTGACATTTTCATATTTTATATTTATTATATATTGCCTACAGTGAACTTGTTGAAAATTTTATATTTATGTAAATTTTGTTACACTGTCTCATTATTTTTTTAATAATATTTTGCTAAGAAATTATAGTTATGCAATTAGCTGTAAATAATACTGTACTAAAAAACTACAAAATTAATAATTTAGTTTATAAATGTTTAAAAATATGAATAAATATAAAAATTTTATCAAGCTAAATAATATCAGATTTAAAGCATTCTAACTGTGTACATACTTCGTAATTTATGTCAGATCAGAGTATAGAAATTTTAATCAACTAGAGCCATTAGTTATTTGATATTAATAGTTGTTACATTCATACAATTCTATCTATTTTTATGCGCCTATTTAAAGTAGTTCATATTTTTAATTTTAAAGCTATAAAAATAATATTTATAATTCATAATGTGTATATATATATTACAGTGTAGCATTGCCGTTTTGTGAGCATAGACTGATCTGAAAGATACTTTAAGTGTATATTGCCATCATTCTATTATTGTATACCAATAAAATAATATTCATTACAATTATTTCGACTGGAGAAACCAGAGAAAGATATAGATTTCGAAAAATTATATGACAATAAAATTTAAATTAATTAAGTAAATTGTTAATGTAATAATTTTAATCAATTATCATATATTTTATACATCATTAATAAACAAAAATTTAAAATTTAAGTTTATTGCAATACAATGTTGTTATTAAGTTATAGATTATTCGCACGACTCTTTTCCCCAATTCCCTTCATATTACTGAGAGGTTACTCTATTAATATTTATTTTTGAGATTTTAATTAGATTATAAGTATGTACATACTTCATTGGTGGTTTTGGATATGTTGCATGTATTATGTTTCTGCAAAACTTCTGTGTTTGGATATTTTTTTCCTGCTTTTTGTTGTAACCGCGGAATCTCGTTGTTTTGAATTCCTATAAGATTAGAAATTGGATTTTGGTGTTTTAACTTATTCAGTATTTCTTTAATAATTTCATATTTAACATTATCTTCTGCAGTATCTATAAAAAAGTTTCATAAATAAGTAATGAAATTGTTATTAATTTTATTATTCAGTAAGTACCTATGTTACGTCGGTAAGCTATTGTTTTATTATTTGAAAATATAGGTAAATCAATTTCGACCTTGTCATTGAAAATTTTTCTTCTTTTTGCTTGAATATTGACTGTAAAGGCTGACTCTGTATTACGTTTTAATCCAGTTACACATTGTTTAGAATTTAAGGAGTTAATGTTGTTAAAATTAATCGGTAACTGTATAGCTTCATAATAAATATTGTGATTTATTTGAAATTGTATTATATTTAACCCCTCAATCCATTTATTTGTATCATTAATCATTAACCAATCATCAATCATCTTACTAATAATATTTTTAATATCATCTGTGGTATTTTTTTTAGTGCTGTTTTGTATACTTTCATCACCCACAATTATGTGTATCCCTAGATGGTATAAATGACATACAACTTGACAAGCGAATGTTTTATTTATATTGCATTTTAATATGTAAGGAATTCCTGTAGTTGAAAATATGTCGATCAATACATGTGCCACCTCTTTTGCGAGTACACTCGTTAGAGCTCTTAGTATACAACGCCGTGTGTCGAGGTCCTGATAAATTAATACAAATTTGGAAATTCTATCGGTACGATTTTGGTTGTCGATAAAATCAATACGACACGTAGATTGCATTTTAACGATTCTGACAAATCACTAGTAACAAGGAATGCTTATGACTGCAACGGTTCTTAGACTGCTATTGACGTTCTGTGTAACATTTCTGTAAAACTTAAAAATATGAACCTTCATTGCCTTATACAAAAAATTTAAAAAATGTATAAACAGTTAATTATTATTATAGTATATAATAGGGTTAGCCAGCGAGAAGAGACTCACGAGCCGCCCAATATATTAATAAATAAGAAAGAGCCGAAATGAAAAAAAGTCACATTATTAATATATATATATATATTTCTTTCTTTTTTTCGTAAAAATGTTTTGTATCTTACGATAAAATGCGAGCCGCGTGAATCTATGACGAGAGCTACAATTTGGTCACTCCTGTTACGGCCTATTTAATGAAGTCTTACAAACACCTTACACTCTTATGAAGACGTAAAATTATTTTATTTTTTCAAAAATCCGGCATGAAGTGATCATGGGCCATAACAGAATAAAAATGTGACTGTTTATTCGTTATTATGTCCGTATATTGTTTTGGCAACACATATAATCATGGATGTGAAGTTTCGAAGTCAAAAACTTACTCCTTCGCCCAGATAATGCTTAAAACGCAGTTTTGATAAACTAATTTGATAGTCTATTGAACTATAATATAATATATAAAATTTATTGTATAATAATTAATAATAACTTATGTAGGTACTAGTTGGATAGGTAATAACAGTGAACGTTTTCAGATGGGATAACAATTATATACCTAATGCTCAATCCATACAACTTATACTGGAATCTATCATAAACGAGTTTGAAGTACATAGCTAGATTGACAATATTTGTCTACATTTTCCTAACCTGTTGGTATTGTTATTAAAAAATTTTAAATTTAAACTAACAACAACAATTAGTGAAACACATTGAATAGATAGTATCTATCATACACTATTGTTAATTTCTCTTTGAAATTCCATGAAATTATCTGATTCGTGTAAAATGTTTAATAATCTATGTAGTTACCAGTTGATAAAACTGTACCTACTTAAGTATTGTTTTTGGATCTCTTTATGATACGACCGAAGCGGTTATAATTCTTTAATAGTAAAACGTATCTAATGCTTGTAAATAATAGAAAACCCACAGGTGCAGCCTATTCAATAGTTAATTCAAAATTTCCATATAAAAGAATAACACTGAAATAATTTATTAGTTAGCTAACTTAGATTTTAGATTTTAAAAGATTCCACGGCTGTCATTTAAAAATATACATTTTATTTTAACTTTATTTTAAAACAAACAATCTGTAATTTAAATTTACAGTAAGCATGTATGAAAAATATATATAATATGTAAACATATTAAATACAAACGAGTATTTACTTATACTTACTCTTTTGTAATAATTTTTTTTTATTGAAATAGGTATAAATATTATCCTGCGTGAATTATAAAATAAATTTGTTGGTAGGTTATCTATTGAAATTCGTATTTACTGCTACTTCTTAGGTAAAAATTAATAGGAACCTATGTACTCTATGCATAATTTTTCTAATAAATACCTATGTATGTATCTAAGTAGGTATATTTACTATTTTCATTGAGTTTGTAAATTACTACCGTTTTAATATTTATGTCAAATACACAAAATAGCGCCATGTCAGTTTCAAATGGTATTGCATGAAAATTAAACCTTAAATAAACACAACTGTGAACTTGTTTCACTAAAATATAGGACAAATTGCATGTACCTACTTATATCCAAATATCTAAAACTTGTACGTATACCTATATCCTACGAACTATCGGCGTACGCCCGGTTTCATCCACCTAAATTAGATATTCATATTTTATTCATAATACTTATAAGTACATAGTGATCGACGTCACTGCAAGTATCTATTTTGTATCTATCGGGCTATTGATGAGCACGCCTTTATCTTAATTTTTTATGTATAAATTAAGTAAAAAGTTTTGTCCTCCACACTTGATAACTTATATCCGAAATCTAAAATGTCAAACACATTATCTGATTTATATTTTGAAAATTAAATTTAAGTTTATCAGTCTCTTTTGTCGGTTTTTAAGAAAATTAACGTATCAAAAAATGCACCTTGTAGTTTGTACCTACATTTGAAAAATAATTTTAAATTCTCAGAAATGAAAAAAACTAAAAAAATGTAAGTACTAATCTTATAAAGATAATATAGTTAAGCAATTGATTAAACTAAAGTATTTCGAAAAAATTAAAAGTTGCAAATTTATGTATACACAGTACTAACAACAAATAATATTACGTTTATGATAAAAATTTATAAAATAATAAATGAATAAATACGTACACGCATGGAAATTATTAGCTGCTAAATGTTGATAGGCGATTGTTGGCTGTGGATAACAAGAGAGCAAGAGAATTTTATTTTAATAAAAACACAAGACAAATATTATTAATACTATTAATCTAGAATAACACTGTGATAACTAAGAAAAATAAAAAAAAGGAACGTGACTTGCACATGATGCGATCTCAACCTACAGTCGAAAACTAATGAAAAAAAAAATGAATCGAAGGAATTTAATTATTTACTAGGTATTTTGTTCTTCACTATTTAAAAACCTTTATTATTAGTCTTTAGTATACAGACGTTTTAAAGAACACCAACTGTTGGTTTAATCTACACTAATTTGAGTTTTACGTAGGTATATAGGTGATTAAATTACCATTATCAAATGAGACTATTAAAATGTATACTTACCTACCCTTTACATTTTCTTATAAAATAGTTTTATTTGATTTTTTTCTATTCGTTTGATGAAATCATTAATTCAACATCTACCGCTGTTGATGAATATTTAGAGAAATAATCAAATC
This sequence comes from Rhopalosiphum nymphaeae, assembly GCA_036289425.1. Lineage (NCBI taxonomy): Eukaryota > Metazoa > Arthropoda > Insecta > Hemiptera > Aphididae > Rhopalosiphum > Rhopalosiphum nymphaeae. The sequence continues at coordinate 5,947,519 of JAZAQC010000017.1, forward strand.
ACTATTGATTTGATTTTAGGTCTGCAAAATTAGACACTGCAAATATTAAATATTTTTTTTTTATAAATTAGTTAAGCAAGCATTGTTTTTTAGCGTTTATCTTTAAACGTGAATATAATGGTATGAAAGAACCGGCGCTAGAACTTCTTGTATAAAAATTGAACCTAACTAATGAGCCCTTCTATAATGACTATTAATTCAATCATTGGAAATAGACCATTAAACCTTACTCTTACCAGAAAATGAATAATAATATACTATCTACATTTATTTTCATTTAACAATGTAATATTATTATCTTTAGGTATTCAATTTATAACATTTTAGCATTAATACGATACAACTGTATGCAGGATATAGCTGATAATTGGTGATTAAAGATATTAAGGAAATACGTTGATACATAATTAGATATTAGTGTAAAGTATTTTTTCACATTTATAAACTCTAATGGTTAATGTAAAGACATTTATTTATAAAGCGTAAGACAATAATATTACTATTTAAAAATCGTTACATGGTTGGTTATATGTTTTATAATATTTTAAAAGTAGAGCATCATATCTAACGATATGTAGATTAAAATTTTTTTCAAAATAAATCTAATTTGCATTACGACTGTTGGCTTTTTTTTTTTTAAATCAAACAATAATTTTAATATTTCATAATACATACATATCTTTAATTGAACCAATAATCAATATAATTTCTTATAAGTAGGTACCTAATAGGTACAAATATATTAGTATACTCATTATGTGATATTATCATAATATCATGATAATATTTTAATAATATTGTGCAGGAAAATACTTTGCCGAAGTGTGAGTACGAGTACCACATTAAACTGATGTTATTTACGTGTATCCAATAAAGCATTAAAGATTAAAATATATAGACCTATTTATTGCCTGTCAGTAAAAAATCTCAAAAAATACAATGTTGTATATTTTTATATAGGAAAAGACCATTTTCGGAATTTTTGACAGTTTCCTTAAGTATTAAAATAATCTGTAGATAACTTTCAAAATATTTAAATTCCATTGAGTGTAAATTAAATACAGCTAGTATTAGAAATAATTCTCCGAGTGTAATGGTCACTATTTTAGATAAAAAATATACATTATATTAATAAATACTTAGATAAATTCCCCATTATAGTGAGAAGAGTAGAGGGAAGTAAAATCCTAACACCAACCATGTATATAGTAAATCATCTATACAGCTTTAAAAAATATATAAATATTACATAATCTAAATTTTTATAGTATTTATCTTTATAATTTTTTTGAAAACATGTTATCCATATAGGTACACTTAATTAAATAAATTCTTTAGAATCCTAATAATAAAAATAAATGTCTATTTTTAAAATGTAATTAATCATCTATATTGTTATTTAAAACAATCTACTTATGATAAATGCTAGGTTAATAAATTTTTTCAAAAATATTGCATTTATTATATTATTATAATTTATAATAATAATATAAAATGCTATAAAATACATAAATGTTTAAGTTCCCATTAATAATGTTTTTAAATTATAGCAAATAACATATTGTTATTTATAATTTAAATAAATTTCATTCAAATCGGAACTTAAAAAAAAATATTAAGAAAAATAATTGTCATTAAATATTTTTTAAATTGTATGGTTCTAAGATAAACTGCTTATGAGAAATCTTATTTTAAATTTTCAAAACTTAGATATAAAAAGTATTTTATCTACAACTAATTTTATACTCATACAAATAAAAAAAAAACCACATATAATGATAAAATCAATAAATTTATCTTTTCGCCCAGAATCTAGAACAATAGCAACACCAAGTTAAAAAAAAATGAAAGTAGCCAGTTTAAATAGGATTAATAATTATATTTATAAATTATAAATAGTTACAAGTACTTGCATATTAAAAAAGGAAAATAATTTAAACAATTTTTTATTATTTCTAAATAATAGTTATCAATTATAAAATATTGAAAATTTGGAACTCGCTTACAAATATATTCTGTAATTTGATCAAAGTGTTTAATTCCATAAATTACATTCAATTATACATGTCAACATTTATCTATGAAAATTCATTTTCATAATTTTCTCAATTCATGCTGTCATACCAAAATAGAAGAATAACATATTGATAAATGAATCAATAATTGTGTTTTATTAAAGCTAATATAATACACATTTTAAATATTTTAAAGAATTTTTTTTAAACTTCAATGACCCTTAGAGAAAATGTCTGTATCTATATATTTACTGGTAAATGACATTTTTTAAGACTTTATTCCAATATTTTTGAATGTGAGCAGAAAAAGGTTTGCCACCTTAGCTTTAGGATATAGGCATACAACATTAAATAATATTAAAAAAATAATGACTTAGTTTAATAAATAAAAATATAATTTATTTTAACATTGTGAAGAATTTAATTTTGAAATGGCTTTTTTTACATTTGCAATCCGGGAAGAATCAGCATCACTACTATTTGTTAAATTTGTGGATAAATTAACCATGAATTCGTCAATAGTCTCATTGGTAGGTGACTCAGTGTTATCTAAAGAAACAAATATGTTTTGAATATAATAATTAAAAATTTAAATTATTGAAACAATTAATACAATCATAGATAAAATAATATATTATTTGGCTATTTTTAATCATTTTTATATTTATAAATAGTACAAGTAGTATAAATATTATAGCTATGTAAAGTTTTTTATTATGTAATTTTTAGCTGCATAACAAATACAATAAACATATAAACATGTTTGTAAGTAAAAGTAAGACAACAATTAGTTTTAACCATACGATCTATTTTTGAATAATAAATCTAGTGATTCAGTGTGTCCCGCTGAATAGAAAATTGACAAGAGCCAGCCACTAGATGTACATTTTTATCAATTCAAAATATATTTAAAATTTTATTTATTTTCAAGAAGACAATGGTTCCATAATATGTAGTTAGTACTTAAACACCCAAGATTTTGTGCCATGATTGATCATTATAATGAATGATTTATTAAGTGTTTAACAGTACTATCTAAAATTTCAGATAATGTTTTTGTATATTTCTTTAAAAAAAACTATTTGCCAGGATTCAAAAAAAAAAATGATCCAGTTGTTTTATTATTATTAATTAGATAACTATTAAAATAGTTGTAGTATAACATAAAATACAGTTATACCTTCTTGATTTTTAATCAAGTAAGTATGGTAATTGAAATGAAAAAAGTCTGCATTTTTAAAACTTTGTTAAATAGGAAAATTATAAAAATGTAACTCAATTTTAATGAGTAGGTGGATAATTAATCTAGTTTTAACATTAAATATTAATGAGAGATCTGATATCACACCCAAGCGGTATAACAATTTGAATCCACTAGACGTTGGCATGAACAATCCCAAATTTCTATTTTTTAACATTTTTCTAAAACTATTATAGCTAAAAAGTTGGTTGATAGCTTATTAAAAAGAGATTAACAAGTAGATACAAATTGTGTTTTAATTTTCTTTGAAGCTCTGTAATGAATAAACTATAAAAGATAAAGTTCAAAAAATCTTCACTGCACTTTTCCTAGCCAATGTGAATCTAACAAGACCCCAAACAACAAAATTTGTTTTCCAATTTCAAAGATCTATCTCTCTAAATGAAAATAAAATACATTATATATACATATTGCATACAATTAATAAATTTTTAAAAATGAAAATCAAGAAAGTTTACACACCAATTGTTCTTTTTTTTTTTAATTTGAAATATTTACCTGTAAATTCAAAGTTAGCAAAAGCATCTAGCAGTTTAGATCGTAATTCCTTTAAATATTCCTCATATTTTGTACATCCAGCTTCGAGTTTTTCATTGTATGCTTTTAATTTGGCAGTACCATTTTTCACACGTTCAATATGTTTATCTAAGACACATACTTCTTGTTCTTGAGTTGTTACATTTTTACGGATGTTCCTTAATTCAGTTTCTCTAGCTATATAAAAATAAATAAATAAATATATATAAATAAAATAAAATAAATACCAACCTTTATTAAAGTCTAAGAATTCTTCAGTAAATATTGGTATGTCATGTGCTTCATTATTGTTTTTACTAGATGTATTTTCTTTTTTTAATTCTTGATCCTAAATAAAATGAGTACATAGATAATTAATAATTATTAACAATGAATTTGTAATTTTATAAAAATTCATTCTGTAATATAAATATTTTTCATGCAACTATTTTTTATTTAAATCTTCAGTATAAAATAATTATTACCTTTTTCAATTTGTTGTCAGTGGATGGTTTTGCTTTTGTAAATTCTTGATCCTAAATGGAAAAAATAAATGGATAATATTAAAAATAAATTTAAAACTTTTTACGATTTTAAACGACAAAGTATATATACAACAAATATTTTTTTTATGCAACTATTTTTTATTTAAATCTTCAGTATAAAATAATTATTACCTTTTTCAATTTGTTGTCAGTGGATGGTTTTGCTTTTATAAATTCTTGATCCTAAATGGAAAAAATAAATGGATAATATTAAAAATAAATTTAAAACTTTTTACGATTTTAAACGACAATGTATATATACAACAAATATTTTTTTTATGCAACTATTTTTTATTTAAATCTTCAGTATAAAATAATTATTACCTTTTTCAATTTGTTGTCAGTGGATGGTTTTGCTTTTGTAAATTCTTGATCCTAAATGGAAAAAATAAATGGATAATATTAAAAATAAATTTAAAACTTTTTACGATTTTAAACGACAATGTATATATACAACAAATATTTTTTTTATGCAACTATTTTTTATTTAAATCTTCAGTATAAAATAATTATTACCTTTTTCAATTTGTTGTCAGTGGATGGTTTTGCTTTTATAAATTCTTGATCCTAAATGAAAAAAATAAATGGATAATATTAAAGATAAATTTAAATCAGTAAACGGTTTTAAATCTCAATGTATAAATATTTCATGCAACTATTTTTATTTAAAGCTCCAGTATATAATAATTATAACCTTTTTAAACTTGTTAGTAGATGATTTTTCTTTTTTAAATTTTTGATCCTAAATAAAATAAAGAAATAGATGATTAATAGTTATTAACAACAAATTGGAAATTTTATAAAATCTTAATCTCTAATATATATTTTTTAATTTGATATTATGAAATCATCAATGTATAGTTTAATTACTGTTTATTAATTAAAATGAAGAATTGATGAACACATGAATGGATTAAGACTTTCATAAATAATATTTAAAATTAAAAAAAAACTTTTTTAAAACATTGTAAAGTTAATATTTCATATATGTGGACTAATATGTCATAAATATTATATTTAATTTAATATATTAACTTTTTATGAAAATAATATAATTGAATATTCAACTAACTTTTTGGATAGAAGTATACAATTTTTTTTTGTTCAATTTGATTTTAATAAAATTTTTGTATGCATCGGTTTTTTTATAAGCAGCTAATTCTTCATCATATTTTACTCGGTCTTGTTCAGCAGCTAAAAGATATGGCTAAAAGTATAAAATAATTTTCTTTAAGAATAGTTTAAATTATTTCTAATGATAATAGGTGCGTTACTTAATAATATATTAAAAATTAATAAGGTACTTGTTTTTTATCTGCTGGCAACTGGTTCCACTCAGTAGCTAATATTTTGGTTATTCCAGTAAATGATAAATTGGGATTTTGAGAACAAAATTCTGCACGCCTTTTAGATATAAATCGTAAGTATCCTGCAAATATAGACAAATCAAGGAATGTATTTTTAATAATTAAAAAATGTGTGTTAATTAATTACCAGTAATCGGAAGTTTTGGGCCTGATTTGTCGCGCAAATACGGTCTTTTTTTTTTAATTTTAGTTTTATCAACTTTTTTAGGCATGGCATTTTCAACAAAGATAACATCATCTTTACCTAAAACATTTTAAAAAACAAGAAGGAAATAGGTACGCGATGGAACCAACTTATTATTAAAATATAAAATTATAAATGTAAATACCTGAGGATTTGTCTATAGAGTCTGTGTTTTCAGAACTCGACATTGTAATCAATCAAGCTCTTCTCTTTTTCTAACGAAGACTAAAAGAAAGACTAAATATTCACACAAGCCAACGGCTTCAACGTCGCCGGTTCCGATAAAATCAAAAAACAACTGTTAGGTTATAACTAACGGTAAATAATAATAATCGCGAAACGCCTAAAAATGATGATTAATAATTGCACGTGCACTGCAACGACGGTACAATGAAAACACTAGGTCAGACACACGGACGTTTTCACTCGTCGTAACTATATATTTTTAAACGGACAACAGACGTCGACCATGCAGATGCACTATACTATGTAGACAAATATAGTAAATATACGATGTATAGCAATATTCCCTAGTGCGAAACACACGATGTGGAATTCTTATCTTCGCCGCGGTTGGCTTATCTATTTTTTTCTCCTCGTGATTTTTTTGAAAAAATATCGCCGATCGGCTCAATTGGAAATCTGTTGATAAGCCGTGCCCGTATATTTGCACACCTGTAACCCATATACTGAATACTTGCTCGGTAGGGGCGTTCGCGGCGGACCACCCGCACGATATTCCCTTTACGCCGGTCACCCTGTGGGCCACGGTCTTGGAAGATCTTCTAAAACCGTGCTGTAGGCCGTCCTTGCTACCGAATTATTGCTACGGAATCACTTGTTAGGTATACTACACTGACTGCACTATTGCGATTTGCTGACGGTGCCGACTGGACATTATGACACGCCGGTGTGGTTTAGTGTAGCTGGACCCGGTTAACCTTGTTCAACCCGGATAACCGCACTACACCCTGAACATGCGCGCACATACACGACCCGCCGATCGTTTGCGGTTGCCGTTCGACGTAGCGTCGCCACAACACTGCTGACAATATAATAATAATAATAATGTTTGTCGATCCCGTCGCCACTCGCCACGGGGCATACTGGTCACTGCCACTGCCACAGCCACAGGCGTAGTAGAATATACCTAATAAACGCCCTTAGACCGGCAGACATCGTCAATCGTCATCATACGATAATCATAAATACCTTTTAGTGTATATGGACACGATAATTAATAGTAGTCAATAGAAATTCTTCGGTTTATGGGCCATTTTGGATAGCAAATTGGATTTAGTTCGAATAGTGGAAAAAACAACAATCAAGCAACAGCGAGAATTAAAACCAATTTTTGGCAAAATGAATTTTTATTTTTCGGCGTAGTTAAAAACGAATAATCTTAGGCGCCTACTTTTTTTTTTTTTTTTTTTTTAACAAACAAGTACCAGTGATACATATTTTCAATTTTGGGATAATTAAACTTGCTAATTTCATTTTCAATAAGTCTGGATATCAATTTCTACTATTAAACCTGTTCCATATAGATTATATTGTGTGTACAATGAAGTTAAACGTGAAGAACAACTTTCTTCACATTGTAGTGGACCAATCAACATTGATATGCAGTGGTGGTGTATCTGTGATTTAAATAACTAAGATGTTGCAAATATTTTCGAAATGGATATTTATTAAAAAATATTCAAATGGCAATTAAATGTAAATTATTCAAAGTGTAATAATTAATTAGGAAAAATAGATAAAAGACGTAAGGACTGATTCGTGATGTCTGTCGTGAAGGTGCTCGTGCTGGCTCTGGTAGATCACGTCTATCGGAGTCTTCTCCAAGGGCCCCCCTAAATAATCGGTTTCCCGCTTTCTATTCTTCTCTTGACCCTTTTGGTCAACGGATGTGCGTCGTTTTATGTTCACACGTTATTACGCGTTTTAGGATTCCGCGTATGCGTAGCCCTGTCAATATATCCATACATGGTATTCTTTGCCATATTAATACTGCGTAGTTTTAATACCATTAGTATGGTTTATATGATTTACTAATATGAAAAAACCGTAATTTACATAATTATTACAGTGTAACTATTACAACTTACTTAGAGATTAATACTTCATAATTATAATTATTTGCTTAATAAACAGTTTTCCTATCGTTTATCTTATGCCCCAATAGAGACCTCCTAATATGCTGTTATTGTTATTATTACGAATTATCATTACGAAATGTTAGAGCACGTATAGCAATATATTCACTCTTCCCGTTTGACCCGACCCACTGAACACTGTTATGGATCGCCGAGTGTGCGTATACCTATGTGTAAGATATTAGCGCCCCGACTGGTTTCTATACGTCACCTAACAGCTTGAATTCTCGTCTTAACCAAAACTTCTTTACAGTCACGTCCATCACATCACATTTTTTATTTTCATTGTTTCTTTCCCCGTCCTCCGACCATCCAATACGATAACGATAAAGAATATTACATACCCGCCTACTTATTATACACACAAATAGCAATGCGCAAGCGTAATTATCTCTTCGAATATTTGCATATTATATAAATAGTAAACCATTTATTTATTGACAAGTATATATTTAAACGGGCTAATACACTGCAGTTTTAAGTTAACAAGTACTTATATATATATATATATATATAACATGTATGAATTACACCAGTAAAATATGAAATTATATAGGCAATATACGGAATAACTAAAATAATAAAATCGGTTTGAGTATCATTAGCAGATCATGTGTGGTTCATATTACAGGTACCGCCAGAGCATAATATATAAATTATAAATATTATCGAATAGTTTTAATAAACACATCACCTAGTTCGATATACAAATAGTGCGATACACACGCTATCACCACCTTTTCCCAATCATATGGCCCGCGCAAGACGTTCGACACCGTATCATGGTTATCAGAACATCGACTAGCACATTCAAATCACCATTCCCTATCACATTATCACACACGCCCGCCACTCTTTCTCTTCAATATCTCCGTTGACTACCGCCTAATTTTTTGTGCCGTTGGCACACGATAATGTACTTTTTTTTATGTACGATATCCTATCACCACATCTACGTCAGAGTGAAAAGTATGATCTGCCGTTGCGCCTTCGGGTGGCAATCATATCATGTCATGTACCTACCTAACGCAGTTCCTTTAGAAATCATATTTCCTAACCTCCGGTCTTATAAACTCTTCTACAATTTGGCGACTCTTTTCTCGCAATCGTAAAGTGACACTCGTTGGCGAACCTGAGGTCTTTATAACGTAAAATTTTACAAATTAAGGAAGAAAAATTTTTAACAATTTATGGTATTTTGAGACAGTTTTTATCTATTTATCTCTTACATTGTATCTATTTATACTGGGATTAAAAACTTTAAATCACTAGTATTTCTCTAGGCAGCTAAATTGCTTATATATAATAAATAGGTAATATAGTAAATTATAACCTATGATAAACCTTTGCAATGGAAGATTAAAATAAAAATGTCCAATGCAACTAATGTAGCACAGAATTATATAAAAATATGTATTTTATATATTTGTGTATATAAGTATACATTAATTATTGATTGTAAGTAATTCATATTTTCCACACAGCATCAAACACAATAACTTACCAATTTATCTGTTCATATATATATATAATATAATTAATATTTTATATTCTTCAACTGTTATCTATTATTAATGTACAATTCAAAATAGACATATATATTGTAGAGCTTTATTTAATGTTTTACATAATTAGGTTACCGTGGATAAAAACCAAACAAATTTTATAAATACAAAATATGTATTATAACAAAGATTGAATAATAATTTACAAACATGGTTAAATTATATAGCTGACAAAGACCATGGGCGCTAACAAAAATTTTCATCAAGATCTTACAAATAATAGTATAACATATTATAACATTTAAACTATTTTATAATTATTATAAATATATTAATAGTTATTAGTTAACTAAATTATATTTAATTTATAGATAGAAAAAAACATCATAGGGCAAAGATAAAAATGATACGTCCTGATTGTCTTAAAGGTGTAGTTATAATTTATTAATCAACAAATCTAGTGTCTTATAATATATACTACAAATTAATTAAATTATATAATAAATAATTGATCAATACAATTTTAATAAATTAAATCAAGCCAAACAAGGTTACATAATTTTAAAATAAAATGTGTACTGTATGCAATTGAATATTTATTATGAATAAAATAAGTCAATTACATTAAAATTTACCATAGTTATGTTACAGTAAAATCTAATAAAAATTTGTATATTAGAAGGCAATGAGTTGAAATTTGAACGTTTTTAAAATATTATAATTTAAATAAGACAGTGTGTGATGAATGCATACAAAAGTAAACCATGTACAGTATAAGAATAAAAATGGTGTGGATGCACTTTATTTCGACAATAAATCTGAGTAACAGAGTACCAAAAAATAAAATTAAAAAACAAAAGTCCCAAAATCTTTTAGTTATAATTATTTAGATGTCATAAGAAGGAATAAAAAAAAGTAATAAGATAAACATCTTTAACACACTAAGTGCAGTTTACAGCCAAGGTTTTAAAAACTGTAATGTCTTTAAACGCTTCAAAAAATTAGGATATTATGTTTTAATTATTTGACAAAATTGAAAATACAGTTAAGTAATGTACCATGTTTTAATATTTGATTATTTTTTTTATCCAATTAAATTGTTTTCAACATCTGGTAAACAATAATTATAAATTTTTATTTCAATGAACAGTGTACTCATAAGATCATCATAAAAATATACTCTTTAAATATTTAACATACTATAAACCAATAAAAATTTACAAAAAGTAATTAGAATAATGTAAGAATCATTAGTTAAAGAAATAGATGCAGTTAATATATTAAAGTATTAGGCTTTGAGGATGACTTAAAAGAATACAAAGATATTGGGTTTGAAAGTAAATGACGAAAAAAGAAAGTTGTGAAACTTCCAAAAGCAAAACAAAGTCGACAGTTATATACTTTTGAAAAAATAGAATCTTTTTAAGATCTAGGAGTAAACATGAACCAAAGAGGTGATTGAAACTTATAAATTAATAGCAGAATACAGAAGATGGAAATAACATAGTACTAAACTATGTTAAAATATGTTAAATCAATCATTCTAAAAAAAAATACAAAAAAATACCATATAGCAGTGATAAAACTTGCATTGACATTATGGCTATGAGATTTGACCTCTAACAATGAAAATGGAAAAACAATTAATCATGTTAGAGAACAAGGTTTTGAGGAAAATATGTGAACCTATCTTTGACACAGAAAAAGAAAATAAGGTATAACAAAGAACTGAGAGAAGAAATTGGGTACAATGTAATACTAATTATGTAAAAGACCAAAAAAATCAAATGGTATGGATATGCAACATATAGTGATAACTCAGAAAGATTTAAGGCAATAATTGATTGGATTCCAAATGATAAGAGACCAAGTGGCAGACCTACGAAGTGTTAAAAGGGTAAAATAAAAGAAGATTTGGAACAACTAAGTACAAAATATGTGGAGATTTGACAGAGAATAGAGAAAAGTACTGTAATAGCTATAAAGGCACTCGGATATCCGTAAAGCAAGACTGTAAACAAATAGAAATGCAAAAAAAAAAAAATGACCTAGTAAGAAAATATTGTAATGATGAATGTTATTTTCTATAATTTTTCAAGTAGGTGATTTTACTCCAATATTATTTTAAAACAAAGATAAATTATTTTGTATGAATATGTGTTGTCTGTTGTGTGTGAACTAGAGAGTGAAAATAAATATTACAAATGACACAAACAGTCGTCTATCATAACGGTTTCTTCAAACTAATATTTGAAATATTAAAATCAATCAAATCAAATTTTATCTACTGTGGCAAGAGAAATTGTCTATTGTGAATGCTAATAAAACTTATGTCACTATTGTAAGTTAGACTAATAAGCAATGTCTTCTTCTGGATATTGAATGCGTAGAATGAGTATCAGGAATTTAGGCTCACTGTGTTGTTGCTGGATAACAGTTAACCACCAATTGCTTGCATTCCTAAAGTAAACAGAATTGTTAATTATAAAATTGAAAATTTCTTCAGTTTATTTTGACAGAAATAAATATATTCATATATACATAAAATATGGATGAGATAGTTAAATAAATTTAAAGACCGATTTTATTTTATAAACTTTTACACATTTAGTGGGTGTTGTATTAATTTGTTTATAATATTTTTTTTTTTATTTTCCATTGATAATATTGATAGAATCATCTGTTGATGTGGAATGTTCTTAGTTAGTTTTTTAAATATTTTGTCATATTTAATAATATGAATATTATTAATATTTTTTTTTTTTTTTTATAAGTATTTGGAATTTTTTATTACACATTTCAACAAAAAGCAATGTGGAAAAATGAATGCAAAAAAGTAACATATTAAACATAAATTGTAATTAAATAAATACAAACTAATTTATATTCAAAATAAACGCTTTATAACGAAACTCGTTACAATGAAAAACTCTATAAACGTAATTATTACATTATAATGGTTGGTTTGATTTATAACTTATTATATAATTATTATACCATTTCTATTATGAAAACTCTCTATAACGAAAGAAATCTTTGGTCTCTTCAAATTCGTTATAGAGAGTTTTCACTGTAGCTACATGTAAATTGTAACTTAAGTTAAATTATTCTTCAACATTGCGAGAGACATTAATGTATCATACTCTGTTATTTCAAAACTGGATTGTATTTAAAGCATTTTTTTTATTTTATAACTAATATATAAAAATGACTCACTTGTCGTCCAAATTATGGTAATCCACTTTATAGAGAAGTTAAAAATAAGATCCGTAGCATAGTAACTGACATCAATCAAGTTATCAATACAAAACAAGTCATCTATAGTTCTAAAATTAAAATTGAATTAGTATATTAAGTATGTCTTTTAAGTAATTATTAATTTGCAGAAAATATTCAGTAATATTTGCAAAGGTGCTCTAAAAACATATTAATTTAATTAAATATGAAAAAATATTACATGCATTATGCCATTTATGTTAAGAGTATCTATGTATACATATTCGGCATTGACCGCATTTTAAAGTAAATTACGTCCAATGTAATCTTTTAGGGATATAAAATTTATTTTTTAACTATTAATACGTGTGCACTAGGTACAATAATTATATTAATTCAGGAAAGAATATTTCTATTAAATAGGTACTCTGTTAATATCAAAAAACGAAAATCGACATTACAATATAATATAATAATAATAATAATAATATGATAACTCAAAATCATAGACTGAGATAGTGTGATAATGGCAAATACGACAATGCCATGGTATTTGGAAAATTAGTTACTAGTAAGTTAGTAGCGCTAGCGGTATTGCCGTATGAGCCGCGAAAGTAGGATACATCGTCACATTTTACGCATGAAAAAATATAAGTTTTTAAATTTTAACGATGAAAACCGTTTTTGGAGCGTATAAGTGAAAAATGGCGGAAAAATTGTCGTTTAGAAAAATCGTCACGCCATGGGTACCTATCCTCAGGCTGGTATTAAGGTAACTACGTAAACATTATTATCGGCCGGTTAATAAATATTACTCTTGATTAATTATCAACGTGAATTTCACGCTGTTTTCGATATATTCAGTTTACAGTCCAATCGTTATAAATACGTAAAATGTGATGAAATTATAGTCAATCGGTATTATAATACATTATTATGCACTGTTAATCGACCCGCGAAAAAGAAAACGAAAAGAATATTATGTTCAACACGAAATTATGATAACGAGTTTTAATGGTAATAGATAATATTGTATTAATGTTATTATAATAGCGATAGTTCCGACCAGTCATTCAGCTAGTCATTTTTGTTGATCGTTTACCTTTTTACAAATCGGTGATTAATATGATTATTGATTATATTATTAATTATAACGTACGATTAAGAACATGAATATATATATTTATATATTATTAGTTTAGCTATATATTCGATACGTTGGCCTGGCTGAGTGGCGATTACGTATAATAATTATTATTATAGCACTTTAATGTATACTTATCGCAACAGGAAACGGAATCGATAACGTTATTGGGCTATCTTAAAATAGAATCGTATACAATGATCACGTAGGTATCAGTCTAGCGGATCAGTGAGATGCTGTTAATGTTAATAAATCGTTATAGTTACGATGAATATAACAGAAGAAGTCGTTCGTATAATCGTATAGGCATATGAATGAACACGTTAAATCGAGGGGATTGTCGAACTGCACTCTTTACCTAAAACAAAATGTTTGAATATTGGACTCGGGTCCAAAAAAAGGTAACGCTCGAATCGCACTCGTGTTAAAAATAGGCAATGTTCGAATTGCACTCAATCCGTGACATTACTATGCGACATACCTAACTAATTTAGAAATAAACGTAATTACATGTTTTCATAGTAATATAGTGTTATTTTGAAATCAGAACTATTTGTTAATTTTGAGAAAAAATGGTTTTCATATCATTATTATTTATTAATTTTTAAAAAGTAAACATATATTTTAAATTATTACAGTTATCTGTATGAAATTATTATTATAAATACGCAATCGACTTAAAATATTAAAAATACAAATTATTCTTCCAATCGTCGACAGATATTCGTTAGTAAATAGGTTTTGTGTAATGATCGAAACGAGTCTAATTTGAACATATAACCTTTTCTAAATCGAGTGTGACCTTATATATACTCACATTGATGATAGTATTATAATAATAATTCGATCGAAATCCAGCGAGTAGGTAGCACAATATACCGAGTGATCCATTTAACACGGAACATTTGTTATTTCAAAAACTATTAAACTTTTTGAAAGTATAATTTTAACTCGTAAAGAGACAACATTTTAAGGGATACTCCGCAAAACATTGGATATCAACTCAAGTCATAATATTAACTTTAAATACTTATACTGAATTATAACTATTAAACTATTTTACCAACATTTAATTTTTCAAGATCGAATTACTCCGATTAATATTCAACTTAAGAATACGAATTAAAAAATGTATTTTGTCATTGATGTTATTATGATGTTTAATGATGATGACAAAAAATAGTAAAAATATATTTTCCAAAAATATTGATTCTTAAAAAATTAAAATTTGAGAAAAAAATATTTTCATAAACGTTTATATAGTTTAGGAAATAAATAATAATGAGTTCCTTACGTTATAGGGCTCACTCCGTATACTTACACAGGAATTAAGGAGTTTATAGAATATACTATTCGACTATTCGAATTTTACAATCAGAGCTCGGAAAACAGAGACTAGAGTATAAGAAATATAATATACATATGTATTAACAGTTGACTATTAAGTATATCATATGCCGTCATTAGCGCCTTATCGAAAAAAAAAATGATTGCCTGTAACCAATTTAGTGGCCGCCGTATATTTTATGACTGATAGCTACAGTCTGTAACAGTCCGCCGCCCATTTACAGTCCCGAGTCTCATCTTATGTGCGTGCATCAGTCGATACGGGAAAACAATTGATACACAATAATACTATCATATTATAATAAAGTACACAGTCTCGCGTATCGTGTTTGTACTATTTAATATCGTCGTAAATGTCTCTCGTCATAGGATACTCATCATATCTCTATCTCCCTCTCCATATCTAAAAGATCTGAGTAGGTAGTCAGGTAGGTATATAACAGTCATTCGTTTGTATAAATACTAAATAGGTATTTAATTAGGTATCATTACCATAAATTAAAACATTATACAGTAGAAACCATATTTTGTAATGACACCGTTTAAAGTGACAAATCGGGTGTATTGGATTTCTAACCTTGGATTAAAAATTCCAGTAAAAACTCTTTTTTTGTACGCACTAGTATTTGCATAAAATATGCCGTTTGTATAAAGACTATACGTATGCTATGACGGTTATTTTTGGTTAAATTGGAAAAATATTTATGAATAAGTATGATATTTATACAAACAGAATAGAAACTAAAATAAAACATTTTTAATAGGATGTAAATTTAATTTTAAAATAATAATGTAATTTTTTTTCTGTATTCATTGACGTCGCGAAACTATTAGTGATAAAACATAATACATTAATTGCAATACAATATTATGTTTATGTAAAAATAATATAGTCAAATTTTTAAATTTTATTTATCACTGGTTATAATGATAATCGGTTAATATAACTAAAAATAACTAGTCCCTTAAAGAATGTCATTACCTATAAACGGTTTCTACTGTATTATTTATAAACATCGTTTTACGTAAGGTAAATATGAACAGTATAAATTTGACCACGGCAGACGTCATTAGACTGCCTAATATATACAGTGAAACCTCTGAATAGCTGACATTTTCCAGTCACTGACATTTTGTTCACTATTCAGAAGAGGTATATTTTTGAAATTCATAATGAGTAAATGTTTTAAAGAAAAAATATGCACTATGTTAAATTTAATTATAGTGTTTTAACAATCGATAAATTACTCGAATAAAATATAAACAAATATTACTGTTAACATTTAAAACATAATACCAATGCAAAAATTAATTTTCTTTTAAATAAACCAAAAGATAAAGAAAGTGGGTAAGTATCGAGTGGACCATTGTAATAGAAGTGTTCAATTTAAATTCATTGTTATATCATTTTAAATGAAATTTTAATAAATGAACAACTTATAAGGAATTTTGTATTCAATTTTCAAGCATCTTAAGCCAAAAAAATTTTATCGACATTTAAAGAAAAAGATTTTCAATCTTCAAATCCCAAATGTCTATAAATAGATCAAAAAGAAAATATTTAGAAAATTATTTCACATTATGTTAAACATGCTAACATAAGTATTTTGTGAAAATACAAAAAAAAAAAATCGATTTTGTCAAGTACTGATTTTGCGTAAAAATTCCAGTTATTTCAGATTTTTTTTTAATACGCGTCTGCTATTCCGTAGTTTTTAAACTTTTAAAGTAATGAAAATATCCCCACCCCCAAAAATCATTCGCTATTGATGATGGGTGTCTGCCAGGGAAGGTTTCACTGTATAATATAAATACGCCATATTATATTTTACTATAAATTATCAAAGTTATTCTAAGCAATTAATATTTGTAGTACATATTTATTTATTAACCAATAGGTATATGTAATTTATAGGTAACAGCATTGTCTCGGAAATATTGTACTGTGGTGATTTTCCAATTTTTGTTTTTTACATTCGGAATCTAAATTAGGCGTCATATATTTAGGTATCAAACATGTGTCTTCCGAAACCAATTAAAGAGGAAGTTAAGAAGAAAAATGAACTCAGAAACTACAACGCTTTAATCGCATTGCAATTGATGAGTGAGTTTTGGCGACATAAGATCGAGAAAAATAATACAATTTTTAGTTGCTGTTCACAATATTATTTAGAGCCAATATGAAAAACATTATAACATGCGTATGTATTCCAAATCGTAATCGATATTTTATTTGTACATAATATAGAGATATTCGTTGACATGTTTGTCTACATGAATCTTATACACTACTGGTCGTTCGTCAACAGAGGGATCGATCTGGGGCTGTCTGAAGAGGACTGGATATTAAGTTTTCTAGGACCCAATGGTGAAATCCCGCATTTGTACAGAGCATTTAGCAACACGGGCTATACCTCATCGGAAGATGACGATGATATGATTTGATATAATGACAGGATATACTATTTCTATATTATAATTATGAATTATAAAACGAGTATGTAAAATCTAAGATAATTATAAATCACAATTGTAATATTAATATTTTAAAAGTAAGCGCATGGGAATTAATATTATAATTATTTGTGTTTACAACGATAAAATAAATGAAAACTATTAATAATTAATAATTATTTATTATTGTTGACTGTAGGTACTATTATGTGTACGAGTTCAGTGACATTGCCAGAAATTATCCATGGTGGGGCCGGCAGGGGTAAACATTTATTTATTTATCATACCTATGACATATTGAAACGTATAATAAACATAAATATTCTTAATGTTAATTTTAATAGAAATAAATGTCAGTATATATGACATAAAATAAAAATAAATAATATAGTATAAAATAAGGTAAGATAAAATAAAATAAAATTAATACTTTAATATAATTACTTCAAATCCTCTTTATATGAGTAAACTGAATTTTTTCGATATATATAATATCTTTTCCGATAAGTGTTGACAATATTATACACAATTGTGAAATTTTGCACAATTTTTAGCTACTAGATTTAACGCGTGGTGTCATTTATTATTAATCAACAAAAACTCAATTTACTGTAGCCAAGATCCTAAAATCAGAAGTTACAAAATTTTTAGTTAATACAAACATCGGTTCATCGGTAAAATTAATGGGAAATCATATAATTATATAAAGCCAATTAGGTAAAAATATAATAACACTTTTGATTAATAAGAGAAAAACTTAATTAATATGTAACTTATTGTTATAAAAATAACTTATGAGAAATCTTGTATTAAATGTTCAAGGTTTTTAAAATAACTAAAAAATAAAAAAAAAAAACGTTATTTATCTATATCACTACAACTCGTTTGCGCAAAAAAACACAACTCGATCGCACACATCTATTTTGATTACCTGTTACGAAAACCTCTAGTATTAGAACTTGTTTGAGCACACATTTTCCTTTTCACTTTAGCATGCTTAGGACTGTCTTTCACTTTGAATTTGCATGAGTATATCAATGACTTGATCTATGTGTGGATGTGGTGTATACAATTGGCTATTATAATGTTTATAAAAACTTTCTGCGCTATTCGTTGTCTTGGGATTATCATTTGGTTCACAAGTCCATAAGATTGGTGAAAAAATGCTGTTATACTTTTTACAATCAGTATAATTTTATAAAATATAATCTGAAAATATGAAACTAACTGTATCAGATGCTAAGACGGAAAATCCAAAATATATGTAAATTTATGTATATAATAGTACTAAATGACCGTACAAAGTATCCGCGTTTCGCACTTTTAATGCTCGACCATACATAGTGACCTAGAACCGTATGAATGTGTACAAACTATTTTCACTTTTTTAGGTAAACGACTAATTTCTTTGTGCGTAAACGAATCGTCGATATTCAGGTATACAATTTTGAATGTGCGCAAACGAGATGCAGCGACCTATATATATAGGTATATTTACCATATAATATTATGACTAATATTTTCAAAGAATAAATTATTTCCGAGTGATGACTATAAAATAAAAAACGAAATATATGTAGGATATTATAAATTTATTTAAAATCTTTTGTTAATTATTAAATTTATAATTTAAATCACTAATATTGAAAAATAATTCATTTTAAGAAGATGATAAGAACCGTCCACTCGTGGTGATGTTCTCTAGATATACCCTATTATCGAAAAATTTTCAATCACTTTTAAGCCTAAATTTTGATGAACTGAAGTTTTTTAACGATTTTAACGTAGTAGAGTATACTATAACCTAATCAAAAATAAAAACACAGTTCTAGTAATAATGTTCACCAATCGAGATTTAGGATAGAATTTGGTAGATTTTATATTATTATTATTGTATATTTTATTGATTATTTATTTTTGAAGGTGATTTTTTAATTTTAAAAATACATATCAATTTAATCGGTGATAAATTTTTAACCTATACAAATAAATATAAGCTCTACTGAATTTATTTTTTATCAATTTCATTTAAATTTTACTGTTTTATTTTTCTTCTTATTTTAAGAACAAAGTTAAGTACACAACACGTTCGTTGTCTACTAACTATCATTACGTAAAGTTTGAATTTTAGATTCTCAGTGAATCGGATGATGTATTGATTTAACAATAAATTATGTGTTGTTTTTTTGTGTTCGTCATAACCTTTTGGTCATGCCTAATCATAAATGTCGACTTTAGTTTTCTTTACCTGTTTATTTTTTATTCTAATCTATATTGCTTATAATTAATCGCGCAATTTAAAAATATGTGTTTTTTTTAAGTATATTGGTGGAACTTGCATTACTTTAGTACCATACTTTACATTTACTAGAAGTTAAAAATACCTCTAAGCTTTAAAATAAGTTGAACAAACTCAAAAACAGAAGCAAATTACTTGAAACACGTATAAAATCCTGATTTATTGCCTCGGAGTGATCCCTAAAGGTGATAATCGAACATTTTTTTTCCTTCGCTTCTTTTTGATGAGTGTATACGGTGGGTTGGTTGTATATTATAAGTACGACACCAATGGAAAAAAATTAGTGTATCTCTAGCGCGGGTTTGACGAAATCAATGCAAGTGAGTTTAACAATATGCTGCGTGTGGTAGCCCCGGGGTTATACAACTCGTTATCCAATAGCATTAGCGTTCATACTATATATTATTACCATGTACGTTTACGATAACGAATGCTTATGTTATAAATAATAAAAAGTTTTTAATTATTGAATCGTGTAGCGGTTGTTGACCCGCGATAACTGTTCTGAAATGAACGGTGAAGAAATAATTAGTTGACCCGGTGCCCGACATAAAAATTTGTGGAAATCCGTCTTAATCTAACTATTGGAAATAAATAATAATATTTATAATATAATAATTTGATTGAATAATGCGTTATTTATAATACATATTGAAATTTTGTAATAATACCGTAGTTCTAACTATAAGTCAGCCCAAGGTTGAAATTAGTCGTAATTGGAAATGTGGCACGTTAATGGGAGAACATATTGTTGGCCGAATGTCACAAACATTCATTCAATTATTATAATAGATATTATTACTTTATCAAGACCATAATATTATAATTATTATTAGTAAACATTATTTTTCACGTTTAATAAGTCAATGATAAAGTCAGCTGGCTCCATTATTTAAGCGATTTATCAATAAAAATATTATAAAAAAACATAAAAGTTTTAAGAGGACGCTATATATTTAATATAAAAACACAATTGTAAAAAAACAATTATTTCTCTATCAATAATGGTTTTAGAAGGAAAAAACGAGTTACATACAGTCGAGTGAATAATTAACTGAAGATAATAGCAGATTTATTTTTCAAAACAGTTAATTTCAGTTTTCAATTTAATGCTTTTTTTATACACTTTTGTAATCACCCAACAACAACCAATTGAAATTAGTTGGTACTAAAATCTAATTCCACAAATATTTATTTATTATTATATATTTTATATAAACTATTAAGACAATTTAAAATTTAAAAAGTATTAATTAAGAGTATTGTAGTATGGAAAGAAGGTCATATTTGGAAAACAGTGGAGTCATTTAGGGTGGAGCAAGGTGGGCATTTGCCACTGTCTGATTTTAAAAACAGCCTAATGGGCCGGTGTCCGGTTTTTGTCATTTAACCATTATTATATTTTATTAGTGCAAAAACATGATTATTTTTATAATATTTTCAGAAAATATTTCACAGTCTACCTACTAAGAAATTATTGTCACAATGATACATTTTTAATTAATTGATAGTTGGAATAAATGTATATTTAGACACATGCGGGACGTGCATGTATGTTTTGTGAAGAAAAAAGAATTAGGAACACAATATTGTTGTACGCACAACAATAATAATAACTAATATCATAATCCTGTATAGTTTTATTTTTAAAATTTACAAATTCTAAAAATGTTATGTGGTTGAGAGCGATGCGAGCGGTTTTTTTTACCCATTCGGGCCGGTCAAATCTTTTGCCCCCCTCTATTGAAAACTGAAATGACGCCACTGTTGGAAAAGTACTGATATTTTTTCGAGTAATAGATATTACTATGTATACTAATTAAGTCCCAATACCCAAGCGGGGAAAAATAATATAATAGAATCCACGGTTAGGTTAGGTTGGGAAATCATAAATATACTAATTGAGGTCCGAGGATTATTTCGAATAAAATATAAAACCAATCATAATTTACGTATATGGACAGAATTACGTGATATCGTTGATATATTTTTATACAATGCTTATCACACACATTTTTACCAGTTATTTTATCATCACCTATATTAATTTAATTATACACAACTAACATTTAAATTATTTATATTATATTTTAGCCATACATTATTATACAATAAAAAATTTAAAAAAAACATTTTTAAATGTATAAAAATCGGAGGGAAAATTAATTTTTTTTAAATTTGGCGGGACTCAGTATTAAAATAAGTACGTAACACGATTGCGCTTGAGCTTATAAATATTGCCATTATTGTATTATAAACATTTGTTATATTATATATTTTCATAAATGTATTTTTCTAGTATATATAAATATGTTAGTGAAAAAAAAATATGACAAATGTTTATAATGTCGGTCATGTATTAATAAAGTATACAGTCATTTTTGGTTCACTCGAACTTTAACTTCGACTTCGAGTTAACTAAGTCAAACTGTATTTTTAAATAATGTATTGGAAAATTGTCAAAATATCTGTAATATAGGTTAGAGCACAATCGTGGTGAGTGTTTTTACAGGTAAAAAGGTAGGGCGGGCGTAATCGTGTTGCATCATAAAATATAGACTCAATTAGTATATAATTAACCTAACCTAAGACTCAATTCATCTTAAAAGGTTTTATTGGGACTCGGTTTATATACTACATACAGTTAGATAATGGTTTGAGGTTGAGGTTATTTTGGACTTCAATTAAAGTACTAAGGTTATTCTTATTTATTTATTTTTTTTTTTTAATAAATATTACTTAAGAATCTTAAATTATGTTCTTTCAATTTTTTAAATTGACGAATAAAAAAATGTGTTAAATAGTACATAACGGACGAACTAGAACACAAAAAAATATTCAGACAAAGGGCTGTGAATGTTTTTAAACGATAAAGTAGATTTAGTTAGAAACCCTTATTTAATGCTCTTATTGCTTGTATACTACTTTGATTGATAAGAGTAAAAAATGTTAGATTTTGAAGGTAATTTTGAGGTAATCACAGTCTCTATAGTATTAGGTAAATGCTATTGTTATTTGTTTATAGTCAAAAGTTATTTTATGTTTTTGTTAAGAAAAAAATTAAAATTTTTAAATATTTTATTGGTCTGTAAACCCTAAAATTATAAGCTAGCATAATATTGGTATTTAATATAATATATTAATATTAATATACTTAGGTAGTTTTAAATACAATTGGTGAACTCTCGAAAAAACAGTGTGAATTCGTTCGGAGGTTGTGTATTCTTTCTGAGAAAGTAGTATGACGACAACCAACAGGTGTGTAGCGCGTTTTATAATTGATATAAATGTGTTATATTTGACACTACAATGTATAGACCTATTGGTATTCGCACACGTTTGTGTTAAGTGTTTTGGATATCGCTCAATGGTTTCTTTTCTGTATGTTTGGGGTATGTGCGTATTATTATTCCACCACTGTTTGTTATTTATACGTCACGCGCTTAGTTGTACATGTTTTTTACATTATTACATTTTAGTGTGATGTATTATACATACAATATATTTTTAATTAATATTAAAAATATTATACAAATTTTCTTCTCTAAAACATGAGATGACGAATACAACGAATACAAAAACAGATTAACAACGGTAAAAAGAACACACCATTATTAAACCAACACATTAGTCGTCTGTTATTTAAAAAAATATTATTATTTAAGTTTAGTGGGTACCTATTTTAAAACACCTGATAATATGCAAAAAAGCAACACAAAGACCCATTACGGATTTTGTACACGATGTAAATTTACACGAATCACTACTAAATTAATAATCTTGTTTATGTCATTTTTTATTGTTATAAACCATACATTTTACTGAAATTATTGTGCCGCACTGAGTTCAATAATATATTTATCTTGTAGGTCAAGTATTACCAAAATTTTGTTATCTACGTAGGTATAGCATTTTTTTTTAATATAATAAATAATAATATACACCATACAGTCCATACAGAATACGTAGCAGTAAAAATGTATGACCCGGCCATTTGATATAATTTTCAAACCAGTAATATCTCAGTTAGATATCGTTTTTCGCACAAAAGACTGAATATGTGTAGTGTCAAATTTACGATTTTGGCGTCTATGAATTCCAAAAAAATATAAGCTATTATTTGATAATATCTCCTATGTGCTGTCGTTTATCTTCATTGTAGAATTATCAAAAAAGAATAAATAAAATTTCCTGTGTTACTATAAACTGTTTATTTTTGATTATTTGTTTTTACCCCGTTAGGTTAGGTATTTAGTATATTTTGTACCTCAAAACAAGTGTTTCTGAAAATATATTGATCATTTGTGTAGTTGATATTATTTCTTTTTTTTGTCTGAAAATACAATAAACATTTGTTATTATGATTATGTAGAAAAAAAACTTTTTTTTGGTATTTAAAGTAAATCTTTAAATTATGTTTCAGACTTGTTTACTTGTTCTCTTTGTATGAAAACGTTCTATTGAAACGGTAATGATTATTATTGTATATGCTTAATGATAAAAAATAATTTTGGTGTCGGGTATTTGAGGTATTGATGTTAATAATTCAAAAATACACTAAAATTTTCAACTATATGGGTGGAGTCTTGCAATGAATTAGATTTAATTGGTACTTTAGAAGACTAAAAGTAAAACAAATTGGGCAAGTAGCTATCGCTTTGCGCGTTACTGTAAATTGTAATGGATGTGTTAAATTTGAATTTAATGATATATCATTCTATACAAATAACGATTATGAACGACGGGCTATTTAGCTAAGTTTATTTCATAATATATTTTTTGATATTTATATTAAAGTTTATAATTGAATGTACTATTAGTATTGTTGTAAAAAACTAGTTATAAATAAAAATTAGTGTAGGTTGATTTAATTTTTGTTGAAAATATTGCATTTATTATATTATTAATATTTAATTACTATAATAGTATAATAGTAATACAATAAATATCATGTCAAGTATCTATAAAATATTAAAAATTATTTAAGATAATTTATGAAAAAAAATCAATGTACACTTTAGTAAACTTTTTTTTACTAAGGTATAGGTGTTATTAAATGTTTCTATCTTAAATATAAAAACAAATATAATTGTAAATTTCTAACTACAAAATAATTTGAAGATTTTCAATATTTTACGAATTTTGTCCAAATTTAAAACTCAATCGCTTAAAAAATATTACGAGCATGTTTTTTTTTAAATTTTAATTGTAAAATAAACAATTTATCAGGAATCTTATACTAATTTTAGCATACAATTTTGATTTAATGAAAAGCTGTTAATTAATATTTATAAAAAAAAAAAAAAAAAAATGATTAGAAAATTTTAAATATCTTTAAATAGCTCAAAATCATTTAAAAGGTATGTTAAATATAAACATTTAAATTTTAAATTTGGACCAAATTAGACATTCAAATAAAGAATGTATGGTACTTGGATTATTTGTTTTTCAAAAATATTTTTCGTAGAGATTTAAAAGTTTTACGTGTATTACTATATTATTATATTTTATGTATACAATGTAAGGATTATACTTTAAAAACATTTCAATTAATTTTATCATTGATTATATATTATTATAGTATATATAATCAATGATTTAATGCTATTGTTTATTTATATTACAAAGTACAAATTTATGATTTACATTATTGTTGTCGGTATTGAGGGATAAGTTAATAACAATAATATATTATATAAATACATACTATTTTAGTAATTAAATGTTAATAATACAATAAAAGCAATATTTTTAGGAAAGATGAATACTCGTAGATCGTGTAATTGAATTCGATTTTAATTTCATTTTAATTGAATGACTTACTCGATAATGAAGTGCTCTCGGTACATACTGTACAATCAGAGCAGTTATTTTTTATTGTATTTTACAAATTATTACCGAGAAATGATTTTGTGGATTTCATAACCGCGGGTTTGCTGTGTGCTTCAATTTTTGCTTGCATATTTGTACGAACTATCGTATAACTGTCTCCTTCATATAAGCGCAAAAAAATAAAAATGTTTGTACATGGTTATAATACAATACAGTGGACGTTACAATTCCCTTGGTAAAAACTTACTGAGTTGGTCGTAGGTTCCAGGTTTTTCTCCTTTTCTCGATTTTATGTGTTTTACTGCAATTAGATCGAAGAAAAGAATATCTTGTTCTCTTTGTGTATCCTGGATGGTAGTCATCGGTGAATGATTTTTCCATAAGCACCCTCTAAAAATCACGAGTATTTAAATACGTATCCTAAATATAACACTATTACAGACAAGGCTGTATATTTAATGTATTGAAAAACTGATAAAAAAATTCATGAAATTCTGCATTAAAAATTAACGATATTACATGACCGCGAAATTTAAATTTCTCTGAATGCAAAATATATTATGAATATTTTTAATTTATTTTTTTTTCATGGGAATCATTACTTTTTGTTTTTTCATTTTTCATAATATTTTCTAACCATTTTTATACTAGATACCTTTTTTGATTTGTACAAAAAAAAAAAAAATATAATATACAACACAATATTTAACAATATTTAATCATAATTACTAACGGTAAATTTTTCAAAACATGATTTTTTTTTAATATAAAAATATGTCTTATAAACGCAATTCAATACAATTTATTCAAATTTGTTAAACTTAAATTTATTAATATCACAATTATATTTTAAATGATAGTTGATTTTTAAGTAAATAATTTAGTTTTAATAACGCTTGTCCTACTTTGATGTTTGAAGATTTATTGTTTTTAATCCGTACGTTTTGAACTAAACTATTAAAAAATTAAAAAATATTAAAAATATCATAAAAAAAAATTAAAGCAAAACCTTTAACTGTCACCAAAATGTCATAATATCAATTATATAATTATAAAATTATCAATATTTTTGTTATATATACAAACAAAAACAATTAACAAGGGTGTGTTTCTTAGCTTCAATTAGAGAGTTATCATTTTATAAATGAAAATTATGTTTCTTCTGTCTTACTCGCGCAGCCAGTGGAAAAAAATACTTTGTGTACCGAAATAAAAAGTTAAACGAATTCAGATATATAATTTGAAAATGGTTTGATAGACATGTTTTTGTTTTTAACAATATTTTTAGTTTTATTATTGATAAATAAATAATTTTGATTTGTGTTTTCTACCCATTAAATGATCTATTGTCATTCCCAAAATATATGGCTTAAAAGGATTCTTTTAAGTTTTGGATATATTTCAGTGATCACAATTTTCAGATTATTTCAAAAGAATTTGCTCATACTGATGATTATTCAAAACAATTTTTTAAAAACAGTTAAATATCTTTTGTTAATTATCATCATACATTCACGTATTATGATTCAGAAATATAATTTTCGGTATTTAAACAACGTTTTAACTATAATCAGATTGTATTAAATTAACGTATAATGTAAGTAGGTACTGGCTTATTAAATCCTTATCGATGGTTAATTTTTCATTTGACATTTGAGAACTGATTTCTGGAATTTCTTTAAAAATCATTGAGCTATTAGATGATGGACTTATGTTTGATGGCTTATTGTTCACCCACTTCTTTAGTTCGGCAAAATTTTTGACCTTCCCTATATAAATATAGAATATAAACACACAAACGCTATGGTACAATATAAACATGAATTAGTTTGCACTATTTAAATCGCTATAATTTAATATGCTTTTAATCTGCTAACTTTTATTTAAATCCTTCCAATTTTTCTTTTTCTTCAGACCATTTAGAAAATTAGACCCCAAAGAAATCATTGGATGGTGTGTATAACCATTCGTTCCTAATGTCAATTTTGTCCACCAATGTTGATGATTTTGTCTTTTTATTCCTGTAAAATAAAACACTATTAAATAGTTATTAATATAAAATATTATTAAATTATGCATTCGTAGATTGTTTGTATATTGTGAAGGTGCAAACAAATATGTTCTTTGTTTTGTAATTAAATATTATTCGAACTATTAGTCAGTGCTGTTTACTAAAGCTACCATAGGTTAAAGCTATTATAGTTATTAGGTATTATTTATGAGATAACGGTGAATAAAATTGCCTATCTAAAACGCCGTATCATCATTAATTGTCAAAACGATTTAGATAGCTTTAACTTAAATTTATGTGAAGACTGTAGACTCATATATTTAAATTATTTTGACTTGTAAAAACATAAGTCGTCAATAAATTATTGATATAAACAAATTAAATACAAATATGTAAAGTACTAGCATGAATACTCTGGCCCTAGTATAATATAGTGTAACCTACTTAGGATCTTAAGTATAAAAACCTATACACAAAAGGTACGGTGACATAAATAAGACAATTATAATAGACAATTAAACACAACTATTTTAAGGATAATGTGAAGAACGTAGCGTTCATTGTGTGAACTTAATAAAAAAACGAAGACCACACGTTTCAACGGGGAAGCGATAACGTCAGGTATTCACTAGAAGTAAACGGATCAACTAAAATACCAAATGTTATAGTGAAATCACCAAAGTTCCACCTATATTAATCATTATAATTATAACCACCAATCTAATTGAAAGATACTATATACTAGGGAGATGGACACAAGAGCTTGGCAGACGGTTAGAAATATCGAAGACACTTAAAGTAGGGTCGTAACAACTATCATAATTGAAAATAATGACTCATAAAATTTAATTTGTAATTTATTTTAAAAAGTATTAAGTTGAATAAACATTTATATTATTGATAGGAAATAAGTATTCATATTATTGGCGGACGATAAACTTTTGGAGAAGTGGATCGTAATAATCGTCTAGGAATTAGACACATTATGACAAATTATGCACGCCAGCAATTTTTCAGAACGCCAGAAACTAGCTGTTCCTCTAATATTTTACTTTTATTATATTTAACATAATAACATGATCTTAAATTTACCAGGGTCCAAATTGACGAATTTCATGATTTTGTTTTCGTGACTCAACGCAGGAGGATTCGCCACAGTCATTTCCATATTACAACACATCAAATTCACGATATGTTGACAAAATTGTTTTTTTTTATTCGGTACGTGCATACGGAATCTACAACCCTAAAATAAAAAAAATGAAATAAAACACTTCTTACTTAATACAATATGTTTAAATTAAAACTTATAAAGTACTGATAGTTATCTTACGAAAGGATTTTTCACCAGCTCCAATCGGAAAGCTCTTTCACCACAACACGGATAACGGCCTGTATCCAAATATATAATAATAAAATACATTTATATTTATTTTTTTGACATTAATTGAAAATAAATAATATAGCTAATGAGATAAACAACTATTTGGTAGTAGCTACTGGTTAGTGACTGTGATAACTACTCCAAGAAATTTTTTTTGTGCTCTATTGAATCTTAATATTGTGTATATTTTTTATGTGGGTGATGTGGAATATAGAGATTCCAGTTATTCCATGTTTTGTCAGTTACTATAAGGATAAGTATTAATTTAAATATAACTTGTTTGTGTATAAATAATTAATTAAAAATTGTGTATAATTATCATGCCTGTAATGTTATCTTTATCTTGAGTATTCAAAGTATACTTAATAATATATGGTCATTAAAAATATATTATATATAATTCCCATTCGTCTGTTAACGATAAATATCACCGCATAAGTTTATTATGACATGGCGTGAATACAATATTATGCTATACAATACCACATACCGATATATGACTGCAGTTAATTGATTTGTTATTAATAATTATTATTAACGCTTGTTAAAATATTTAGATTCAATATTTAACTAACAACAAGTAAAAGCCCGTAGTTTTAAAATATATATTAAATGAGGTGTTTTAATACACAACAATATCGATGCTCTTTGATCATTAATGAGGATTGCGAACTGTATGACAAGAAGAGGAAATAATATATATTTCAAGAAATGAGTTTTGGGTTGGATATTCAACGTATAAAAACGTATTTAACGTTATTCCGCAGTTAAATAAATTATTTTAATTAATTCCCCTAAGACGTAAAAATCAATTACTTTCTGTAATTTCTACGCGTACATCATCATAACATCAAAACGTTAACAAAAATAAGATGAGGTATTTAAGCTGAAGTATGTTCGAAGAAATCTCACGTTGTTAGGTTATATATAATACCAATAATATATTATTTTAATCTCTACTATGATAATAAATTGCATAATCGACAAACAAATCATATCGAAAAATATCCTTAAATGTATATGATTATTTTATTGTTTTATATTTTCTGTTACCAAATAAAAAAAGTATTTCTTATTTTATTTATGTCAGAAGAATTAAAGACTATCTTTGATTGATTTTAAGTGTTCATTTAATCTCGGAGAATATTAGATAGTTGAAATGTAGTAGTTATTTACCGATTTATTTGATGTTAATACAAATTTAAAAAAAACTTTTTACCTGATAAAATTAACATGTTTCGAATTAAAGTACGTACTAATGTAATAATTTACTACAACCAGGGGCTTCTTTGGGACTTGATTGAGGTGAGAGAACGTGGATTTGTTTTATTTTGAATATATATATACATATTTAAAAACATAAGAAAAAATTTAATTTATACATAGTAAGACATTTTTTAAAATTACTCAAAATAATAGTTTATAAAAATATTTATAATAAAATATGTAGTTCGTTTTACCTATGGGTTGCTCCAAGCCCAAATTTCCAATCGGAAAGAATTCGGGGCTCTGCGGATGGTACTGGCACATGGCTGAGTTCCTTACCGGATATTGTAATTTACACACGGTGCAAGATAAAAAATGACATTCCGACCATATTTTCCAGTACGTTTTTTCCCAGCTTCCAAATTCTTCGGCTAAGGAATGGATGTATTTTGTCAAGTCCAGTTTTTCGCATCTAATCAAATTGCACAGATTTTCATTCAGTCATTATAATGCACAGGGCCGGACTCGATTGATAGTTTCAATGGGGGTTATATTATGTAACTTTTAATTAGTAAACTAAAAGCAGTTATAATTTATTATTAAATCCAACGGTATCTTGATTCTAGATCGATGTTTTCAACAGAAGTATATTTTTATTTTTTTGTATTTTTCAAAACGAGAAAGTAAGTTAGTGTATTAAATTTTGTTTTTTTTTTTGTTTTATCAAATATTAACATTCGATCTTTTAATATTAATTCTAAACAGTGTGTTGAACATAATATGGTGTAATTAAACATCACAATAATACGTAGGTACTTCAACATTATGCGTACGAATGGTATGCATAAAACGTACAGATTATTATAACGAAAAGCTTTTCCAGTCGAGGTTTTGAATTTCCGATTTTTGATTTTTTAGAGAGATATTTTTCTCTGCGCTAATTACTCAGCTTGTCGCTCGTCAACGCACGCGAGCACTGATGTTATTCGCATTATACAACCGATAGTTGAAGTCCGGCCCCGCTAGAACCCACACAGGCCGGAGTGGCTTCACTCTGTGGTATTGGAAACACACACACACACACACACACACACACACACACACAACACCCTCCCGCCCCTCCCGCCCCTCCCGCCATTGGATTACTTAGTGTGTACGTAGGTCACGGTACCGTCTTGTTCAACGATAAACTCGGGCACCTTACACGGGATTTGGGAAACGTATTTTGGCCGCATCATCATCTGACAGTCACGACAACTACACGGAGGCGACGGGACGTGATCGTTATAAAACAGAAAGAAAAAAACAAACGATGATAAAAATAAAAAATAAAACATTACAGATATACATTATAATATTTTCGTGTCGGGTCGACTGTAAACGGCGTGCGCCGTTCATAAACTCACTACATGGCGTTGGCGTAAGACTCGAAATGTCCGTATTCGGCATTCGGATTGGTTTTGAGCAGGTCGTTAATGAGGTTTGTGAATGACATTTGTGTTTGGTCCATAAATGTCAATTGATTTGTGTCGGTATCGTCAGCAGAATCGTTGGAATTTTCATCCCTGTTATTGTTCCTGCAATGTTATTCATCACAACATCAACCGACAAAATATGAGTGCCAGCCCAGAAATCACAATTTAATAATTTGGGGATAATTACAAAACAATAATTAACGTATAAAAATATATGGACAGATACGCAGCGATTCACCAAGCATGTCACGTCCATTTCCCATTTTTTCTTTAATAATGAATTTATTCCATTTCCAATTTTTGTAAATCGTATTTGTACTTAAAGACTGTACTTTAAAATACTCGAAGATATAAAATTTAACGCGAATTGTTGAATTGTTAAGCTGATTATTTTTTAAAAAACGTTGATATATTTGAATGAGTAATTTCTAAATTAAGTATAAAACTGTATGTTCCAAATATAATCCATGATAATAGCTTTAAAGATAATATCTAAATTAGCTATGATTTAAAAACTATGGAATTTAATAACAATTATATTATGATTTGTAAAGATTTTCTTAGTATAATAGCTTATAAGAACTATACCAATTAATAATTATTACATCGATTTTATATTTAATATAAAACCATAAAGTAATAATGATTATTACTCATTGGACATACAATTTTATAACTTAGAAATTACTCATTTAAATTTTGATTTAGAGTCATCGACGTTTATAAAAATATAATCTGCTTAAAAACTCGTATTAAGAAAAAAGTGGCTAAGTAACCACTCTGTTCTACAATAGAAGTTGAACGTATCTTGTTATTGAATAGATCACTGTAATAAATTAGTTAAATCTGAATTTAATGATATTTCATTGCATACGAAAAATGATTCTGAGCATAATTTGTCTACTTATATTTTTATAAAATGTATATTTTATATTGTGTAAACTTATCTTGTACAGCGTTGCCGTGACGAATTAAATTTTAGTGGATTTACCTCTTCTTATACTCTATTAAATGTAAACTAATCATACTAAACATTTGAAATATCAAAAATTGTAATTTAAGAAATAATAGAATGTTTTGTGTCTCTATGATCAATATTTTTGAAGTCGTTATACCTATATTATTAAACGTTTGAACATCAATCACTTATAAATCAACTATGTGAATTTATAAAAAACTTTTTTTTTTAAATTGTTAGTAAATAACCTTATGAATATCTGATAAAATATTTAAGTATTTTTTTACACAAAAATTAAAAAACTAATCACATTTAAAAAAGTAAAAAAATTAAGTAAAGCATAAAATTACGCTTGATACAAAAATGTAATTCGTAAATAATATGTAAGTATAAAATACATGAAATTTAAAAAAAAAAATTTACCTCTATCACTTGGAAACCTGTATAAAATGGAAAAAATATCCGATCTTAACCGTTTCCATATTACATAGGTTTCACAGTACTTTGACAATTATACAAAGTTTTATAAATACTTATTTAAATATCTGTCAAAAATAAATAGTGAAAATTACAAAAAAAAAAATTTAAAAAAAAACTGGTTTTATATAATTTTGGCATTTTTTTCTTCTAAAATAATGTAAATTAAATAAATTAAAAGTTTATAAAAGAAAGTTATTCTTAAATTGATAAACAAATTTATGTATTTGAAAATGAGTATGTTCGGTGAATGTATGTTATTATTTATTAATATAATATTATATTATACAATATTTGTGTATATCGTATAATATTTATATTTTTCTAATGTAATAAATAATAATTATCTTCTGCTCTCTTCGTGTAAATAGTAACATACTGAGATTATGTGATGAATGATTATTCTAAAATTAAACAAATGTGTTTTTACGTAAATTGGTTTATGAAATAATAATTTTTAATTCACATATTATTGTATTATGTATTTTTTTACTATGAACATAAAAGTAATTAAATTGTACTCGATACCTACATTAGACGGTTCAATGAGTCAATAAATGATTCTGTATCCACCGTATTTATATTCCATTTTATTGAAAAATTCTCCATTTCATCAAAAATTTTGAAAACTTACTTAACTATAGAAATTTTAAATTTTAAATTTAAAAAATGTTATCAATTTTTTTTTTTTAAATATATTTTGGTTGCCATGTAAATGGTTACCTATAGCCAATAAATTAAATACATTTGATTTAAATATAATTATAATAGTTAATAGCTAAATAATTATATTAAATATTTCAAATGACATTTGTCATTTAAAATTAAATGAAAATGAAAATATAAGCATTCGCATTCAAAGTATAAACAGGATAATATTGCATACGGATACAATAGTATACTACCAATAACCATCAGATATATACTAATTGTGTTAAACATCTATATTAAAGTTAGTAAGAATCAATTAAGAGTTTCGTGTTATTTGATAAAGTGTAATTTATTTATTGGAATTTTAAGAGAAATATTTATTGCAAATAATATTAAAATTTTTAAATATATGTGAATTTCGTTTAATAATAATTAACAAATTTTATCAGCATAAACTTAGTCTTAGAATTATAAATATTTTATACCTATTACCCGATAGAGTTTCATTTAAATGCCAATTGTCAATATATTATTTGTATGTTGCCGAGAGATGGTATTAATAATAAAAAAAAATTTATGATATTGGAAATGTCGTAGATCGTTGGCCAAAAATTGCAATATATTTATAAGCATCGATTTGATACGTCGTAACCGATTACCAAATTGTTTATCAAATATGAATATAATTTTTTCAGTTTTTACGCAAACAGTTATTTTTGTAGACTATACCTATTAAAGTCAGTGATCAAAATAATGTGCAAATAATTTTATTTTTTTAATGATAATATTTAAAGTAAAAGTCTTTATATTTCATACAAATATTTACATGTTTGTCAACAATATTTCAAAGGAATTATATTTTAAAAATAGTTATTTTAATCATTCACGTGTATGATTCATTTAAGTCCACTTGTTAATTATTTCTCAACACACAGTCGTATTAAATAATATATAGCATTATAATTAGGTATATTATGTATATTATGTAAATATTGTAGAATGAATATAATAGTATACGTATTATATATTATATTTCATCTAATAACGAGAACACGTTAAACACGTTATTATTATCGGTCGTCTGTTTTAAAATATAAAAAGGTCAGCACAACAAAGAACTGTTAACGAATAGTGATTAGCGTGTGTTCAAAGGCTCTATCACGTTTTGTTTTTTACTTCTACTGCTGGCAATTATATCGATTACAATCCATCTATTTTAAACCTGAATTTGTTACGAAGTAGGTAAGTAATATTGATACCAAACTCGTGTCTTGTAAGTTTATATTTTCGGTTGAACACGGATGACAGTAAAACGCATGATTTGTAAATTACATTACTAATTTGTTATACCTATTTATTTTTTACGTTTTAATGAAATATATCAACATTTGTCAACGAGATTACTACACTCGACGCTGACCGTACGTACTCGAGTGGAAGGATAACGGGTTCACATTACGTCCATTGCGTAATTCAATACACAAAAATAACGTTTACAATATTTGAATTAATGATATATAATATATTATTTTATTAAACGAATAATTTATAATGATCAATATAATATATTATAATAATAAATAAATGCAGAGTATAACCAAACCGTGCACAAAGCGAATATATTATTTTTCAATACAATTTGGTTATAATAAAGTATCAATCAAACCAGAACAATAAAATCTATTTTACGGCAATAACACTTTGACAAAAATATAAAAACAATAATAATATTATAGATTTTTTTTCTTAAATAACAAACATTAACACGTGACTCGTCTCCGAGGGACAAGGGAGCAGAGAAAGAACCAGGGCTTGTAGGTTAACAGTTTACCATTAATGGTATAGTAGGTAATAATAATGATAGTTTTCGATTAGTACTATAAGTTAAACGTATATAATATATTGTGTTAATATAAACAATTCTGGACATTAGTAAATCAGTTTTTTTGTTTTCGTTTCGTTAATACTGAAAAATGGAAGAATATTATCTGTTTGGTTACTCGAAAGTTCAAAGAAAAAAACGACGAAATAAATATTAGAACTGTTATAGTCAATTGAGTTGAAAACGGATTATATTTTTTAATTAAAATGACGATTAGTAAACATTTTTATAGGTAGTATTAAAAAAATAGTTTGTTTGTAAATCAATAACAATCAACTGATTTTTTTTTTCAATAATTTTAAAACCCAGCCTTTTATATGCCCAATATATATAAATATATATATAGTATGTGCTTTAATCAGAAGTGTGCACACATATTCCAGTAAATATTTTTTCTTGTGTATATGTAGGTAATAGTGAGTGGCTAATAAGTTTGTGTAACGTTATTTATGTATACATATTATATAAATTTATATGTATATATATATTATATATATATGTACGAATGATAATAGTAATCCATTAGGATTATAAAGATTCGCTGTTGTAATGTCTTGTGAATGTAGTGTTGATGCTGTTTTGGCAAAATTCAATTTGACTGGACTAGGTTCAAAAATTCTTCGCGTGTCTTTGAGTCGTCTCTGAACACTCCCAACATGGTAGACGTGACGGTTTTGCTGTTTATCTTTTGCACGCCTCTCATGACCATGCACATATGACTGATAAAATAAATAGAAAAAAAAAACAATTATCACGCCATTCTTTATACCGACTTGTTCTATTATATGCGTTTGGCTACTGCAATGTTAATATTATAGTAGGTAACCGCGGATTACAAGATATTATAACGGACTGGCATCGAGTAAACTGGAGGCGAAGAGCGGCGGAATAGTATATCAAATGTATGGCCCTTTAGTTCACCCATTCAAATCCGAGTGATCCGAATGCCATCAGCAGCATCATTTATGAAATATTATTTATTTATTTTTTTTAATATGTATATTCCTTATTTTCTATTTTAGTTAGTAATAATATTTAAATTAATATTATTTATGATTAATGAGGTTTTTGATGCATTGATGTCGATGCACCAGATAACGTTGTGCCAGTCCGTTATACTTAATATATATATATTTTTTTCATTATTTCATTATATCCAATAACTCCCCTCTGGCCTCTGCATCCTTATTATTTTTTTAAGACAATAAACGGCGATATCATAATATCATCTATTCGTATCAATATTTGAAATAGATGTGAATAGTTTTTCAGTTCATTATCTAATATAATGATAATATGCATTTATAACGTTATATTATACTGTATTTTATCGTTCGAATAATTACTACGTGCATTGTTATAATTTATTTGGAGCAGTTTTTAAAAAGCTGTTGCCGAGTTTTTTTTTTTAATGTAATCAACAAGTGAAATTTTCATATTAATTAAATTCCAAAGCACAATTTTATTAACTACAACAACAACAACAGGAATACAAATTAGTATTTACATACCCTCATAAACACAAATTTAATATACAATTGTTGTGTTAGTACAGTAACAATAGCTATCATAACTCAAAATGATTGAATACCACTTATATCGCAAATTGAAAGTTAATAAACTTGATTGAGCATGATAAAAACTTATTTACACCACCCCACGACTCGTGGTATTCTTTTATAGGTCGTCAAGTTATAAAAATTGTTTAAATATTTATTTTAAAAATCAATCTCGTTGATCGCCAGATACTGAAACTTTTATAATTTTCATTGTCAATCAGAAAAGAGTATAGTATAATTATTGTAAACATTTACGTAGAAAAACTTTTAACATTCAATCTTAATCCTCAAAGCACAGTAAATTTATTTTACGATTTATTATGTCTACTGGCTACTGTTATTTCGTACTTAATGTCTACAACTATAATTTGAAATACGATGGAAATGTTATTCAATGGAAAACTGTTTCTTTTTAAATACAATTAAGTAATTAATCTAGATTTATTTTGATATAGGTTGAACATACTTTTGTCATTAATTTAGGGTGAAAAAAATACGTAAATTTGCTAAATTATATATATAGTAACATTCTCAAAAACATTTCTTCTCTCCTATTTCATAAATGTATAACTTATTTATTTTGATATTATGGTAAATTATTGTTAGTGCCAAAATGTTCGCAGGCTATTTAAAATTATTACAAGGCCACGATCATGGGATTTTTTTTTGGGGGGGAGGGTTCAAGTGGAAAATAGCATACCTTCTCTGTCTGCTTATTTGCTATGTCTGCCAACTATACAGTGTCGGCTACCATTGTCCTATACTTTCATAGTACTCTGTCTCTCACTTCTCTTTTATTTACACTAGCTGTTTCGATGTGATTTTCTATTTTATTTAACCACATTTTCTTCGGTCTTCCTCTTCCTCTCTTTCCTTCGACATTTTTTTTCGTAACCATCTCTTATTGCCTCTGAATCATCTCTACTTATAACTAGTCATATCCACTCTGTGAAATTTCAAAAACTGAAGAATATATTTGTAATTTATTTAAGACGAATTTACTTATATTAAAATGGAAATATCACCATCACAACTATTTTTGTCTAATTATCGGTGCTTTTTATGTATTTATATTTATAGTTGTTTTTTGGTTATTAGTGGTATTTACACTTGGTAAATAAATTAGTGGGTATAAGCATTTTAATAATAAAATGTCTAACCTAACTTTACCTAAAA
Source organism: Rhopalosiphum nymphaeae (assembly GCA_036289425.1). Lineage (NCBI taxonomy): Eukaryota > Metazoa > Arthropoda > Insecta > Hemiptera > Aphididae > Rhopalosiphum > Rhopalosiphum nymphaeae. Next base: position 5,986,142 of record JAZAQC010000017.1, read on the forward strand.
ACTTTTTAGTCCTGCACTTAAAATATAATATTATATAGCTAGCTAAATAAAACCTAAAATGTATTCTGTGAGCACTCTTGTTAAAAATAACACAATAATACAGTTCACTTAATTCATATTTCTATGTTTTTCGATTTACTATTTTAATTTTTTAATTTTACTATCATAAAACAATGTTATGATTCAATATCTGATTTATAGCATTCAGGTATATCGGCGTTTATATTTTATTTTTTACAGGCTAAAAGCTAAAGCATTTAAAAAAATTTAATTTGACTAAACATCTCACAAAAAATGACGTCCCTGACTAAGTAAATTGTGATAACAGAATGTTTTCAACTTCATACACGTGTAGATTGGTTTGGTTCTTTTTTTCTAAAAATGAAAGGTAAAAATAAAACAATTATACAACACTAACACTAAATTGGAATTGAAAGGGTTAAAAATTGATATTGATTTTAACTAGGTATTGTTAATATAACAATACAGAGGTTTTCAAACTTTTCAGGCCAGGCCCCCCCTTTTAGTTAACCCCAGACCTGAGCCCCCCTCCCTCATAAAAATAATTTTAATAGTCATGTTTAGAGTAAAAAAATGTTAAAAACAAACAACAAATATTGATATTAATATTAATATTACAAATTTATTTTAAAATAAAATGTATTTTTTATAAAATATTTTAAGTAATAGGCCAATTTTAATGTGATGGGTGGGCTTGTTTTTTTTCATCACAAAGTTTGGTGAAACGAGGAGAGATATTTGATAAAGCTACTCTCAATTCTTTGTTGACATCCAGTCTTCCGCGGTACTTAGACTTTATTGATGCTAGGGCAGAAAATCCTGTTTTGCACAAATACGTAGTTGCAAATGGGACTAATATTCTCATGGCTTCTTCGATATTTAAACGATATCGAACTGACAACGTTATACTATCGCAACCTTGTCATAGTTGAACACGTAGAATTGCGTATGTTTAAAAATAGGATGACGGACAATAATGGTTTATCAATGAAACAACAAACCTTTTATAGATAATGGCTCGTGTTGATTGTTGCTGCCTGTATGTGATTATAAATATACCGAAATGTATACAATGCAAAACGCGATTATTATTTCGGACATTTCACAATTTTTTTTATTTTTTCTACCAATGCAATGTTAATTTTTAAAATTGTCTTGTGTCCCCCTGGAGGGTCGCGCCCCACACTTTGAGAACCTCTGTAATAATATATAAATAAATTTGTTATAAATTTAGAAAATATAATATATGGTGGTTTTGAAGATCTAACTCTAAATATTGAATTTATATTTGTATTATTTTTACTTACACTGTTTTTAATTGATCATCATATTATTATTTATTTGTTTAATTATTGCCAGTAAATTTGGCAGGCTTAAATATCTACAGTAGTTATTCAAATTAATTAATTTCTTGATTTTATTAGATTATTAAAGCCATTTAACGTAATTTCCACACTACTTGCTGGCCTGAAGACATTTTAGCATACAATAAATGTTTCTGTATTCTTTTAATCAAATATTTAAAACCTAATCATCATTATTAGAATTTTCTATTGAAAATACTTTGCCCCTTTTATAAAGTTATAGCAATGTTACCATACATGTAGAAGTTTTTTGAAAACAAAAATCAACTTACACTCCTTCAATGACCACGGCAACTCCGGCGGGCTGGACGGCTTGGGTGACAGCTACAGCAATTTGTTTTGTTAATCGTTCTTGAACTAACAAACATAAAAAATAAAACGATGTTAATACTTATAAATTAAATATTAAATAGAGTGTGTAAGCTAAGCAACACAAAATTGTTCCCATTATTCCTAAATACTTTTAAAGCTGAGAGGAAAAACTATTGATTAAGCTTTTCTATTAAAAATCAGATCAAAATTGGTTGCCTTGGTTTAATAGTCTATTTAAAAAAAATATATATATACGTTAGTATTATATATTAAATAAGATTAAAGTCCATTTTTTTATGATTCGGTGAACTAAAAAAACTAGTAGTCTCAACGGAAATTTATGATATTGAAAATTTCTTATAGTTTTTAAAAATAATTTATATCATAAATAACTATAACATTGATGTAAAATGTGTATAAATTAAAAAGTTTATTTAATTTATGTAATAACTAATTGGAAGCCAATTTTGTATAAAAATATAATAATAGTTTTTTTTCAATTCGACTGACAGAAGCCATGTGTTTATTTTTCTATTCATTAGTTTTTTATTCTCTCTCTCTCTTGAATTATTAATTTGAATAAATGAGAAATATGTTAAATAAAAAAATGTATATTGTATTGATTGTTTATATTTTATACTAAAAAAACGTTTAATTTTTAGAAATAGAAATGTTAATATTAATTTATATATTTTTTTTAAATGTTAAATGATCTAAATGGAAAATAGAAATACAGTTATAAATATTGTTATATTTTATGTTGTTACAGTTTGTTATACTATGACATTCTGATAATTCTATTAGATTAGACCTTATTTTGTGAGTTAATGGTTTGTTTAGTAATTATTATAGTACTTAATATTTAAGTTTAATTTTGTAACGAAATAAATTTTACGTTTAATATTCATTTATACCAGATAGAAATCATATAAATATATATATTTATAATAAGGTATGTTTTAACAACTTTAAATTGCTATATTGAGTGTTCAATCTAGAAGTATTATTTGATCACCACTATATGAAAAAAATTTCAATTTTAATAATTGGATACCAATTTAAAGTTATGAAATGAGCAAAGTTTATACAAACATAATTTCTATAACTTTGTTAATAATAATCAAAAGTCACATAAAAACATTTTTCATCTACCTAATAAATATCTAATATTTTTAATATTTAAACAATATTGATGATATTATGCGCACAATATTTGATTTATATTTAATATTTATTTTTTAATATTTTTATTTTATATTGTTTGGTTTTACCTTGAAGTCTTCTGCTAAACATTTCCACGATACGTGCAAGTTTGCTGAGGCCCAAAATTTTGTTTTTCGGCAAATATCCAATCGAAACTTTTCCGTAAAATGGAACTAAATGATGTTCACACATACTAAACATTTCAATATCCTTCACTACAACCATTTCATCGTGATCTTCGTCAAACACAGCATCGTTAAGTACGTCTAGAAAATACAAATTCAATAATTTATACTCATTAATTATAAAAAATATATTTTTAACATAAAAATAATGCAATGATGTTTATAATTTTTCATTTTGAATAGGTATTTAGTAATATAAATCATAATACATATAAATGTATTTTAAATTTTCTCAGCGTATAATTAGTAGGTACCAATGCCATTTTACTGAAAATAATATGAATTCATTATAAAATAAACTCTCAAGCATATTAAATAGTTTACGTTTATAAGTAAAAGATTTTTTTTTGTTTTGAGTGAAGGAAAAACACAAGGACTCTTCCTGAAAATAATACGTTGTCTTAGTAATACAATGGTTAATTTTTAAAGCAATTTCTAGTAATATTTTTTAATTATTACTATTTTAAAAATGTTTCGATTTATTTATAATTTTTATAATATTATTAAAATAATTACCGTTGAATTAATGATATCATTATTTTAAAATATAATATATTTCTTAATGAAATCCTAGTCAATTATCTGGTATTATTGTTAGGAAAACTTCTTTTAAATAATGCAATTTTAATAAACGAGTATAGTATTCGAGTGCGTTTTAATTTTCTCTTAGTACAACATAATTATATATGGATAACAATTTGATTCGAATCACGTTAAAAATAATTTATAGGACCTTGGGAATAAAAATGTTATTATAATATAACTTATTGCCGTTTTAAGAAGACAGTGACTTTAACCATATGTAAACTAACTATTCTAAAGCTTCTACAAATTTCATACACTATTGTAGATAAGCAAAGGTTTTGTAAATCTAGGCAGACCACGCTAAATTAACGATGCATTAAATTTTATATTATTGTATTAATAGAGATTATAATAATTATATAATATCGTCTATTGTTCTAATTAAATTATGTTTTGTGATAATACATACCATTATTATAATAATATCTATTTCAAACTATATCGAATGAAAAACATTCCATTCATAATGAATTCGTCTGTTTGAAATTTATATATTATTAATGCATGTTGTCTCCTCTTAATAACGCATAACGCAGCAAATTTTACGTACAAATTAATCCATATTTTACTAGATGTGTTGTTTTAATATTAGAGTAAATTGATTTATTATAAAATAAAATATTTTTTAAAGCCTCGAGTGTAATTTTTGATTTTGATGCTAGTTATGAACATTTTAAGATGTTTATATTATGCTTTAAAATCAAAATATAAAACAAAACCTATCGCGGGACTAAAAATAATATTCTTACCCTTAAATTTGTGAATATATCAACTACTCTTAAATTAAAAAAATAAAACAGATAAACACATTATTATATAACATAAAATTTGTTATATCGAACGTTTGTATAAGATATATAGAATACAAGTGGGTATAATATCCTTTTAACACTAGATTGAAAGCGATTATTAAAATTTAATCCAGAATCACTAAATCCATTATATGCGCAGGAATCTAGTGATTAGAGGTAAGTAATAGACATGACCTGGAGTTATGTGATATGGAGAAATTCGGACTAGTTGAGATGTTAAAAGTTTATAGTTAGATGAACTGTACCTACTGCGTGTATAGCTGTGGCGTATTTATAGTGGTTTACGATAATTAAATAAAAATTTTTAATAAAAATTTCAGAAACAATGACTGAAAATCTTTGTACGAGGTCTCACCATCAGAATATGAATTTAATTCAGTATAAAAATCCGTTTCTTCTAAAGTGTCACTAAGTCCTAAATAATTACTTAATTAAATGTGATAAACAGACAAATAATGCATCTTGAGTAAAATGCTAAAAGTAGTATTTAAAATAAATGATTATATTTTTATTTAGTAGTTTTATTTTTAGTCTTATTTAAATATCAACAGTTGTCTTTTATTAGCTACGTATTAGCCGATATTTGGCCTCCAACTATTGGTGACCGTTGTACGTAGGAGTTTCAATGTAGTAGTTAGTTGTAAGCCCAAGCAAATCGCCTATTGTTTCTCGGAAAATCAATAATTGTCTAAAATATTAAATTTAAAAACGCATTTCAGAGATACAATATTACAGGTTTAACCATAATTACTTACAATCGATTTATTATACTAGTCTTGAGGTTTATATATTATTAAGAACAGCCATATTAAAATGTCTCGATTATTAATTATTTACTAATAATGCTATATTAAGATTTTTAGATTAAATTGAGTCTAATTCATTGAATTATGTATTTATATATCATATTTATACTTTATACCTACGGTATATAATAAGAAAAATTAAACAAATCTAATGAATTGCTATTTATTTTGCATAATTAACATACTTAGCAAACCAAAATATAAAATGTATTCTAATAGTAATAACGATTTACGATAAATTAAATTTTAAATCGTGTGGATATATCTATCTTACTTATAAATTATCTATCTGCGTCGTATGGAACCATATAGTCATTAGGTTATACTAATAGTTTATTTTGTTAAAATAGAATTTCACTATTAGAATATTATGTTGCAGCCATAGGTACTTATAGAAAATCTATTTATACTTATTAAATTACATATTACGAAATCATTAGTTTATATTTGTTTATTAAAAATTATCAAATTTTTAAAATCTAAATTATTTTACAACAAAAAAAAAATTAATTAATTACTAACGATTTTTAATTAAAAAATAAATCGATGTGTATTATATTTTTGTGTTTGAATTTAATTCGTTTTTAAGACACGTTAATTGATTTTATACTTTTAGGCGCAAGCATTAAAATAAATAATTAGATGTGAAAACAAAATATGTATTTTTTAAATATCAAATATCATTTATTATAAAAACAAATCATATTTAAATAATGGTTTTCGATCTATTACCGGTATTTTTGTATAAAATAATAATACCGTATTATTTTTTCCATTGAAATAAAAATAATAATTTTTGTCTCTCGCTTTTCATTGTACTGATTAACATAGCGGACATAGTGGATGCTTTAGAGTGTACCTACAACCTATTATACGTCAAATGTCATCGTCAGATAACGCGTTTGAAGATGTACCCAGAAATGGTATAATTGCTACCCTTTGTGCAGTCACATAAAGCCAGCAAAGAGAAATCATGATTCAAACATGAACATTTTATATAAAAGTGATGTCGATTAGAATTCACAGTAAAATCTTAAAAGTACCCCATGTAGTGTTCGAATTCTAGTATGTGCATACAATTTTTAAGCTTAAATAAATTAATACAATACAGGTAATCTATATATTTAAAATATTACGATGAGCAGATATATTTTACTTATCGGCGTAGTTTTTTAAATTTTTTTATTAAAAGATAACGTTTTTTCTTTTTGTATACGATATTTGCATACATTTGTTTAGTCGTAGTTTTAAATTAAAGTCTCTATATATTTATGTATGTGTCAATGTTTTTGTTTAATAAAAACTAATCAAACAAATTGTCGAAGTCACATTAGTTTAAAATAAATAATTTAATCAATAGCCGTTTGAGTTATTTTATTTTTCGATTGTGCAGTACACGAATTTGTATGTGGTTTTTTCTGTTTTTATATTATTACGCAGATGAAATAAGTAATTGGATTAAAGTACGTTAAGAATTATGTACAAACCAAGTAAAATTAATTACCGTGTTCATTGTTTTTTTGGCGGATAAATACTGTTGATTTCAATTATTCGTTGATGCATAAGTGATAATTATAATAAAATGTACCTGTGTTTGATGATAATAAAAAAAATAATGATACGTACTGATTACAATATCCCCACAATTGGCTTGTTATAAAAATATGTACGTAATATAATATCGTTAACACAAATCACCCCTCCAATACCCGTATCATATTTTTAGTGAAAGGTAGGGAAAAGGAGGGGTATGTTCAATCAGAACGTCGACAACCACTTGTAACCGGACCGGTATTGTACAATACCTCAAAAGTACGATGATTTAAAAGCTTTTCCGTCCCGTTTCAGAAATGATGGCAATTTTCAATTTGCTGTTGCCAAGGTAACAATGCGTAGACGGTTTATCAGTATTATCGGGTCGATATGTACGTATATTATTTAAAAAAAAAAAAAAGTACTTAAGAACCAACATATAATAAAATATATAGCCCTACAGCGAAATCGTATAGTAGTATGCAGTCGCATTCTCTCTTAAAACACCAATTTAATATTTTCGGATTGATAACTCTCGGGTTTCGCTAATAAATCATGGTACGAAATTCTTCAATTTGCCGTTTAACGTTAATTTAACATAATGCACGCCGTAAATGATTTCACACTCGCGATTATTGGACCTTTTACACAGTAATGTCCAACTCACACGTGTCCCATTGAATATTATTAAACGATGTAACCTGAAGTGTTAAATTGAATTTCATGTAATGAAAATTCAGAGAAAAACATCGACGATAAAATAAATTGACATAGTTCCCGAGGCACTTCCCAGTACCTTTATTGTTTTCAGAGAGCATAGAGGACAAGCGAAGGACACACAGACCCTCGCACACGTATAATACGTGTGTATATAATATTATGTATTTAATTATTATCTGAATACGTCGGTAGTTAATAACCGTATGATTATAAAATGCATAATAATATACTCGTATTATATGCATAATGTATATAATTCATGTATAGACATGTAATATATATTATAATGGAAACTGTTGGCTCGATCAATTGAAGAGTTTAAATTTTGAAACATTTTTTTTATATTTATATACACCTACGCGGATAAAATAGTTTAAAAAAATGGAAGAGCTTGCAGTGTTACAAACAATTTATGTAAATATGAAATCTAATATTTGATATACTTGCTGCTTATTTTGACATTTTTAAAGAAAATAATCGCATTACTATTCAATCACTCTATCCAATAACCGGAAAAGACATGCGAAAAAATGTAATAGAAATAATCTACTGGACAAATAAAAATAAACCACTATTCGCGAAAGGTTTATTTAAAAACTATTGTTGTAAACAACGCAAAAATATAGCTGGGCGCTGTGAACGATTTTTATCTATCGCACAGAACTTAAGACAAAACGGTTCAAGACGATAAAATACTGTATGTAAAATAATTTGAGTAATATCTGAGTCGATTTTCACCTAGGTGTAAATATTTAAAAACAGTAGCTACTGGCAAATTTTTGAACATTTCAAAAGGACGAAGGCGTATAATTTCACGTATTATTTCGAGTTTGTTACATTTACTTAATACGTACGCTCTCGGCAGTATACGATGAAACGGTACGAGAACGATTAATTATAAGTGTGAACTGTGAACAATCGTGTATAATGTATGATATCGGTACGTGCGGTATTATTATAATAATGGCGTGCGAATTCTCGACAGTCGATTGTTTCTAGGGAGTTATCCGTCTACGATATTATAATGTGCGTTTGTATCGCCCGTATTTCCTTAATTACGCAAACAGCAACAGATACCTATTTAATTCATTTATTATTATATTGAATGCCCATGTATAATAATATAGTATTGACGCGTTCATATTCGCTCGGGGTTATTACGAATTATGATTTCAAAATGATGCACACTAGCTGTTTACTATTATTAATATATATATATACTACCGTATGACCGTGTGCGCATATTTGCCGTACGTTTTACTGTATATTTAAAATATGTTTCGATAAGTCGGCGACATTACATTAGGGGGTCTGACCAAATCGTTGCGATGTCTGCTATACCCAATACGCATTAATCGAGTGATAATAATATTATTATATAAGTGTTCTTTATGAATAGTTTATATCAATTAATGGAGGACACTACAAATCAATTTACTTTAATAAAGCATTATAAACTATATCCAGTCTAAAAATTAAAAAAATAAATATCGATTTTATTTTATGGACCGCATTCTGATAAATTTTTCTGCGTGTAGATAAACATTTTTGTTTTATTTGAAAATAGGTGTTATTTAAAATATAGATTTTCAGTATTATAGGCATTACTATTATTTGGCGAATTAAAATATTTTATATTCTCTACTAATTTTTATTGGTTTTTATTTTGGTGCTTTATTTTAAGATATTATACATTGCCATTATAATAAATACATAAAGCGGTATAAATTACCGAGTATATAACATACGTAGGTAGTTTAAAATGCATTTATAAATGGGTGTTTAAAAACGAACCGTGTTCTCGTGAACTATTCACTACTATGATTGTACGTCAAAATCAAATTACTGAAAGCTAATGTATAGCAGAGCAGCAACAGCAGTGCCAGTAGAAACTAACCCGTGAAGTAATGATAGAATTTAATATTCTCGAACATGATGCAATTTATAGAGCGTTATAATCATATTATTTCTTCCTCCACACTCGAAAAACGTCACAAACGACATAAACTTATTTCAACAGTGTGTGTTGTAAATCTTTACTCGTAATAATTCATTTAACGGGCAATTTGAATTTAAAATATCATCTTCATTCCTGTTAACACTGCGATATCGATGAACCGACGTCCGCACCAATCATTAATCATTGCCGTAAAATAATAAAATAAGTGTATCCCCAATGCACAGATGAGTTGATGAAGGCTGCAGTGATTAAGCTGCAGTGTTCAACACTCAGTATTTGCGTTCTATCGCCAAGTAATTAATTTATTCAAGACGTATATTCTCCGTGTTTACTGATTAGATATACTGTTAAATTTGTATGAAACATATTTAAAAGCGGGCGGTTATTTTTTCCTGAGTAGGAATTTTATAATATTATGCGTTTAAGTGAACCCGAAAGTCTACAAAATCGATCAAATGTCTATAATATTTATTTCCTATTGAGTTAAATAAAATAAGAATCTATGATGGATCTATTCGTTAAAAACCATTTTGAATTCTAAAATGGTCAAATTGAAATACAGTTTATACATTTTCCGAAAATATGTATAGAACAACTTAATTCTATAGGCACATTTATTCACAACATTTTGAGTGTTAAACAAACAAACGTGATGTGACTAAATTGTTAGGAAAATCATAATAATTATTTTCTTTCCGATTTAAATAAAGTTAATTTATAATACATTTTACACGCGTAATTAATAATAATAAATCATAAGATATTTAATTTAATTTTCTGAATAATTTTTAATTAAATGTAAAATTAATTATAAATTAACTTAATTTAACTTGATTTAAATTGGGAAGAATTTTCTAGGCTAAATACCTAATGCAATTATTAATAATGATTCGTATTGATTAAAGAAGAATATATTTACTGTTATTCAGTGTATATTTTAATAAAACGTTATACGCCACATTCTAAAGTAGGTATGTATTTATTCTTATACGTTTAAAAAAATAAGTAGCAATACAAAATAATAATCAAATCGCATCAATCACTCTATGATAAATATAATATTATTTACATCTAATTAGTAATTATATTAATCGATTACCATGTATAAGTTGTGAAAAAATTGAAATGTAATGATTACAACCTGATTGTATTGCACGCAGTAATACAATGTTTGTCTATGAAACTAATATATTGTGCGCCAAATGACCAAAATCAAACAATTTTCACGTTGTCGCTTATTGTTTTGCTGTATATATAAGAAACACGGACCGAAACAATAATTATTATTGTTATTATTATTAAAAGTGATTTACGTAGTCACGTCACGTCGGTATAAGCGATATGCGTTGTATTATTGTGTCATAATGTGATGTCTGAGCTTGGCCCTACATATTTTTTCCTGGGTTAACGAATTACACAGTAATGCACTTAAAAATCACATTTTGAAGAGCCAGCGGTGGCGGCGGATGGGAATGGGCCTGCAGTTATATTCATGTATTATTCAATACCACGAAACCTTTTCCACATACGCGTATCATCTAGAAGACAGCCGCTAAGTTATCTCAGGAAACTGGCGCATTCAATTACGGCGAAACGCTTTCGAAATCTCCGACACTTTGCCGTTTAATCAGATGAAGTACTGGCAATAAAAGGATTCCTAGGCCGAAATACGAATAATGTATACCTAATAATATCAAGGTTGGATTTTCATTGAACATTTTTTAAGCATAAACAACGACTTCAGGTTTTTTTTCACGCAGTTACGCCGTCGCATGCAACATTTTATACCTAAGATGATCGCCGAGAAAGAGTTGACCGTACAGAGTTGTGTTAATGTGCTCGCTGCTGTTATAGATAGACAAGAAAGTCGTTTGTTAACAAAAAAGCTAATATCCATGGCAAACCACTATGTATTTATTTTAAGCTATAAGCTTCTTAAAATTACTTTTTTATTGTGAAACTGGTCTCATAATTTTATCGTGTGATAAACATTTAGTTCGTTTACTTTGTTTCGTATATTTACTATTCATGGAATTGTTTCGTAATTTATTTAGGTCCATGCAAACAATTAATTTCATGTTTTCATACATGACATAATCTCATATTACACTAAAATTAAAAATAAATACGTCGACTACAACGAATTTTCCATTCTAGCGTTTAGATATCGCCTTTTAAAATGTATGTTTGACACGTGCTCTAAATTTTATAGTGATAATAACAATTATAACAAACATTAAAACCTAGTAACGAATTTAAAATAGGTTATTAATTAATGATAAAAGATATATTATTGTATAGTTGTCAATGAAAGATAAAATATGACACCTAATAGTTTTAAATTAGTTATGTAAGTATTTAAAATAATATGTATATATATACCTATATTATATTGCATTATTATAATTATTATTTTTAAAACTGAATCCCAAATTAAAACCATATTGTAAACGAAAATAAAATAATCTATTTATCATAATAAATACTCTCGTCTTCATTTAGGTATACATTTAGATACCACAAAACATATCAATATCAACTCCCTGAGATAAATTATAAATACCACTCGCATTATAGTTATAATAAATTAGCAAGCAATTTATTTAATTATTTATCAAATTTATTCTTTCTAATTACAAAATAATAATATAAAAAACACATACATACAAGTTATTTTCAATTGTGCAAGGTTAAGTTTATAATATGCTCCTCAGCCACACCTCATTATATTTTTTGCCCATGCGTACACGTTGTTGTGAAAATAATTTTTTTTTTTTTTTGAAACTACCTACTACAACATCAAGATGACTGATATTATAATAGATATTATTCATTATTAGTTTAAGCTGTACAGTATTAAATATGTGAAATGTATTATACTACTGTTTAAAGGAATCGTGAGCTATACGAATATACGGTGGGTCTATATCTAAACATATTCAGTGTTTACATCAATTTTTCTATTAATAATATATTTATACTAATTTTGATTTTAAGAACTTTTTAGCCACTCTTGTAAAGTAGTTAAATTAAAAAAATATTCAAATACTCAAATACTTATTTTAAATATTTTCTTAACAAATCTGTATTTAAAATTAAATAATTTTTACTTTAGTTAATATATTTTGTATTTCCAATTTAATCAACTTAAAAAAAAATTAAAATATGTGTCATTTGATTCAGAAAATAATATAATCTATACTCTGTATACAAATACATAAATAATATAAATTTTCCAAAAGTTTTATTCTTATTAATCATTATTTATATAATTAATGTAAGCTATTATGATAATGTTAAGTATATTATAAATCTTCAAAGTTTTAGATTAAATCTAAGTATTTCTAAATATGGCCCTAAAACTTAGATACTTAAAAGTCAACAAAAAATCAAAATTAGAAGAAATGCAGTACTAAAGGTTAAATAGTTGTAATATAGATTGACTCTGTATATACAATAAATTATAATATATATATAACGACTGTTGTATATAATAATAGTCAAATTCGAACGCCATATAAAATTACCTGTCAGCGTCTGATCGTAGCCTTTTGTGAAGAACAGCATTGCCTTTGCAGCCCTCTCCGGAGTCTTCAGCAACCCTTGACGCTCGGGGTTTTCTCCCAACGCGCTCAAAAGCATCTTATAAGAGTCAGTCATATCCGGTAACAGGGCTTCACGGGTAGGTGGCTTGTGGTCCAGCTCTAAGTCATGGTGAAACGTGCAGTGCTCATGACCTGTGGACAACAACCGTATTTATGACATAAATTTGTTGTTATCACACAACATATACACATAGACTGTGTTATCTATGAGTTGTGACGAAAAGTGGAGTTTTACTGCACCTTCAATTTATTAAACACACAATAAAATTCTCTGTGTATGTATGTGTGTGTAAACATCTACACGCATTCGTCATCGGAAAATATATAATACAAAATCATAACGCAAAACTATCATTATTATAATAACATTTTATAATTAGTATAATATTTATTATTAATGTATGAATTGTCGTAACCGTACCCGGCATCTTACCCGGCGTAGTGGAAGTTCTTGGCGTTTTTGGGTTGCCAGTATCGTCGAATTCGTTTTCGTCCTTCCATGACGCCAGTTTCTTCAGTGCCGGTGGTTTGGTTTTTTTTAATAGGCTTACCACATCAGTGCCGTTGCCGTTGGAAACCGTCGCGGCCATGGCTATCGTTAGTCTTTCGGATGTGTATACAAAATTATCTCTCAGAACCGGTAACGCCGGTCGGTGACGAACAAGAGGGGAGCGACGCAGTAAATATTAAATAATATTATTATTTATGTTATAATGGACGAGGAAAAAGAAATACGATCGACGGGACTTAGGC